>CP125973.1:576021079-576763579 GCA_030063025.1 Avena longiglumis
GTTGGGCCTTCACATTCAAATGCTTCGCGCCTCTTCTCTCAACTTCTGAGTCAGATAGACTGGTGGTGGTATGCTCGATCAGAAACTGATGCCGTGTCAACCTCGATAAGCCCCGCAGTCTTGTCCGCCTTCTCCTAGTCCTCCGTAAGCACCCTATAGAATCTCAGAATCATACATACAAAATATTGTGAGGGTCATAAGTTAGCATGGTGGGTCATCAACTATGAACGAACTCAAAACTTTGCCTTACCCAAAACTTGGTGATCATGACTTGAAAGCTTTCCTAGCATAGCCCGAGTTTTGGGCCTCATAGTGCGCCTAACTGTGGCTAGCTTTCCTCTCGCCGTTAGACGGAGGTGTAAAAGCTCACCAAAATTTCCTAATCAGATCTCCAACCAAGGTGTTAGCGGCATACGGGTACTGGAGGAAATGTCCAGCTTGTCGCACAATAGTAAAACATTAGTACATGCCAAATTCTTATGACCAAAATGAAATTACATGTTCAAAATTAGTATAGCCACTTACTCAATGCCGTTAGGCGTAATGATGGGTTTCTCCTCCTCCGAGGTGTCTGCCCATCGGGACACCCGATTGCCTACGATCTTTGGCTTCTTCCGCGTCGACGACCCGACTCTGGTCTCGGGGCTCCCCTCCCGTGTCTCGAGACTCCCTCCCCGGGTCTCGAGAATCAAAGTCCTGGTCTCGAGACCCCCTCCTGGTATCAAGACTCCTCCTCCAAGTCTCGAGACCCTCCTCGTCAAGAGACTCCTGAGTAAGGGCACTGAAAGCCACGTCTGAAGCGGAGGGTAGGTCACCTGTATAAGGCGTAATCTCAGTACTCCAACTCGTCTCCGCCCTCCACCTGCCCGTGCCTCGTCCTCCCGCCTCGTCTGCGCCTCGGGAAGTCCGCCTCCCTCACCTCGCCTTGCACCTCGTCCCGCCTCGGGAAGTCCGCCTCCCTCACCTCACTGCCCTGCACCTCGCCCCTGGCCTCGAGGAAGTCCACCTCCTCCTCCTCACCGCCCTCCTCCTCCGCATTGTCGCCATTGTAACGCCGAGTTGGGAATGGGTGCTCTTCCACTTTTGGTAACCTTCTTCGCTTCCACTTAAGGATAGAGGACGGTGATTCCTTCGTTAGCTCATATTGGTCAATCACCTACATTGAGAAGAGGTAAACAATTTAGTCAAGCATAATAAAAATACTAAGCATAATAAAGATATTAAACATAAATCTTAGCATAATAAAGATACTAAGCATAATAAAGATATTAAACATAAATACTAAGCATAATAAAGATACTAAGCATAATAAAGATACTAAACATAGTCGAGGCATAAAAGACATAAAAGACCCTCACCACTCATCATCATCACTCTCATGTGTATGTCTTGGGTTCTCATCAAGACTATCAACATTACTATCACGTGAGAAGTAAGTTGGAGGTTCATCGCAGGTGGAGGCTCATCGCCATTGTCCTAATATAACTTGGTGAGCATATCAATGTCCTTTATATTCGTGACTACCTCACCATAGTATGTGCATTGTTCTCGAGGTTCTCAAGATCTTGTACGCCAAAGTCCCCAAAGTTCTCTTGTTCTCGATAGAAAACTCCCTCAGATATTTTAGGGTCAATGTTGTTGTAATCATCGCCGAGGGCATGGGTAGCTTACCACGTGGTGATACCGAACACGCACTTCCCAGCCCTTCTTTAGTTCCTCTTTCCCGACATGGGTAGGATAAATAATAAACTTGTTTGGCTTGGTGGGCTACGATAAAGACATCGCTCCACTATAGGTGGTTGAAGGCCTAACTTCAACTAACCCAATGGAAGGGTACTTCTATATCCACCGCTTGGGTCGAACCAAAGGGCATTTGAACACAACAAGCTTGAGTTCTAGGGGCGTATTATTGAACGCCACTGTGACACGCTTTGTAACCTTCCATAGTAATCAAAGTCATCGGCCTCCGTGAAGACCCGATTTACAGTTTTGCATTTGGTCGACGGTTACGTAAGACTCTGTATGGAAGCGATAACCATTCACATCATACTGCTCATACATCTCGAATTTACAGTTAAAACCCTGGGAGACACATCTCAACTCATCTAACATCTCAACGTTGGGACCAGCTCCCTACATGTTGTATACAAATTGTGAATTAGTTATGTGTAATAAGAGGTACAAGTCGCGGATTGTGAGGTAAGAGGGACAGGTTAAAAATTACCTTTTCATAGAACCAAGACGTAAATTTTTTCCGAGGCACCCACTTTCGTAAGGGTTTCCAACTCACACATCGGATCCGCCGTTCCCCACATTTCATCCGTGAATTGGCTAAAAGGAGAAAATACGACAGATCGAAACCGAGTTACTAGTTGCAAATGAATTTGTTCACCATTTTACCCAAGGAAACTAGGCACTTGATTTTCTTCCTCCTCTTCATTCTCACCGCGACCACTTCCTTCATGTTCATAAGCACATGTAGCATTATGCAATCCTTCTCTTCCTTTTCAAGGTATAACTTGTTGCGCCATCGCCCTTGCCACCGGACACCGAAGAGGAGGAGCTTGGGAATCATGCTTGACCGACATTGTACCGACGGCACTGTTATGCATAGGGAACATCATCGCCATAGTATGTTGTCGTGGCGTATGTTATCTCCTCGAGGAGAGTTTCCTCACTATGCATGCTTCAATCTTATTTTTGTTTCCACATTTGGAATATACTTAAACTCTCTCTCAATACAAAATCGCCAATGAAACCGCACGGTCCACCCAAGAGTGCCTCGTCATGAGATGCACAATGAGATGTAACATCGAGTAAATAAGCCTGGTGAAAGATCGCTCTAACTTGCATAGCAACTCCGACTAGATCGCAGCAAATTCTCAATCATCAAGGGACATATCTGCTGTACGCGCATGGAAGAAATGACTCAACTCCGCAAGCACTCGCCAGATATGCTCAGGAGATACCTCGAACCATCACCGCATCGGCTCAATCCATATATGATAGTCGGACTCTTGAGCCCAATGACTTTTCCAGCCAAATTGACTCCTTGCTCATATTCGAACAACAACCGTCTGGGAACATCACGGCGAATTTGAGCCACCCTAATGATCGCTTCTTTGGAGGCTATCAAAGGTAGTAGGCATGTGGCTTGACCCAATTTTTCGATCATGCTCAGGAGGTTGCATGCATAGTCTCTTCCTATCACATAGCTCCTCAACATCGACTCTAGACTTGACATTATCCTTTGACTTTTCGTGAATGTTCGAATTGTGTAAAGAGAGACTGCGACATTCTTTTCAAGTGCATCACATCGATGTTATGGGGAAGTTCGCTCTTGTAATACTCAAGCTTCGTTATGACCGCCTGCGTGTGTCCGCCAGTGCGTTTTCCATATCCTCAAATCAGTGGAAACTGCACCAGACGCACGAGAGCACGTAACTCGGCATCAACAAAAGCACCATCGATCGTTGGTATCTCTTTTTCTTCAAGCACAAATTTGCCCTTGATGAAGTTCTTTTTGTCTTGTCTGAACGGATGTTCTCCTTTGAGGTATGGTCGATGCGTGTCAAATGCGGAATACTTTTTACCCGCCTTTAGCCAAAGGAACTCAAGTAGATGCTCACACCGGCATGGCCACTTACCGGTGACACCATCCGCAGTAATAGGCGACCGGCATGTCGTGCATGGAATAGTGGAACCAAACTTTCATGTAGAAGTTTGTCTTTGATGCACTGTATGTCAACGCCCCGTGGTGCCAAGAGTGGTTCAGATCTTCCACAAGCGGTTGCATGTAAACACTCAAATTCTTCCCCGGGTATTCAGGCCCTGGAATGATCAGCGATAGGAATATGCTCTTCCTTTGCATTAGGGCTCCGGGAGGGAGATTGAGCGGCATAGCAAACACGGGCCAGACTATCGAGGCGGTCGACATACCATATGGATTGAATCCATCTGCTATAGCAATTCTAACGCTTAGCCTCCCGCCTCATCGGGATGGTCTCTATCAAAGTTCTTATGCCTTACCATCGGATGGATGTCCCATCTTTATCCGCCCTGCTCATCCTCATATCTCTTCCCGTCTTGTGCCACGCCATCCGTGTGGCGTACTTGGTCATGTAAAGCCACTGGATTCTTTTTATGAATGGGAGATAACGAAGAATCTTCATGGCGACTTTTGTCTGCCGCTTCTTGACCATCGTCTCCCACCTAATGATACCTAGAGGCCCCACACTTGCTACAGTAATTGTCATCCGCAAACTGTTTCCAAAACAAGAGGCAACCTTTTGGACAACAATCTATCTTTTGGTATTCCATGCTGAGCGCTCGCAGGATTTTCTTTGCTTCGTACATGGTTTTAGGCAGACAATGCCCTTCAGGCAACATGTTACCATATGTTTGCAGATGGTCTTCAAAGCATGAACGGGTGTTGCCGTACTTGAGCTTTTTGGCTAGTTCTTGCGAGATGGCATCGAGCTGAGAAATCTTTGAACCCTCGTACAGAGGCCTCTTAGCCGAGGCCATCAAATCATAGAAGGCCTTCGCGCTTGGCTCCGGATCCTCTGGTTCTTGAGGTTCCTCCAGCTCAAGGCTCATGTGAAGGTGAATCTGCATGTCGGCATCATGGAAATCATCTAGCAAATTTCTAATCCCATCGCCTCATTGCCATTGATCCGCTGTCGCATCACCTCACCTCTATCACGTTAGATCGAGTAAAGTCAACCGTCATGCGACAAGTCCCGCATATAACCATATCTCCAAAGGTGTTTTTTCATTTCCTTTCGACCGACGATGACGCTTATTGCAATGAGCGCATAAGCAAGTTGAATGCCCGCCTTTTGAACCACGCTAACTCCTTCACTAACATATCGCCTTCCATGTCCACTCATCCGCTCTATCAACAACACTAGTACTGCCAACGATATCCACCCATTATCAGCCATCCTCTGTTTTTATTGGGAACCAAACAATAAACATAGCATTTCATATCAAATAATAGCATGAAACTAAATGCATCATATTTTCTATTTATCTACCGAGAAAAACGCATAACCTACATCTCTAATAGGTATAGGGTCCTAGCACGGATCCGTAGATTGAGTAGGTTCTCCATGCCCCCCTTGTTTCAGTTGCATTTTTCAAAGATTTCCTCACGCTGCCTCCCGATACACGCCTCGGAAAAAGCCAAGAGGATGTGCATCCGGAGAACAACGGGAGGCGCTACCAAATCCTGACTGACGATGCGAGCATGGAGAACGTATTCAACCACGCATCCGCCGACCGTCTCAGAATGCCGCAAGCGCTACGCTTCATAATATGCACTCTAATGCATATTTATCCGCTAACGCCAGATACACGGGATATGACACCTAGGTGACGCGACTTGACGCGGAAATAGAATCTACTAACATAAAAATGCGAGGGCGACGGAGTTCTAGCTCACCTCGGCGAGGAAGTAGGCGACCTCCGAAGACGACCTCCGGGACAGCGACCTTCGGGACAACGACAGGAGCTAGCGAAAACATTTCAACACATATGAGAATAATTAGCAACATGAACAACAACATTTCATATCTAGTTAATTAGAAACATGAACAACAACATTTCATATCTAGTTAATTAGCAACATGAACATTCCATATCGGAGGATAATTAGCAACTAGAATAACTAGCAACTAGCAACATACAATAATTAGCAACTAGCAACAAACAATAATCAACAACTAGAATAATTAGAAACATACATGTAGGAGGGAGGCAGAGGAGGGAAGGGGCCTGCGGGGACCAAGGGAAGCAGAGGGGGGAGGGGCCAGTGAGGAGGGGAGGCAGAGGGGAAGGGGCCATGGGGAGAGGGAGGAGGAGGGGAGAGGCGGGGGAGAGGAGCCTGGGGAGGCAGGGGAGGAGGGAGGAGGCGGGGAGGAGGAGGGAGGAGGATCTGTGGAGGAGGGAGGGAGGAGGAGCCTGGGGAGGCGAGCCTGGGAGGCGGAGGGGCCGGTAGCGGGAGAAGGGAGGCAGGAGGGAGAGGGAAGGAGGTGGGTGGGCGGATGAGGATGAGCGGGAGCGCGGCGGTGGCGGCATCGCCCGAGCTCCACGTGGTGGCTGGGTGGCGGCGGGGTGGAGGCAGAGAGAAGGCAAGAAGGTAAGAAGTGAGCCGAGCGCAGGCGGCTATACCCTTATCCACGGACTGGTCTAGGCCGACGGTAAGGTCGTCGGCGTAGACTGTCTGAAAAAAAAAACATCTCTAAAAAAATGTTATTTTTTATCATATTTAAAAAATATATTCTAAAAAATGATTAATTTTTTATTAAACTTCTATCTACATTTTTTGTGTGGTTATATTACGCAAGTTTGCCATCGACGTAGCTAAACTATAAAAAATGATTATTTTTATTACATTCTAAAAAATGTAATATTCTAAAATGATTATTTTTTTCCACCACTAGAAATCCACCACCCTTGTGCATGTATGCTAGCCACACATGTTCCTGGCATCCCTAAGACTCGGGCGGTCCTTTTTCCCGATTTAAACCCTAATCCGAGGGCCCGTGGGTCTACCCCGTAGCATTCTCCGTGATTTAGGGTTGAACAACGACTCTCTTGGTGGTTTAGGTTTGTTTAGGTCATATCTACATGGAAAACCAAGGATAGGCCCAGGTTCCACCGTCTACCTCGTTTGACCCGCAATGAGCCTACTGCACATGTCCAAAGACGCTTCTATAGGTGTTATCGCATGCAACGTGGACGGTCACACCCGGGAGCTAAGTTTTCCTCTAGGGGCAATCCACCACCCTTGTGCATGTATGCTAGGGCCACACGCATGTTCCGTGGCATCCCTAAGACTCGGGGCCCTTTTCCGACGAAACCCTAATCCGAGGGCCTCGGGTCTACCCCGTAGCATTCTCCAGACGAGGTTGAACAACGCACTCTCTTGGTGGTTTAGGTTTGTTTAGGTCATATATACATGGAAAACCAAGGATAGGCCCATGGTTCCACCGGTCTACCCCTGCTGACCTGCGTGAGCCTACTCACATGTCCAAAGACGCTTGTAGAGGTGTTATCGCATGCAACGTGGACGGTCACACCGGAGCTAGGTTTTCCGCCTAGGGGCAATCCACCACCCTTGTGCATGTATGCTAGGCCACACGACATGTTCCCGGCATCCCAAGACTGGCGGTCCTTTTCCGATTTAAACCCTAATCCAAGGGCCCATGGTCTACCCCGTAGCATTCTCCGACGAGGGTTGAACAACGCACTCTCTTAGTGGTTTAGGTTTGTTTAGGTCATATCTACATGGAAAACCAAGGATAGGCCCAGGGTTCCACCGTCTACCTCGTTTGACCTGCCAAGGAGCCTACTCCTACATGTCCAGCACGCTTCTATAGGTGTTATCGCATGCAACATGGACGGTCACACCCGGGAGCTAGGTTTTCCGTCTCGGGGCAATCCACCACCCTTGTGCATGTATGATAGGGCCACACGCATGTTCCCCTGGCATCCCGGCACTCGGGCGGTCCTTTTCCGACGAAACCCTAATCCGAGGGCCCCGCGGGTCTACCCCCGTAGCATTCTCCATACGAGGGTTGAACAACGCACTCTCTTGGTGGTTTAGGTTTGTTTAGGTCATATCTACATGTAAAACCAAGGATAGGCCCAGGTTGCACCTGCCTACCCTCCTTTGACTGGGCCAAGGGAGCCTACTCCTACATGTCCAAAGACGCTCTATAGGTGTTATCGCATGCAATGTGGACTGGCCACACCCGGAGCTAGGTTTTCCGTCTAGGGGCAATCCACCACCCTTGTGCATGTATGATAGGGCCAGACTCATGTTCCTGGCATCCCAAGACTCTAAGGTCCTTTTCCGATTTAAACCCTAATCCGAGGGCTCATGGGTCTACCCCCGTAGCATTCTCCATACGAGGGTTGAACCACGCACTCTCTTGGTGGTTTAGGTTGTTTAGGTCATATCTACATGGAAAACCAAGGATAGGCCTGTGGTTCCACCGGCCACCCTTTTGACCTGGCGGAGCCTACTCAGACATGTCCAAGACGCTTCTATAGGTGTTATCGCATGCAACGTGGACGGTCACACCAGGAGCTAGGTTTTCCGCCTAGGGCAATCCACCACCCTTGTATGTATGCTAGGGCCACGCATGTTCCTGGCATCCCTAAGACTCGGGCGGTCCTTTTCCGACGAAAACCCTAATCCGAGGGCCCCTGGTCTACCCCGTAGCATTCTCCGCACGAGGTTGAACAACACACTCTTGGTGGTTTAGGTTTGTTTAGGTCATATCTACATGGAAACCAAGGATAGGCCCGTGGTTCCACCGCCTACCTCGCTTGACCATGGCGGAGCCTACTCCTACATGTCCAAAGACGCTTGTAGAGGTGTTATCGCATGCAACGTGGACGGTCACACCGAGCTAGGTTTTCCGCCTAGGGGCAATCCACCACCCTTGTGCATGTATGCTAGGGCCACACGATGTTCCCTCAGCATCCCAAGACTTTGGGCGGTCCTTTCCGACGAAACCCTAATCCAAGGGCCCCAAGGGTCTACCCCAGCATTCTCCGTACGAGGTTGAACAACGACTCTCTTGGTGGTTTAGGTTTGTTTATGTCATATCTACATGGAAAACCAAGGATAGGCCTGTGGTTCCACCGGTTCACCTCGTTTGACCTGCCAGGGAGCCTACTCCTACATGTCCAAAGACGCTTATAGGTGTTATCGCATGCAACATGGACGGTCACACCGGAGCTAGGTTTTCCGCCTCGGGCAATCCACCACCCTTGTGCATGTATGATAGGGCCACACGCATGTTCCCCGCATCCCAAGACTGGCGGTCCTTTTCCGACGAACCCTAATCCGAGGGGCCTCGCTGGTTCACCCTCGTAGCATTCTCCATACGAGGGTTGAACAACGCACTCTCTTGGTGGTTTAGGTTTGTTTAGGTCATATCTACATGTAAAACCAAGGATAGGCCCAGGGTTGTGTAACACCCTCAGAATCGGCCCTATGCAAGTTTTAGCAAAATTCGCCAAACCCGCATAGAAACGATTCGAAGGTGCCCACCTGGCACTTTCGTGCGGGTGGAAAAACAAAGTAATAACATTACACAACAGTCCTCGATGGGACCCACAAGTATAGATATATACAACGACTCGAGAGAGTCAAGAGCAGAGCATACGGTACAAAGATCCAAATCACCTTGAAACGATGGGGGCGTCCGACTACGGACAAGATGCAAATGGGGCTAAGAGCCCAAGAATAATCAATGGCGCCCATAACTCCGCCTGTGCCAAGCCGGAAGGGTAACTGCGCTAAGGCCGATCTCAAAACCGCTAAACAAAAGGGGTGCCAAAGGCAAAGGAAAAAGAAGGAGCGCCAAGATCGAGGCCGATTACTCATGAGGCTAGAATCAAGGTCCTCGCCTACATAGGTATGGTGGATCAAGCGGCGGCAGATGCACCTAACAACCTATAGAGACTGACAAAACCGCGCGAGTATCGAGGGGTGAGAAATGACCTAACCGGATCCAACTCAAGCTAACACCAAACAATCCCATCCCGTGTTTCTCGAGACCAAACGAGAAGTCAACCGAGGAACTCACACGGTTGGCGCACTTACTC
The DNA here is from genome assembly GCA_030063025.1 of Avena longiglumis. Taxonomy (NCBI): domain Eukaryota; kingdom Viridiplantae; phylum Streptophyta; class Magnoliopsida; order Poales; family Poaceae; genus Avena; species Avena longiglumis. The sequence continues at coordinate 576,030,707 of CP125973.1, forward strand.
GATTATGGTTGCGGCAATTACTAGTCGTTTAGATAATCATCCCGATAAAGTAAACAATGGCACTTTTAATTAATCATTCCGCTAGAAGTTGCAAGTTACTAATCAGATATGAATAGCATGAGATATCCCATAAACCCAGCAGTTGTTGGTACTTTTATTCAGCCAATTGTAGTTGCAATACTTACTAGTCGATACATTTGTCGCGACAACCAAACAAGCAATTGTGGGTATTATTAGCCATTCCGTTATGGTGAAGCTGATTACTAGTCATTATAAGTCAAATTTATAACAGAAACTTTAGTTATGCTTGTTCATGATCGAGATATCAGCTCCAAGTCGTCCATATCCGCGACACGGCTTTCAGAAGTTTTAACCCGGCCGGGTGCACCAATAGCAACACACGCCGATCAACCTCGGAAAAACCAAATCAAAACCCAACGAGGCTTTCACGATCGAACAATCACAAGATTCGAAATATTTCAGGCCACCTTAAGTAGAATCCGCAACGGAGTAGACAAGCTCGAGACGGCCTCAAGGTGTCAGGTGGAACGATCTGGGAACCCCAAAACGGGCTTGTATCGACACCGCGAATCGTGTCCCGATCCTAAAATAAAGATACAGCTATCCGTCGCGACAATCGTAAATAAAGCGGTAAAGCATGGCATAAGTACAGATAGTAATAAAACCTCAAACTAGTTTGTGGCCCCAAGAAATAAGACTGAATCAAGCTCGTTCGGGGTCCCATATACCTCCGGATGTGGATAGCGCCGCAAAATCAAGGAACAGTATCAAGTACTCGGGGTCTTACGGACAAGTGGGTTGAAACCAAATATTATCTATCACCCAATCGATGCCTCCGCTTATTCAATTTTAGTTGTTAAACAAAATAAAGTGAACAATAAGTAAAACTAGAATTCATCTCCAACATCAAGATGCGGCAATACATCAAGAATCAGTGGCATATGGCGACACACATCAAGACTTGAGCAAGCAACCACGACGCCAAGTCCAACTATCTACCAAACAATGTAACAGGTGTGTCCAAGGCAATATAAGGTCATAGGGATATATCGGCACGGAAACTAGAGCATCGCAACACGTATAGCAATAGTTCAACAGAGGGAATAAAGACTATAAAAGTAAGATAGGTAGAAAGGGAGATGCTCGCCTGAAAACATTGTCGAAAGGTTCATCCAAGATCGGGCGAAGCTCACATCAACTCAACGGCCTTATCCGCCAAGAAGCAAAACACTAAAAGAAACACCGGATGCGCTTATTTAATACAACGCGTAAAATCGGCATGATGCATGTATGATGGATGACATGGCAAAGATGCGATGCAATTACGCCAAGATTAATCGGAACCGGGGTCCCGACAATGAATTAGTTGGCTCATGTTGTTTAGAAAACCCCCGCAATTTAAATGTTGTTATAACAAGGCAAGATAAGATGTGTGCTTAATATTAAGTTTAAATGAGGCCAATATGAGACTAGCTTTGCCGCATATGGGCCCCATATTTAATTATTAGGTGAATCGGCATAAGGCCCCCAAACCACAGATATGCATGTGAATATGACAATTAAATATGCAACAATTGTTATTATGTTATGAAATAGGGTCCGAGGAAAGGGGTCACACATTGAGGGGTCTCGTTAACTTGGGTTCCGGTTCGGTCTCCGGGTCCAGGGTTCGACGGATCCGAGGCTCGGGTTCGCGAAGGTTCTTGATATCGGGGTAGGTCTTGGCCCGAGAAGCCGGACTTGGTTCGTGTCGGGTTCATCGGATCTTCCGGATCGGTGCCGTTCTTGTTGTCGTGCAGATCTTGTCGGGTTCCACGGGGTCGAGATGGTCTTGGCTCCGGGGAATGTTCTGGTGTCCGTGAAGCGCCGCGCTCTATGGTTCCACGTTGACGGCCTTGGCTTCCTCGATGAAGAACTTGGTGTGTCCAAGTCGGGTTCTCTGCCTTCGGCCAGCGGGCCACTTGGGACCTCGATGTCCGGGAAGCAGAACTCGATTCGGTGTCGATCTTCGGGGGAGGTGCTTGTCGGTCTCGTGGCGATCTTGGTTCGGGGTTTCGAGGAGGTACGGGCTTGGCGCGATCGGCCTTCGATCCGTGATGGAGATCTTGTCGGCATCCATAGCATGGCACCAACCGGGGGGGAATCTTGTCGATGAGACGGCCTGGACATCTTCACCTTGCGCGGAATATGGTCCGTGTTCCGGTCTTGATCGTTAAGGGCTCTCACCACATCACCATATGAGGTCGTTGAGGCCATCCTGATGCGACCCGGGGCTTGGTACAGAGACAGCACGTCGGGGTCCTGCGGGACAAGACCGAGGCAGAGTGCGCCATCGGAGGTGGACAGCCAAGTAGGTGGGGTCCGTCTTCGACGCTGAACCGGGCGCGGACTGAGCGGAGGCCGGGCGAAGCTCGGAGGTGCGCGCGGCGGGCGTCAAGGCCGGGCTCAAGGCCGGGCGGGAGGACGAGGGAGGCGGCGAGGATGGAGGACAGGGACGAGGTCATGGGAGGGAGGCGGAGTCGGCAAGCCAGACGTGGAGGCGGTCCGGTGGACGGGACTGTCGCGGGCGCGCGGTCACGGAGCCGAGAGAGGGGCAGCGCAGCTTGAGGTCGTGGAGAGGCCCAGGCGGGCGGCGCGCATGGCGGCGGAGGCGAGGTGAGGGGCGGCGCGTGATGGCGGGTCGTGTGGCGCCGGGCGCCTGGGCGCCAGGCGAGGCGGGCGGGCGCGAGAGGAGCATCGGGCGCGGGAAGCTTCATGAGGAGGCCGCCATGAGCCCGGCGGGACGCGAGGCTGTCCCGGGCGGAGGCGGCTTGGGCCGTTAAGGAGACGCGATGGAAGGTGGAGGCCGGGCGCAAGGCTGCGGGAGGCGCCCGCAAGGGACGCTGGTAGGGAGGCGCTACTGGCGTGCAGGCTGGCCTCTAGGCGGGAGACGCCAGGAGGCGGGAGGCGGCCGGAGGGGCGGGTTGCGGTGAGCGAGGCAGCTGTGGGAGGTGAGGCTCGTCGGGTTCTGTGGTGGGGCGCAGCGGTTCATGGGAAGAGGAACAGAGGAGAGGGTCAAGGGGAAGGGCAGGGAATGGGTGGGACGGGGGTGTGGGGGGGGGTAGGGGGCCGGGGTTGTACCGCGTGCGTGTAGGACTGTGTGCGGTGTGTGGCAGAGTGGGTTAGGTGAGGAGAGAGGGGTTGGGGAGAGAAAAGGGAGAGGCCAAGTGGCAGGCCACAATTGGTGGGGGTGAGGGTGTGTCCGAGGTGGCGCATGGGGATTGGTGGGAGTGAGGTGGAGGTGAGAGGGTAGAAGTTTGGGTAGGCTTAGGATTTAGAGGGGCGTGTAGGTGGACCGTTTGTAAAATCTGGGCGGTCGTTGGTCGCTTGCCTGCTCGATCGCCCCGCTAAAAATAAATTAAATATTTTATTTATTTTTAATGAGACCGATTGCACAATATTTTAATTAAAACAAAATATTCCGGGGACCGGGCTTTGCAGTTGAATTAAGATGGGGCGTTGGGAAAACAAATCGGGTGTTGCGCAAATAGTTTTGGCAAACAATGCATGATGATGACGATGCAATGCACAAATTCAACGCGATTTTCTAGTAGTGGTTTATGGGATGCCACAATTCGACACCACTAACAATGGATCTCGCCCTCGAGATCCGCCTCATGGTACCGGAAGGAAGGTCGGCGATCTGCGTCTTCTTGCTTCGTGTAGATCCTCGCGACACCACTAACGAAGGTTCCTTCTTCATCTGGGAATCGGCGGCACCACCAACAAAGGGTCGTTGTTCGTGATCGACGAGAGAACACTCCGGAAACAAAAGGTCGAAGGTAGAGGTATCACAAGTAATCCACCCCTAACTTCCGGGAACGGAGTAAAATCGCTAGATCCACTGATTCGATGTACAAGAGCGAATGATAAGAGTAGTCGGATGGTGATCAGTCCATCGCAAGACCCAAACCATTACTCCGCACAAGAATAAGCGGATTATGCAACCAACTCTCGAGTCGATCAAGATCTCGACAGCGAGGTTCGGAAACAAAGAAGTGATGCGCACTGCGATCGGATCTGGTGTAGATGATGTCGTACGTAAACACCTAAGCACAAACAAAGGACAAAGAATGGTACCACCAGAGACGGATTCATCCAAAGCTTGAACACCGGACGGTAGAACACCGTTACCAAAGGAGGAAGAGAAACCCTAAAGGTACAACGGAAACCCAACCACGAGAATTCCTGGACTCGAAGAAAGATAAGAGAGCAGGTTCAAAACACGTCGAGATAAGAGGGGATCAGCAGAGGGGTAAGGAGTAAAATCAGACCTATTCAGAACTATCCAACCGCTTTTCAAAAATAGTTTTGACACTTCTACCTCGGCCGTTAGCTAGGTTATCCTACAGGCTGGACTTGTGGGGTATCGCAACTGCTGAGCTCTGATACCACTCTGTAACACCCTCAGAATCGGCCCTATGCAAGTTTTAGCAAAATTCGCCAAACCCGCATAGAAACGATTCGAAGGTGCCCACCAGCACTTTAAATGCGGTGGAAAAACAAAGTAATAACATTACACAACAGGTCCTCGATGGGACCCCAGTAACAGAGATATATATGACGACTCGGAGAGTCAAGAGTGCAGATATACGGTACAAAGATCCAAATCACCTTGAAAGCGATGGGGCGTCCGACTACGGACAAGATGCAAATGGGGCTAAGAGCCACGAAGAATAATCAATGGCGCCCATAACCTGCCCGTGCCAAGCGGAAGGGTAACCCCGCTAACGGCGCCGATCTCAAAACTGCTTAAACAAAAGGGTGCCGGCAAAGGGCAAAGGAAAAAGAAGGCGTCGATCGAGGCCATTACAGCGAGGCTAGAATTGCGGTCCTCGCCACATAGGTATGGTGGATCAAGCGGCAAAGATGTAATCGAACAACCTATAGAGACTCGACAAAACTGGCGGTTATCAGAGGGGGTGAGAAATGACCTAACCGGATCCAACCTGAAGCTAACACCAAACAATCCCATCCTGGTGTTTCCCCCTCGAGACCAAACGAGGAAGTCAACCGAGGAACTCACACAGTTGGCAGTTTTACTTACTCAGTTATGGTTGCAGCAATTACTAGTCAGGTTTAGATAATCATCCTGATAAAGTAAACAGTGGGCACTTTTAATTAATCATTCCGTTGTAGTTGCAGCAGTTACTAATCAGATATGAATAGCATGAGATATCCCATAAAACCCAGCAGTTGTTGGTACTTTTATTCAGCCAATTCGTTGTAGTTGCAATACTTACTAGTCAGATACATTTGTCGCAAGCGACAACCAAACAAGCAATTGTGGGCAGTATTATTAGCCATTCCGTTATGGTGAAGCTGATTACTAGTCATTATAAGTCAAATTTATAACAGTAAACTTTAGTTATGCTTGTCTATGATCGAGATACTGTGCTCCAAGTCGTCCATATCCGCGGACACGGCTTTCAGAAAGTTTTAACCCGGCCGGGGTGCACCAATAGCAACACACGCTCGATCAACCTCGGAAAAACCAAATCAAAACCCAACGAGGCTTTCACGACTGAACAATCACAAGATTCAGAAATATTTCAGGGGGCCACCCCTTAAGTAGAATCATAGGAGTAGACAAGCTCGAGACGGCCTCAAGGTCTTTGGGTGAATACCGTGAACGATCGGGAACCCCAAACGGGCTTGTCGACACCGCTGAATCGTGTCCCGATCCTAAATGACAGATGTGCTATCCGTCAGACAATCGTAAATAAAGCGGTAAAGCATGGCATAAGTAGGATAGTAATAAAACCTCAAACTAGTTTGTGGCCCCAAGAAATAAGACTGAATCAAGCTCGTTCGGGGTCCCATATACCTCCGGATGTGGATAGCGCAAAATCAAGGAATGTATCAAGTACTCGGGTCTTACGGGACACAAGTGGGCGTCGAAACCAAATATTATCTATCACCCACCGATGCCTCGCTTATTCAATTTTAGTTGTTAACAGAAAATAAAGTGAACAATAAGTAAAACTAGAATTCATCTCCAACATCAAGGCATGCGGCAATACATCAAGAATCAGGCATATGGCGACACACATCAAGACTTGAGCAAGCAACTACGACGCCAAGTCCAACTATCTACCAAACAACAGTAATGTGGTGTGTCCAAGGCAATATAAGGTGCAGGGATATATCGGCACGGAAACTAGAGCATCGCAACACAGATAGCAATAGTTCAACAGGAGGGAATAAAGACTATAAAAGTAAGATAGGTAGAAAGGGGGAGATGCTCGCCTGAAAACATTGTCGAAAGGTTCATCCGAAGATCGGGGCGAAGCTCACATCAACTCAACGGCCTTATCCGCGAAGAAGCAAAACACTAAAAGAAACACCGGATGCGCTATTTAATACAACGGCAGAAAATCGGCATGATGCATGTATGATGGATGACATGGCAAAGGTGCGATGCAATTAGGCCAAGATTAAGCGGAACCGGGGTCCCGACAATTAATTAGGTGGCTCATGTTGTTTAGAAAACCCCCGCAATTTAAATGTTGTTATAACAAGGCAAGATAAGATACAGGTTCGCTACACAAGTTTAAATGAGGCCAATATGAGACTAGCTTTGCCCGCATATGGGCCCCATATTTAATTATTAGGTGAATCGGCATAAGGCCCCCAAACCACAGATATGCATGTGAATATGACAATTAAATATGCAACAATTGTTATTATGTTATGAAATAGGGTCCGAGGAAAGGGGTCACACATTGAGGGGGTCTCGACGAACTTGGGTTCCGGGGTTCGGGGTCGGTCTCGGGGTCCAGGGTTCGACGGATCTGAGGCTCGGGGTTCGGCGGAAGCGTTCTCGGATATCGGGGGTAGGTCTTGGCGTTCCGAGAAGCCGGACTTGGTTCGGTGTCGGGGTTCATCGGATCTTCCGGATCGGTGCCGTTCTTGTTGTCGTGCAGATCTTGTCGGGTTCCACGGGGTCGAGATGGTCTTGGCGTTCCGGGGGGAATGTTCTCGGTGTCCGGGTGAAGCGCTCGGCGTTCTATGGTTCCACGTTGACGGCCTTGGCTTCCTCGATGAAGAACTTGGTGTCAAGTCGGGGTTCTCGGCTTGACGGCCGCGTCGATCTTGGGACCTCGATGTCCGGGAAGCAGAACTCGATTCGGTGTCGATCTTCGGGGGAGGTGCTTGTCGGTCTCGTGGCGATCTTGGTTCGGGGTTTCGAGGAGGTACGGGCTTGGCGCGATCGGCCTTCGATCCGTGATGGAGATCTTGTCGGCATCCATAGCATGGCACCAACCGGGGGGGAATCTTGTCGATGAGACGGCCTGACATCTTCACCTTTGCGCGGCGAATATGGTCCGTGTTCGGTCTTGATCGTTAAGGGCTCTCACCACATCACCATATGAGGTCGTTGAGGCCATCCCGATGCGACCGGGGCTTGGCACAGACAGACGCGTGGGTCTGCGGGACAAGACCGAGGCGAGGCGCCATCGAGGTGGACCGCGCGGTGGGGTCCAGGCGGACGCTGAACGATGCGGACGGAGCGGAGGCCGGCGAAGCCTGGAGGTGCGCTGGCGGGGCGACCGGCTGCCCTGGCAAGGCCGCATGGAGGACGAGGGAGGCCGCGAGGATGGAGGACAGGGGCGAGGTCGCGAGGGAGGCCGGAGTTTGGCAGGCTCAGCGTGGCGTGAGGCAGAGGCGGTCCGGAGTGGACGGCTGTCATGGGCGCGGCGGCTGGAGCCGAGAGGAGGGGCAGAGCTTGAGGCCGGAGAGGGTCGGCGGAGGCGGGCGGCGATGGCGGCGGAGGTGAGGCGGGCGGCGATGGCGGCGGCGTGGCGCCGCGCCAGGCGAGGCGGGCGGCGCTGGAGGAGCACGCAGCGGGGAAGCTTCGACGGAGGAGCGTGGCGGCTGAAGCCTGGGACGCGAGGCGGCGGAGCGGCGGGCGTTGGGCGGAGACGCGATGGAAGGTGGAGGCCGGCGGCGGGGCTTGCGGGAGGCGCCCGGTGCGGGACGTCGGGGTAGGGAGGCACTTGGCTGGCGTGCCTGGGCCTGCGGCGAGGACGCCAGGGAGGCGGAGGGCCGACGGGAGCGGTGAGCGAGGCGACGCTGACGGGAGGTGGGCGTCGGGTTCGAGGTGGGGCGAGCGGTCTGATGGAAGAGGAGGAGAGGGGCCGATGGGGTGGCCAGGGAATAGGTGGGACCGGGGTGTCGGTGGGGGTATGGGGCCGGGGTTGTACCGCGTGCGTGTAGGACTGTGTGCGGTGTGTGGCAGAGTGGGTTAGGTGAGGAGAGAGGGGTTGGGGAGAGAAAAGGGAGAGGCCAAGTGCCACAATTGGTGGGGTGAGGGGTGTCTGAGGTGGCGATGGGGATTGGTGGGAGTGAGGTGGAGGTGAGAGGGTAGAAGTTTGGGTAGGCTTAGGATTTAGAGGGGCGTGTAGGTGGACCGTTTGTAAAATCTGGGCGCTGTTGGTCGCTTCGGCTCGATCGCCCTAAAATAAATTAAATATTTTATTTATTTTTAACAGACCGATTGCACAATATTTTTAATTAAAACAAAATATTCCGGGGACCGGGCTTTGCAGTTGAATTAAGATGGGGCGTTGGGAAAACAAATCGGGTGTTGCGCAAATAGTTTTGGCAAACAATGCATGATGATGACGATGCAATGCACAAATTCAACGCGATTTTCTAGTAGTGGTTTTGCGGGATGCCACAGGTTGCACCGGTCTACCCTCGTTTGACCCGCGGCGGGAGCCTACTCCTACATGTCCAGCACGCTTCTATAGGTGTTATCGCATGCAATGTGGACGGTCACACCCGGGAGCTAGGTTTTCCGTCTAGGGGCAATCCACCACCCTTGTGCATGTATGATAGGGCCAGACTCATGTTCCCGTGGCATCCCGGCACTCGGGCGGTCCTTTTCCGACGAAACCCTAATCCGAGGGCCCCGCGGGTCTACCCCCGTAGCATTCTCCATACGAGGGTTGAACCACGCACTCTCTTGGTGGTTTAGGTTGTTTAGGTCATATCTACATGGAAAACCAAGGATAGGCCCAGGGTTCCACCGGTCTACCCTCGTTTGACCCGCGGCGGGAGCCTACTCGTACATGTCCAGCACGCTTCTATAGGTGTTATCGCATGCAACGTGGACGGTCACACCCAGGAGCTAGGTTTTCCGTCTAGGGGCAATCCACCACCCTTGTGCATGTATGCTAGGGCCACACGCATGTTCCCGTGGCATCCCTAAGACTGGCGGTCCTTTCCCGACGAAACCCTAATCCGAGGGCCCTCAGGTCTACCCGTAGCATTCTCCAGACGAGGGTTGAACACACTCTCTTGGTGGTTTAGGTTTGTTTAGGTCATATCTACATGGAAAACCAAGGATAGGCCTGTGGTTCCACCTGCCCCTCGTTTGACCATGGCCATGAGCCTACTCCTACATGTCCAAAGACGCTTGTAGAGGTGTTATCGCATGCAACGTGGGCGGTCACACCCGGGAGCTAGGTTTTCCGTCTAGGGCAATCCACCACCCTTGTGCATGTATGCTAGGGCCACACGCATGTTCCCGCATCCCAAGACTCAGGCGGTCCTTTCCGACGAAACCCTAATCCAAGGGCCCCGGTCTACCCCCATAGCATTCTCCGTGCGAGGTTGAACAACGACTCTCTTGGTGGTTTAGGTTTGTTTATGTCATATCTACATGGAAAACCAAGGATAGGCCTGTGGTTCCACCGGTCTACCTCGTTTGACCCGTCTGAGCCTACTCCTACATATCCAGCACGCTTCTATAGGTGTTATCGCATGCAACATGGACGGTCACACCCGGGAGCTAGGTTTTCCGTCTCGGGGCAATCCACCACCCTTGTGCATGTATGATAGGGCCACACGCATGTTCCCCTGGCATCCCGGCACTCGGGCGGTCCTTTTCCGACGAAACCCTAATCCGAGGGCCCCGCGGGTCTACCCCCTTAGCATTCTCCGTACGAGGGTTGAACAACGCACTCTCTTGGTGGTTTAGGTTTGTTTAGGTCATATCTACATGGAAAACCAAGGATAGGCCCAGGGTTCCACGGGTCTACCCTCGTTTGACCACCAGTGAGCCTACTCCTACATGTCCAAAGACGCTTCTAGGTGTTATCGCATACAATGTGGACGGTCACACGGAGCTAGGTTTTCCGCCTAGGGGCAATCCACCACCCTTGTGCATGTATGATAGGGCCACACTCATGTTCCGTGGCATCCCGCACTCTGGGCGGTCCTTTTCCGACGAAACCCTAATCCAGGGGCCCCATGGTCTACCCGTAGCATTCTCTATACGAGGGTTGAACAACGACTCTCTTGGTGGTTTAGGTTTGTTTAGGTCATATCTACATGGAAAACCAAGGATAGGCCTGGGTTCCACCGGCTTCACCTCGTTTGACCATGCGGAACCTACTCCTACATGTCCAGCACGCTTCTATAGGTGTTATCGCATGCAACGTGGACGGTCACACCCGGGAGCTAGGTTTTCCGTCTAGGGGCAATCCACCACCCTTGTGCATGTGTCCTAGGGCCACACGCATGTTCCCGTGGCATACCGGCACTCGGGCGGTCCTTTTCCGACGAAACCCTAATCCGAGGTCCCCGTGGGTCTACCCCCGTAGCATTCTCCATACGAGGGTTGAACAACGCACTCTCTTGGTGGTTTAGGTTTGTTTAGGTCATATCTATATGGAAAACCAAGGATAGGCCCAGGGTTCCACCGGTCTACCCTCGTTTGACCCGCGGCGGGAGCCTACTCCTACATGTCCAGCACACTTCTATAGGTGTTATCGCATGCAACGTGGACGGTCACACCCGGGAGCTAGGTTTTCCGTCTAGGGGAAATCCACCACCCTTGTGCATGTATGCTAGGGCCACACGCATGTTCCCGTGGCATCCCGGCACTCGGGCGGTCCTTTTCTGATGAAACCCTAATCCGAGGGCCCCATGGTCTACTCCGTAGCATTCTCCGACGAGGGTTGAACAACGCACTCTCTTGGTGGTTTAGGTTTGTTTAGGTCATATCTACATGGAAAACCAAGGATAGGCCTGTGGTTCCACGGTCTACCTCGTTTGACTGCCAAGTGAGCCTACTCCTACATGTCCAAAGACGCTTCTAGAGGTGTTATCGCATGCAACGTGGACGGTCACACCGGAGCTAGGTTTTCCGTCTAGGGCAATCCACCACCCTTGTGCATGTATGCTAGGGCCACGCATGTTCCGTGGCATACCCGCACTGGTGGTCCTTTTCCCGATTTAAACCCTAATCCAAGGGCCCGTGGGTCTACCCGTAGCATTCTCCGACGAGGGTTGAACAACGCACTCTTGGTGGTTTAGGTTTGTTTAGGTCATATCTAGATGGAAAACCAAAGATAGGCCTGTGGTTCCACCGTCTACCTCGTTTGACCAGCGGGAGCCTACTCCTACATGTCCAAAGACGCTTCTATAGGTGTTATCGCAATGGTGGGCGGTCACACCCGGGAGCTAGGTTTTCCGCCTAGGGGAAATCCACCACCCTTGTGCATGTATGCTAGGGCCACGCATGTTCCCGTGGCATCCCGGCACTCGGCGGTCCTTTTCGAAACCCTAATCCGAGGGACCATGGGTTTACCCGTAGCATTCTCCGTTGAGGTTGAACAACGCACTCTCTTGGTGGTTTAGGTTTGTTTAGGTCATATCTACATGGAAAACCAAGGATAGGCCCAGGGTTCCACCGGTCTACCCTCGTTTGACCCGCGGCGGGAGCCTACTCCTACATGTCCAGCACGCTTCTAGAGGTGTTATCGCATGCAACGTGGACGGTCACACCCGGGAGCTAGGTTATCCGTCTAGGGGCAATCCACCACCCTTCTGCATGTATGCTAGGGCCACACGCATGTTCCCGTGGCATCCCGGCACTCGGGCGGTCCTTTTCTGACGAAACCCAAATCCAAGGGCCCCGCGGGTCTACCCCCGAAGCATTCTCCGTACGAGGGTTGAACAATGCACTCTCTTGGTGGTTTAGGTTTGTTTAGGTCATATCTACATGGGAAACCAAGGATAGGCCCAGGGTTCCACCGGTCTACCCTCGTTTGACCCGTGGCGGGAGCCTACTCCTACATGTCCAGCATGCTTCTATAGGTGTTATCGCATGCAACGTGGACGGTCACACCCGGGAGCTAGGTTTTCCGTCTAGGGGCAATCCACCACCCTTGTGCATGGATGCTAGGGCCACACGCATGTTCCCGTGGCATCCCGGCACTCGGGCGGTCCTTTTCCGACGAAACCCTAACCCGAGGGCCCCGCGGGTCTACCCCCGTAGCATTTTCCGTACGAGGGTTGAACAACGCACTCTCTTGGTGGTTTAGGTTTGTTTAGGTCATATCTACATGGAAAACCAAGGATAGGCCCAGGGTTCCACCGGTCTACCCTCGTTTGACCCGCGGTGGGAGCCTACTCCTACATGTCCAAAGACGCTTATAGGTGTTATCGCATGCAACGTGGACGGTCACACCGGGAGCTAAGTTTTCCGTCTAGGGCAATCCACCACCCTTGTGCATGTATGCTAGGGCCACACATGTTCCGTGGCATCCCAAGCACTCGGGCGGTCCTTTTCCGAGAAACCCTAATCCGAGGGCCCTGGTCTACCCCCGTAGCATTCTCCGTACGAGGGTTGAACAACGCACTCTCTTTGTGGTTTAGGTTTGTTTAGGTCATATCTACATGGAAAACCAAGGATAGGCCCAGGGTTCCACCGGTCTACCCTCGTTTGACCCACGGCGGGAGCCTACTCCTACATGTCCAGCACGCTTGTAGAGGTGTTATCGCATGCAACATGGACGGTCACGCCCGGGAGCTATGTTTTCCGTCTAGGGGCAATCCACCACCCTTGTGCATGTATGCTAGGGCCATACGCATGTTCCCTCGCATCCGCACTGGCGGTCCTTTTCCACGAAACCCTAATCCGAGGGCCACACGGGTCTACCCCCGTAGCATTCTCTGTAGGAGGGTTGAACAACGCACTCTCTTGGTGGTTTAGGTTTTTTTAGCTCATATCTACATGTAAAACCAAGGATAGGCCCAGGGTTCCACCGGTCTACCCTCGTTTGACCAGCAATGGAGCCTACTCCTACATGTCCAAAGACGCTTCTATAGGTGTTATCGCATGCAACGTGGACGGTCACACCGGGAGCTAGGTTTTCCGTCTCGGGGCAATCCACCACCCTTGTGCATGTATGCTAGGGCACACGCATGTTCCGTGGCATCCCTAAGACTCAGGCGGTCCTTTTCCGACGAAACCCTAATCCGAGGGGCCCGGGTCTACCCGTAGCATTCTCCGTCGAGGTTGAACAACGACTCTCTTGGTGGTTTAGGTTTGTTTAGGTCATATCTACATGGAAAACCAAGGATAGGCCCAGGTTGCACCGTGCCCTCGTTTGACCGCCAAGCGGAGCCTTCTCCTACATGTCCAAAGACGCTTCTATAGGTGTTATCGCATGCAACGTGGACGGTCACACCGGAGCTAGGTTTTCCTTCTAGGGGCAATCCACCACCCTTGTGCATGTATGTAGGGCCACACGCATGTTCCGTGGCATCCGGCACTCAGGCGGTCCTTTTCCGAAACCCTAATCCGAGGGGCCCTGGTCTACCCCGTAGCATTCTCCGTCGAGGGTTGAACAACGCACTCTCTTGGTGGTTTAGGTTTGTTTAGGTCATATCTACATGGAAAACCAAGGATAGGCCAGGTTCCACCCCACCCTCGTTTGACCATGCGGAGCCTACTCGTACATGTCCAAAGACGCTTATAGGTGTTATCGCATGCAACGTGGACGGTCACACCTGTGAGCTAGGTTTTCCGTCTAGGGGCAATCCACCACCCTTGTGCATGTATGCTAGGGCCACGCATGTTCCGTGGCATCCCAGACTCAGTGTCCTTTTCCGACGAAACCCTAATCCGAGGGCCCTCATGGTCTACCCCGTAGCATTCTCCGTCGAGGGTTGAACAACACTCTCTTGGTGGTTTAGGTTTGTTTAGGTCATATCTACATGGAAAACCAAGGATAGGCCCAGGTTCCACCGTCTGCCTCGTTTGACCCAGCCATGAGCCTACTCCTACATGTCCAGCACGCTTGTAGAGGTGTTATCGCATGCAACGTGGACGGTCACACCCGGGAGCTAGGTTTTCCGTCTAGGGGCAATCCACCACCCTTGTGCATGTATGCTAGGGCCACACGCATGTTCCCCTGGCATCCCGGCACTCGGGCGGTCCTTTTCCGACGAAACCCTAATCCAAGGGCCCCGCGGGTCTACCCCCATAGCATTCTCCGTACGAGGGTTGAACAACGCACTCTCTTGGTGGTTTAGGTTTGTTTATGTCATATCTACATGGAAAACCAAGGATAGGCCCAGGGTTCCACCGGTACCCTCGTTTGACCATGGAGCCTACTCCTACATGTCCAGCACGCTTCTATAGGTGTTATCGCATGCAACATGGACGGTCACACCCGGGAGCTAGGTTTTCCGTCTCGGGGCAATCCACCACCCTTGTGCATGTATGATAGGGCCACACGCATGTTCCCCTGGCATCCCGGCACTCGGGCGGTCCTTTTCCGACGAAACCCTAATCCGAGGGCCCCGCGGGTCTACCCCCGTAGCATTCTCCATACGAGGGTTGAACAACGCACTCTCTTGGTGGTTTAGGTTTGTTTAGGTCATATCTACATGTAAAACCAAGGATAGGCCCAGGGTTGCACCGGTCTACCCTCGTTTGACCTGGCGGAGCCTACCTACATGTCCAAAGACGCTTCTATAGGTGTTATCGCATGCAATGTGGACGGTCACACCGGGAGCTGGGTTTTCCGTCTGGGGCAATCCACCACCCTTGTGCATGTATGATAGGGCCTCATGTTCCTGGCATCCCTAAGGCTTTTCGGCGGTCCTTTTCCGATTTAAACCCTAATCCGAGGGCCATGGTCTACCCCGTAGCATTCTCCATACGAGGTTGAACCACGCACTCTCTTGGTGGTTTAGGTTGTTTAGGTCATATCTACATGGAAAACCAAGGATAGGCCCAGGTTCCACCGGTCTACCTCGCTTGACCAGCATGGAGCCTACTCGTACATGTCCAAAGACGCTTCTATAGGTGTTATCGCATGCAACGTGGACGGTCACACCTGTGAGCTAGGTTTTCCGTCTAGGGGCAATCCACCACCCTTGTGCATGTATGCTAGGGCCACGCATGTTCCTGGCATCCCTAGACTTTCAGCGGTCCTTTTCCCGAAACCCTAATCCGAGGGCCTCATGGTCTACCCCGTAGCATTCTCCGTCACGAGGTTGAACAACACACTCTCTTGGTGGTTTAGGTTTGTTTAGGTCATATCTACATGGAAAACCAAGGATAGGCCCAGGTTCCACCGTCACCTCGCTTGACCTGGCGGAGCCTACTCCTACATGTCCAGCACGCTTGTAGAGGTGTTATCGCATGCAACGTGGACGGTCACACCCGGGAGCTAGGTTTTCCGTCTAGGGGCAATCCACCACCCTTGTGCATGTATGCTAGGGCCACACGCATGTTCCCCTGGCATCCCGGCACTCGGGCGGTCCTTTTCCGACGAAACCCTAATCCAAGGGCCCCGCGGGTCTACCCCCATAGCATTCTCCGTACGAGGGTTGAACAACGCACTCTCTTGGTGGTTTAGGTTTGTTTATGTCATATCTACATGGAAAACCAAGGATAGGCCCAGGGTTCCACCGGTCTACCCTCGTTTGACCCGCGGCGGGAGCCTACTCCTACATGTCCAGCACGCTTCTATAGGTGTTATCGCATGCAACATGGACGGTCACACCCGGGAGCTAGGTTTTCCGTCTCGGGGCAATCCACCACCCTTGTGCATGTATGATAGGGCCACACGCATGTTCCCCTGGCATCCCGGCACTCGGGCGGTCCTTTCTTTTCACGAAACCCTAATCCGAGGGCCCCTGGTCTACCCTTAGCATTCTCCGTCACGGGTTGAACAACGCACTCTCTTGGTGGTTTAGGTTTGTTTAGGTCATATCTACATGGAAAACCAAGGATAGGCCAGTGGTTCCACGGTCTACCTCGCTTGACCATGGAGCCTACTCCTACATGTCCAAAGACGCTTCTATAGGTGTTATCGCATGCAATGTGGACGGTCACACCGGGAGCTAGGTTTTCCGCCTAGGGCAATCCACCACCCTTGTGCATGTATGATAGGGCCACACTCATGTTCCCTGCATCCCAAAGCACTCGGGTCCTTTTCCGACGAAACCCTAATCCGAGGGCCCCGCGGGTCTACCCCCGTAGCATTCTCTATACGAGGGTTGAACAACGCACTCTCTTGGTGGTTTAGGTTTGTTTAGGTCATATCTACATGGAAAACCAAGGATAGGCCCAGGGTTCCACCGGTCTACCTCGCTTGACCATGGCCAGGAACCTACTCCTACATGTCCAGCACGCTTCTATAGGTGTTATCGCATGCAACGTGGACGGTCACACCCGGGAGCTAGGTTTTCCGTCTAGGGGCAATCCACCACCCTTGTGCATGTGTCCTAGGGCCACACGCATGTTCCCGTGGCATACCGGCACTCGGGCGGTCCTTTCCGACGAAACCCTAATCCGAGGTCCTCGGGTCTACCCTCAGCATTCTCCATACGAGGGTTGAACAACGCACTCTCTTGGTGGTTTAGGTTTGTTTAGGTCATATCTATATGGAAAACCAAGGATAGGCCCAGGGTTCCACCGGTCTACCCTCGTTTGACCATGGAGCCTACTCCTACATGTCCAAAGACACTTCTATAGGTGTTATCGCATGCAACGTGGCGGTCACACCGGGAGCTAGGTTTTCCGTCTAGGGAAATCCACCACCCTTGTGCATGTATGCTAGGCCACACGCATGTTCCTGGCATCCCAAGCACTCGGCGGTCCTTTTCCGATGAAACCCTAATCCGAGGGCCCCTGGGTCTACTCCGTAGCATTCTCCGTGACGAGGTTGAACAACGCACTCTCTTGGTGGTTTAGGTTTGTTTAGGTCATATCTACATGGAAAACCAAGGATAGGCCAGGTTCCACCGGTACCTCGTTTGACCACAAGGGAGCCTACTCCATGTCCAAAGACGCTTCTAGAGGTGTTATCGCATGCAACGTGGACGGTCACACCCGGGAGCTAGGTTTTCCGTCTAGGGGCAATCCACCACCCTTGTGCATGTATGCTAGGGCCACACGCATGTTCCCGTGGCATACCGGCACTCGGGTGGTCCTTTTCCGACGAAACCCTAATCCAAGGGCCCCGTGGGTCTACCCCCGTAGCATTCTCCGTACGAGGGTTGAACAACGCACTCTCTTGGTGGTTTAGGTTTGTTTAGGTCATATCTAGATGGAAAACCAAAGATAGGCCCAGGGTTCCACCGTCTACCTCGCTTGACCACGGAGCCTACTCCTACATGTCCAAAGACGCTTCTATAGGTGTTATCGCATGCAACGTGGACGGTCACACCGGGAGCTAGGTTTTCCGTAGGGAAATCCACCACCCTTGTGCATGTATGCTAGGGCCACACGCATGTTCCCGTGGCATCCCGACTCGGCGGTCCTTTTCGACGAAACCCTAATCCGAGGGACTGCTGGTTTACCCCGTAGCATTCTCCGCACGAGGGTTGAACAACGCACTCTCTTGGTGGTTTAGGTTTGTTTAGGTCATATCTACATGGAAAACCAAGGATAGGCCAGGTTCCACCGGTCTACCTCGTTTGACCTGCCATGGAGCCTACTCCTACATGTCCAAAGACGCTTCTAGGTGTTATCGCATGCAACGTGGACGGTCACACCCGGGAGCTAGGTTATCCGTCTAGGGCAATCCACCACCCTTGTGCATGGATGCTAGGGCCACACGCATGTTCCTGGCATCCGGCACTCGGCGGTCCTTTTCCGACGAAACCCAAATCCAAGGGCCCCTGGTCTACCCCGTAGCATTCTCCGTGCGAGGTTGAACAATGCACTCTCTTTGTGGTTTAGGTTTGTTTAGGTCATATCTACATGGAAAACCAAGGATAGGCCCAGGTTCCACCGGTCTACCCTCGTTTGACCATGCTGAGCCTACTCCTACATGTCCAAAGATGCTTCTATAGGTGTTATCGCATGCAACGTGGACGGTCACACCGGAGCTATGTTTTCCGCCTAGGGCAATCCACCACCCTTGTGCATGGATGCTAGGCCACGCATGTTCCCCTGGCATCCCGGCACTCGGGTGTCCTTTTCCGACGAAACCCTAATCCGAGGGCCCATGGGTCTACCCCGTAGCATTCTCCGTGACGAGGTTGAACAACGCACTCTCTTTGTGGTTTAGGTTTGTTTAGGTCATATCTACATGGAAAACCAAGGATAGGCCCAGGTTCCACCCTCGTCTACCCTCGTTTGACCCACGGCGGGAGCCTACTCCTACATGTCCAGCACGCTTGTAGAGGTGTTATCGCATGCAACATGGACGGTCACGCCCGGGAGCTATGTTTTCCGTCTAGGGGCAATCCACCACCCTTGTGCATGTATGCTAGGGCCATACGCATGTTCCCCTGGCATCCCGCACTCGGGCGGTCCTTTTCCGACGAAACCCTAATCCGAGGGCCACACGGGTCTACCCCCGTAGCATTCTCTGTAGGAGGGTTGAACAACGCACTCTCTTGGTGGTTTAGGTTTTTTTAGCTCATATCTATATGGAAAACCAAGGATAGGCCCAGGGTTCCACCGGTCTACCCTCGTTTGACCCGCGGCGGGAGCCTACTCCTACATGTCCAGCACGCTTCTATAGGTGTTATCGCATGCAACGTGGACGGTCACACCCGGGAGCTAGGTTTTCCGTCTAGGGGCAATCCACCACCCTTGTGCATGTATGCTAGGGCCACACGCATGTTACCGTGGCATCCCGGCACTCGGGCGGTCCTTTTCCGACGAAACCCTAATCCGAGGGCCCCACGGGTCTACCCCCGTAGCATTCTCGGTACGAGGGTTGAACAACGCACTCTCTTTGTGGTTTAGGTTTGTTTAGGTCATATCTACATGGAAAACCAAGGATAGGCCCAGGGTTCCACCGGTCTACCCTCGTTTGACCCGCGGCGGGAGCCTACTCCTACATGTCCAGCACGCTTCTATAGGTGTTATCGCATGCAACGTGGACGGTCACACCCGGGAGCTAGGTTTTCCTTCTAGGGGCAATCCACCACCCTTGTGCATGTATGTAGGGCCACACGCATGTTCCCGTGGCATCCCGGCACTCGGGCGGTCCTTTTCCGACGAAACCCTAATCCGAGGGCCCCGCGGGTCTACCCCCGTAGCATTCTCCGTGCGAGGGTTGAACAACGCACTCTCTTGGTGGTTTAGGTTTGTTTAGGTCATATCTACATGGAAAACCAAGGATAGGCCCAGGGTTCCACCGGTCTACCCTCGTTTAACCCGCGGCGGGAGCCTACTCCTACATGTCCACCACGCTTCTATAGGTGTCATCGCATGCAACGTGGACGGTCACACCCGGGAGATAGGTTTTCCGTCTAGGGGCAATCCACCACCCTTGTGCATGTATGCTAGGGCCACACGCATGTTCCCGTGGCATCCCGGCACTCGGGCGGTCCTTTTCCGACGAAACCCTAATCCGAGGGCCCCGCGTGTCTACCCCCGTAGCATTCTCCGTACGAGGGTTGAACAACGCACTCTCTTGCTGGTTTAGGTTTGTTTAGGTCATATCTACATGGAAAACCAAGGATAGGCCCAGGGTTCCACCGGTCTACCCTCGTTTGACCCGCGGCGGGAGGCTACTCCTACATGTCCACCACGCTTCTATAGGTGTCATCGCATGCAACGTGGACGGTCACACCCGGGAGATAGGTTTTCCGTCTAGGGGCAATCCACCACCCTTGTGCATGTATGCTAGGGCCACACGCATGTTCCCGTGGCATCCCTAAGACTTTGACGGTCCTTTTCCGAGGAAACCCTAATCCGAGGGCCCCGCGGGTCTACCCCCGTAGCATTCTCCGTACGAGGGTTGAACAACGCACTCTCTTGGTGGTTTAGGTTTGTTTAGGTCATATCTACATGGAAAACCAAGGATAGGCCCAGGGTTCCACCGGTCTACCCTCGTTTGACATGGCGTGAGCCTACTCCTACATGTCCAAAGACGCTTATAGGTGTTATCGCATGCAACGTGGACGGTCACACCCGGGAGCTAGGTTTTCCGTCTAGGGGCAATCCACCACCCTTGTGCATGTATGCTAGGGCCACACGCATGTTCCCGTGGCATCCCGGCACTCGGGCGGTCCTTTTCCGACGAAACCCTAATCCGAGGGCCCTGCGGGTCTATCCCCGTAGCATTCTCCGTACGAGGGTTGAACAACGCACTCTCTTGGTGGTTTAGGTTTGTTTAGGTCATATCTACATGGAAAACCAAGGATAGGCCCAGGGTTCCACCGGTCTACCCTCGTTTAACCCGCGGCGGGAGCCTACTCCTACATGTCCACCACGCTTCTATAGGTGTCATCGCATGCAACGTGGACGTTCACACCCGGGAGCTAGGTTTTCCGTCTAGGGGCAATCCACCACCCTTGTGCATGTATGCTAGGGCCACACGCATGTTCCCGTGGCATCCCGGCACTCGGGCGTCCTTTTCCGACGAAACCCTAATCCGAGGGCCCTGCGGGTCTACCCCCGTAGCATTCTCCGTACGAGGGTTGAACAATGCACTCTCTTGGTGGTTTAGGTTTGTTTAGGTCATATCTACATGGAAAACCAAAGATAGGCCCAGGGTTCCACCGGTCTACCCTCGTTTGACCTGCGGCGGGAGCCTACTCCTACATGTCCATCACGCTTTTATAGGTGTTATCGCATGCAACGTGGACGGTCACACCCGGGATCTAGGTTTGCCGTCTAGGGGCAATCCAACAACTTTGTGCATGTATGCTAGGGCCACACGCATGTTCCCGTGGCATCCCGGCACTCGGGCGGTCCTTTTCCGACGGATCCCTAATCCGTGGGCTCCGCGGGTCTACCCCCGTAGCATTCTCCGTACGAGGGTTGAACAACACACTCTCTTGGTGGTTTAGGTTTGTTTAGGTCATATCTACATGGAAAACCAAGGATAGGCCCAGGGTTCCACCGGTCTACCCTCGTTTGACCCGCGGCGGGAGCCTACTCCTACAAGTCCAAAGACGCTTCTAGGTGTTATCGCGTGCAACGGACGGTCACACCGGGAGCTAGGTTTTCTCTAGGGCAATCCACCTTTGTGCATTTATGCTAGGGCCACACGCATGTTCCGTGGCATCCCGACACTCGGCGGTCCTTTTCCGATTTAAACCCTAATCCGAGGGCCCGCTGGTCTTCCCCATACCATTCTCCGTGAGGGTTGAACAACGCACTCTCTTGGTGGTTTAGGTTTGTTTAGGTCATATCTACATGGAAAACCAAGGATAGGCCCAGGTTCCACCGTCTGCCTCGTTTGACTGCGGCGGAGCCTACTCCTACATGTCCAAAGACGCTTATAGGTGTTATCGCATGCAACGTGGACGGTCACACACCGGGAGCTAGGTTTTCCGTCTAGCAATCCACCACCCTTGTGCATGTATGCTAGGCAACACGCATGTTCCTGTGGCATCCGGCACTCAGCGGTCCTTTTCCGAAACCCTAATCAGGGCCCCATGGTCTACCCTAGCATTCTCCGTACGAGGGTTGAACAACGCACTCTCTTGGTGGTTTAGGTTTGTTTAGGTCATATCTACATGGAAAACCAAGGATAGGCCCAGGGTTCCACCGGTCTACCCTCGTTTGACCCGCGGCGGGAGCCTACTCCTACATGTCCAGCACGCTTCTATAGGTGTTATCGCATGCAACATGGACGGTCACACCCGGGAGCTAGGTTTTCCGTCTAGGGGCAATCCACCACCCTTGTGCATGTATGCTAGGGCCACACGCATGTTCCCGTGGCATCCCGGCACTCGGGCGGTCCTTTTTCGATGAAACCCTAATCCGAGGGCCCCGCGGGTCTACCCCCGTAGCATTCTCCGTACGAGGGTTGAACAACGCACTCTCTTGGTGGTTTAGGTTTGTTTAGGTCATATCTACATGGAAAACCAAGGATAGGCCCAGGGTTCCACCGGTCTACCCTCGTTTGACTCCATGAGAGCCTACTCCTACATGTCCAACACGCTTCTATAGGTGTTATCGCATGCAATCGTGGGTTAACCAATATACTTTTTGGTAGTTTTCGTTTGTTTAGGTTATACCAATGTAATTTTTTGGCCTTTAAAAGCGTGCATGCGATAACCTTCACACGGTATAGGGTTTCTCCAAATAGTGGGTTCGATGCCCGAGGGTCCCCAAAAGAGAGGGGTTTCTACGGTTTCCCCAAAAGAGAGGTTTCGGTTCTTCGAGGTTCGTACAAAATGAGACATATCTTCAATAATTATGTTGTAGTTGTGTATTATATGTGTATTTTGTTGTTCCTATTTTACATTTATATTTTCGCATCGGGTTCCGAAAGATTCGCGTCGTATTCTTTGCGGGTGCGGTGGGATACGCGAAGATTCGTGTGGTTAATTTACAAACACCAATTTATTTATAAATTACATCTACATTAAATTAGCGTGGAAAATAAATAAATCAAATATAAGTACTTTAGACATTGGAGAAAAAAAAACCTAGGCCGACGGCTTTGCCATCGGCGTATAGGGTGCCACTGACTAGGCCGACGGTCCGGCCGTCGGCGTAACTGTGCGTGCAACGGCCCTTTAGGTAGGCCGTTAACTAGGGCTTAACGCCGACGGACCCATATAGGCCGACGGTCACCGTCAGGAGGCTTCCGTTTGACGCCGACGGTTTTTCTTCGCCGACGGCTACAGTCGGCGCTTCTCTCCCTACGCCGACGGCTGGATGGCCCGGCTAACGAATCCGGGGAAGTGGGCCGACGGGCCCGACCTTTCCCCGTCGGCGTATACAAACACTGTCGGCGTATCCCTTATTTCCTGTAGTGTCCATGGGTTTAAGACTTTAGTGAGAGGCAGCCTAGAGATGCATGTGGCCTGATAATACAGTCACCGAAACCAGCACACCACTTACATGAGTGAATTCTAAACATCAGCAGACGATATTTTGTTAGCTAGTCAAGCGTACGTGTTCTTTGGAGTTGACAGGATAGCTAACCACTATATTTAACGCTTCATGTCCCCGCTGTATGATCCAAACAACGGTCTCTTTCATCGCTCAAAGACGCAGCTGCTAGATTAAGTGATCTACTACAAGGTTCATAGGCAGGGTTTTAGTTTAATTAATTACAGATTATGAAACTTAGGAGTAGCTAGCTGCAATCATGCACACACGGTGGCATAATTAAGGCGATGGAGAGGGAAAGGTATGCGTGTACACTTGGCTCGCATCTGGAAACTTATTAACTACGGGATAATTGCAGACGAACTGGATGTCAACATCTTATACATCACCAAATTAACAATTCGGAACAGGTCAACGACTATGGCGTATAATGTTGCATGATATATTATCTCGTCGGAAGAAAAAATAGTATCTTATTAAGGAAAAAATATTAGTTGCTATTTTGATCTATAAATGTTTTTTGTTGGACATCTTCTTATAATCGTGAAAAGAATCATGAACATTTCTCGTGTAGGGTGGCAATCAAACAATCACTCCAAATTGCAATATCGTTCACTGTGGCGTGATCGCACATGCCCCTTGAGCCGACCAGCGACTAATCATTGCCTCGCTCTCCTGCCTCTGACATTGATACATCGCCTTCTTCCTCTATCCTTTATCGCTGGTTAACCTTTTCAATGGGTTTTCTGCTCGCTAGTCATCATCCTCGCCCAACAACCCTAAAACCCTTAACTTGCTATTTAGTTTCTCTAAAACCCTTAACTTGCTATTTAGTTGCCGCAACAACTTTTACATCTGTTGATGAATGGCACTCATTATGGCCCACCTGTAAAAAATTAGGTTTCGGTACACACCCGTATTATATGCATTACACGATTAGTTTGTACTACCGCTTACCTTTTTTTTTTTTTGCAAGTTACTGCTTATACGTACTAGGATGAAAAGGCCTTTCCCTAAAAAAAAAAGGGACCAAAAGGCCTTAATTAGTAGTACCTCCTCATCCCATGTTCGGGTAAGATTCCCACCCAATTATGTGAGGTGTTGAAGTAGTTGAATGGGGCAGATCCGATCACTAGTGCCGGCCGGGCTTGTTGAGCAAATGTGAGATGAGATGATTGGCGTGGCGGTCATGGAGACGGCCGTTGTCGGCATGCTAGGCGGACACTGATGATCCCTCTTGCTATAAATCAATCGTTGCTCCATACCCCTAACCTGATAGGCTGACGAGGCAGCCACCAATCCGAGTTGGATCAGGCCTACAGCTTATCGTCGGTCTCGGCTCCACTCTACTACAGTACTAGCTCGGATATAAAGCAAACATGCCTTCGGAAGACCAACAAACAATGTTCTTACACAGTAGACAAACGAGTGAAGATTTTGATGTACATGGAGACGCCAGTGATCCTGATTTAAAAAATATATATAATATCATTTTTTTTGAGCTTCAAGAAATTCTAAAAACAAACCCGGACGTAGCCAATGATTTACCCAAAAACATGCAAAATAACAATTAATACTCTTTGTAGTATGAGCTATACAAAAATAAATAAAAAAGTGTGGACCTGAGTACATGACTATATGTAGTTTTATATCTCTAAATTTTGCCAGTTTTGTTATTTTTGTGTATCCGATAATAGGAAAAACAATTAGGCTGTGATTTTTCATACTCTTAATATCTGAGCCATGGCAGTGGTCACAGGCACAACGCCTTTTGACCCTACCACGTACTCCCTCCGTTTCAAAATATAAGATGTTTTAGGTTTATGAAGAAAATATATCTAAACTTGTTTTAGTATGTAGATTTATTCTAAACATGAGTGAACATATATATTAAAAAAAATCTAGATACATTTACTTTACAAAGCTAAAACATCTTATATTTTAAAACGGGGGAGTACGTAACTACTCCGTCACGGCCTCGTCTTCGTTGTGAAAGTTCGACAACGACGGACGGACGGACGGACGGACGGACGGACGGACGCGCATGCTTGGCGCCAAGCGCGTTAATTTTTTTCAGTCTCTCGATAATCCTAGACCTACGGGATGATTTCTACATAATTACATAGGAGTTGCTGGCCTGAATCGATCCACCTTCTCTCCGTACCGGGTCTTCTTCTCTCCTCATAATCATCTATTAGGCTTATATCGTAGAACAGAAGGAGCAGTAGCTAGAACTATCAAATCTCCACCCATCACTATGCTCGCCGACTTATTAGCCATGTGCTGCGCTTACAGTTCCCGTTACAACTCAGTCGCCGTTGTTGAATCCCCTCAAACTGCTCGGTACAGAGTAGTAGTGAACGTACGTGACATGCTAGGTTGAATTGTATATAGTTAAACAAGGCCTTTATTTTTTGGGGAATCTAAACAAGGCCATGCTGTTACTTTTTTCCCCGATATACAGCGGTGATAAAATAGCCAGGACATATAACTGAAGACCAATCCAAAATCTTCCAATGATATAGTATCCACTTTGCTTACAAAAATGCAAGCAATCCAAAATCTTCCCTCACCCATGCCATTTGCATCATGCATCTCAAAATCCTGCCTTGTTATGCAAGCAAACAATAATTAAATATGGCCTTTCTTTCTTTTATTGATATTCTTTTCTGTTGGCCAATTAAACCTAACTAACTAATCATGTTGCGCATCACAATATCTTGTCATGCATCATTATTGATGACATTGCATTCTATTTATGTTGATTATGTTCCTTTCTTTTAGTATGTGTATTTTGACTCTCCGCGATAGAGGACGATCCCGGTGTTTACCAGCAGGAGTTCGAGCCGTCTTACGAGTACCCTCCTTCCTTTGAGCCTTCAGGCGAGCATACTCCCCCCTCCCCCCTGCTACCTATTTTGGTTAACTAGTTTTTCTTCTGTCTCTGTTGCTATATAGTTATGTCGATGCTTTAGTTCCATTTCACTTTTACTTTCTTGCAGTTTATGTTGTCTTGATTATCCTATTGTCTTGTTTAAGTAGCAATCAAGAAGTAATATTCTAGCCCCCCAAGGGAGCTTTTAGAGGCCATGTGCTCTCTCAGCCGTAGGATTGGACTTCCAAATCCCCCCCAGCCGTTCGTTTTAGCTGTGTGTTTCTACCCACACCGGAATTTGCCCACTCTTTCCCACTGATTTAAGGGCCTGCGTCTTGCCTGGCCCGCTTGTCGGAGACCGCGTGTACGTCGCCCTCGGTTAGTTCGCATTTCGGCTGGCCTTCACGGTGGTTCCATCGCGATTGTCCTCTTTGAACGCGGGCAAAATTGTCTTTCCACGTCCCCATTCTATTTGCTGGCGTCCGCCGTACATGCGTGGCCATGGGCTTCGCCGCCAGTCTGAGCACCCGGTCACCACCCATGCCAGTCCCTTGTCCATGGGAGGAGGGCATGGTCCTCTCTCACCTCCTCCTCCCTCTCCCTCCCTCCTCTTTCCCAATCCCCACCCCCATGTCTTCTCCTCAGAACCCTAGCCACCGCCGGTTTTCTCCAGATCCCGGTCGATTCTAGCCGCTTTATCCACCACCAGCTACCAACGAGAGCTCGTCTCCCTCCTCTGTATTGCTGGACCATGGGGAGGAGCACGAGAGTGCCTTGGACCAGGACACGACAGACGGGAATATTGGAGCCAGGGCTAGCAGGCGGCGGCGGTGGCCTCCTCCTCTACACCAAGCAGCCCCAATGTGCAGGAATAGCCGGGGCTAGCAGGTGGCGGCCTCCTCCCCTACGCCGAGCAGCTCCAATGTGCAGGGATATACCTCAACAGCGCCTGCTCCACATACAGGTCTATCTCCCTCCCTCTCTCTCCCCCTCCTCTCTCTCTCCCTCTCTTTCTCTCTCAATTGGTTGCTGAGGCTCAGGAAGGAGTGGTGGAGACATTGGTCCATGGATATTGCTTCCGATATTTTCTATGCCATTTCCCCCGATTTCATGCATATATTTTTTTAGATATGTGTGATACAGATGATGCAAATGGAATTATAGTCTGTAGCGAAATGCTCAAGGAAGTGTAGTATTTTTTGGAGCATTTTAATGTTTTTATACGATAGAAACCCCAATTTACATGCAGGTTGAGCCTGGACAACTGTTAAAATTTGGCTATTTAGTTAGTAGATCGATGGGTGGGCTTGCTGATGTAAATAATGGCCTTTGCAATGTTTCAGCTCCAAGGAAGACCCACATTCATGGTGTTGCTATCTCCTCCGGGGGCAGCAGCGGGCTCGTCCACCAAGAACCCAAGCACGCGCTGCGGCGACATGGTGTGAAACCCTGAGCAAGTTGCGGTGCTCCTCCATGACATGTTCCTCCCCTCTCCTTCCCCATGTCTGGCCAGACCAGTGATTGGACCAGTGCAGGTATAATTCATGAGTTCTTTTTCCAGTTGCTTGCTTAGCTTAAAATTTGAGGACAGTCATGGAGGAGGTGGAAGTGCCTCTCCCCACGTGAAGCTCTCCATGGATCTAAATCGGTAGCAAAAGAAAAGAAATTGATCTTTGATTCCCGATTCATAGTCATCCTAGCCTATTCAACAATTGTTTCTTAATTTACCTTGATAATGGCAGGGATGGGGCAAAATGAGGTGGGGTTGGGTAATGGCTAGGACATGTTAAGATCTGAACCATTGTGCAAACTAGGGATTTTTCTTACATATGAGTGATGTTTTTTGTAGGATAAAAATAAGCCTTTAGGAGTGCATGTATGACTCTATGTCCATGACTCGCGTCCCAAGCCAAGGTGTTTGGTCCTCTTAGTTTGTTTATTTTCAGGTCTGCAATCACCTCCGCTTCACAATTTCTTTAACTTCAATCTTCATGTCCATGTTTACCCATCACGTTAATGACCACCAAGATCACGATTGGTTATTAGGTTTCAACAAAATATTGTACATAGGTGGATGTAGATTATTTCTCAAATTGTTTTCTGGCTTCGAGGTTGCAGATGTTGTTTGTAGAGGGGAGGACAACATTTGTGCTTATGTGTGAGAAAATTATGGAGACGGAGACGGAGGGGTCCATTGTGGAGTTACCCCTAGATGATAGTTGACAATAATTAACTAAAGATAATGATGGTGCTGAAAGAAGATTTGTATTTCAGATCTCATTTATAGATTCATGGTTGTGTCATTGAGTCTTGTCATGCGTGGATTCCTCGAGTTGATGAGGACGTCGAGCAATCCACAAATGCACGCCGTCTATGCCTTTGGAGACCACTAGGACTTCAAGGAAAGGGCTTCAAATTGTAAACCTTTTTGCTGGGTAATTTTATTCTCCCATCCCTTAAATCATTCAATAAACTAGAAGCAGAGGTTCTGGTTATGACAAGTTAGTTCAACTCCGGTGGTACTGCAGGTATGTGTGCCTTGTGCTTTTCCTCATGTATACATCACATTATAGTCCAACTTTTTCCGTGTAGGTATTCCATATTGTTCTCGTATTCATGCTAGAATTGGAATGTGTATGGAGTGTGCTTACACTATTTAGGAACATGAAATTAAAATGTTTTCTTCATCTGGTATTTGTTGTTCATATCTCAGGAGAATTTCTTGGACCATGTCCAGATCATATGTTCCCCCTGTTGGAAATACTGGCTAGCGTGGACATCCATTTTCCTACGTGAGTTATTCTCATATGTACATGTACCATCATGACATGTGTAGTTTGTTATTCTTGTATCAACTGTGAATATGTGATAGTTCTCTCTTGCTTCTTAATGTCTTCAGCATATCCATCAAAGGAGTACTCTGGCAGGCTTGGCAATGTTGTGTTTAAAGAGAGAGTTGGATTGGAACCCATGACTAATGGAACAAGCACTGCTGCTTTTGAAGGACGTGGAAATGCTGATATCAATGTTGTACTGACCAGAACATGGAAGACTCCTTACCGTAAGTTATAGTTTCTCTTGGGTGGATTTCTTTTATATTCGAGTATATTATAGTATTATTAATCTCTTCATTCCAACTAGATTTTTAATGAACCTGCTAGATTTTATTCTAAGTGGGTATACATATCTCTTTGAAACTATAAATATACTAGATTTGTATATCACTTGCAAAAGTAACTTTTTCCTTGGGCTATATGAATTGAGGGAATGATGAAACTCGTCAACCTCTATCTATAGAAAAGTGTCAACTTCTCATCCAGAATAAATCCCTAAAGAATGCTTGGTGTGCTGTATTTTCTCCTCTGCATTTTTTTTGTTAAACTCAACGGAGAGAATATGAGGAGTTCAGAGTTTGATTTAATAGCCATGGCTGAGAAAGTTCCGAGGAAGGATGGATTATGAAAAATGGCATGCCATGCTCTAGATAAATGATTCTTGTGCATAAAGCTTTTATATCTTCATCCGCGTTAAGTAGTTTTTACTTGCAAGATGGCACACTGTTATTAGTAGCGTTGTTGGATCGACTTTTCGCAAAAATCCAACTAACTATAATCAGTAACTTGTCTGCATCTATTTTCTGCAGATTAACGTGAGAGGTATCGATGGCATTCAAGGACCAGCTTATGTTTGTTCAACAGAACATCTTTATATGGTTACGAACCCCCAATTAAGTTTAAGAAGCCAGGATTATTTTCTTTGCTTTGCGGAGGAAGGATGAAGACTTGAAAATCACCCATTTACCTTTTATATCGTCTGAACCAAGTGCTTTGGTGGGATCTTGGGTTTGTGGAAATTCTCTTGGGTACGCATTGTCTCATATGGTATGGATATTGTGGAAGGCTCAAGTTCTTGGAGAGATTTGCTGACATGAACACCACTATTTATCCACTCACATCAATCCCACTCCTTGTATACTGCATACTGCCACCTGTTTGTCTTTGTACTAGGAATTTCATCAACCCACAAGTAGAAACTTTGCTGAGTCCACATCGTAATGCAGATTAGCAAGTCTCGTGAAGGCACTTGTTGGTATATGAAATGTTGTTGTTGCTTTCCTTAGAGCTGAAAGTAATAATGTTCTTATTGTTGCATCAATAGGTGCTATGTTTCTTATCTTACATGGTTCTGAATGGTTGCTCCAGTTGGTCGCAAGAGACTCCAAGGATAGCTGATAGTTGTATAGTTTATGAAGATGCTTGTCTGCTTCCCCTGATGCAGGTAGCTTTTATCTAGCATGGTTCTCAATCAGGATCGATTTCCATCTTTCCTTTTTATCTAGCCCTTTGTGGCTTCTCCTGAATTAAGATTAAAGTCTCATGTTGTTGTGATTAAAATTATGGTAATGGTTTAGCTTTGAAACATATGCGAGTGAAGGCAGAGTACACCATCAAAGAAAGAGTATAGTTTCCTCTTAGCACAATAGATGTATATTTTGCTTTTCATGTGATGCTGCCTTGGAAATATCAATGTGTTCATTTAGAATTCTGAATTGTCATGTGTGTATATCACTCTGGTGGTCACATAGGATTCCTATCAAGCTGTTTGTAGGGTTTGCTATTGCCTTCTCTACATATCTTACATAGTTACATACAAGGATATGATTTATTTATATGAAAACGACGCGAGATATACTGTCAAATAAACAACCCATTGGTGCCGACCTGAATTATATGTGGTGTTCATGTAGTTTCCGTGCGTCTGCCCTGAGGTGGCCTATCACCCGGATCTTCACAGGTAACCAACTCAGTTGTTGTGTGATACACCGCAACCATTTTTACTGCATTGTCAACGAGTCTTGGATCGATTTGTGAAGCCGCAGATGCTCACACGGGATTTCTTGTTTGCATACGAGTGTGCAGGGTGTTGCTGAGGAGAAGTTTAAGATTTGCGCCAACACAACTCTCTCTGCATAGTCCTCAAGGCCACCTAATCCGGCAGTTAGGTTCAAGGATGGTGTTTCGCAGCTTGCCACAGAACTGTCAGCTGTACTCTGAACTGGAACGTGTGAATTTTGCAAGAACCGTTTCGGCTCTTGCCGACAATGATGATCTGGAAGCTCAGGAAGAGTTTGGAGGGTATTCAAAGCTTCTCCATGATCAGTTTTATTTTTTTCATCGTTGATTTGATAAATTTTAAGGCAACATCCATGTTCGGACAGCTTAGAAGGAGGATGTGTTGCAACATGTACCAGTGCAGTTATAAGATGTAAATCATGATTCATTCAATTTAAGTTTTGATTTCTAAAGGGAGATAAAATGAATTGTCTGAGCACAACTATGATGAACTACTGGATGAGAAATCCTTGTGAAATCGTCCTTAATTTTGGGTAGTATGTAGTACTTGTTTGTTTCTGACAGTATACTTAAGCTGTAACTGGGATGGGCAACTGTCTCCCGATGGTGTGTGCATTCACGTCTGATGTTATGAACGATTAGGCAGAGTGAAAGCAAGTCTGATGTTATGAACGATTAGGCAGAGTGAAAGCAAGGCTCGTACGAATCATGACATTAATACCAAGATCTCACTGACATGAGAATTCTGCCTCTTAGAACACAACATCAATTCAGTTCTTGGTGAACAACACTATCACCAGAACTATTTGAATCAGAAGCCAATGGCAGGTGGAGCAAGGAATGCGAAATGCACCGCCTAACTACGCCTGGCTACAGATGCTCAAGGTTAGCTTCAAAGTAATCAGAAGCGGAGCTGGTGGGCGACGACGGCGTAGAAGGTGAGGTGTGCCAGGAAGAGCAGTCCGCAGGCGTCCAGAGGTGGCGACGCTGAATGCGCGTGGGAAGCGAGGTGGCAGGTGGCGACCGCGGAGAGGATGACGGGGAGGATCAGAAGAATGCCAAGAAGAGCCACAACAACTCCTGCTTCTGCGCGTCCCCTTCTTCTCGACTGTCCCGTGGAAGTTGAGATGGACAATGGCGCTGGGGGCTGCGCCACCACGTCTCGGGACACTAAGGGGTGTGTTCGGTTCTAGAACCGGAGAAGACGGAACGGAATGGTTCCATTCTGACGTCATGAGACGCTTTCGATCCCGTGTTCGGTTCAGAAAAATCGAGGAACAGAATGGTTCTGTTTCTTGTTCGGTTTGTGGAATCAAAGAGAAGAACCTGAAACTAAAATACTACTAAATATTCTATTGATTTGAGCCTAAACTTAATCCTCTCTCTAAATATAATTAATGGTGACAAACTAGAATAGATGGAGGCCAAAGTCAGAGACCAATTAGAGTGGATTGAGATCAAAATCGGGAATTGTATGTCAAAATCGGAGGCAAAATTGTCACGGTTGAGTGCTCTATGGCCACCGCACATAGCTCCTGGCCGCCGTGCCTGCTCCCTGCACCGCCGCCGCACTCCGCCTGCACTGTCATCGTGTCCACCTCGCACCGCCGCCCTGACCGCGTATAGCTCCCCGGCCGCCTCGCACCGCCGCCATGGCCGCCCCTCCTTGCACCGCCTGCATGGGACGAGGCTGACGATAGGGAGCGGCGGTTGTTAGCGACGCCTGCGCAGGATTAGCGATGCGGTTAGCGACCCTCTGCACTGGTTAGTTTCCTCGCGATCCGACCGAATCAGTCGCACGAGTGCGTTTCACATATTAGAGAAATATTCCGTTCCTAGGAACTACGTGGTTCCGTTTCTTTCATCCAACCGAACACACAAACAGACGCTAAACGCGGAACAGACTGATTCCGTTCCACCAAATTTCAGAACCGATCACACCCTAGGTCCACGGCTCCGCCACCGCCGCATCCCCGTCACCAGCCGGTGGTGTTACGGATCCATCTCCACCGGACGCCCAAATTTCTCAATGTCAGTTGACTGGGAGAATGTTAGTCTCGACCGGAGCTAGGCTAGGTTAGCTTTGGTACTGAACTGAATTTGGCCGAGTTGGTAGTACTAGCAGTGTGAGTGAGGAAATGATGTGGTGTGGTACCTGCATTTGTATCGCATCTCGACTAAATCATTTTTGTAAATATTTAATCATTTTAATTTGTTGCGCTTCTACCTTAATTTAACTTTTCTAATTCGTTCCTAATTTGTTGTAGTATATATTTATATATTATTTTATCAGAGGACACATAGCTGAGCCTTATTTCTAGCATCCAACACGCAATTGATAGTTCGAATACTTTGTACGCCCTCCGTTTCAAAATATAAGATGTTTTAGCTTTATGAAGCAAATGTATTTAGACTACTTTTAGTATGTAGACACACTACATAATATGAGTGAACCTACATACTAAAAGTAGTCTAAATACATTTGCTTCATAAAGCTAAAACATCTTATATTTTAAAACGGAGGGAATAGCTAGGTTTTTGAGACTATGAATGAATGCCTTTTGTCTTTCTTCTTCCTAAGAGTAAATCAAATTAGATGTCTTTTCTGATTGTTATTTGGAGTACAATAAAGAATTTTTCTCCCTTATAGGTTGTAGCACATAATGTACATGGGCAAACCGAAAACTTCATGTCGTTTTCCCTAAACTTCATATGTGAATGTCTTTGTGAAACTCTTCCTTGTCATGCGTATCTGCTCAAATGCATATTATAAGATAAATTTTTATTTTCTTATTTTAACTTTTTTCACAATGTTTATTTATATCTTCTTGTAGTCAAATTTATAACTCAGATACTACTTCAGCAACTGAGTGGTGTGAGTGTTCAAAAGAACTTTCGTATTCAAATTTTGTAGTCGACGGTAAACTTCCACAAGCAGACTAGATATTTTGATAAAATAAAAATATGTTGTCCGGTGTAGCTGTGCCTTGCTAAACAGATCTTTCTACAAGCTGTGTTATTTCTGATGTTTGAATAGGACATAAGTTTTCTGCCTTTTCCATCTTTAGTACTCTCTCCATCATGAAAAGGATGTCGCAAATTTGCTTAAATTTAGAGTATCTGGATACTATTTAGCATGTAGATACATTCAAATTTAGACAAATATGATACGTGGTTTCCAGGACTGAGGGAGTAATACATAATTTATTACCCTTGTTTGCTTTGGTCCGACAACTTGGGGAAGCTTCTTAAAGCCTGTTACAAGCTTGAAGCTCGTGATACTAAAAGGTTTTGTCGATATACTAATTATTTGCTCTTTTCTTTATGATCTGAGATATATGCTTAATTAATTTGACATAGAGAGCGCACTGATTGTATATTTGATGGCACATATGCAATATACGGTGAGAATTCTATAATTTGAAGCATTTCCATCTTGTTCTCTGGATGCCATTGGATCTCTGTCCTCCGGTGTCTTCAGTTCATTCTTAATCTCAAAACTTATTACGTGGGCGCCGGTGGTGCCGCAGGCCACCGATATTGGTGCTACATACCGTCACCGTCACTGCTACAAGCGAACAACAACATTTTGTTTTAAACCGCTGTCAACATTGCTATAAGCAGCACTGCCTTGTTTTTTATATTTACCAATACATACAGTTAACTTGCAAGCATGCTTATCTTTTGCTTATGATGTAAAACAACTCTCTGTCTAATAAAATTGCTATGTATAATATCTTAGATTTATTGTATTTCAAAATAATTGTTTATATTGTGTTGCCCGCGAAGCGGGCTAGCGAGCGGCAAGCCGCGTTTCCTACCTAGTACAATACGTATTGCATGACGAGAGAGTGATAGGTACGCAAGTACCTTATGATGCTACAAGGACATGATTTTAATTAGTGAAGTTTTAAACAGGTTTTGCTCTTTTATTTTCATTAGGTAACTTCTATTTTCCTCGCCCTTATGTCATAATGTCTGTCAGTCTGTGAGTGATTTGTAGGAAATTTTGTTCATTATATTATCGTACTGTGAGATATAGTCTCTATGTTGATATACTTCCTCTGTTTCAAAATATAAGATGTTTTAGGTTTGTAAAGAGAATGTATCTATACTTTTTTTTAGTGTGTAGGTTCACTCCAAACCCCATTGAACCTACACACTAAAATAAGTCTAGATACATTCTCTTCACAAAACTAAAACATCTTATATTTTGAAATGGAGGGAGTATATAGCTAGCATGTCGACAGCATATACATATAAGATGTCGTTGAGTAGTTCATGTTAGTTCTGGTCCAGCCTCGATAGATTATGCTATAAGGTGGGAACTCGTAGAACCGAGAGGGAGAGAGAGAGATTTGAGAGTAGGGGTACTACCTGCGCCCTGGCTGGACAAGCATGAGCCAGAGGGGATGCCAGAGCTAGCTCCGGAGCTAGAGCCGCCGTCATTGGCCATGGGAAAAAGGGTCGACGGCGTGGGCGTGGGTGGTTGAGAGTGGTGGCGGCGGAGCTTCCCGTCGGCCTAGAACGAAACCCTAATCGGTGGGTGTGTTGGTGGGGGGTTGCGGCGCACGGTGAACCTCGTACCGTGTGCGTCCGCCCCCTCCCCACATCTTTATATGCGCTCTGCCGACAGGGTCCCATCAACCATGATAAGGTTGGGTGCCCCCGATTAGGGCGCAGTGAGGGACTCCGTTCGGGCCGTTGGGCCCGAACGTGGGAGAGATCTATCCAACATTCTCCCCCTAGATCTCGACTTTACTTTTAACTTGGTACTTTACTTATTTCATCACAAATCGATACATAGAGCATGTTTCATCGTCTCAGCTCAATTGCCGATAGAATCAGACAGCCACTACATACTTTTCTATTTTGAAACAAATCCTGTTACTTTTGGGCCTCTGTTATTAAACCCATGCCGGCTATATGTTCCTTGAACACATTGGGTGATAAGCCTTTCGTTAGCGGATCCACAAGCATATCCTTTGTCCTTATATGCTCGAGTCTTATAGTTTGATTCTGGACTTTGTCCTTCACAACATAGTATTTTATATCTATAGACTTTGTAGCATTACTCGACTTGTTGTTGTGATCATAGAATACTGCGGGCTCGTTGTCACAATATATCTTTAGTGGCCTGCTGATGCAGTCAACCACTTTCAAGTCGGGTAGAAATTTCTTTAACCATAACGCCTGTCCCATGGCCTCATAACATGCTATAAATTTTGCATACATCGTAGATGATGCAACTATCGACTGTTTGGCGCTTCTCCACGAAATAGCACCTCCTGCGAGAGTAAAGACATATCATGTCGTGGACTTTCTGTCATCTTTATTTCTCGCAAAATCCGCATCTGAGTACCCTTTTATCTCTAGGGAGTCGGATCTTTTATATGTTAGCATGAGGCCTTTTGTGCCTTGCACATAACGCAAAGCTTTCTTTACCATCTTCCAGTGCTCTATGCCTGGATTTTCTTGATATCTACCGAGTACCCCGGTGATAAAAGCTAAGTCAGGGCGAGTGCACACTTGTGCATACTGTAAGCTTCCAACAGCCGAACCATATGGTACTGACTTCATTTGATCGATCTCATATTGGGATTTCCCAAAACTATCGCCCTTGACTATGGGAGCAGGTGTTGCATTACCCGCATGCATATTGTATTTCTTTAGAATCCTTTCACAATACGCTTTCTGCGACATTCCTAACACTCCATTCTTTCTATCTCGGTGAATTTATATGCCCAAAACATAAGAAGCTTCACCAAGGTCTTTCATGTCAAAATTTGATGACAAGAACTTCTTTGTCTCTAGTAGTAGACTGACATCACTGCTAGCAAGCAAGATGTCATCCACATACAGAATTAGGAAAATATATTTCCCACTTTTGAACTTTGCATAAATGCAGTTGTCCTCAACATTTTCTTTGAATCCAAATCTTTTAATTGTATCATTAAACTTTAAATACCACTGCCTAGAGGCTTGCTTTAACCCATAAATGGATTTCTTTAGGCGGCATCCCATATGTTCCTTCCCCTCCATGAAAAAACCCTTGGGTTGTATCATGTAAACATTTTCTTCTAAATCTCCATTTAGAAATGTCGTCTTAACATCCATTTGATGTAACTCTATATCAAAATGTGCAACTAGTGCCATTATGATTATGAAGGAGTTCTTACATGAGACCAGAGAAAAAGTCTCATTGTAATCTACCCCTTCTCTTTGCGTAAAGCCTTTTGCCACAAGTCTAGCTTTGTACTTTTCTACATTCCCATTGGAGTCATACTTTGTCTTGTAGACCCATTTGCATCCTACTGTTTTGGCTCCTTTAGAAATTTCCTCTAAGTCCCAAACATTGTTGAAACTCATCAATTTCATTGCATCTTCCATTGCCTCCACCCACTTGGCTGAGTGAGGGCTACTCATGGCTTCTTCATATGAGGTAGGGTCGCCCTCCATATGAACTGTTTATGTGTAGTAGACTTTGTAAATTTCTTTGGAGATGACTGGTCTTCGTTCTCTTTTAGACCTTCTGAGTTCATCAGACTCTTGCTCATTTCTTGCCTCGGGTTCAGGCACATTTTCAGTATGTGGTTGTTCTGTCTCCCTTTCGTGCTCAACAGTGGGTTCAGGTGGCTCCTGATGGACAGGTTCCGAACTTTCTCCCATTGTTGTCACTTGTGGAGTCACAACAGGTGTCGGCACCACAACCTCAGTGGTTGTAGATGGTGGCACAACACGTAGCAAGAAATATGGCTCCTGAGTCATCGGATTGGGTGCATGCACCCTCTTCTCCTCAAGATCAATTTCCCGAGCTATCGTGCTCCCCCTCATCAATTCGTCCTCCAAGAAGACTACATGTATCGTTTCTACAAACTTTGTGTATCTGTCAGGACAGTAGAAATGATAGCCTTTTGATTTATCTGGATAGCCAATGAAGTGGCAAGATACTGTTTTGGGGTCTGACTTTGCAATGTTTGGATTGAAAACTTTTGCCTCAGCTAGGCTCCCCCAGACCCTCAAGTGGTGCAGAGAGGGGACTCTGCCTGTCCACAATTCATACGGTGTTTTGGGCACCGACTTACTTGGTACTCTGTTGAGAATGTGGATGGCGGTTTTAAGCGCCTCCATCCACAATCCCAATGGGAGGGTGGAATAGCTCATCATGATGCGCACCATATCCATAAGGGTATGGTTGCGCCTTTCAGCTACTCCGTTTTGCTGAGGTTCGCCCGGCATAGAATACTGGACGCCTATTCCATTTCCCCATAGGAACCTTGCAAAGGGTCCTGGTACTTGACCATATGGATTATGCCGACCGTAGTACTCCCCCCCCCCCACGGTCAGACCGGACTATCTTAATTCTTTTATCGTGCTGATTTTCTACTTCAGCTTTGAAAATTTTAAATTTATCCAATGCTTCAGATCTTTCTTTAATTGGATAAATATAACCATACCGGTAGTGATCATCCGTGAATGTTATGAATGAATCATAGCCATCCACACTTTTCACCGGAAACGGTCCACAGATATCAGTGTGGATTATTTCTAGTGTAGCTATACTTCGGTTTGCATCCTTTTTAATTTGTTTTACATACTTTCCTTTAATGCAATCTATGCAATGCTCGATGTCTGAGAACTCTAACAGAGGAAGAATGTCATTTTTAACGGGGCTTTCTATTCTTCCCCTCGAAATATGGCCTAATCTACAGTGCCATAACTTCGATGAGTCAAGAGTTCGCTTTCTTTTCTTTTGATCTCTGTTCGACAACGGAACTTGTTCATCCACATCACACACCGAAAATACTTTATCATGCAAAGATAATAAATAAAGCTTGTCATGTAGTGTAGCAACACCCACACAAGTATCTTTGAACCAAATGGCACATTTGCCATGTCCAAAATAGCACTCATACAAGTCTTTGTCCAAGCACGACACACTTATTAAATTTCTATGAATGGAAGGAACAAATAAAACATCCTTAAGCAAAAGAGTAAAGCCATCAGCCAGCTTCAGAGGAATGTCGCCAACAGCCTCCACTTCTGCTTCAATCCCATTCACCACTTCAATGAGTCTTCCTCGTTTTGGCAAAATCCTTGTCGAATGGAACCCCTGTAAAGAGTTGGCAACATGAACAGTTGCACCAGAGTCAATCCACCTATTAGATTTAGAAAACTTTTCATACATAGATTCGTTTACAAAAGAGACTATATCTTTACCCTTTTTCTCCATTATGGACTTTAGCCATATTGGGCAATCCTTTTTGTAGTGGCCAACCTTTTTGCAATGGTGGCCGTCTTTGTCCCCGGTGGACTGTGATCTTGATGTTGGTCTTTGTAGTGGGACCTTGCCATGTGGCTTGGAAGGTGAGCCACCATGGTTACTGTTGGTGAAGTTCCTCTTCCTATTGTCCTTCACGTAGTTCAAGGAACCACCATGAATGGACTTTAGCCTTTCTTCCTCTTGGGAACACATCCCTATGGTCTTTTCAATGTCCCACTTTTTAGGGGACATGTTATAGTTGATGACGAAGTTCTCGAACTGTTGGGGAAGAGAGGCCATGACAAGATGAACCAGAAGAGCAGGCTTGAGCTCGAGGTTCGCATCCATGGGCTTTAACTTAGCCGCCATGCTGGACATCCTCAAGATGTGCTCTCTAATGCCATGTGGCCCTCCCGTATACTTTTCTGTCACCAGCTGTTTTAGCAGCTGGGTTGCATACATCTTTGAAGAGCCAGTAAAATGTCTCTTTATCTTTGCAAGGTACTCACCAACAGAGGCACACTCTTCAATTGAGCCCACTATTGTGTTCTTGACAAAAGCCAAGCATTTCTTATTTGCATTGACCCACTTTTGGTTGTCTATTGAGTAGGCCAGCTCCAAAGGAGCATGGTCTCTCTTTCTCTTTTCAAATGCAGCACTTTCCTCAGCATCACCCCTCACTGGGTCCTCAGGATTGACTGGATGTTTAGTATCGATAACTCAGTCCACCTCGGCGCAGACAAAGGCCAGATCAACCTTTTTCCTCCATTCGGAATAGTTATCCCCTCTGAGCAGTGGGATACCCTTCAGGCAGCTCATGAGGTTGAGACCTCCTGAAAACCACAAAAGATATGAGATAACCAAAAACAACTGTATGCATTAATTCAACGTTGGTATAAATTAAGCATGCAACTGTTTGTGCCATTTAAAATTACATCACCGTTGGGTAAAGTTAAATTAAATGCACATTTAATACTCAATGAAAAAGATCATGATCATGTTTATTAATAACGTTGGTCAATTAATAACATGGGGGCACAATCATCTTTAATTACTGTGTCACATCTTTTAAAACAAAATTCAAACAAACTTTATTGCATTCAAGCAATTTAAAACAACTATTTGCAGCGGAAACAATTATTACACTATTCATAAAACTTTGAACTTTACAGAATTATTTTGCCTCTCATGCATTCTCTAGACAAATATTCATTGAAATAATATGACTAGAGAAATCTGTGTTAAAAATTGCTTTAAAATAAGCAAAAGCAATAAAAAAACAGCTAAAAACAGCTTCTGAAAAAAAAACAGAAAAATGTACTGTTATGCCCCTCGGGCCCTCTTTGTGAGCAAAGCAGTAAAATGCATCGCCGTCTTATTTGGAAGAGCCAGCTTCGCTTGAGCTAGCAATGCGGCCCCTGGCCAGCAGCCCACCACGGCCTGCTCGCGCGCTGCTCCCGCCCGCGCACTCACTAGCTATATGTCGCATGTTGTACCAGCACCGCGGAGGCCCGCGTCGGCCCATACGCGGCCTGCCTAACCAGCCCCGCCCGTCATGCGGCCGCCTCCTCCGCAATCATGCCGTCACTTCGCCTACCCTAGATCCTGCGGCCAGGAGCGCCAGCACGCGGCGTGATCCAGGCCATCCGTTGCATCCAACGGGTGGCCGCTCTCCTCGCGCGAGTCAAAACCACTGCCTCGTAGTCCTCCCACGAAAACCCTAGCCATTTCCCCACGACCCATTGCTCTCCTGTGCATCTCAAGGCCTTGTGCGACGCAGCCTCGTCTTTGGCAAGGCGGACGCGACACCCGGCGCATGGCCGGCGGCGAGCCCCTCCCTCTAGCTCCTTTCCCGTCCACCTCCCTACCACCCCTGAGAGGCAGCAGAGAAGAAAACGGCGATGAACGGCGGCAGCCCAGGGTGGGCGCGCAGCCGTCAAGCGGCGCAGCGGCGGCGGCCGGTGGGTCCCCCCTTTTTTCGTTTGATTTTTCTTTTGGGGATAGATCTATGGGGATTTGGGGATTGATCTGTTCGGGGTTGGGATCTGGGGATCTTTCTTTGATTCAGGGTTTCTTTTGGGGCTTAGATCTAGGGTTTGCTTTGCCCCCGAAAGGGTATTTCTTCTTCTAGATGTCTCCCAAGGGGATGCCCATCTAGATCGAGAGGAATGGCGCGGCCATAGGGCAAGCGCTCTTTGGATCTAGGTTTCTCCTTTTGCTTTGATTTCTTTCTACCGGAAAAAAGACTAGCAACTAAGATCGCTCTGATACCATTGTTAGTTCTAGTCTAGCCTCGGTA
The DNA here is from genome assembly GCA_030063025.1 of Avena longiglumis. Classification (NCBI taxonomy): domain Eukaryota; kingdom Viridiplantae; phylum Streptophyta; class Magnoliopsida; order Poales; family Poaceae; genus Avena; species Avena longiglumis. The sequence goes on from CP125973.1 coordinate 576,072,125, forward strand.
GATTATGCTATAAGGTAGGAACTCATAGAACTGAGAGGGAGAGAGAGAGATTGGAGAGTAGGGGTATTACCTGCGCCCTGGCTCGACAAGCATGAGCCAGAGGGGATGCCGGAGCTAGCCCCGGAGCTAGAGCCGCCGTCATTGGCCATGGGAAAAAGGGTCGACGGTGTGGGCGTGGGTGATTGAGAGTGGTGGCGGCGGAGCTTCCCGTCGGCCTAGCGCGAAACCCTAATCGGTGGGTGTGTTGGTGAGGGTCTGCGGCGCACAGTGAACCTCGTACCGTGTGTGTTCGGCCCCCCACCTCTTTATATGCGCGCTGGCGACAGACCAACCATGATAAGGTTGGACGCCCCCGATTAGGGAGCGGTGAGGGACTCCGTTCGGGCCGTTGGGCCCGAACGTGGGAGAGATCTATCCAACAGTTCATACTACATAGAGGCCTCAAATCAAATACAGAAAGGAAGACCGTAGCAACAAATATAATCCAAAGACCATGGTCTCGGCTAGTCAAAAATCCAAAGACTAATACAGGTGATTGTGGTTAGCTCCAGTCCAAATGGGTAAGAATCAAATACACCATCAGTGATAGACACAATCGATTGAGGCACTCCAGATGCTCCTGCACACCAGTTGTTCAGCCAAATTCCGCTACTTAGCGCAGCAAATTAATCCTAAAATCATGTAGAGGCCCACTGAAAGTTGCAGAACTAGAAGGAGGATGGAGCACGTAACTGAGGGATCTGCTTGGACCTGCCTCTACCAATCTCACCCACAACGATGGTCGTGGCATGCCACTCGATTCCACTCAAAAAGGGTAAAATAGATTCCCACACGGACATTGTGATGAGTAATGACTTAATTTAAAATCTTCGATTCATTGGCATGATCTTTTCTTCCTGGTTCCACGAATCTTGTTTATGAGCAAAATGGAACAGAAGATATGTTCGTCTCTTCACAAAATGTTGTTTATCACTCACGAACATGAGAGAGAGAGAGATGTACGTGAAATGTATGTAGTCCCCAACAGATGAATTTTGTATAATTGAGTTATTAAGAAAAGTATAATTCGGCAAAACACATTGGTATATACTATAGACTTAAGCTTGGTAGAAAGGAAGCATTTTGAGGCCATGTGAAAGTATGTGTCTATGACTTGTGGACCAAAGGCTATGTGTCTATGGCTTGTGTATGCAAAATCTATGTGTTTATGGCTTGTGGACCCAAGAAGAAAAAATATCAAATACGGGCCAGCTCAAAGAAAATAAGGAAATATACAAGGCCTACATAGAAAAAACCAACGAACCGTAGTTAAAGCATCTCTAGCATACGCATAAAAAAATCTGTCGATGCATAAGATACCACTATTATTTAGCGCGGCAGGCAAAATTCGTGCTTCAGCAGATGCGTAAAAATAAGTCGCGCATAAATCTAACTTTAAAGTCATAATACCTTCTTTAGAAATATAAAACATTACTCATAGACGATGCATGTGGCCGGCCAGATGATACAGAGTCACCGAACCCACAGCACACCACTCACATGACACTGGTAGAAAACGCCCCATGCGTCCCGGTTGGTAAGGGCCATTAGTCCCGGTTGCCCAACCGGGACGGGGGCATCGGGACTAAAGCTCCAACCATTAGTCTCGGTTGCCCCACCAACCGGGACAAATGGGGGCACACGTGGCGGCATCAGAGCGCGAGGGGGGTGGAGCATTAGTCCCGGTTCGTAACACGAACCGGGACTAATAACCTGCTGCCGCGGCAGAGATTTGGCCCATTTCTGCCGCCATGAAGAATTCATTTTGGCACATTTTGTTGCCGGCAGCATTTTCGCCACTTTTTGTGCCGCGGCAAAGAATTCATTTAGGTTGTTTTATTGTTTATTTAGTGTTTTGCACTTATCAATGAAGGAACCTTATATTACACAAGATCATCATGACAACATTACATTCAATACACAGATCGAGTTCATGCACTAGATACAAAAGTTGCTATTCGATGCTACCGGCCAATTTCTTGAAAGTTGCTATTTTTACAATTCCTATTGTCTATACACAGCCGAGTAGTATTCCCCTTGTGTGTTTAGTACTTCTGCATCCAAGAATCCCGCCAATTCCTCCTGTATTGCTCGTATGCGATCCTTTGGCAGAAGACCGTCCTATAGACGTTCGATCTGATTTAAAAAAGGAGTCAGCCTATATGAATATGAAACTAAACACAATTTGATTGTAATTAAAAATTATAGAAATTTTTTACGTACGTGGAGTTGCTCTAAATTCCTGCCCTTCTCATCGCACGTCTGCCGGATGAACTCGCATACATAGTATCCACATAGATTGTTACCGTCCTGCGTCAGCACTTTACGACAGAGTTCAATCAAAATAATAATCAAGCATGATAATAACTGTATCAAAACTAGAATCAAAGAGATGCGCGTATATAGCTAGTGGTGCTTACATTTAGTGGTTGAAATGTAAGCTCCTCTTCCAAACACCCCTAGCCTTCTTGGTGAACCGTTTCCAAGCTGCCCGTAGAAAAGCGAATAAAATAAGTTATTAAGTACTTGATATCATAAAATTCTGACGTTGCCGATATAGTGTCGTAATGATTAGAATTACCGCTGGAGAAGTATCTGCATGTCCTTCCATGTCTCAAGGGGTTTATGTTTCGAGTCCATGACTAGTACACGCCTTTGTCAAGTTGAATGATTAACGAATATAGTGGTACTGCGAATGTAACTAATCAATTATATACTTAACATCGAGTAAGCGAAATAGAAAGTGTATACAAGACAATAACACTCACTGGAAGTTGTAAGGAAATAGTATTCCTCTTTTGGTTTCTTGAAACCTTAACGCGTGTACTATATTATCCTCCGTATCCTGGGGGCTTATTTTGAGATTAGCTTCATGAACCCAATATGGGTCAATGAAGCCAATGTCATAGATTTGTCCTCTGCTGCATTCGAGAATCTTCATTCTGCATATTAAAGTATGATTATATACATGCAATAAACAAAATATTATAGATGGAGACTAAATTAATTACAGAATTAGTACTTACAGACAATAGGCACTCATGAGAGATTTGTCGAAGGCATCTTGATTGAATAATTGAAATAGTTCATCAAATTCAATGGATATCATGTCATCGTTTTTTTTCCCATGATGCTTTTTTGTAACCCTCAGCTCTATCCAGTTAGCCCCGGCCCTTGTGGCATGCATGTACCAGTTATGCAATCTTCGCATTTTTGTTGGAAGATTGTTTACCTCCTCAGGTTTGACGAGAGGTTTTCCGTACTGGTATTGGTATGCTACTTCACTCACGGGGAAGAACTCTAAGCGGGATAAGTCTGGGCAATACTCATACCTTGAGCAGCTTCTCCAGACAGTGCAACTACCTCTGGATCACTGCTCTTCGGCCCCATATTTGCTCGACCCACATTGGTTTGAGAAATCACCTTGAGAGGGCGCAAGTCTGTTTTGCTTGTTCTCCAGCTGGGCAACAGATTTCCGCTTGCATCGATCTTGCTCTTGAGGCTTTTTGTGCATGTGACTTGAGAATAGAACGCTCATAGTCTGATGACAGCTTTGGCTCGGGTTGATGAAGATTCTTTAGCATTTTCAACACTTTGGCTTTTTCTTCTTTGGTGCTGGGGAACTCTAGCTCTTTCGGCCGCCTCAGCTTAGAGAAAAACGCTGTCGTTTCCGCATCAACGATCGCCGCAGTCTCCTCTTCAGTACAATCATAAGCTCTCTTGGGAGGAACCGTTGGTACTTTTGGAAGAGGCTCTTGTTTACGTTTGGCGATCCACGACGGCCTTACAGAGCGATGCGCTTACGCTTTTTATCCTGAGGCGCCGGCGATGGCTCCCGCGGTGTGGCATCCCGCAAAATCGCTACTAGAAAATCGCGTTGAATTTGTGCATTGCATCGTCATCATCATGCATTGTTTGCCAAAACTATTTTCGAAAACCCCGATTTGTTTTCCAAACGCCCCATCTTTATTCAAATGCAAAACCGTCCGAATATTTTATTGTTTGGCCATATCGGTTTGCACGCCCGTTTAAATCAAATAAAAGTTTAATTGTTTTAGGGGCAGTCGAACGGGCCGTTTTAGCCCGAACGACCACCCCATATTTTATAATCGGTCCAACCTGTCCCGCCCCTCTAAATCCTAAACGCACCCACTATCCTACCCACGCCCCTTGGCCACCTCACTCCCTCCAATAGTATCCTGCCACCTCACCTTTTCTAGCCCCACCCAACCACATGTTGCCACGTGGCCTCCTCCACATCCCTCTCCTTCCTCTCTCACCTCTCTCTCGGCCCAACTCCCCAAAGGCACACGCACACAACCCACACAAGCCTCCACTCTCTGCCCGTGGCCCCATGCCGGTCCCCACCTCCCGAAACCCTCCCCAGGTCCAACCTCCCTGCGCCTCTGCCCGCCCCTTCTTCTCCTCAATCAAGCAGCCTCCTCCTCCCTGCCTCCCGTGCGCCATGGCCCGCCTCCCTCCCCTCCTCCCAAGGCGTCAGCCCGCCAGGCTGGCCGCCCTAGGCGTGCCGCCACCCTCCGACCCGACCCCTCCCTTTGAGCCGAGCTCATGGCTCCCCCCTCCCCGCCTGCCTCCCCCAGGCGTCCTCTCCCGTCGCTCCACCCATGCCCACCATGAGCCCGACCCGCCTCTCCGCCTCCACAGCCTTGCCTTGCCCTCACATGACACCGCCCCCAGGAGCCACGCCCAGGCCCGCCTCTCCCTCCCTCGCCGCCACGGACCTCCCGCCTCCAGCTTGGCGCCGCTCCTCCATAGGTCTCCCTTCGCCAGCTCCGGCGACGCGCCCCGCAACCTCCCGGCAGCGCGTCACCAACCCTCCGCCGCGCCAGCACCCTCTCCGCCGCTGGCTCGGACCGCCACCGCCTCGCCGCTGCCGGCCGAGCCCGCCGAGCACCCCAAGCTCGCCGCCGCCCGATAATCTTGTGCCGCTCAAGCTCGTCCTTCGTACTGTTTCCTGGACCGTCCTTGTGGTTCCCTCCCATTGCACACGCCTATGGTGTGGGGCTATCGCGGTGTTGTCCTGGTGGTGAAGGACACATGATGATCTGGAGATGTTGGGAAGTTTTAGGTGTGGCACATGTTGCGGTTAAGAATCAACCCAAGTCAATTCTCGGAGATCAAGATCTCTGTTGCCGACGACCGACCCGAGGATCCGATGCCCGGATGTCAAGACCGCCACATGGAAGACCGAGACCGATCCGGTGTTGAGCCGGAACCCCAAGATCTGCTTCCCGGGACTGGACCCGGAAACCCCGATGCCTCGACACGGATCATGGAGGACGCCGTCATGGAAAACCGACGACCCCGTTCACGGACCCGAAGACCGTACCGTCGCGGATACGACAAGTACTCCCTCAAGAACGCCAAGGTCGCTTACGGGCGCCAAGCCTCCACCTTGCATGCCATGACCGTCTCGCGGACCGCGACCTCGGCGCCAAGATCTACCCGTTACCGAGAACGACCGGGAGGAGAACGATCCCGTCGGACCCCAGATCCGAACCTCGCCGACCCGTCGAACCCTGGACCCTGAGACCGACCCCGAACCCCGGAACCCCAAGATCGTCGAGCCCCCTCTAATGTGTGACCCCTTTTCCTCGAACCCTATTTTTACAACATAATAACAATTGTTGCATATTTAATTGTCATCTCGCATGCATATCTGTGGTTTGGGGGCCTTATGCCGATTCACCTAATAATTAAATATGGGGCCCGTATGCGGGCAAATCTAGTCTCATATTGGCCTCATTTAAATTTGTGTAGCGCACCGATGATATATTTCTGCCTTGTTAAACCACATTTAATTGCGGGGGTTCTAAATAACTTGAACCACAGATTAATTGTCGGGACCCCGGTTCCACTTAATTGACCTAATTGCACCGCACCTTTGCCATGCCATACATCATACATGCATCATGCCGATCTTCTGCCGTTGTATTAAATACTGCATCCGGTGTTCCTTCTAGTGATTTGCTTCTTCGCGGATAAGGCCGTTGAGTTGATGTGAGCTTCCCGATCTTCTCCGAACCTTCGACAATGTTTTCAAAGTAGCATCTCCTTTCTACCTATCTTACTTTTATAGTCTTTATTTCCCTGTTGATCTATTGCTATCGTGTTGCGATGCTCTAGATACCGTACTTGTTATCCCTTGCAGCCATATTTTGCCTTGGACACACCCTATTGCTGTTGTTTGGTAGCTAGTTGGTCTTATGCGTCGCTTGCTTGCTATATTGCTGTGTGTCGCCATATGCCACGCTTGTATGTGTACGCATGTTGATGTTGGAGATGATTCTAGTTTTACTTATTGTCACTTTAATTTCTGTTTAACAACTAAAATTGAATAAGCGAGAGGCATCGGTGGGTGATAGATAATATTTGGTTTCGACGCCCACTTGTGTCCCGTAAGACCGAGTACTTGATACATTCCTTGATTTTGCGCTATCCACATCCGGAGGTATATGGGACCCCCGAGCGAGCTTGATTCATTCTTATTTCTTGGGGCCACAAACTAGTTTGAGGTTTTATTTACGATCCTGCTTATGCCATGCTTCTTTATCGCTTTATTTACGATTGTGCTGATAGCACCTTTGTCTTTGTTTAGGATCGGGACACGATTCCGGTGTCGACAAGCCCGTTTGGGGTTCCGATGTTCACAGCCGTCTACCCAACACCTTGAGGCCGTCTCGAGCTTGTCTACTCGTTGGATTCTACTTAAGGGTGGCCCCTGAAATATTTCAATCGTGATTGTTCACGTGAAAGCCTCGTTGGGTTTTGATTTGGTTTTTCCGAGGTTGATCGGCGTGTGTTGCTATTGGTGCACCGCCGGTAAAACTTTCGAAGCCGTGTCCGGATATGGACGACTTGGAGCACAAGATTCTCGATCATAGACAAGCATAACTAAAGTTTACTGCTATAAATTTGACTTATAATGACTAGTAATCAGCTTCACTATAATGGAATGGCTAATTAATACTGCCCACAATTGCTTGTTTGGCTGTCGCTCGCGACAATTGCATCTGACTAGTAAGTATTGCAACTACAACGAAATGGCTGAATAAAAGTACCAACCACTGCTGGGTTTTGGGTTTATCTCATGCTATCTGTACCTGATTAGTAATTGTTGCAACTATCACGAAATGATTAACTAAAAGTGCCCACTGTTTACTTTACCAGAACGATTATCTAAATCTGACTAGTAAGGTGCCACAACTATAACTGAATAAGTAAAACTGCCAACCGCGTGAGTTCCTCGGTTGACTTCCTCGTTTGGTCTCGAGGGGGAAACACCAGGATGGGTTTGTTTGGTGTTAGCTTCAGGTTGGATCCGATAGGTCTTTCTTACCCCTCTCGATAACCGCCATTGTATCGAGTCTCTATAGGTTGTTTAGTGTATCTTGCCGCTCAGTCCACCATACCTTTGTGGCGAGGACCGCCAATTCTAGCCTCGCTGCAATCTTGGCCTCGATCGACGCTCCTTCTTTTTCCTTTGCCCTTTGTCGGCACCCTTTTTGTTAAGGGTTTTGAGATCGGCGTCGTTAGCGGTTACCCTTCCGGCCCGGGCAGGGTTATGGACGCCATTGGTTATTCTTCGTGGCTCTTAGCCCCATTTGCATCTTGTCCGTAGTGGACGCTATATCGTTTTCAAGGTGATTTGGATCTTTGTATATTATATACGTATTCTTGACTCTTGAGTCATTTGTATATATATACTGCGTGGGTCCCATCGAGGACTGTTGTGCAATGTTATTACGCTTTTCCACCCGCAAAGTGCTGGTGGCACCTTTGAATCGTTTCTATGCGGGTTTGGTGAATTTTGCCCAAACTTGCATAGGTCCGATTGAGGGTGTTACTGAGTGGTATCGAGCTCGGCGGTTGCGATACCCACAAGTCCAAATGTAGGATAACCTAGCTAACGGCAGTAGAGTGTCAAAACTATTTTGCAAAAATCGGTTGGATAGTTCTGTTAGGTCTGATTTTACTCCTTACCCTCGCTATTCTCCTCTTACCCCTATGTTTTGAATCCGCTCTCTTCCCTCTCTTGAGTCCAGGATTTCGGTTGGGTTTCATTACCTTCGTGGTTTCGAATTCTCCTCTTGTAGCAGTGCTACGATCATCAATCTGCAGTTGTTACATTGTGCCTTCATCCAATCTTTTGTCCTTGAGCTCTTTATCCCTATGTGTTCCTTGCCGGATATCGATTGTCGTTGAAAACATATGAGAAGGACGAGCTTTGGTGAAGTTGAGTCGACCTTGAGCACGTGTTGTTCATGCCAGCGGAACCATCGCGAAACCTAATCGGTGTGTCTTTCATATGATCTCTGTGGCAAGATTCTTTGTTCGATACCCTCTAAGAAGATCTTTCACCGATTCGAGAGTTGGTTGCTTAATCCGCCTATTCGTGTGCGAGTAATGGTTTGAGTGCGGGATGGATTAGCTACCCTACCACTCTTATCATTCGCTCTTGTATGTCGAATCGAATCCAGCAATTTTACTCCCACGAAAGTTAGGGGTGGCTTTATTGCGATACCTCTACCTTCGACCTTTTGTTCGAGTGTTCTCTCGAGGATCGTGAGCAACGACCCTTTGTTGGTGGTGTCGCCGATTTCAAGATGGAGGAACCCTCGTTAGTGGTGTCGCGAGGATCTACACGGCGCCGAAGGATCGATCGCGATTTTCCTTCCGGTACCATGAGGCGGATCTCGAGGGCGAGATCCATTGTTAGTGGTGTCGAATTGTGGCATCCCAAAATCGCTACTAGAAAATCGCGTTGAATTTGTGCATTGCATCGTCATCATCATGCATTGTTTGCCAAAACTATTTTCGAAAACCCGATTTGTTTTCCAAACGCCCATCTTTATTCAAATGCAAAACCGGTCCCCGAATATTTTGTTTTGGTCTATCGGTTTTGCACTGGCCCGTTTAAATCAAATAAAAGTTTAATTGTTTTAGCGGGCGATCGAACGCCGATTAGCGCCCAACGACCACCCATATTTTAAATCGGTCCAACCCTGTCCGCCTCTAAATCCTAAACGCACCCACTATCCTACCCACACCCCCGGCCACCTCACCCTCCAATAGTATCCTGCCACCTCACCTTTTCTAGCCCCCACCCAACCACATGTTGCCACGTGGCCTCCTCCCTCCCTCTCCCTCTCTCTCACCTCTCTCACCACCAACTCCCAGCGGCACCACGCACACAACCCACACAAGCCTCCACTCTCCCCCGCCTGGGCCCCACGGTCGACCCCACCTCCCCAAACCCCTCCCCAGGTCCACCTCCCCACGCCCCTCCGCCCCTTCTTCTCCCTCAATCATGTGCAGCTCCCTCTGCCTCCCCATGGCCGCCGCTGCTTCCTCCTGCTACTCTCCTCCGGTCTCACTGGCCCGGCTGGCAGCTGTCATCGCCGCCACCCTCCCGACTCCCTCCTCGCTGAGCCCGAGCTCACCTCTCCGCCGCCGCTCCTCGCTGCCCCTCTCCTTGGCTCACCAAGTGCTGCCTCACTGGCAGCCTCTCGCACCTCGCAGCGCCTTCCTCATGCGCCCGCTGAGCCATCTCGCTCTCTGGCTCCCACTGCGCCCGCCTCAAGGCCCGACCTCCTCCCTGAACCGTCTCCCTCGCCCAGCCTCCGGCGACCGCGCTCGCCCTGCAACCTCCGGCGGCCGCGCGTCACCAACCTCCGCGCCAGCACCTCCGCCGCTTGGCTTTCCGCCACCTGCCGCTGGCCAGGCGAAACCGCCGAGCACTCAAGCTCGCCGCCGCCCGATAGTAATCTTGTTGCCGCTCAAGCTCGTCTTTCGTACCATTCTCGTGACCGTCCTTGTGGTTCCCTCCTGCACACGCCTATGGTGTGGGGCTATCGCGGTGTTGTCACGGTGGTGAAGGACACATGATGATCCGAGATGTTGGGAAGTTTTAGGTGGCACATGTTGCAGCTGGTTAAGAATCAACCAAGTCAATTCTCGGAGATCAAGATCTACCGTTTGACGACCCGGACCAGGATCCGATGCCGGATGTCAAGACCGCCACATGGAAGACCCAAGACCGATCCGGTGTTGAAGCCGAACCCCAAGATCGCTTCCCGGATCGACCAAACCCGATGCCTCGACACGGATCATGGAGGACGCCATGGAAAACCGACGACCCGTTCACGGACCCGAAGACCGTCACGCCGCGGGATATCGACAAGTACTCCTCAAGAACGCCAAGGTCGCTTACGGAACGCCAAGCCTCCACCTTGCATGCCATGACCGTCTCACGCGACCTCGAAGGCGCCAAGATCTACCCGTTACCGAGAACGACCCAGGCCGAACGATCCGTCGGACCCAGATCCGAACCTCGCCGACCCGTCAAACCCCGACCCCGAGACCGACCCCGAACCCCGGAACCCCAAGATCGTCGAGCCCCCTCTAATGTGTGACCCCTTTTCCTCGAACCCTATTTTTACAACATAATAACAATTGTTGCATATTTAATTGTCATCTCGCATGCATATCTGTGGTTTGGGGGCCTTATGCCGATTCACCTAATAATTAAATATGGGGCCCGTATGCGGGCAAATCTAGTCTCATATTGGCCTCATTTAAATTTGTGTAGCGCACCGATGATATATTTCTGCCTTGTTAAACCACATTTAATTGCGGGGGTTCTAAATAACTTGAACCACAGATTAATTGTCGGGACCCCGGTTCCACTTAATTGACCTAATTGCACCGCACCTTTGCCATGCCATACATCATACATGCATCATGCCGATCTTACGCGTTGTATTAAATATCGCATCCTGTTCCTTCTAGTGATTTGCTTCTTCATGGATAAGGCGTTGAGTTGATGTGAGCTTAGCCCGATCTTCTCGAACCCTTCGACAATGTTTTCAAAGCATCTCCCTTTCTACCTATCTTACTTTTATAGTCTTTATTTCCTGTTGATCTATTGCTATCTGTTGCGATGCTCTAGATCGTACCCTTGTTATCCCTTGCAGCCATATTTTGCCTTGGACACACCCTATTGCCTTGTTTGGTAGCTAGTTGGTCTTATGCGTCGCTTGCCATATATTGTTGTGTGTCGCCATATGCCACGATTGCTGATGTATTGCCGCATGTTGATGTTGGAGATGATTCTAGTTTTACTTATTGTCACTTTAATTTCTGTTTAACAACTAAAATTGAATAAGCGAGGCATCGGTGGGTGATAGATAATATTTGGTTTCGAGCCCACTTGTGTCCCGAAGACCCCGAGTACTTGATACTGTTCCTTGATTTTGCGCTATCCACATCCGGAGGTATATGGGACCCCCGAGCCGAGCTTGATTCATTCTTATTTCTTGGGGCCACAAACTAGTTTGAGGTTTTATTTACGATCCTGTACTTATGCCATGCTTTATCGCTTTATTTACGATTGTGCGACATAGCACAATCAGTCGCTTTAGGATCGGGACACGATTCGCGGTGTCGACAAGCCCGTTTGGGGTTCCCGATCGTTCACAGCCGTCTACCCAGACCTTGAGGCCGTCTCGAGCTTGTCTACTCGTTATGGATTCTACTTAAGGGTGGCCCCAAATATTCTCAATCCTGTGATTGTTCAATGTGAAAGCCTCGTTGGGTTTTGATTTGGTTTTTCCGAGGTTGATCGGCGTGTGTTGCTATTGGTGCACCCCCGGGTAAAACTTTCAAAGCCGTGTCCGCGGATATGGACGACTTGGAGCACGAGATCTCGATCATAGACAAGCATAACTAAAGTTTACTGCTATAAATTTGACTTATAATGACTAGTAATCAGCTTCACTATAATGGAATGGCTAATACTGCCCACAATTGCTTGTTTGGTCGTCGCTCATGACAATTGCATCGACTAGTAAGTATTGCAACTACAACGAAATGGCTGAATAAAAGTACCAACACTTTCTTTGGGTTTTGGGTTTATCTCATGCTATCTGTACCTGATTAGTAATTGTTGCAACTATCACGAAATGATTAACTAAAAGTGCCCACTGTTTACTTTACCAGAACGATTATCTAAATCTGACTAGTAAGGTGCCACAACTATAACTGAATAAGTAAAACTGCCAACCGCGTGAGTTCCTCGGTTGACTTCCTCGTTTGGTCTCGAGGGGGAAACACCAGGATGGGTTTGTTTGGTGTTAGCTTCAGGTTGGATCCGAATAGGTCTTTCTTACCCCCTCTGATAACCGCCAGTTGTATCGAGTCTCTATAGGTTGTTTAGTGTATCTTTTGCCGCCGATCCACCATACCTTTGTAGGCGACCGCCGAATTCTAGCCTCGCTGCACGGCCTCGTGATCGACGCTCCTTCTTTTTTCCTTTGCCCTTGTCGGCACCCTTTTGTTTAAGCGGTTTTGAGATCGACGTCGTTAGCGGGTTACCCTTCCGGCTCGGCGGGCAGGGTTATGGACGCCATTGGTTATTCTTCGGCTCTTAGCCCCATTTGCATCTTGTCCGTAGCTGGACGCTATCGCTTTCAAGGTGATTTGGATCTTTGTATATTATATTCGTATTCTTGACTCTTGAGTTGTTATATATATCTGTTCTGTGGGTCCCATCGAGGACTGTTGTGCAATGTTATTTCGCTTTCCACCGCATTTAAAGTGCTGGTGGCACCTTTGAATCGTTTCTATGCGGGTTTGGTGAATTTTGCCCAAACTTGCAGGTCCGATTCGAGGTGTTACACGCGCGATGGCTGCACGGAGATTGGTGAGGCGAGGCGGGTGAGGCGACGAGACGGCTGCGGCGGCGACCTCGCTGGAGACGGGTGAGGCGGCGGCGAAGATGGCCTTGGCGTGTGATTTCAAGCCGATACAATCCTTGACCGCCATAGAATGGTGACGCTTTTTGCCACCCAAAGACACACATCCCCTTCACTGCAGGGTAGTGAAGATCCAAAACCTCAAAGGTGGGCATGATTTCATCCACGCCGACAACAGAGCCCCTCCGAACCGGACGACTGGTAAGTTGGTGTGGGTCCAATTGGTAAGGCATAGCCGACCGCCACCTTCATTGATATGTTCACAACTTTGACATGTAGCTCGCAGGTGTCATCTCCGTGATATCATCCACCGGTAGCCAACAGAGCCATCGTCGGTGCATCATCGGCATCGCCATTGTCATCACCGGGACCTCGGTGGAAGCCACATCGCTTTTTCGATTATTCGATGGCCGGTAGCATCGAATGCAGTGTCTTTGAGATGGGGCGGTAGTACTTTGCTCTTTAAGTGAGTTAATTTCATCTTGTTGTTGCTTTAATCGTTCTTCAATTAAACGATTCGCTCTTCTCGACTTTCGCTTCAACCGCCGCCTGTCCTTACTCCTCGTGGCTTCTATCGGGATATTTCTTCCTCTCTTCGGAAACCCAGTCCTCCATGATTGGGAGCCTATTGAGCCTCGTGTTCGCCCATCATGTTCCTTATTTCCAAGGGCGAGTGTGAGCTCATCATTCTCTCTATCGGGAATGAAGTCCCCATCTTTAACAGCCTTTCTTGCTTTCTCATCCTCTCGATTGGCAAGGGTCTTTATGTATGGTATATATACACCTCCTTCCGAGTCCAACGTGCCCCATGCCCGTAAAACCAATTCCTTGCACGTTCTACCCAATCGCCATCTGGGGTGATATTTTTATCACGCAGCCTGCTCAAGTTTCTCCCACTTAGGAATGTCACCACAGCCACCTTGCCCCATAGTATGGTGATACTTCTTGTTAGCGACATTCACTTATTCGTTTTACATTTTCTTAGCTTTTTCGATTTCTTGTATTCCACAAACTCATCCGAATGGTTTTATCTTCTCAAACTGAATATTCTTGAAATCGAGTCTTCTTTTCACGACATAGTCAAGGTGCAATCTTTTCTTCCAGTTGGTGAAACACTGGGCCATCTTCTTCAAAGCCCACTCGACCTTAGCCTCCATGGCTCTCCCATGTTGTATGCGTCCTCAACTGGATCCTCCGCATTTGGATCCAGCTCTATCTTCGTAGTTTGAAATTAACCATGAGCCTCTTCCACGGAAATCTTTGGCGTGGTTAGGGACAAATAAACATGTTCCCTCTTCATCCGCATTAGCAGCCTATTCCAATTTCTAATGGTGATCGGATTAAGTCCCTAACGATTACTCGCATTGTGCCACAAATTTGGTTGCGACAACTTCGAGCCGTCTTGCCGTCAGCGACATCTTCGATCCTGAACCTCTCATGGTCTTGCAACTTTTTGGTTGGGCCTCGCTCTTTTTTCAAGAGATTCCTTCGATCCGGAGGGCTAAAAGAAGAAAGATCGCCGTTACTATTTCTATATAGATAGCAGATGATTAATTAATGAATTGATTTATATTACATGCACCTTCTTGGGCGGTCGTCTTCTCGATTACACAAGGCATCGCCTTCTCATGAAGGCAACACCTTCAACCTCAAACAAGTTGTCTACTCTGGTAAAAGAGGATCACCTCACCGAGTTGTTCGTAAACGTTGATACGTCTAAATTATCTTCCCCACGGATCACACCTTGGATCAACTCTTCCTTTTCTTCGTCTCGGCGTGTGGGTCCATATTTTCGCATAGGTGGAAAACGAATAAGTCAAAGCGGCTAAAGGAGAAAGTTAAGAGAAACCTAATATATACATACACAATAATAAAATGAAGAGAAACCTAAACCTAGCTACAAAAAGGAAACCGTGTAGTAGATAGGTAACTTTAGCTAAAATCAACTAAAATCAATATTCGGAGTTAGGGTGTAAAACCTAGTTCGGAGAAACCTCGGATGCATATGAGAGGAACATGAGTATAAGGCTACAAAAGGAAACTATCCGCGGATAGGTAACACTAGATACTAACAAAATACCATATTGGAATCGATCTCGATCTCGATATCGTATTCTACCGAGAAGAACCAAATCACGGAAGAAAGGGAAACAATCAACACATGGCATCGATGCAATGCTCAAGCAATGATGATGATACGACAAGTTAATGTGCATTGGAATGTAACCCTAAAGCATGCTCGACAAGTTAATCGGGTTAGAGGCGCAAACCCTAACTCAAGGAACTCAATCACCTGTTAGGGTTACTAGGTGTTCTAATTAAACTTGTTATTTAAGTTGTTGAACAATGCATGATTATGGCATAGATAGATAGTTCTCATTTTCTGAACATTTTGGTATATTATTTGTATTTTTCTGAATTACAGTTAAAAGTTATTGAATTTACAAGTTTTATTCAAATTCAAATTATTAAATCAAATGTTTAAACCTTTTGCACCATAGTATGACAAGGATAATGATATGACAAGTTAATTTGTATTAAAAAGTAACCCTAAGACATGCTCGGCAATTTAAACGGGGTTCCAAGGGTGAAAACCTAACTCAAGAAACTTGGAGTATATGAGAGGGGTTGATTTTGTTTTCTAATTAAACTTGTCTTGAAAGTTGTTGAACAATGCATGATTATAGGTTAAATAGTTATATCTCATTTTTGAACATTTTGATATATTATTTGTATTTTTTAGTTATAAATAATTAATTATTGAATTTACAATATTATATCAATTTATGGATTTAATTAAACCATTTCAATTTAAACAAAACAGACTGCCACCTTTGCACCATAGAGGCACCTAGCCTCTAAGGCTGGCAAGTGGGGACGAAGCGGCAGGCTGCGGTAGCCACTGAGCACCACGTCACCACGGCGGCGAGGCGGTGGTCGGCGGCGACCACGGGGCGCGGGACTGGGCTGTGCGCATTCGAAAGAGCTCGTCGAGGCGAACCATATGGTGCGCCGCCCATTATTAATCGCCGAGCGACGAGCACGCATGGCAGATGGTCGCGGTGAGAGAGCTAGAGAGAGAGGGCGTGTGAAGAGGTGCTAGAGCACCGGTGGCTCACCTGACGCGATGCCGGTCGGGAAGCAAAGGGTACGAGCGGAGGCGAATCGGCGGGCGGAGCTGGAAGATGGGTTGCGAGCTTGATTAAGGCCGCGGGATGATTCCTTTGCGTGAGAGCCTTGATCCGGCGCGGAGCTCCTCGTGAGCAGGCTCGGCCGGCGATGTGGGGGTGGGGGTTCACGTATGCGTAGCGTCGATGAATGAGATGGGGAAGAAGAAGAAGAGGGCACCATTATAACGAAGGGCCTTTAGTCCGGTTGGTGGCTCCAACTGACTAGGCATACGTCGATTCGAGCCACCAACCGGACCTATACTCCAATATTTTCAGCAGCGTTGCGTTGGCCTTGGTCTTTAGTCCTGGTGGCTCCAACCGACATATTCTTTTTCAAAAATTTCAGGTATTTTGTCTCTGTTCCATTTATTTTTTATTTTGGGGTTTAAATTTGTATTGTTTTTAAATGATAATTAATTTGGAATTTAGAAAAACTTTAAACATAAAAGTGTTTGGATTTGAATAAATAATTCAAAACCATTTTCTGTTTTAAAAATAATTAATGTAACCATTTAAAATATGAACCATTTACAATTAAAAATGAATTAACTTATATTTTTTAATATCAATTTGGCATTTAGAAAAAATTTAAACATAAAAGTGTATGGATTTGAATAAATAATTCAAAACATATTCTATTTTAAAAATAATTAATGTAACCTTTAAAATGAATTAACTTATATTCTATTTTGAATATTAATTTTAAACGACCCGTTTTTGCGCTCGGAAAATGGAAAAGGGCTTTTCCGCATAAAAAGGAAAACTTCCTCCTGCAACATTGTTCTCCATACCAATGTCCACACACATGCATAATATGGACACAACATCACAAACTATGCCGTGATTCAACACATAACATCGGTCATTTGGACCGAAAGCCATGAAACCTCGAACATGATAGGTCATTTTGTGAAGGTTTTTTCGAAACATGATCAATATACCAAGTCTGGTATTTTTCCTTTCAACTATGTAACATAATATGACACCACGCGAAGGATTTTCATTGTTCGTATTTTTTTTAATTTATTATGCCCGTTTTGAATTATCTGAATTTCTAACTATGGTCGAACCGGTGTGCATGAAGATAGGGACGCATCGTTAGAACTTGCATTGGATCTCTGAAGAAACCACATATTGCGAGTCTAAAATGATTTTTCAAAAATCACGCGGCGATAGATCATGTACCATAGTACAAACCGGACCCACTTCCTCTGGATTCTAAGACATTTGTCCTTTTACCGGGATGGACGAAAAGGTTTGAGATGTACCGTTGGGAGATAGTCCATGTAAGGTGGTCTAGTATTTTAGGAAAATGAGGCGGTAGCATTGTGAACGGCATTTTGGTGGTTACTTCACAAAGCGACTTTTTTTGCGCTCGGAAAATGGAAAAGGGCTTTTCCGTGCGACAAAAGGAAAACTTCCTCGCAACATTGTACTCCATACCAATTTCCACACACATGCATAATATGGGCACAACATCACAAACTATGTCGTGATTCAGCACATAACATCGGTCATTTGGACCGAAAGCCATGAAACCTCAAACATGATAGGTCATTTTGTAAAGGTTTTTTGAAACATGATCAATATACAAAGTCCGTATTTTTCCTTTCAACTATGTAACATAATATGACACCACGAAGGATTTTCATTGTTCGGATTTTTTGAATTTATTATGCCGTTTGAATTATACGAATTTCTAACTATGGTCGAACCGGTGTGCATGAAGATAGGGAGGCATCGTTAGAACTTGCATTGGATCTCAAGAAACCACATATTGCGAGTCTAAAATGATTTTTCAAAAATCACGGGCGATAGATCATGTACATAGTACAAACCGGACCCACTTCTGGATTAAATGGACATTTGTCCTTTTACCGGGATGGGCGAAAAGGTTTGAGATGTACCGTTGGGAGATAGTCCATGTAAGGTGGTCTAGTATTTTAGGAAAATGGGACGGTAGCATTGTGAAACGGCATTTTGGTGGTTACTTCACAAACGACCCGTTTTTGCGCTCGGAGAAAATGGAAAAGGGTTTTTTCGAAACATGATCATTGTCGCACAAATTTAGTGCGGATGTATTCAAACCGACTAAAAATATTTTCCGCCATTTCCACCTCTTCCCGCCAAGTTTTCCGCCCTTTCCTTTCTACTAGAGCTTTTAGTCCCGGATGTAGTCACTAACCGGACTAAAGATATTTCCGCCATTTCCCAAAGCTTCACGCCAAGTTTTCCGCCCTTTTCCTCTATATTTAGGGTGATCGTGTCATGGCTATCCACACATCCACACCTTCCTCTCTTAGAACAATGGACAACGCCCTCTTGGGCCATTCGACCTCGAGAAGACCGAGGCGCCTGCGCCCAACTACCCTTGTCCACTGGTACCCGCCCGCCATTTGGATCTTGGCCGAGCTGGAGGGTTCTGTCCCTCCTGTCCCTCAAGGTTCCGCACGTCGGTGACCATCACAAACCACTTCTACCACGAGCTCACGCCGGAGGCGGATGGATCCCCAGTGGGATCCCGACAACTATGACACCAGGAATGCCTTCTTCGCTAATAGGCGTGAAAGGGAGCTCGCCAGGTACGAGGGTGATGGCCCGCCACCGGTTAACCACAACGAAGTCGGCCGTCGTCTGTGGTGGGAGAACCGTACTATCATCAGTGATGCGCTACATCGCCGGGAGACCATCCGCCTCTGGTGCCACGAGTCCACCCGCCACAGGCCCCACATCGTCGGTGGCGGCATCGTCTTCAGAGACCCTCTCCCACCCGCCGTGAATCCGGTGGAATGGCCCCGGTATATGCCATGGATGGGCCGAGGATCCCGGTGGCAGACGATGACGATGATGATGACGACGACGATGAAGACCCTGAAGCTGCGTACTATAGGACTAGGCATGATTATGACTAAAGGGGGCGGCTTTAGGCCTGAGTGTTAGCTAGTCCCGATTTGTCCCGGTTTTTAATATTAATAAATGTCTTAAGTGTTACCTAATAAATAGAGGGAAATGCCTATATAAAGAGAGGGTTCATATTTAGTCTCGGTTGGAGAAACCAACCGCGACTGAAGGGATTGCGGCAGAGTGGGCCAGACAACACTAATAATAGGGGTGAGTGTCGACATTATGTCGTGCGGCTTGTACCTTGTCCCGGATGGTGTCACCAACCGGGACTAAAGATGAACCTTTAGTCTCGGTTGGAGACACCAACCGGGACTAAAGATGAGTCGACACTAATAATAGTGATGTCGACATTATGTCGTGAGTGTCGACATTATGCCGAGCTGCTTGTACTATAAATATGCATCCTTGTGAGTCCAGTCCTCCAGCCATTTGAGGCATCTCCAAGATGGTTTTAGAGAGCAGGACACCACGGCCAGTTTCAGGAGATGCCGACGGAGCCCGCCTCCGGCATCTCCGAGAACTGGTCATAGAGGCACTCTAATATGTGAAATTAGTTAGCTCAGGCGTATTGATCTAGTTAGTGAAGTTACAAGCTGCAAGATGGTTTTCGAGAGCAGGACACCACTGCCAGTGTGGAGATGCCGAGCCCGTCCTCGGCATCTCCAGAAATCAGTCATAGAGGCACTCTAATATGTGAAATTAGTTAGCTCAGGCGATTGATCTAGTTAGTGAAGTTACAAGCTGCAAGATGGTTTTCGAGGCAGGACACCATGCGGCCAGTTTCGAGGAGATGCCGACGAGCCCAGTCCTCCGGCATCTCCGAGAAATGGTCATAGAGGCACTCTAATATGTGAAATTAGTTAGCTCCGAGTATTGATCTAGTTAGTGAAGTTACAAGCTGCAAGATGGTTTTCGAGAGCAGGGACACCACTGCGGCCGTTGAGGAGATCTTAAGCCGACGAGTCCTCGGCATCTCCAGAAACTGGTCATAGAGGCACTCCGGTCCAGCCACAAAATGGGACTAACACTCAAGACATTTATTAATATTAAAAGCGAGACTACAAAACCGGGACAAAGGCCACAAACGCGAAAGATATCCTTCGGTCAAGCCACAAACCGCGAAAGACATGAACTAGAGTTACATAATATGAGCATGAACTTCTTGGCATATGTCATTCCTTATGACCGCTGACGTAACCATGGAGCATCTTCTTTACTTAACGGAATTCTTGGGTCAGTTTTCCTTTGTGAAGGAGGAATTTCATCAAACTTATTATAATCCTCGACATGTCTGTCTTGTCCTCGATTCCCACGATGTTTCTTTTCCTGAAAGAACTATGTGACGCTTTGGCTCATCATATGATGTATTCGTTTGCATATTTTTCTTTTTTCGGTCTGGAGGAGATGTCCTTCACATAGAAAACCTGAGACACATCATTGGCTAGGACGAATGGTTCATCTCTATAACCAAGATTGTTGA
Source organism: Avena longiglumis (assembly GCA_030063025.1). Classification (NCBI taxonomy): domain Eukaryota; kingdom Viridiplantae; phylum Streptophyta; class Magnoliopsida; order Poales; family Poaceae; genus Avena; species Avena longiglumis. Next base: position 576,092,494 of record CP125973.1, read on the forward strand.
GATCCACTGTTGTCATTCCGCATAACTGGTCCATCTTTACCCTTCCCCATTCGGGTTGACCCATTTGCGTGAAACAAAGGGACCTTAAAAGAGACTCCATAGTCTAGTTCCCATATCTCCTCTATGTAACCATAATATGTGTCCTTTTGTCCATTCTCGTCTATTGCATCAAAGCGGACACCACTATTTTGGTTGGTGCTCTTTTTATCTTGGGCGATCGTGTAGAATGTATTCCCATTTATTTGCACTTGGAAATTCAATACATGAGAAGATGGTGACGCGCCAACAAGTATAGCTGATCTCCAACGGTGGTGTCATTCAAGAGATGTGTCGCATCCAACCACGAAAGACTTCATGTGTTCATCGTAATCCATGATTCGGGCTTCCCGGTTTTTGAGCGTACAATATTCTTGTGTTCCTCCATATACTGAGTCGCCAAGGTGGAATTATGTAGAACTGTGTAGTGTGCTTTAGTGAAAGAATCCCGTCCCTACATATCATTGCTTTCTTTCCCAGGTTTTTCCACTTAGTCTTCCCTCATGCCGCGAGTCGAAACACCAATCGGCTTAAGGTCGGAATAAAGTCAACACAAAACTCAATGACCTCCTGCTCCATATCCCTTGGAGATGCTTCCTTACAGTCTAGCACGGTTATGAACATATTTCTTTAAGACTCCCATGAACCTCTCAAAGGGGAACATATTGTGCGTAAATACGGACCGAGAATGGCAATCTCTTCCACTAGATGAACCAGGAGATGCGTCATAATATTGAAGAAGGATGGTGGGAACACCAATTCAAAACTAACAAGACATTGTACCACATCCTTCAGAACCTTGGCAGAATATCTGGATTGATTACCTTCGAGATATTGCATTGAGGAATGCACACGGCTTCACAATGGGTACTCGAACATTTTCGGTAGAAGCCCCTCAATGCAATCGGAAGCAATCTCATAATCACGTGATACATGAGACTTCAGGTTTTGGAACTTTTTCTCCATATTTATTATCCCTTTATATTAGATGAGAAGCCCGGCACCTTGATCTGTAAAGGACTTCAAAAAGATTTCCTTCTCTGCTTTGGTAAGAGCATAGTGTACGACTTAAGTGGCGCCTTTATCCGCCTTGTTATCTCAGTATGCATGTTCTTTGGGTCTTTCATAATTTGTTGGTCCTCCTGCTTCGTGTATCTTTTGTCTTCCCATACACGCCTAGGAATCCTAGCAGGTTCACGCAGAGATTCTTCGTCACGCATCACGTCGATTGAAGAGCGGACACAGGACTTTCCAATATGGCAGCTCCCAAAATATAGATTTCTTCTTCCACATGGGTGCGTGTCCATGGCGGCGTCGTTCGAACTGATTGACCGGGACCCTTTCCAAAGATTACTTCTATGTCCTTGACCATACCAAATACATCATCACCAAATGGGAGTTCAGCTTCTTCGGTGATCCGCCTCACCTTTGAAATGCTTGCCTTTCTTTCTTACGGATGATTGGTCGGAAGAAATCGTCGATTCGCTAGGTACACAACCTTCTTGCATTTATGCAAATATGTACCTTCGGTCTTATCTAAACAAGGTGCATGCCTTATATCATTTGTTTATCCATCTCCGAAAGGTTACTAAGAGCAGGCCAATCATTGATGGTTACGAATAACAACCCTCGTAGATTAAATGGCTCCTGTTTGTTCTCATCCCACGCACGTACACCTGGTTTGCCCCACAACTGTAAGAGTTCTTCAACTAATGGCCTAAGGTACACATCAATGTCGTTGCTTCGGGCCTTGGATGAGCACTGGGCATCATAATGAACTTACGCTTCATGCACAACCAAGGAGGCAGGTTGTAGATACATAGAGTCACGGGCCAGGTGCTGTGACTGCAGCTCTGCTCCCCAAAAGGATTCATGCCATCCGTACTTAGACCAAACCATAAGTTCCTTGCGTCACCTGAAAGTCCAGGAAGTCTATCTCGATTTTTCTCCACTGTGACCCATCAGTGGTGTCTCAACTCCGTCTTTCTTACGGTCTTCTTTGTGCCATCGCAACAACTGGCATGCTCTTTGTTTGAACATGCGTTTCAACCTTGGTATTATAGGAGCATACCACATAACCTTAGCAGAACCCTCTTCCGGAGGGGCTCTCCTCAACATCACCAGGGTCATCTCGTCGATCTTATACCGCAACGCTGCTGCATACCGGCATTTATCTAAATTCTCATACTCCTTACATGTAGAGGATGCATCATTAATGCATGCATGTATCTTTTGCACATCTAATCCCGAGATGAGAGTCTTCTTTGCTTAGTAGGTACTCTCGGAAGTTCGTTATGTTTTGGAAACTTGACTTCATTATTTTCAGCATCTTTTCAAATGAGGAGTCAGTTAGACCACACTCTGCCTTCCATCGCAACAATTCCAAAGGTCGCATCGAGCTTTGTGCCATCTTCACAATTTGGGTACAACAATTTCTTGTGATCTTCTAACATGCCCTCTAACTTCAACTTCTCATTTTACATTTCACGCCTCGCTTTGCATCGAAATGACCCTACCAAGTTCATCGGTACCGCTCATCCGATGTCCGTTCTTCACCTTTTTCCTCTCCATTATCTTCCATCGCAGATCACCGTATTCAGGAAACATATGATGATAGTTGTTATCATCATCTTCTTCTTCACCATCTTCCATCATAACCCCTCTTTCCCCGTGCTTGGTCCAGCAATTATAGTTGGGCATGAAACCTTTCATAATCGGGTGGCCGCGAATGATTTTCGAGGAAGAGTACTCCTTGTTGTTCCGACATTGAACACATGGACAACGTATAAATCCATTCTCTTTGTTTGCCGTAGCCACATCGATAAATTTATCCACGCCTTTGATATACCCGGCTACCCGCCGTCACCGACATCCATTCCCGACGTTCATCTGCATCATATAAGTAAGTTTATCAAAAACAAGACATCATAAATAGTGAAATAACCAATTCACCCGACACATGAATTGTATCAATGACCTAGAAAAGATAAGATTGCTAACCTCGATCGAGGGAAATAAAGAGGAGAAAGCTCAAGTCGTCTAACACCTTCTATATTTTTGTTCTATGAGAAATTCAACGGGATTATTCACTCAAACATTTCAACAAACACCTTCAATGCATGCATGAGAAAAAACTAGCACACCCCCTCACACCTTCCACCATTCGAAAAAACAGAGTGGAGGCACAGGGGGCTGGGGCGTTGCATTTATAGAGGACAGGGGTCTTTAGTCCCGGTTGGAGCCGGCAACCGGGACTAAAGGTGCGTGCCATGCCACGTGGTTGTGGCCAAACCTTTAGTCCCGGTTGGTGGCTCCAACCGGGACGCATGCCTCCTTACCAACCGGGACGCATGCCCCCTAGCCCCGTGCCCGCTCCAACCGGGACGCGTGCCAGCATTAGTCCCGGTTGGTGGCGCAACCGGGACTAATGCTCCGAGGGGTCGCGAACGGATGACCCTTTTTCCTCTAGTGTGAGCAAATTCTAAACAACAGATGATATTCTACTAGCTAGTCAAGCGTATGTGGTGTGTGGAGTTGACAGGATAGCTAACCACTATTTAACGCTTTATGTCCCCGCTGTATGATCCAAACAACGGTCTCTTTGATCGCTCAAGACCCAGCTGCTAGATTAAGTGATCTACATGGTTCATAGGCAGGGCTAGTCTAAATAATTACAGATTATGAAACTTAGGAGTAGCTAGCTGCAATCATGCACACATGGTGGCATAACTAAGGTGAGGGAGAGGAAAAGGTAAGCGTGTACACCTGGCTCGCATCTAGAAACTTATTAACTATCGGGCTAATTACCGATGAATAGGATGTCAACGTCTTATGAATCAACAAATTAAGAATTTAGAGCACGTCAATGACTATGGAATATAATGGTAAACGATATCTTATCTCGTCGGAAGAAGAAATAGTATCTTATTAAGGAACATTATTAGTTGCTATTTCACCTATCAATGAGTCGCTCCCTCCCGGGTCGCTCGCGAGGGCGACCCCGGGGGCTCCCAAACCCTAGCAAAAGAAGCCGCCACCTGTGCTCTCCTGGCCGTCGCCGCCGGCGGTGGCGGCACCCGGCCGTCGAAGATGGAGGGAGTGGAGGCGGACCTCGACGACAAGCTTCTTCACGCGGGGAGGCGGTGGTCTGGGGGGTCGCGGGCGGCGACGCTGCGTCGTGGTGGGGCGGAGGAGGAAGGGCGAGGCGGACGTCGGCGATTCGCGGGCACGCGACCTGGCGCGCAGGCGTGGGAGGCACCGCCGGCTCGGGCTCGATCTGCCCGATGGGCTGGCAGGTCGGCGGCCGGGCAGCCTGCTCTGGAGGTCGCGGTGGCGCTTTGGCTCGGAGGCGGTACTACGACGACGTCTGTAGCGCGTGCGCCACGGCTAGATCTTGGGCCATCTAGGCCAGGTCAGCCTCGGGCGCCGGTGAGGCCGGTCAAGCAGCGGCGCTGGATCTTGGACGGTGGCTCGGCCTGCTGCGGTGGTTCCCGGTTTGCTTCCTTTTGCCTGCTCGTTCGTCCTCCGTACCGCGCGGTGGGGATCGTTCTGTCGGATTTAATAAAGGTGGTGGTCCTTTGATTTCTTTCGCACGAAGATGAAGATCTACTTGATGTCTGTCCTCCTTGATCTGGTCTGGAGAGGCGGGTTCCGGAAGGCTCCGCCGGCGAACTCCCATGGGCGTATCATGCCTGGAGATTGCTGGATCGGAAGGTATTCGGTCGCGCGCACCTTGTTTTTCTGGCCGATTGGTTTCAGCGGGAGCGGTGCGAAGCTCTGTTGTTTGTTCCCACCAAGTGCCATGCTTTGAGCCAGGGTGATGTCAGATGCGGAGAATGTCAGGAAAGCGGAAATTTGAGGGTAGCGATGGTGATTTTTGTTCTTGTGGTGACGGAGATCTGGCTGCGTGATCTGAGACTCGTTAAGCGATCACAGCGGGAAGACAACACAGGGGAGTTTCCAGTCTTATCTTGCAGGGTGAAAATCCAAGGTCTGACCTTAGCTGGTTGTGCCTGGCAATGATCTTGTTGAAGGCATTGTTTTGTGAGTAAGGACTTTCTCTAGGGTGAAAACCTATGGCCTTTGGTCGGGCAATGACGGCGCTTGAGCACTGTTTCCTTCTTGAAGGCGTTGTTATTGGAGTGGAGGACTACTGGTGTTGTTCTGATGGTGTCACTGTCGTTTCTTTGAGGATTAGTTCTCTGTAGCGGGACTTTTATTTTTTGTAATTTCTCTTTCTTTTTTCTGAGCTGTGTGCATCCGTAGAGCCGCTAGAGCATACGTTGTTGCAGAGGCTGGGTGTAATTGGTGTCCTTGTGATATTTATATATGCTCTTTTCTAAAAAAAAATCACCTATCAATGTTTTCAGCAAACATCTTCACAATGGCGAAAAGAATCATGAGCATTTACCGTAAGTGTAGGGTGACAATCAAACAATCGCTCCAACTTACAGTTTCGTTCACTCTGGTGTGGTCGCTCATCACTGCCTCGCTCTTCCCTCTCTAGCATTGACAACTCATCACATCGCTTTCCTCCTCCCTCCTTTTACCACTGGTTAACTTTTTTTTGATGTGTTGTATCTTTGCTAGTCATCGATCCTCCTCTTCCCGTGCAACCATTCTCTAGTTAGTTTTTCTAAAACCCTTAAATTGCTAGGCATGTTAAGAAATTACCAATCATTTGCACTATTGAGTTGCCGTAACACCTGACGTGGATTATGAAAAGAAAGATTTCACATGTGTACCATATTTCCCCTTTCTGAATTCCTTTGTTTTATCTTTTTCTATACATTTATTTACAATCAGCTCCTCGGAAGAAGAAATGAAATGGCATACGTTTGTTGACGAACGACACTCATTATGGCCCACCTGTCCAAAAAAATAGTTTTGTACACCAAACCAGAGTACCAAATCCGTATTACGTAGTATAGTACTCCCTCCGTTCCAAAGTACCAAATCCGTATTATGGAAAAAAAGTAAGATGTAATAGGAACTTATCGGTTAACACATACTCCGATAAGTTCCTACTACATCTCACCTTTTTTTTACAAGTTATTACTGCTTATACTAAGACCAAAAGCCCTTAATTAGCAGTACCTCATCATCCCATGTTCGGTTAAGATTCCCAATTAATTATCACGAGTGCCGGCCGGGCTTGTTGAGCAAATGTGCGATGAGATGATTGCCGTGGCAGTCATATGCAGACAGCCGTTGTCCACAAGCCCCAAGCTATGATTTCATAATTCGTTGCTCCATCACCTACAAGCAGGCTACAACCTGATAGGCTGACGAGGCAGGCATCCAATCCGAGTTGGCCCATGTTGGACGTGGGTCCCACAGTTTATTGTCAGTCTTGTCTTCACGGTAGCTCAGATAAACAAACACGTCCCAACACCAGCAAACAATGTTCTTTTTTACTTCTTCTTCGAATCAGGCTCGCGCCCCGCTTTATATATAAAGCAAAATCCAAGAACATATCCGAATACACCACCCACCCGGCCGAAGCCAAAGGAAAAACAAGAACAAGTCACAATAACGCTGGGGCCACAGCACAACACAGCCCAAGACGAAAAGGCAAAAAAAGGAGGGCGCCAGGACGGGCGGCCAACATGGCGGCCCTCATGGCGAGGCGGGGAGGCGTGGGGAATGCCGCCGGAGTCGTGAGGGGAGAGCCGCCGCATGCGCTGAAGTGAAGACTCGAACCCGCTGGCGCACGCACTGGGGACCACCTTGGAGAAAGGCAAGCACATGAAAAAAAGCAGTCAGCGTCCGGGTGGGGAAAATCCGTTCGATCACCATCTTGTTGCACATTCCATAGGGTCCAAGCTAGGCAGCGAAGAGAGCTGAAGAGGCGGCGCCCTCCTCCGTCGGTTAGCACGGGCTGCAGGAACTCTCCCGGATCCTGCCAAGCCGGGCCCAGAGCCTCGCGAAAAAAATCCAAAGGAACTGAGCCGCAGAGCACGAACATAATATGGGCACACGTCCGGTGTCCCACATAGGGGGCCGTTGCTGTGACCATTACGCAGAGGACTTCCACCCCGAGGGCAAGCGGTCCTGAAGTTGCACAAAGATACGAATGCTAAGTGGCAAGGCTTTCCAAAGGGGCGTCCACGACCTCTCCGGACCCGGAAAGAGGGCCTTATAGGCTGAGCTCACCGAAACTCGAGGGAGGAGGCCAAGTGGCCGCATCCTTATCCTCGAGAGGGAGTCGGCAGGACCCCAACAGGCTCGAACTCGCTCGTCTCCACCACGTTGAAGACGCGGAATATGAGGTTCCGTGAGCCATCCCGAAGTTCTCATGACAAGCGGCAGAAGCCGCGATCGAAGAGGGCGGGAACTGGATCCCTGTGGGTACCGGAACAACCAAGGGTCGAGCGAATCGGGTCCCCCTGACCGTCCCGGCCACGAAAGTGATCCCACGGCCGATGAAGTGCTTAATGTCTGGATGGATCTCGGAATCGTGACCTCCCCCGCCGCAAGCCAAGAGAGGCCGACCGAGGTATTTGGCCTTGATCACCGAGCCACAATCCCCGTCCCTCAAGATGCGCCATACCCATTTCAACATCGGCCACATTGAAGCGGCGGAGTCCAGATACCTATGCCCCCAAAACATTTGGGGCGCAAACGTCCGCCCACTTCACCATATGATATCTCTGGTGACCGTCGCTGCCCAAAAGAATCGCGACAACTCCTTATCAAGTCGGCATGAACTCCCTCGGGCAGGTAAAGTCCCATCGATACATGGGAAGACTCGAGGCAGGAATTGATTAGGACCGTTTGCTCCTTCGAGGTGAGACGCAGCCACGGCTCCGCCCGAGTGTACCCAGCGTAACCGGGAGCGAGGTCCTTGATCAACACCGACCTCGCAAGGGAACCCAAGTAGGTAATGGGGAACTCCGCCAAGCAGCTTGAAGTTGTCGAATCAGCCGCTCGATGTCGTCAAAACCTAGAACCATGACCTCGCTCTTATCGAAGTTGATCGAGAGACCTGACATGGCCTCGAAGCATAGCAGCAGGAACTTCAAATTCGAATGTCGAGGTCCGAGCCCTGGATCATGATCAAGGTATCATCCGACTACGGATGCGAATACCCCTCGGATCAGATGTCCTACCACACCCGTGATGTGGCCAGCGACTTTGGCTCTATCCAAAATCTCTGCTAGGGCATCCACCGCGGCGTTGAAGAGGAGGGGGGAAATTGGGTCCCCTTGCCTCACCCCACAGGACGGGGTGAAGTAGGGGCCAATCTCCCCATTGATGTTGATCGCCGTCCTCCCACTCATCACAAACTGCATGATCCAGCAGACCATACGGTCATCAAAACCCCTCCTTTCCAGGACAAGGCGCAGAAACCTCCAGTCCAACCTATCGTAGGCTTTCTGGAAGTCCAACTTGAGAAACACCGCTTTCTGATGACATGACTTGACCTCATGGATAATCTCATGAAGGGCAATGACGTCATCGTGAATGAGGCGTCCTTTCAAGAAGGCAAACTGGAGGGGGTGGGTGAGCCTCTCCAGCACAGGAGCTAGCCAGAGAGCGCAGACCTTCGCAAAGAGGCGCTGGATGACATTGATCACAGTGATAGGGCGGAATTGGCGGATATCAGTGGCCCCAACCACCTTGGGGATCAACATGATCACCCCAAAGTTCAGACACGACATCACGGGGTCCACATGTAGAACTCTGGAACATACGCAGATCACCTACTGCCTGGACCCGAAAGCTCAGAGGAAGCTAAGCGGGGCCGTCGGGCCGGGGCCGAACCGTCTTCATAGACTTTAGAGCTGCGATACCTCCTCGGTGAAACGGTCGAGTCAGTCCGCATTCTCAGGGTGACCGGCCCCATCAGTCGTAAGTCGCGCCGAGATGCCCGAGGGCTCGGACGCATAAGAGGGCTTGGTAGAAGGAATAGATATGAGGAGGCGCTGAGATTCCAACAGGACCCCCTCCTCCCAGAGGCAGGGGATCGAGCACTTCCTCCTCCGTCCATTTGCGATGGCATGGAAGTAGGCCGTGTTCGATTCCCCCTGGACCGTCTAGTTCTGGTGACTCCGTTGGCGCCAGAATGCCTCCTCTCCCCTGTAGATCTCCATAATGGAGGTCTCCAGAGAGTACCTATGGGCCCAGGCCTCAGCTGACAGGCCAACAAGGTCAGCCTCCCGGTCTAAGACCTGAATCTCCCGCAGAATAGAGTCCTTTTGGGCACGGATCTCCGCCCCTAAGTTGGCTCCCCACCCGCGCATGAAATGGCGGGCCACCTTAGTGCAGTGATGCCAAATATCCACCGCAGAGTGAGCACGGGGAGGAGGCCGCCATCAGCCACAGCCGAACGCCTCCACGAATCCCGCTTCGAGCCGGAAGGACTCAAAGTGGAAGCGGTTCGGTAGGAGGGCTGCCTCCCGAGGAGGAGGAGGTATGGTCGGAGCCAATCGTGACAGCCCTCGGCCCAGGCGGAACATCACCTCCCAGTCCACGGAGACAAAGGCAGTCGAGGACGCAACGAATCGGGGCAAGCTGCTTATTGGTCCACGTGAACCTAGCACCCACCCGCGCGATCTCACGGAGAGCAAGGTCCGCGATGCAGTCATTAAACATCCGCATCCTAGGGAGATCCACGTCACGAGCTCTTGTCCTCGGCCAGCGGATGAGGTTGAAATCGAGCCACGACCACTGGGATCTCACCGCTCCACTTTCGGGCTCGGCAGAACTCATGGATCTCCTATGGTCCGCGGGGCCATAGACAATGACCATTTCCCATTTGAAACGGGTTTGTCTATGGGTGAGAGACATGCTCACGAAGAAGTCCCCGCGGTCCATATCATCCACCTCAAAGGTATCCTCCTTGACCCCAAGGAGGATGCCTCCCGAGTGGCCATGGGCTGGGAGCAGTCCAGAACTTGTGACGAGAGACCCTCAAGCTCAGCAATGGAGAAGTCTGGCGGATCGTCTCGAGGCCGACAATATCCGGCGCTTGGCGAATATACTCCTTGATGCCGGGCGGCGACCTTCGTTCGAACCCCGGATGTTCCGGAACGCCGGAAGGCCGGATGAGGTCCATATGGGACCTCACGCCTCGAGGCCCCTTGGCGGGGCGATGAGACCACGGTCCGGGGCGGAAGCGGCAGCCTTGGGAGGTTCGCCCGAGGCCTACCCCTAGGGGCACGCTCGGCTACCTCCACCTCATCGAGGCGGGAGGATCCCTGCTGGGCCGGACGGAGGTCCAGCCTCGGCCAGGATCGAGCGTTCACGCCCCGAGCATCGACTCGAGTCGCCGCGATCGCACCCGCATACCTCTCCAGCCTTAATGGCAGCTAAATGCTCGGCCGTGGACCCTTCTCACCGCGAAACGATACCACAATCATCACCACCTCCCAGCGGGCAAGCGACACCTCGGACAAGGCGAAAGAAGAAGACCAGCATACCGGGCGACCCAGGATCGGTAGGCGGAGGAAGATGGAGTACCTGAGATCTCATCCCGTGCCGCGACACGAAGGGCGGCCCGCTCGGCCACCGTCGGCTCCGGGCCAGAGCGAACCTTTCCCTCACGTTAGGGTTTACTGTCTCTCGTGGCATCTAGGGCGACGTTGTTTGTTGAGCTCTCACCTTCCTCCCGATCTGTCCGATTGTCCTTAGTTGTTGGGGTTAGGACGATCCCATGTCATTCTCGCTCATGGTCTTGTCTGCTGGGAGGGTCTAGTAGCCGTTTGGGTCCGAGATTGCTGCGGAGACTGACTGACTGTGTCATCTATGGCGATGGAACATGCATCTGGGTCATCCACCGCGGGCGATGGTGGTATTGAGGATATGAAGAAGCAGCTAGGCCAAGACGGCGGCCGTCGCCAAACACCAACGCCACCTAGACGTGTGTTGTAATAGACGCCGAGGCTCCACCATTGCCGGATCAAAGGGAGCACCGTCGCTAATGATACTTTGCGAGTCGATGAATAGGCCCGCTGCAAGCAGCAAGGCACGTGTGTGGCATGTCGACCGGGGGACATCCCCGTGCTACATTGAACCAAGATCCATCGCATACCATCGACGAAGTCGAGGAATAACAGCAAATCCACCACCTCCGGACCAGCATCCTTGCTTCAGAGCATCCACCTCGCCTCGACCCCTAGCGCCGCTGTGGATAACGACGAACGCCAGCGACACGTCGAGATACAGATCTAGCTAGATCGGAAGATCCGTGAGAAGACCAAGCCGCCGATCTAAAGAATTGACAAGCACACGTTGTCAGACTTGTTGAGAAAATGTGAGATGAGATGATTGGCACGGAGACGGCCGTTGTCAAACATGCCCCAAGCTATGCTTAGGAAGGCGGACACAGAATGATCCCTCTTGCCAGTATAAATCAATCCATTGCTCCACCCCCCCTTAACCTGATATAGGCTGACGAGGCAAGGCATCCAGTCCGAGTTGGACCATGTAGAATGTGTGTCCTAGGCCCACATCTTATCTAATATATCGTCGGTCACGGCTCCAGGGTAGCTGAGCTCGGATAAGCAAACACATCCTTCCCAAGGCAAACAAACAATGTTTTTCATTCAGTGGCGCATGAACTTGCAAAGTCTAGCTTCCAATCTATTACTTCTTGTACTACCTGGGACGATGATCCTCTAGTTTTATTTTACCTTTTTTGATAAATCGATGTACTCCTAAGTGTCTTTGATAATCAATAAAGCTAGCGGAGGGGACGGAGTTCCACTGTTTCCTAGAAAAACAAACAATGTTTTTCATAGTAGCAAACTGTCTATCTTATCCGACGAATTGTACTACTCCCTCCGATCCATATTAGTTGACTCCAATTTGGATGTATCTTATTGTAACATCTGAACAAGTGGAGTGGTCAGAAGCAGCTAGCCAGCGGGTCGAGATCGGAGAAGCAGCAGCCAGCAGGTGGCAGGTCCCAATCAGCTAGCCATGCATCATCGGTTTGCGTATGAACTTTCCTGTTGGCGAGCAGCGACTTTTGACCCAGCCATCGTACACGTACGCCATCCCTGTCGATGGATCGGAACGGCGACAAGGACGACGGACGCGTGCATATATACAGTACGTATATGCTTGCGCTTTTTCCCAGGTCTTCTTCTCATAATCATCTTCTGTCAAAACTCCACCCGTCACTATGCTGAGCCTGAGCCGACTGATTACTTGTATCTGGCCATGCGCTGCACTTACGAAATTCCCGTTATCACTCGGTCGCCGTTGTTGAATTTTTTGCACGCGCGCACACTGCGTTGTTGGCTATCCAATAAGGATCCAATAATTGAGTCGTCGATCATCATTTGATACACCGCACAGTCTGCTTATACTGCTCCCTCCCTCCGATTCATATTATTAAATATTATAAAATTTAATTTTGTCTAGATTCGTATGCGCTTAGTTGAGTCCATTAATATGGAACGGAGTGAGGAGGGAGTAGTATTTGCCGATCGATATACTCCATCCGTCACAGTTTGGAGAGCGTCTTACAAAAGTCATGTGTTTTCAAAACTCCTCCCCTCCTAGGCGCGTTAGCCTTAATTACATAATTAATGCCTTTTTTCTCCTCATTTTCTACTCCATGCAACCAATGTGCAACTCCACCAATACATGCGCTTAAACTCTTTATTTTCATGATTAATTACGTTTAATATAGGGCGCCGAATAATTAATGGACACATCTTTTTGGCACAAATTTGGCAAAATCAGCACCCACCTAGGTTCCAACAATCTCTCTAAAACGTCCTTCAAACCGTGACGGAGGGAGTATCTGCAACACTCATCACGAAGTGTTTACTCGTCACTAGACAACAACCCTATCACTTCTGAAAACCCTCCAAGTTTAGCAAAGGTTATTACACCGTCTCGAATTTTTTTTTTTTTTTTGCTTTCAAAAAAGATCAGTAACCCCCTCATATGGTTTACTCCATGCTACCAAACGAGGTGGATGTGCGTGCAACTCCACCTGCTCCTCCCTTGCGAGCATCCACTGCCAGGCCACCATCAATATTGATTTTGATCATGTCCCCATCAGGTGGCCGCCATCCATAGCCTGGCAGGATTATCATCATAGCTTCTTTGGAATTTCCAGCACCGCAAGAGACTGAACAGGGTTAAATGGCCCTCGATCATGGGTCCAACTATTTCTCAAATTCCATATCGCCCACATAACGGTAATGATTTTTTCTCGGTCGGACTCCGAGAACATGGGATCACACACGATGTCCTTCGACCATGATCGAGTAGGGACGTAATATGGCAGTGTGGAGTCAAGCCACGCTTGTGCCTCCTCCTGAACTTTTTTTTTGCATGTGAATAATGAATTAGTGTATGCACTAAATCTTCATCTACAGCTAAGCAAATTTTGCATCTTGCAATTTGTGCAATATGTCGATGCTTTGCTTCGGTCCCCCCCCTCCCTCCTTCTTTTCAAACTTTGACAAACAAAAACTCATACCAATTGTTTTCAGGACCGTACGAACCCACCCGAAGTCCATATGGTCCTCTTAGACGTATACTCCCCGTACACGAATACTCATGTGTCTGCAGAAGCGAAAATCGTAAATTATATAACAACAACAACAACCAAAATTAAATATGACATGCAAAGACGTAGATCGCGATAATAAGAGGTGGGATCAGCCGTCCAGGACATGGATTATACTCAGTTCGACCGAGTACACATATACGGAGATATACGTGGCCTCGATATGGGTTTCGACGGGTCAAAGAAATAAAATGGCCCATGAAACTTAAGTTTAGGGGGGGGGGGGGCGAAGCACACCTCTGCTTAGAATAGTTTCAACTGGCAACATACCTCACGGTACTCTCCACCAGAAGACTCGTATCTTCGGCACCACATTAATTTTCCAAAGGGGATTTCCATATCCGTTGTTCAGAATCTGAGGTCTCGGTGATCGCCCTTCCTCTACAGTTTTGGGGTGACCCACATACACCACTTCATGGTATAGTGTGCAAGTCGTTGACATAACACTGACGGAAGTCTTCATCCATAAATATCACATCCCTCAAAATGATACAACAGAAACATTGCGGGTCCAACAACTTTATTTACTCATACCAAGAGCCAAAAGTGAACAAAAGTTTCGAGATCCTCCTCGTTCCAATGAGAATTCACGACGCGATAAAAGTTTAAATGCGGTAATACTAAGCTTAAGACCATTGGAGTTCGCAACTTATTGGAGAAGCTATATATACTATTGCTAGCTCATCTATCTATGCGAGCTCTGGTTTATCCTATATCCATATTATGTCTTATTTCTACTAGTCGGATACCCTGTTGTTGATTCTGCTCATTGTGTTGTTCTTCATCTTCATATCCTAAGCAAGCGTTAAGAGGGATAGGTTGAGTACGAGCTCACTCATAAAGTTCTATGGTGGTTGTTTGATGTTTCTTTGAAAGTCGTTGATCAAAGATCCAATACTTGTGCAGGTTTTCGAATTAATTGAATTTCTTGGAGTCTTTCTCTTCTTACTCGGTTCAGTCTTGCCTACCCCTTCATCGGGTAAGAATTTTCATTTGTTGGAGCTGCCGCTTTTGCACGAAAAATCACCATCTGATTGTTGCCACTGACAGCTTTCCTGGGTTGAACGATGCGTGGCACTGCATCGGTTTCGTGTTGATATCTATCGAGGACCAAGCCATCGATCAAGAGTTTGTTACAACCAAAAGAGATAGAGTCTGCTTGGAGTACTACTCCATAACAGCACAATATCAAAACGAAAATACATTTAAAACATAGAGATAATGTTATCTAACAGCCCCCCTTAATCACAACCTTTTCTAAGGTTGAGATTACGTTTAAACTCATCGAGATCTCTCACAGGAAGTGCTTTTGTGAATCCATCTGCTACTTGATCTTTAGAGGAAATAAACTTGATATCCAGCAGTTTCCTTGCAACTCTTTCTCTGACAAAATGGAAGTCTATCTCTATGTGTTTAGTCCTTGCATGAAAAACAGGATTTGCAGACAAGTATGTAGCTCCTAGGTTATCACACCATAAGCATGGTCTTTCTTTTAGTGAAACACCCAGCTCACCAAGAAGTGCTTCAACCCATATTATTTCAGCTGTAGCATTGCCTAAAGCTTTATACTCAGCTTCAGTACTAGATCTTGACACAGTGTCTTGTTTTCTGGCACTCCAAGATATTAAGTTTGGTCCAAAAAATATAGCAAAGCCTCCTGTGGACCTTCTATCATCAAGACAACCAGCCCAATCTGCATCAGAAAAAGCACTAAGCAGACTTGAGGAAGACTTCTGAAACACAAGTCCAACTTTTAGAGTACCCTGAATATATCTCAATATTCTTTTAGCGGCTGTCCAGTGAGAAGTCATTGGAGCATGCAGAAATTGACAGACTTTATTAACTGAGAATGAAATGTCAGGCCTTGTCAATGTCAAATATTGCAGAGCACCCACAATGCTTCTATATTCAGAAATATCATCCGGACCAAGAAGAGTACCCTCATGAAGAGACAGCCTCTCAGTAGAGGACAACGGAGTGGAACATGGTGTGCAATTTTTCATACCAACTCTTGCAAGTAAATCAACAGCATATTTTTCCTGAGTGAGAAGTAGACCATCATTGACTTTCTTTACCTCGATGCCTAAAAAGAAGTGAAGATCTCCCAGATCCTTGAGAGCAAAATCATCTTTCAGATCTCGCAGCAAAGCAGAGATGGCCTGATCAGATGAACTAGTGACTATTATATCATCAACATATATGAGAACAAATATCATAATGTCTGACTTTTTATAGAGAAAGAGTGAGGTGTCTGCTATGGAAGGAACAAACCCAAGTGTTTGCAACTTTGTACTTAGCCTGGAATACCATGCTCGAGGAGCTTGTTTGAGACCATAAAGAGCTTTGTCAAGTTTGCAGATGTAATGCGGAGTGTGAGAATCTTCAAAACCTGGTGGTTGTTTCATGTAGACTTCCTCTTCCAGAACGCCATGAAGAAACGCATTCTTGACATCTAGCTGCCTTAAGCTCCAGCCTCGAGAGACAGCAACTGATAGAACAAGTCTAATAGTAGCCGCCTTCACAACAGGACTGAAAGTATCTTCATAATCTATGCCATACCTTTGCTTGAACCCTTTTGCAACCAGACGCGCCTTATATCTGTCAACTGTACCATCTGCATTTCTTTTCACACGGTACACCCATTTGCAGTCAATAAGATTCTTTGTTGAGTTTGGGGGAACAAGTCTCCAAGTTTTATTGTCCAAAAGAGCATCATATTCTTCTTTCATAGCTTGATTCCAACGATCATCCGACAGAGCTTCTGAAAGTGATGATGGTTCCCCTGTGGACGTAAACAGACCATATCGAATAGTGCCATCAGTGTACTGTTTGGGATTTCTTATACCTTTTTGGAGCCGTGTACAGGGTTCCGGTGGTGCAGGCTGCGACGATGGAGCCACAGAAGATCTCAGCGGGGACAGCTGCATGCGCCCGTCACTTTCCTCATCTTGATCAGGCACGTCAGACGCGTCGCTTTCCTGCTCGCTTTCCTGCTCCTCCTGCTGCGCAGACGATGCGTCGCTTTCCTCCTGGCGGGCGATGTCGCTTTCCTGCCGTGCAGATGACGCGGACGACGCGTCGCTTTCCTCCTGCCGGGCGCCGTCACTTTCCTCGTCCTCGTCCTGGTGGCGGGACCGGCCAGCAGCAGACGCGTCGCTTTCACCCTGGGGCAGCACAGGAGACAGGGGCATCACCGGGGACAGGGACGAGCGGGAACTCCTCCCATTGGCTGCATGCACACCAGTAGTACGAAGAACATTAGCATGGGGATCAGCAGGCGCGTGATCCGATGTGGATACAGACGCAGTTTCTGGTTGCATTTGTTCACTGTTTTCACTCAACCTTTCACTGTTTGTCCTGAAATTTTCTTCCGTTTCTTGTTGTATCTCAATAGCATCTGCAACAACAGGTTCTACAGGAACTTGTCTAGAATTAGTAACATTAGGTATAATATGCAAATCCATATGATCATCAATGTGTGTCTCCCCATTATTTGAAGGTAACAAAAGAATATCCTTTTTAAGACGTGATCCAGCGTTAGGATGCAATTCAGCAAAGGGAAAAACGTGTTCATCAAATACTACATCTCTAGAGATATAAACACGGCCTGTTTTAGTGTCAAGACACTTGACACCTTTATGGCGAGGGCTATACCCCAAGAAAACACATTTTGTAGAGCGAAACGCCAATTTCTTTGTGTTGTAAGGACGGAGATTAGGCCAGCAAGAACAGCCAAAAATTCTAAGAGACTCATAGTTAGGCTGTGTGTGGAGAAGACGTTCAACAGGAGTGTCAAAATTTATGACCTTGCTGGGAAGAAGATTTATAAGAAAAGTAGCAGTGAGAAAAGCTTCATCCCAAAACTTAAGAGGCATGGATGCATTTGCAAGGAGAGAAAGTCCTACTTCAACAATATGACGGTGTTTACGTTCTGCTGAACCGTTTTGTTGATGTGCATGGGGACAAGACACATGATGAGTAATGCCGACTTTTTGAAAGAAACCATGGAGTTTTTCATACTCACCACCCCAATCAGTTTGCATAGTTATGATTTTCCTATCAAATTTTCTCTCAACAAGTTGCTGAAAGTTAAGAAAGACTTGATAAACTTCAGAGCGCTTCTTTAGCAAATATATCCAGGTAAACTTACTAAAATCATCAATAAAGCTTACATAATATGAATGTTTGCCAACAGAGGTAGGTGCTGGTCCCCATACATCAGAGAAAACTTGTTCCAAAGGAACAGTGGATACACTAGTAGAGACAGGATATGGTAACTGATGACTCTTAGCTAGTTGACAAGAGTCACAAATGTATGGATTTATTTCTGGCGAATAAGAAATATGATGTTTCCTAAGAATTTGCTGAACCACAAAAGAAGATGGATGTCCTAAGCGGCGATGCCATGTGGAGGAGGACGGCTTTATTGTGACGAAAGCTTGTTTGGATGACCCGGTAGACATAGGCACTAGCGGGTAGAGACCATCATGACATGGACCTTTAAACAGAGTTCTCCTTGTGGCCTGGTCCTTAATCAAGAAAAAATAAGGCCAAAATTCAATAAAGGCATCATTATGTAATGTAAATTTATGAACAGAAAGAAGATTTTTTGTGGCATCTGGAACATGAAGGATATCTTGTAGACGAAAAGAACTATGGGGAGTGCGCAACATTGAATGACCAATATGAGAAATTTGCATACCTTTACCATTGGCCGTATGGACTTGATCATGTCCTGTGTATTTTTCCTGGATGGAGAGTTTGTTCAGCTCACTGGTGACATGGTTGGTGGCGCCGGTATCAGGGTACCAGTTTGTATCAACACCATAATACGCCACATTGGCACCTTTATCACCACCATCATTGCGACGGTCACGACGATCACCATCATCATCACGGCGGTCACGGTTGTTCTGGAACCTCCACCAACAATCACTGGCTGGGTGACCATGGATCTTGCATATCTGACAAGTAACGTTGACATACGGGGTGGGTGCACGTCCACGACGACGTCCATCATCACGGCGACCACCATCATATCTTCCTCCATCATCTCTCCGTCTCCCGCCATCATCATCACGGCGTCTCCCGCCATCGTCATCACGGCGCCGAGGACGGTCATCATACCTCTCACGACGATCATCATAGCCCCGGCGATCATCATGGTCCCGACGGTTATCATAGCCCCGGTGGTCATCATAGCCACGGTGGCTCCGATCATCCTGACGGTGGTACTCACGATCTTCATGGCGCCTCTCATCTGAGCGCCGATCATCCTGGTGGCCACGTGAAGGCGGTGGTGGTCCACCCCGGCGTGCTATGTTGGCAGAGGAAACAAATGCCTCACCACCATCATCAAACTTGTGGAGCTGATCAAAGGCTTGAAGCTGGTCAAACAGATCGGTGAGACTAGTGTTGGGGTTTGCATTGATGGCAACCTTCAGCGTGTTGTAGGAGTCGCCAAGGCCATGGAGGATTGACCATATGAGCTCATCGTCATCAAGGGGTTTTCCTGCTGCAGAAAGTTCAGAAGCAATATTCTTGATCTTGGCGAAGTATTTCTCAGCAGAGAGCTCCCCTTTTTTGGTGTCATTAAGAGCAGACCTGAGTTGTTGAGAACGGGAGCGCGATGACATCGTTGTGAGAGACTCAAGTGCCTTCCAAACCTCAGCAGATGTGTCAAGACCAATGACATGAGAGAGTACATCGGGTGACAGGGAGTTGAGGATGTATCGCAGGACTTGCTGGTCACGCGTGATCCACGCGGTATACTCAGGATTTTCAATTCTGATCTTTTTTCCATTTGAATCTTCAGCTTCAATTTCTTCAGCAGGGGCCTTTTCAATGTCATTCACCAGATTCAGAACACGGGCACCACGTAAGGCAGGCACCACAAGAGCCTTCCACACCAGGGAATTTTCCCGAGTTAAAAGTTGGCTTGGTGGTGCACCAAGAGTGGCAGCCAACGAACTTGCAGAGGAGGAGGACGCCATGGAGTGTGAAGGTGTGCGGTGGCGGCAAATTTCTGATGGGGGCGGACGCAGCGGCAGAGGCGCGGCGGCGTTCGTGTGATTTGTATTTTCGCTTGTTGGCTTGTTGGCTTGAGGAGATGTAGGTTTTGGTGGCGGCGGCAGCAAGAGAACTAGCTGTGGCGGCGATTTTGGTTGGCTTGAGAAGATTTTGGCGTGAGGGAATGAGGCAGCGGCGTGGGTTTGTTGTCGGCGGCGGCGGCAGGAAAGCCTGCAGCGGCGGCGGCGATTTGTTTGGCGCTAGATGGGAAGAGGTGGCTCTGATACCATGACAGCTTTCCTGGGTTGAACGATGCGTGGCACTGCATCGGTTTCGTGTTGATATCTATCGAGGACCAAGCCATCGATCAAGAGTTTGTTACAACCAAAAGAGATAGAGTCTGCTTGGAGTACTACTCCATAACAGCACAATATCAAAACGAAAATACATTTAAAACATAGAGATAATGTTATCTAACAGCCACTAGCATTCTGGCCCTCAACCCCTGTAGTTGCACGTTCTCCATCTTCCTATACACATGTTTATGTGTATCTCCCTTCCTATTCCGGCTATCATTATTTTTGACCGGAGAAATCACCTCTGCACCCTTCTCTCAAACATTGCTGGATGACTTGGTGTCCAATCTGCTGCCCTTGTCCTGCAAAATGTTCTAGAGCAGAATTTCCATTCGAGCCTTACTTTTCCCTTTAATCTGGTGCCCTCAGCTCATACCGCGGTACCATATTGAAGATTACCAACCTCATCTCTAGGTGCTGGCGTTGGACACAAAAAATCCGAGTGCCCTAGCTAACCACACGAAAAGCGAAAGCGAGGTATATGTTCATACCGAAACTCATACAGCCCCTCCCATTCCTGGCAGTCGAACCAATCAACAATCCTCTTCTTAAGGGCTTTGGTAATATCAACTGTAACCCGCCGCGCCCTCAAAATACCCCTACTGGATCAAAAGCTACATGGGTAGCGTTTTTGTCGATATATAGTTTGCTGTAGCATTTCTCCAAACAGGGTTTCTCGGATTGAAAGGAATGTTAAGAACCATAACCCAAAGTTGCAGCCTATCAAATTTGAGCTCGGAAGGTTGCATACATTAGATGAACTCCTCCAAATCACTGCATTCTTACGACATGCCACGGGGAACCATCCCACCCGATCACGATAACACTGACACTCAAACTCGGCGACGAAGATGTTTTCGCCAACCGATCTAAATTCTAGACCCCTAAGGTTTTTCCACGCCGACCGAAGCGCACCGTCGATCGTCTGGATGTGAAACGTATTCCGATGCAGGACCTTTCCTTCTAACTTCCACTTCGGCTGCACACCATCGCCTTGCGTCATCCAGAACGAGAGGTGTCCCCTCTGTTGGAATTTTGGCCCAAATAGTCTAGCCCATTTTCCATTTCAATAATTCATGAAAATCCTAGAGGCCCATGTGGTCCATTCATGCAAGGCAAGAGCTGGGACAAATGTTTAGTCCCATATTGCTAGTTGAGTGGAAGTTGGACCAGCTTATAAGGTGAGCTCTCTTACCACTTGGTAAAAGGATGAGAAGAAGAAGAAAAGAGTTCCACACGCGCGCTCCTCCTCCTCCTCGCTCGCCTCGTCACGACGCGCGCGCGCCGCGGGTTGCGTATATGAACAGATGTACAGAAGCTGAAACGTTTGCTTTGAATGAATACGAATTGAGTGGAGGCTGTCCGGTGGACTGCCGCCTGTTCGCTTCATCTTCCGTCCATTCATTTCATCTTCTGCACTGTCTGCCTTCCCCTCTGCGCCTATAAGAGAGAGGTCGCGCCTCCTCTCAGTTAGATCGCCACACATCCCTTTGCGCCTCGAGAGCATCGCTACTTCCATCTTCCCCATCCCGTCTTCTGGCGTGCCATGAGCCGGACAAGAGGGCTCCGAGACCCCGCTGCTTCGAGTCCTATACGGGAGAAGGGCGATAAGGTTTTTGGGGAGCGCTATCAGCGCGACTACTGGCTTCGTCACGGACTCCCTCACAGATAGCGACGTCTTCCCCGACGAGGACTTCTTCCTCGACGACATGGCCAATGACGGTTCCAACGCCGGCGGTTCTACTTCTGCTACTGCCATGTACATTTTCTGTCTTAATCTTGTTCTGATCCTATACAAATTTTTATGCCTTGCAGTTTGTTTGGCTATATGCCTTAATATGTTTTCGCTTTTTAACATGATTAGTATTTTGCCTATTATTCTAGTCATGTTTTATCTAGCGTTTATTTTGGATAATTCGCTTGGTAAATTGCTCTATTTCTCAACAATCCAAAAACCTTATTTCAGGCAATTTGCCCCAAGTGGCTTTGTTGCTTCTATGAAGCCACTTGTGTTTGAAGGTGTGAATTACAAACGATGGCGCGAGAGCGATGCTCAGTTTCGCACCATGAGCTGCTATAACGCCATCTATGGCACGAGGGGAACTTAATCCCGCTCGGAAGAGGCGTTCAAAACTTGATACCACTTTCAAGGCTGCCTTGATCAGCATCCTTGGCGACAATATTGTCGATTCATATATCATCATTTAGCAATGGCAAAGATATGTGGATGCGCTCGAGAGAAAATTTGGAGTCTCGATCTTGGCGTGAACGATATCATGGAACAATTCTATGACTACAAGATGATTGATGACCGCTCCATTGTGGGAGCAGGCTCATGAGATCTGATCACTTGCCGGGAGCTTGAGCACTTCACTTGTGTGTTACCGGACAAGTTTGTTGCGGAGGCATCATTGCCAAACTTCCCAGTCATGGAGGAATTTTGCTACTTCTGAAGCACAAGAGACAAGAGTTCTCCGTGACGGATCTCATTGGGACTCTTGATGTGGAAGAGAAGGCGAAAAAAGACACACGTGCTCGAGGTACCGAGGGAGGTTCTAATGCCAACTGGTACAGAAAAGGAACTTCCAGCCTCACAAGTTCAAGAACAAAGGAAAGTTTGATGATAAAGGAAAGTTCGATGGAAAGAACAAGGCCTCACACCCACCAGCTTCAAGAAGAAGAATGATAAGAGGAAAGGTGCTTGTCATGTGCGGTGATCCTAATCATTGGGCTCCTGCTTGTCCCAACCGCTTTGACAAAGATGGGAAGAGCAGCAAGACTGCTAATGTTATCATGGGCGACGTTGAGATGAAAGATGTTGGGTATGATATATTACCTACTGTTCTTTCATTATGTCATTCTCCTGATTGGTGGATTGACACAGGCGCTAATGTACATGTCTGTTCTGATATTTTCATATTTTCTTCATATCAGGTCAGAGGGACTCAAACCGTGCTGATGGGGAACGGCTCGCATGCTTCTGTTCATGGTGTTGGTACGGTCGATCTGAAGTTCACTTCGGGAAAGACTGTGCGCCTGAAGAACGTGCATCATGTTCCCTCAATAAATAAAAATCTTGTTAGCGGATCTCTTCTGTGTCGAGATGGCTACAAGATTGTATTCGAGTCCAATAAATTTGTAATTTCGAAGTATGGAACCTTTATTGGTAAAGGCTATGAATGCGGAGGCTTGTTCCGCTTATCTGTCAGACATTTGTAATAAATTTGTTAATCATATTTACACAAATTTTGAATCAAATGCCAGCACTCTAAATCTTTGTCATATTAATTTTGGTTGTATGACGGCTAGCAAAATGAATTTAATCCCTGATTTCTCAACTGTTAAGGGATCTAAGTGCCAAGTCTGCGTGCAAGCTAAACAACCTCGCAAGTCACATACGACTGCAGAAGTGAGAAATTTAACACCACTAGAGCTCATACATTCTGATCTTTGTGAGATGAATGGTGTGTTGAAAAAAGGTGGAAAGAAATATTTCATGACTTTGATCGATGACTCTACGAGATATTGTCATGTGTATCTTCTGAAATCAAAAGATGAGGCTTTGAGTTTCTTCAAAATCTATAAAGCTGAGGCAGAAAATCAACTTGATCGAAAGATTAAGAGGCTTAGGTCTGATCGTGGTGGAGAGTATTTTTCCAACGAGTTTGATTCCTTTTGTGCGGAACATGGTATAATTCATAAGAGGACGCCTCCCTACTCACCCCAGTCAAATGGAGTAGCCGAAAGAAAGAACCGTACTCTAACAGATTTGGTTAACGCCATGTTAGACACATCGGGTCTTTCTAAGAAATGGTGGGGGGAGGCATTATTGACCGCGTGTCATGTCCTAAACCGAGTTCCCATAAAGAACAAAGAAATTACTCCATTCGAAGAATGGGAGAAGAAAAGACTAAAACTCTCTTACTTACGTACTTGGGGTTGTTTGGCAAAGGTTAATGTACCAATCCCCAAGAAGCGCAAGCTTGGACCAAAAACCATTGATTGTGTTTTTCTGGGCTATGCTTTTCATAGCATTGGTTATAGATTCTTGATAGTAAAATTTGAAGTACCTGACATTCATGTCGGTACAATCATGGAGTCCACTAATGCGACTTTCTTTGAGGATATCTTTTTAATGAAGGATAAACCTAACTCATCAAATCCGGAGATACCTAGTTCATCTAATCAGGAATTTGCTATATTCTCTGAACCTACCATTCCGATTGAACACTCTGAAAGTCCTAAGGAGGATGATAATGAAATTCCTAAAAGGAGAAAGAGACAAAGGACCGCAAAGTCTTTTGGTGATGATTTCATTGTGTACCTTGTGGATGACACTCCCACTTCCATTTCAGAAGCTTATGCATCTCCTGATGCTGACTACTGGAAGGAAGATGTTCATAGTGAGATGAATTCCATCTTAGCTAATGAAACATGGGATATCACTGATCGTCCTTATGGGTGCAAACCTGTAGGATGTAAATGGGTGTTCAAGAAGAAACTAAGGCCTGATGGTACTATTGAGAAGTACAAGGCAAGGCTTGTGGCCAAGGGTTATACCCAAAAGGAAGGTGAATACTTCTTTGACACTTACTCACCTGTAGCAAGGTTGACCACCATTCGAGTACTACTTTCTCTGGCTGCCTCACACGGTCTTCTCGTTCATCAAATGGACGTTAAGACGGCTTTCCTAAATGGAGAGTTGGATGAGGAAATTTATATGGATCAACCAGATGGTTTTGTAGTAAATGGTCAAGAAACAAAAGTGTGCAAGCTACTGAAGTCTTTGTATGGTCTTAAACAAGCACCTAAAGGGCACGAAAAATTTGATAAAACCTTAACCGCTGCAGCTTTGTTGTAAACGGCGACAAGTCGCGATACTATCGCCATGGTGGGGGTGAGGAGTCATCCTTTGTTTGTATGTTGATGAAATACTGATTTTCGGAACCAACCTTAATGCAATTAAGGAGGTCAAAGATTTCTATCTCGTTCCTTTGAGATGAAGGATGCAGGAGTAGATGTCATCCTGAACATCAAGCTATTGAGATGATGATGGTGGAATTACATTGCTTCATCCACTATGTGGAAAAGATCTTGAGTCGTTTCGGGTATAGCGACGTCAATTTTTCTCCTACACCGTATGATCCTAGTGTGTTGCTTCGAAAGAATCGAGGAAATGCTAGAGACCAACTAAGATACTCTCAAATCATTGGCTCGCTTATGTATTTAGCTAGTGCCACGAGACCTGACATCGCCTTTGCTGTAAGCAAACTCAGTCGATTTGTCTCAAATCCAGGAGATGATCACTGGCATGCTCTTGAAAGAGTTATGCGATATCTAAAAGGTACTGCGAGCTATGGCATACACTATACCGGGTATCCGAGGGTACTAGAGGGTTATAGTGATTCAAATTGGATATCTGATGCTGACGAGATAAAGGCCACGAGTGGATATGTTTTCACACTTGGTGGTGGCGCTGTTTCTTGGAAGTCTTGCAAGCAGACCATCTTAACGAGGTCAACTATGGAAGCAGAACTCACAGCACTAGACACGGCCACTGTTGAAGCAGAGTGGCTTCGTGAACTCTTGATGGACTTACCTGTGGTTGAAAAACCTATACCCGCAATTCCAATGAACTGTGATAATCAAACTGTGATTATTAAGGTGAACAGTTCTAAGGATAATATGAAGTCCTCAAGACATGTGAAGAGGAGACTGAAATCTGTCAGGAAAATGAGAAACTCCGGAGTTATTGCATTGGATTATATCCAAACATCTAAAACTTGGCGATCCTTCACAAAGGGTCTATCACGCAACGTGATAGAAAATGCATCGAAGGAGATGGGTATGAGACCCACAATTTGAGCTTTCCACAGTGGTAAACCACTCTATGTGATCGGAGATCCCGTGAATTAGAATTGGGAAACAAGCTGTTGGTTAGCTGAGAGGAAAGTATCCATACTTTAATAAACACCACTCCATATAGATGCAATACTTTCCTATTCTGCATAGCAGGTTGATTTATTATCTTAATGTGTTCTAAGTGGCTTATCCTAAGCAAAGATGTTGTCCTGCAGAACATCTTTTGAAGAACACACATATATGAGTCTGACTGTTAAAACGTCGCAGTCTATGAGAGTAGGGTGCTCTCTAATAAACTCATGAAAGGTCATGGAGTATGACGTATAAGCTCCACCCGCGGGGAAGTCCCACGGTAGCCCAGTATCGGTCAAGACTTCGTGCGAAGCTAGATTGCAGCAAACTTGCAGTTCAAGGCATAGTCCACTGTACAAGTCGCAACCTAGTGTAGCATAGAATTCTAGGTGGAAGTTCAACTTAACAGTCTCCACTATAGTACCGGTATATAAACAGTGTTTTGGAACCAAAGGCAAATTACATGTGCCTCTGGGATGCAGTGGGGATTGTTGGAATTTTGGCCCAAATAGTCTAGCCCATTTTCCATTTCAATAATTCCTGAAAATCCTAGAGGCCCATGTGGCCCATTCATGCAAGGCAAGAGCTGGGACAAATGTTTAGTCCCACATTGCTAGTTGAGTGGAAGTTGGACCAGCTTATAAGGTGAGCTCTCCTACCACTTGGTAAAAGGATGAGAAGGAGAAGGAGAGAGTTCCACACGCTCCTCCTCCTCCTCGCTTCGCCTCGCCACGCCTCGCCTGCCTCGCCTGCGCCTCGCCTCGCCTCGACCACGACACGACCGCGAGCAGCGGGTTATGGGAATCTCGCCGAGCCGAGCTTTATTTTGCCCTGGCGCCTCCAGTTCAGAGCATGCGCTACTTCCATCTTCCCATCCGTCTTGCGGCGTGCACCGAGCCGGGACAAGAGGCCTCCGAGACCCCGGCTTGAGTCTGTTGCGGGAGAAGGGCGATAAGGTTTTTGGGGAGCGCTATCAGCGCGACTACTGGCTTCGTCACGGACTCCCTCACAGATAGCGACGTCTTCCCCGACGAGGACTTCTTCCCCGACATCAGCACCCTCTTCCTCGACGACATGGCCAATGACGGTTCCAACGCCGGCGGTTCTACTTCTGCTACTGCCGTGTACATCTTCTGTCTTAATCTTGTTCTGATCCTATACAAATTTTTATGCCTTGCAGTTTGTTTGGCTATATGCCTTAATATGTTTTCGCTTTTTAACATGATTAGTATTTTGCCTATTATTCTAGTCATATTTTATCTAGCGTTTATTTTAGATAATTCGCTTGGTAAATTGCTCTATTTCTCAACACCCTCCTCCTCCGCAAGATTCAACTTCCCCATCGCTTCCTCCAACTGAGAACGGGTCGCTCTGTGTGAGTGTGTTTCTTCTTTGTGCTTCCCGTGATGGGCCGAAGCACTCATCTCCCTCTGTCTATACTGATTCCCACGCACCTCGCCGGAGAACCAAGCGAGCACCGCCATGTCCCCTAGAACCCTAATTGCCTGGCAGAGGCTCCTAGGTTTTCTGGAAAGAAAAGTACTCGGACGGTTTTTACAGTAGTGAACACCGGGCGCGTGACATCGTAGTTGAACTGTAACACACTAATACTATGTACTACAAATTTAGAAAAATTTATGACGTCCTATACGGAGCCGGTAGTTAAATAAGATGCCATGCTGTTGCTTTTTTCGCCGATAAAATAGCTAGTAGGCAGGATAAGTGGCGAGTACGTAGACTATAAAATGCGTTGACGAGGCTGCCATAGCTCGCGAGCACGGCGAGGCTCAACTGCAGCAGCCGAGGAGATTGACTCAAGAAAAAAACTTCAGCCAAAAAGAGGTTGTTAATTACTACTACTAGTATACATCAGCATGTTAGACTTGTTTTTAACTAAAACAATTTTAGATACATTTTTTCTTTAAAAACCTAAAACGTTTTATATTTTGAAAGCGGAGGGAGTAGTATGGTACGCACGGTATGACGTCACCACGAGGACGCGAGCCAGCGATGAGACGGACACGACTGCGGCGGCCGTGACGTCGCGCGCTGTGGAGCGGATCAGATGAGATGAGATGAGAAGAGATGAACGGAACGGACGTCGCGGTCGGCCGGGCCGTTCCACGCGTGCGGCGTGGATTCAGGCGAGATGGGCACGGACCACTCGGCGGGGATGGGAACGGGTTGTTGTTGTTGGCCAGTCCGCGACTCCAGCGCGCACGGCACTTGATCCCGACCGGCCGGGCGGCCAAGGTATATATGTGTACTACTAGTACATGCGTACGTGCCTGGCCGGTTGCGCCCGACGTAGAGAGAGAGACAGGGGGAGAGAGCCTTGAGCGGTTTCCTCCTTGAGAGCCCATTTCTCCTTTCCGGGGCCCTCTCGTACCTCCCTCGCCAGACTAGTCGGTGAGTGAGGCACGAGAGGTAGCTTCCGGATCCTTTCGGCTGGATCGGGATCTGCCCTTCTTCCTCTGTTCCTCGCGGTGGTGCTCTGGCGGTCGGAGCCAGTTGCTGTGGTGGGCGGTGCAGAGGACTTCTCCATCAACAAAAGCCGATTTGCTCCATCTGTGTGGGCGAGGTGTGGGTGCGGTGGTGCTCCTGGCCGGCCAAGGCGGCGAGGGGGAGCGGTGCGGTACCTGGAAGGTTGTGGATGCGGGTTTCCCTATATCCGGTCGTGGCGGCGAGGATAGGGACAACGTTCACGGGCCTTCTTTCTTCCACCCGATGGACCTCGATCTTTCCCGTTGGGAAGGTCGTCTTCTTGGAGGAGAGTTGCAGGCCGATGGTGGGCGAGCTGTCAAGATGGTTCCACCGAGAGGGTGGCCCCTGGCAAACGGCGAGCTGTCAAGATGGTTCCACCGAGGGGGTGGCCCTTGGCAAACGGCGAGCCACTGTCGGCTTTCTTCGTTTTCCCCTCTGGCTGCTCTCTCTCTCTCTCTCTCTCTCTCTCTCTCTCTCTCTCTCTCTCATGTCCAATCGCAATGGTTCGTTAGCGGTGATGACAGCCGTGGAGCTACTGCCTGTCCTAGTCGAAGGGCGACCGATATGCGCCGAGATTGCACTATCTCAAACCTCTAGTGCGGAGGCCATGTTTGGAGCACCTCGTCGGAGTCCTCCCCCTCCCTCCTTGTGTTGCCAAGTGGTTTTTCCCTGGCGGACGACGAAAGGTGCTCGTCGTTTGCGGTTGAGAAGAAACCCGAGGACCTGATTGCTTTTCATTTCTTAGTTCTGGGTTTTTCTTTGCAAATATTTCAGTACTGCTTTTGCTTTCCACCTTTTATAGGTGTCTTCTTGTAATATGTACACGCGGCTTTGTTAATTGAGCACCTTCTTGGGTCTTCGGACCATTTCCCGTTTAAAGAAAAAAAAATCAGGTCGCATTAGGTATATACATCATCCTCCTCATCGCTCAAACACCTTATCACGGGACACTCCTTTCCCTTTTTCCTCGCGCTCGAACCACAGCGCGTCATGTAGGGTTTTGACCTATTGACACAGCATAGAGCGTTTATGCTTTAGCGAACCATGGATGGATGCTGATGATGATGACGATGACGTTGTGTCGTCCTAGTCCGTCCATTATCATTCCACGGTACTTACTCTGTTTCAAAATATAAGATGTTTTAGGTTTATAAAGAAAATATATCTAGACTTTTTTTAGTGTCTAGATTCACTTCAAATTTGAGTGAACCTACGTTCTAAAAATAGTCTATATATATTTGTTTTACAAAGATAAAACATCTTATATTTTAAACCAGAGGGAGTACGTACTTTAGTAAAGAATACACCTCAGTTTCTCCTACGTTTTGGCTACGCGCACGACCCGTTTCTGGACACTTTTACCAAGCTCTTTATACTTCACAAGGTTTTAGGGAGATGGATGAGTTGCTGAATTTTGTGCAGCCGAGGATCTCACAACAGATGAATGATGGTATATGGATGCGTTGTATACTGAAGATGAGATCAAAGCAGCTTTATTTCAGATGGCTCCTTCTAAGCCGCCAGGTGTTGATGGGTTTACAGCCGGCTTCTTCCAGAGGCATTGGGAGCTGATTAAAAATGATATGGTACCGGCTGTTATGGATTTTTTGAATGGGGGTGTTCTGCCGGTTGGTATGAATGACACGTCTATTACTCTCATCCCAAAGGTACGGAATCCCCAAAAAATTTTCCAATACAGACCTATATCTTTGTGTCATGTCCTCTATAAAATAGGAGCAAAGTGTATTACAAATAGAATGCGTGTTCTATTGGATGATGTTATTGGGGAAGAGCAGAGTGCTTTTGTGCCTGGACGTTTGATCACCGATAATGTTTTTATTGCATATGAAAGTGTCCACGCAATGAGAAGAAAGAAGAAAGGGAAGAACTTTTTTTGTGCTGTCAAGCTCGACATGACGAAGGCCTATGATCGGGTAGAATGGCATTATCTTGAAGCTATTATGTTGAAACTTGGCTTTAGTGACAGAACTGTAAGACTAGTGATGAAATGCGTTACCTCTGTCAGGTTTTCTGTTCGTGTCAATGGTGAACTCTTGCCGTTTTTCACTCCCTCGCGAGGGTTGCGACAAGGAGACCCTATCTCTCCCTATTTATTCCTACTTTGTGCTGAAGGTTTTACTGTCTTGCTAAATCATTTTGGAGGTAACTATGTGGACAGAGGAATAAGGGTAAGTTTCCAGTCTCCATGGATTAATCACCTCCTATTTGCATATAATAGTCTTATATTTATGAGTGCTTCGGTGCAAAATGGAGAAAGATTAAATGAGATTCTGAGAATATATGGAGTGTTCAGGACAGCGTATTAATAGAGACAAAAGTTCAGTTTATTTTAGTCCGAACACAACTGATCCGGTTAGGCAAAGCCTGAAACAAACTTTGGGCATGGATGTGGAAGCGTTAAGTGAACGCTATCTTGGTTTGCCAACGGCAGTCGGTCGTATCACAAGTGGATCTTTCGATCATATTCGAGAGCGTGTACGCAGCAAAATTCAAGGAATCGGAAGAATTCTTTCATGTGCTGGACGAGAGGTCTATTTGAAGACAGTAATACAAGCTATTTCAAATTTTAGCATGAGCTGCTTCAAACTGACAAAGAAATTTTGCAAAAGCTTGGTTTCATGCATTGCAAAATATTGATGGAGTAGTTCTTTGGACCGTAGATCTATTCATTGGGTGTCTTGGGATATACTCGCATCAGCAAAAATTAAAGGAGGCATGGGGTTCAGGGATTTGGAACTTTTTTATCTAGCTATGCTAGGAAAACATGGATGGAGATTGATAACAAGCCCATATTCCTTATGTGCCCGTGTTTTGAAGGGTAGGTATTATCCTCAGACTTGTTTCCTATATGCAATAGTGTCAAATCAATCTTCTGCTACTTGGAGAGCGATTGTTGCATGAAGGGAGGCTTTGCAGCTTGGTCTAATCAAGTGAATTGGGGATGGCTCGATAGTGTCCGTGTGGAATGACAGATGGATTCCTGGACTAAGAACGATGCAACCATCAGCCCAGCTCACTACATCAGCACAAATTATTCCTGATAATATTAATCTGGTGTCTGATTTGATTGACCATGATATTGGTACTTGGAAAATTGATATGGTCAGAAGAAACTTTATTTTCCTAGAGGCAGATGCCATTTTAAATATCCCACTAAGAAGAGGAGGGGGAGATGATATTTGGGCTTGGTCTCTTAGAGAAGGCAGGAAACTACACTGTAAATACGGCGTATCCGCTGTGGTGAGTCGTAACGAGCATGCAGCTCTAGACGAAGGGACGATTACCGAAATCTCATATACTGAAAAACAGTTATGGTCTGCCTTATGAAAACTCAATGTGATGCCTAAAGTTCGTGTATTCTGGTGGAGAGTGTTGCGAGGCATCCTCCCAGTTGAAGTCGTACTAAAGCACCGACATGTAGCTCAAATTAGCACATGTAAAATCTGCTTAGCTGCTGATGAGGATCTGGTGCATGCGTCGATTTCATGTGACCATGCACGTAGATTTTGGGAGGAAGCGCAGGTATGAATGGATTTCTCTTTACCAAGACTTCATCCGCGTACCTGGGCACGAGATATTCTCTGTGATGAAAGGTTCTTAGCCACTGATCGTCGGAAAATTATCACGGTCATGTGGGCAATATGGAACTCGAGGAATAGCTGGACACATGACAGAGGAAGCTATGATCCAGCTCAGTCTGTGAAGATGGCCAAAGAAGCATTGGTGGTGCTTGAAGTGCCAAAGAGGTTCACAGCAATAATGCCTGGACATGGATGGAGGCCACCTGAAGAAGATACCATTAAAATTAATATCGACGGTGGCATGTCTTTAGATGCTCGCCGCGGTGGCGCAGGAGGTGTGGCGAGGTCACACTCTAGCTATCTAGGTGCATGGAGTAAACCCTACGAAAGGGGTTACTGATCCTCTAATCGCTGAAGCCTTGGCATTATGCGATGTCGTTATCTTTGCTAATTTACGAGGTTTTCTCAAGGTGGTGATGGAGACTGATTGCCTGGAGGTTGTTAATCTTTAGAACACTCGTCATGGATCTTGTTCAACCGTGGCGCCTATTCTTCAAGAAATAGGAGAGCTTGTTTTAGAATTTTCTTTATTTTCCATTCAGCATGTTGTAAGATCGGCAAACCATTCTGCCCATCTCTGTGCAAAGCTTGCTTGCACTTTGATGGTGACTAGTAGCTGGATCGATCGTACATAGGACTTTTTAATCGTTAGCCTTATGGCTGATAGATCAGGCTCTGTTTTAGTTGAATAAAAATCTTCGTATGTTTCCTGCAAAAAAATGACCCGTTTCTGGACGTCTAGCTAGCTATCTGTACCGTGGACTACAGTTTTTGCCCTTGACAGACACCTACGCGATTCCTAACTTCCACATCACATCACTTTTTTTTTCAGAAACGACTTATTCATAAGAATATCATTGTTGCTACTACTTTTTTTTTGAAATGAGCGCTTTATTCTTAATAATAAGTTTACACCCGTCCTCTCATAGCTAGGATGCACACAACCGAACAATCACACAGACTCGGTCCAAAGCAATAAAAGCTGGATTACAAAAAATTGTAAAAGAAAACATAGTTCTCCAAATTATCTAAGGAAGATCTATCTGCAACGGTTGCTGCCATCCATGCCAGGAGAAGATATCTCGCGTCGTATCTTCCAACCGCTTACAATCCTCCACCAACAAGTCGCGGAACTCCATACGTTGTAGAGAAGTTCATGATCGAAGGACAGCCGTGACCCGATAGATAACCTGCAAGGGAGAAGATACAATATTATTAAATATCTTATCATTTCTACATAGTCAAAGCGACCAAATAATGGCAAGCACTTCCACCCTAAATAAAGTCCTATATTTATCCTCAATCCCATTCATCCAGTTTTCCAAATACATTGACTACCGATCGAGGAGGAGATAAACCAGAGGCTATTTGGATGATTGACCATATAGCACGAGAAAATTTACAATGGAAGAACAAATTACGTATTGTCTCATTATGGTGACAAAATACACATTCAGTACTACCATGTCAATTCCTCCTAACAAGATTATATTTTGTGAGAATCACCCCTTTACGGAGATACCAAACGAATATCTTCGTTTTAAGGGGTATCTTAAAACGACTGGAATATAAGGTTCGATCAAAGCTCTATAAAATGAATCAACCAAAAATTTTCCACTATGTTGTAATTTCCAATTGAATTCATCCATGCCCTCAGATAGATGTATCCTGGATAATTTTACTAAAAGATTATTCCAAAGCACTAGTCTAGGACCTAAGAGACTTCGTCTGAAAGACACATTAGGAGGATGTTTCCATTACCTCAGCGAGAGTATCCCTTTTGTGCCTAACAATCGAATATAGAGCTGGATATTATTCATGAAGAGAAGTTTGGCCAAGCCATTTATCTTCCCAGAACCTAATCTGTGAACCATCCTTAATATTAAAATTGCCAAACCGAAAGAAGTGCGTTTTGGAAGCCATTAGTCCAGCCCAAAAGTGTGAATCACCTGGTTTCCAAACTAGTGTATACACCGCTTTTGAGCCAACATATTTCCTCCATAGAATGGTTTGCCAGACCCCTTCTTCGGTAAGAAGTTTGAATAACCATTTACTAAGTAATGCGGTGTTTTTGACTTTTAAATCATGTATGCCCAATCCACCATATTCTTTGGGTCGGCAAACAACATTCCATTTGGCCAGTCGATATTTCTTTTTCTCACTATCCCCTTTCCAAAAGAATCTTGAGCGGAAATAGTCCACTTTTGACAAGACTCCTTTTGGTAACTGGAAGAATAATATCATATACAGTACCATGTTGGTAAGTACTGAATTAATGAGGACTAGTCTTCCACCGAGGGATAGCAATTTACCTTTCCAACTATTAAGACGTTTTTGAAGTCTTTCCTCAACGAGTTTCCATTCAGCAATCGTGAGACGCCGATAATGTATCGGTATTCCCAGATAATTGATTGAAAATTGCCCTTGACCACAGCCAAAGAGATCGGCGTACAGGTGAGACTCGTTTTTAGCCTCTCCAAAATAATACAAATCACTCTTATGAAAGTTTATTTTCAATCCAGAGAGCTGCTCAAATGCTGAAAGTATCAGTTTCAGGTTCTTGGCTTTCTTCAGATCATTCCATAAATAGTATTGTATTTTCAGCATATTGAAGAATAGATAAACCACCATCAAAAAGATGTGGAACCAATCCTTCAATTTGGCCATCAGCCTTCACTCTCTCAATAAGGATAGCCAGCATATCTGCCACTATATTAAATAGTATAGGCAAAAGTGGATCCCATTGTCACGGCCCTTTTTT
This sequence comes from Avena longiglumis, assembly GCA_030063025.1. Taxonomy (NCBI): domain Eukaryota; kingdom Viridiplantae; phylum Streptophyta; class Magnoliopsida; order Poales; family Poaceae; genus Avena; species Avena longiglumis. The sequence goes on from CP125973.1 coordinate 576,127,210, forward strand.
GGTCTGGAAGTATTTACCTATGTCATCGTTGACATTAATGGCAACACTACCACCAGACATAAAAGATTGTATGAGAGCACACCACTCCTCAGAAAAACCTTTCATACTGGAGTGTTTGCTGTAGGAAAGACCAATTAACTTTTATTATATGCCTTCTCAAAATTGATCTTGAACAATACCCCATTTAGTTTTTTTGAGTGCAGTTCATGAATCGTTTTACAACACCATCTAAGATGTTTCTACCTTGCATGAAAGCGGTTTGAGAAGGACGCACAACATGATCAGCCACTGAATTCAGTCTAATCGTAGCAACCTTTGTGAAAATTTTAAAACTAACGTTAAGGAGGCAGATTGGACGATACTGTTATATACGTTCTGCGTTGTTAACCTTAGGTAGTAAAATTATGTTGCCAAAATTTAACCTGAATAGGTCCAGCTGACCAACATGCAAAAACTCGAACAAGCACAACAAGTCGACCTTGATAACTTCCTAGAATGTTTTGTAAAACTCTGCTGGAAAGCCATCAGGCCCTGGCGCTTTGTTATGTTCCATTTGGAAGACGGCCTTCTTAACGTCCTCCTCAGTATAAGGAGCAGTCAGAAAGTTGTTTTCCACAATAGAAACCTGAGGAATATCCTCCGTCCGGGACTCATCCAACGAAAAGGAATTTTCTGGTGATGCCCCAAACAAGGATTTATAGTAGTTGGTAATATAAGATTTAAAATACTGCTGACCTTCAATCGTCCCTTCTTCCTGAATTGGAGAATGAATAAGTTTCTTCTTATGCTTGCCATTTGCAATAGCATGGAAGTATCTTGTATTCGCATCTCCTTTCAGGATGAATTTGGCTTTAGACCGTTGGTATCACTTGAGTTCTTCCTCACGCAGAAGTCTGGCAATTTCTGCATTCGATTGGTTTTTAAGCTCAATCTCTTGTGCAGTCAATAACCTAACCTCCGCCGAAGACTCCAAGTCATTAATAATAGCAGAAAGGCGTATTTTTTCTTTTTTAAGAATACCAGAAGTATGTCTAGCCTAACCACGAAGGAATTTGCGCAAGACGCGCATTTTATTGTTCCAACGTTGTATAGGTTTGTGACCACTAACTGTTTTTCCCAAATAGCCTTCACTAAGTCATAAACACCATCACGATCAATCCATCCCAGTTCAAACTTGAAACTGTTTTTGGATTTCCGTGGTGGTATTCCGACAAATAATAGTAATGGAGCATGATCCGATAAAGCCTCAATACGCTCTAGAGCGCGAACAGTTACCATAGGAAATTTAACTTCTCATTCGGTATCCATAAGCACTTTATATAATTTTTCGTATGTGGGCTCCGGAAGACTATTAGCCCAAGTAAACTGTCTTCATAATATTGTAACCTCTCTTAAGTCCAAGCTGTCAATGACAACATTAAACATGAAAGATCAATGTTCATCAAACCATCCTCGACTTTTCTCATGAGGGAATCTTAGCAAATTAAAATCCCCACCTATAAGGATAGGATAGGGATTGTCCTTAGCAAGATTAACCAACTCACGTAAAAAGTCCGCTTTATATATATCCTGGGCAGCCCCGTATACAGCGACTAGAGACCAAGTGAAATCATCAGCCTTGTTTCGGTTATGGAGTTTAATAAAAAAATCTCCAACCGAACTGGCTAAGATTTCCATTGTCTCATATCTGACGCCTAACAGGATTCCACCAGAACGCCCCCGTGGCGGACGTGATACCCATGTAAAATCCACTCCACCAGAAAGGCGATTGAGTTGACTTTGTGAAAAATTACCCAGTCTCAGAAATACCCAAAAAATCTAACTTATAATCTCTCACACAATTGGCAAAGAACAAATGTTTAGCCAAGTCACGAAGACCTCTGCTATTTGAGAATATGCCATTCATTGAGAAATAATTGGAGATTTGGATACACGAGATCTCTTATGGGACCTATGGCCCTTTGATTTCCGACCAGAAGTTGTAAGATCATATAATGAATCCAGCTCAGTCTCATCAAAGCCCACATCTGATACTTCACCAACTAAGTGAGATAGGAGTTGACCATCTATTGTGGCATGCAACTCCTCCTCCTCTATTGGTGAAGAGTCAGGAACAACAGATATTTTAGGAGTAACCGTTAGACGGTCAACCTCCATATGTGTCAAAACAGAATTAGAAAGATTAACTTCACTTACAGATCTTCCCAAACTAACACCAATGTTAGCCAGCTTATCCATAATAGAGTTATCTGAAAAAAGAAAGAAAGGATTTAGAGGAAATACCCTGGGTGTCCAAATTCTTCTCTGCCTTCCTCCGCATGGCCTTGCCAAAGGAGTCCTCATCTGTGGCAGAGGCTCCCAACGCGTCAACACCATGATGAGAACTCTTGCGCGGCGGGGTCCCGGCGACGAAGATAGGACCGTCGGCGGCTGGGGACAAACCAAACCCCTCCTGGGTCAGGTCCATCCTCCCCGCCACCTGTCCACCAACTGATCTAGAGAGCCCCCATGTCCGACGGACAAGCACCATGGGAGGGGCCTCCAGCATCCCGCATCCCAGCCACAGAGGGTTGCACCGCCAGGGGCATAGGTGAACCACCCTGCCCGACAACCAACCCGACAACCTCGCGGTCGACGAGCCCCACCTAGGCCAGCCTCCGCGCCGAAGACCCGGAGAGGACCTCCTGCACGACCGGTGCCACCTCCTGTAGCACCAGATCTGCCCGCGTGGGAATAGAACGACCCATCATGTTAGGTCTTGTGGCGCCCCGCAAAAACCACTACCAGAAAATCGCGTTGTTTTTGTGCATTGCATCATCATGACCTCATGCTCATGTCATCATGACACATTGCATTTGAGCATCGTCATGTCATCTTGCATTTGTTTGCATAAAACTATCTTCGAAAAATCTATTTTTGTCTTCCCAACGCTCCGTCTTTATTCAAACACAAAACCTGGGTCTCCGGATTATTTTGTTTCGTCTACCAATGGATTTCAAACGCCCCGTTTTAAATAATAAAATATTTATTTTATTTTTAGGGGGCAGCCATACCGGGTCGATCCGACCTAGTCGGCCACCCCAGTACAAAACCGAACTATCTAAACCTTTTCCTACCCAATCCTAGTCTACCCAGCCTTTTTCCTTCCTCCACCTCACCCCGGCCAACCACAGCTCGCCACATCAGCCTGACCCAAATCCCCACCAATCGCCGCCTGCCACCTCACCCCCCACCCACACACGCACTCACACACACACGCGCGCGCAGCCAGCCGCTCCCAGGCGCCCACCCCACCTGCCGGCCACCAGCGCCCCACCCCCACCTGCCCGTTTCCCCACACCTGGCCCCGCCACTGCCTCCCGCTGGTCCCACCATGACCGCGACCTGCCCCGCTCCTCTCCCGCAACCACACCCCAACCCGATCCCCACCTCCCTCGCACCCTGCTCCTCCCTCACCAAACTCGATCCCGCAAGTTCGGCCTTGCCCTGCAGAGCTCGTTCCTCCCTCCTCCTTCGCTCCGGACCCCAGAAGACCGCCGCCAGCACCTCTCTCCTCCCTCTCGCCCTCCAGCTCCTCGCCGCCCGACCGCCCGGGCTGCCCAGCGACTCGCGCCTCCGGCGTTCCACGGCCTCGCTGCGCCTTCGTGGCCGTCACCGCCAGCCTCTGCGAGCCATGGCGCGCCCTGACCTCCTCTCCTCCGGCCGTCCCGCTCTCCATCGCGCCGCGACCTCCTCCCGATAGCGAGCTCTCGCCGCCTGCACGCTCGGGCCGCCAAACCTCGACCCTCCTGCGCCCGCTCGGAGCTCCTCGCCGCCCTAATCGCCGCCTCTCCTGCGCCCATCGCATCGAGCCGCCACCGCCACCTCCTCGTCCAGCCGACGCCTCGCCTATGCCGCCTTTGTCGACCTTGCCTTCTGCTCCGGCCACCGCCTCGAAGCGCTGCCCGCATCTACTGCTATCGGTGTCCGCCTCCAGCGTCGCCGTTCTCTCTGTCGGCCCATGTGTCATGCCGTCGTCCTTCAATGCATCCTCCCGGTGATGTTGTGTGTAGAACTTTGTTTGTCGGTGTTTGAAAGAAACCATCCGGAAATAAATATAATCGAGCGGCCCTTGATTGGTATGGAGCGGTGATGATTCCTTAGGTGCACTGTGTTTTCGGTGCACAGATGTGTTGATGATGTTGCCGCGAGAGGATGTGGCGAGGTTGATTCGGCCATTTGAGACCCTCCTGTTAGACATATCCATCTCACGGAGCCGAAGACCGCAGAACCCCAAGGTCGTCGACATGGAACTGACAAGGTCTACTACATGGATTCGAAGACCGATCCCGGCGCGCCCGAACCCCGTCGAACACCAAGACCCTCGGAATCGCCAAGTTCTCCTTCTCGGATCAGAAGACCGAACCCGACACGCCAAGTTCTTCCTCTCGGATCCGAAGACGCCGACCGGACACCAAGATCTCCGCCGTGAACGACAAGACCGACGACACGACCGACGATCGCGGATGCGACAAGATCGCCTCTCGGACGCCAAGTTCTTCTTCCGAATGCCAAGACCGATCTCATCGAACGAACCTTGCCTTCCCGTCGAACCCTGAGACCGATCCATCGAACCCCAAGCTCGCCGAACCCTAATGTGTGACCCCTTTCTCGAGCCCTATTTTTATAAATGTAATATCAAACTGTTGCATATTTAATTGTCATACTCGCATACATAATGTGGTTGTTGGGGGCATTTAGGCGATTCACCTAAATTAAATATGGAGTGTTTATGCGGGATATCTGCGTCTCATTCCGAACTCCATTTAAATTGGTGTAGCGAACCGATGCCATGTTTTGTCCTGTTAAGACAACAATTAAATTGCGAGGTAGTTAAATAACTTGAACCATCTGAATAATTGTCGGGACCCTGGTTCCGCTTAATGTGGCCTAGTTGCATCGCACATTTGCCATGTCATACATCATACATGCATCATGCCCGATCTTTTGCCGTAGTATTAAATAGTGCCTCCGGTGTTTCTTCTAGTGCTTTGCTTCTTCACGGATTAAGCCGATGAGTTGATGCGAGTATCGACCCGATCTTAGGATGAACCTTCGGCAATGTTTTCAGGCGAGCACCTCCTCCTTTCTACCTATCTTACTTTTATAGTATTTATTCCCCCTGTTGATCTATTGCTATCTGTGTTGCGATGCTCTAGTTTTCGTACCCGTGATATCCCTTGCAGCCTTATATTGCCTTGGACACATCCCATTACCTGTTGTTTGGTAGATAGTTGGACCTGCGTCGTGATAAGCTTGCTCAAGTGCTGTTGCGTGTCGTCAAGTACCACAGTTGTTGGAGTGTTGCCGCATGTTTAATGTTGTAGGTGATCATGGCTTTAATTACTGTTTAATAACTAAAATTGAAGTAGGTAAATAATGCAGAGGCACATGTGGGCAATAGATGTTATTTGGTTGTTAACCGTCCACTTGTGTCCCGTAGGACCCCGAGTTCTTGACACCTGTTCCGAGATCGAGCGCGCTAACCACATGTGGGGTGTGTGGGCACCCCCATCGATTAGTACCTGATTTCAAAGTATTGTACCGGGGGCCATAAAGTAGTTTGGGGCTTTATTACTATCCTGCTTATGCCATGCTTCTTGCTTTATTTACGATTGTGCGTGGAGCACTGTCTTGCTTAGGACCGTGACGTTTATGTCGACAAGCCCAGTCACACTTTTGGGTTCCCAGTCGTTTACAGCCGTCTACACAAACCCTGAGTCCGTCTCGGAGACCGGCCGACTTCGTTGCGGGTAGCTTAGTGGGGTGGCCCCCATGTACTTGCTTTGGGTCTGGGAAACGTCATGACTTAGGCCCCGCCGACATACCGATGGGTGTGTGTTAACTGATCTGGCAAAAAGGGTTGAAGTGCGAGTGGATACTTTGGTGCACCCCTGCAGGGTTAAATCTTTTCGAAAAGTCGTGTCCGCGGTTATGGACGACTTGGAGCACAGTTCTTGATCATAGACAACCATAACTAAAGTTTACTGTTATAATTTGACTGATATCCGATATGACTAGTAATTAGCTTCACTACAACGGAATGGCTAAATAAAAGTACCAACAACTGCTGGGTTTGGGGTGTCTCATGCTAATCGTATACGACTAGTAAGTGTTGCAACTACAACGGAATGTTTAACTAAAACTGCCCACTGCTTATTATGTCAGGATGACTCATGCCATCTTTATTTGACTAGTAATTGCCGCAACTATAACGGAATGAATAAAACTGCCAACGGTGTGAGTTTCTCGGTTGACTTACTCGTTTGGTCTCGAGGGGGAAACACCAGGATGGGTATGTTTGGTGGTAGTATCAGGTAGGTTCCGAATAGGTCTTTCTTACCCCTCTCTGATAGCCGCTAGTTGTATCGAGTCTCTATAGGTTGTTTAGTGCATGCCGCGCTGCCGCTTCAGTCCACCATACCTATGTAGGCGAGACGCTTTCTAGCCTCGCTGCATTGGCCTCAAGATCGACCGCTCTCTTTTTTCCTTTGCCCTTTCGGCACCCTTTTTGTTAAGCGGTTTTGAGATCGACGTCGTTAGCGGTTACCCTTCGGCTTGGCAGGCGAGGTTATGGACGCCTTTGGTTATTCTTCAGGGCTCTTAGCTCAATTTGCATCTTGTCCATACTCGGACGCCGTATTGTTTTCAAGGTGATCTGGATCTTTGTACTGTAAATCTGTATTCTTGACTCATTGAGTCGCTATATATGTTTTGTGGGTTCCATCGAGGACTATTGTGTAATGATATTACTTCGTTTTCCACCCGCACGCAAGTGCCTGGTGGGCACCTTTGAATCGTTTCTATGCGGGTTTGGCAGGAAGCGCTAAAACTTGCATAGGGCCGATTTTGAGGGTGTTACAGGTCTCCCGCGCGTGGGAGAAGCCCGAAGTGAAGAAACACCAGACGTCTCCAAAGAACCACAAGCCCCATGCAAGGCCTCCTGAAGCTCTGAAGGAGAGACACGAGGGGAACACATCACCGGTCTAGATCCACGCATGAGAGAGTCCAAGGGAAGCGCCTCCAATAGCTCTTTACCATGAGGAGTGGCAGGGTTAGCATTAAAAGGAGTAACAACAAATAGTAGCACATGATACGAATGCTCTGAATAGTCCAGCTGAGCTCCCTGTCTGGTGGGCGGCTGCGCCGAGCCACCCTACCCAGTAGAAGTCGAAGAAGAGCCAGCCCCAACAGCTAGCGAGCCACCCCCGTGTCAGAAGTATCCATAACATCATCATAAGGCTTCTCATTCGCATCATCATCCTGGTCATTCTCCCTCTTCCTCCATAAGAAAGGTACAAACTCAGGCTCAGGCACATAACCCTCCGGCTCCAAACAAAAACGCAGCTCATAAGCCTTGAGACCCACCACAACATCAGACACAACATAATGTCCAAGCGAATCCTGCATCCCCAAGAGAACACTAGTATCAGTCATAGAAACAAGAATCCGAACGACACCACGCCTCCTCAAACTGAAAAGGTCCACATCTAAGGTAGTGCCCATGAGACCACCGACCGCCCTCATAGACCCAAGAAAGACCGCAAACAATGTGGCACCCCATCGACATGCAGCACTGACTCAAGCTTGTGGGCACCTCATGTGTCAGTAAATGAAACGAGAGCGAGAGGTGCTCGGCCCGGCACTGGATCCCATCCACCCTGTCCAAATCCTCCATCGACGGAAAACTCACAAGAAAGGCAAATTCCCCATATGGCATCGCTTCCCACTTCCACTGACTCTGGACCGGGCATCTCCTGGCAATCTGTCTCTGAACCACATATGCAGGGACCATCGACCCAGTGACCTGAACAATAACTATGGGGGTCAAGTTGGCCCCCAGATGATCCCTCACCACAGAATCAGGAATCTGAGAAAATAAAGTCAACTCATTGCCAATACCGGACATCACAGGGGTAGGCTTTGGCTGCTTAAGAACGGGACAACGTAAAGTAGGGTGAGCCGAATTATCACAAATGTAGCAACACATGAGCCACCTTACAGTCCTTCGTTGCATGTGTATTGACCGCACAATTCCAACACCGAACAGATTTCTGGCTCTTCTTACCCACACCTGCAGAAACTGGTGCAGCAACAACAACCTCGACAGTGGCCTCTGCTGGTACAACACCGTCCATCATCCCCCGAGGCCCGTACTGATAGGTCGCCTGCTGTCCCAACCCCTGGAAAGATGGATCCGCCACCCCAGCGGGATACCCAAATTGCTGGAACTGAGACTGAGGCAGATGAGGCACCTCCTCCTGATTTTCCTGCACATGTGGCAACTTCTTCTTCCGCTTCTGCACTGGAGCGCCCACAACTCCGACCCCAATAGCGAACGACTAGGGCACTGAGGCCTGCGGAAACATCCCCTGCTGAGTCATTGAACCTCTAGTTGGCGGATGGCCACGGAACGGTGGCTGCAACGGTTGTGTTGCGAATTGTTGCCGCGACGCGGAGAAACCAGCCCTAGGAGCAGGCTAGAACGGCGGCCTCACACTCATCCCATGATGAAAGGCACCCGACGGCGGCATCCCCGGCGGCCCGGAGAAGGGGGGCAACCCGTGATTACCATACTGTCCTGACGGTTGCAGCACCGTGAAGGTCGGCCCAGCCCCATAGGCATGTTGATAGGCGCTGGCGCTCGACAGACCGGAACCAGGCATCGCCCTAGCATGCATCTGCTGCACAGGGGCCCTGGAGGCTGCATGCCAAGCCCGCCATGCATGCAGAGCACAATTGGGGCGCCTAAGGCTGTTCTGGAGCAATGCCAACGCCGAAGGCGGAAGGCCCCAGATTCCCGCCATCCCAACGAGAGCCTGGGCGAAGGAGCGCGACGTCGAGGAGCAGAGCGGCGGCGAGAAGCAGTGCGGCGGCGGAGCGGTTGGCGATGTAGAAAGCGAGAAACCAGAGAGCGAGGAAGGCAGGTCGCGAGGACCAGGTATCAAACGCCCCAGCCCTAACTTGCGGGCCACCGCGCGCAAGGGGCCACAGGGAGCCAGACCGGTCTCTGACATGGGCCCACCTGCATGCACAAGATCCTTCCGTAGCGGGATCCTCGGTAACTCCCTCGCGGTCTTCACGCACCCTCCCGCCGCCGCCAGGAAGGAGCCCAGCACCGCCGGTGCGGACACTCGCCGAGGAGGCAGAGGCCCCTAACATGGCTTCACCTTGGGACCCCTGCCAAGAAGGAACCCCACCGGCGACTGAGAACCGCGTTCGCAGAACCTAGATGCTGGTGTCGGGAATCCAATCTCCTCCCAGAATGCTTCCCGCAGCTCCTCGCTGGACTGCTTGCGCCGGCGGCAGACCGTAGTCCACCCCAGTTCCCCCATATCATCTTCCAGATCCTCAAGCGCTTCCCGGGCGGCCATGGCCTCCTCCCCATCCGAGCCGGACTCCGATCCAAGGCAACGAAACCGAGAAACCCGAATCCACATGCACCGAGGTGGCCGATCTCGCCACGTACTCCTTCCTATGTTCATGGAACATCATAAACGTTTTACGAACTAAATTTTGTTTGTCATCATTTCGTATAATATTATTAGTTGGAGCAATGTTTTACTACTTTACAACACCTTGAACGGCTATGAGAGGCGAATCGAGTCCTAGTACTAGCAGCAGTACTACCCTGTGTTTTCAGCCGCCTGATCGACTTTGATTTGAAAAGCCTGCCTGCCTGCCTGCAAGATAGCAGTTGGTCCAATTCCCGAGACGCCTAACGCATCCGCTTGTCCCCGCGCCAATCACAGGCCTTGGATCTTGCTCTTGCACTTGTACTAGTATTTTTCTTTCTGTGGGCACGTCTCCACCGGCCGGTCCCTTTGCTTAAATAAGATAAGAAGCTCCTCAAGCTGGACGGTTCCATTACGAGTTAGATGCACTGAATCTACAGTAGTATCGGAGTAGATTTGTTGTTTCAAGCTGGCACGGAACATTTCAAGTATAGTAACTCTTGCCTGAGCATCGATGCAGATTAGGTAACTCCATGAAATTGAAAAAAGAAGGGAATAAAGGCTCTAAATGCTTATTTTTTTTTTGTTTTTCTGATTCTACGTTTGGTAGAAAATTTCTAGGTCCTATTTTTTTTCTTCGAATATAGTAGAGGTGAAATGGATTCGTGGGAGCAGGCTGTCATAGTGTTAGTTAATCTTTCTCAAAAAAAAAGAGTGTTAGTTAATCTAGTGTCCAGTTTCAGTTTCCGGGTTTCAGCTACTTCAGTTAGCGCGTTACTAGTTATTTTTCAGGTTTTTAGTTAGTAGATGCAAGGACACAGTTTGCTGTGCGCCGCGTAGTCACGATCTGCCGCTGGTCCCTTCTTAAACAAAACCCTTTTGCTAGTATTTTTAGGTCGACCAAGAATTAAGTTAGTTTTACATGGACTGTAGAACCACTAGATTTGCGTCGCGATTCGTGCACACGAGGGTTGCACATGGGTGTGTAATTGCACATGGATATATGCAATTGCCATCATTTTTGCAAGTTGCACATTAGTACTACACATGGAAATGGGTGATCGCGAATTAAGTTAATTCTGCTAGGTCCATCGAGAAGCAGCCGCGTCCCAAGACCTAAATAAAAAAGCTCAAGTTGGGCACTGAATCTAGTATAGCAGATTTCGTGCATGAAGCTGGCATGCAACAGATTAAGTAACCATGGCCTCCGATTAAGTAACTCCGTGAACTTGGAAAGGAAGCGAATAAAGGCTCTGATTGCTTTCTTGAGGATCTTTTCTACGCTGCTACGTTTGGTATATGGTAATGCACGACGTATGGTACGAAAGCATTTACTTCTTCCAATATCTATGCTGCTAAGTTTGGTATGATAATGCACTACGTATGGTATGAGAACATTTACTTCCAATTTACTTCTTTCAGTATACGGTGAAACTGATTTGTGGGACATGGGCGTCATAGAGGCGAACTTTATGTGGGCTCTCGTCTAGGCCCCGGGCATAATAGGTTCATCCACGTCGACACGACACATCTAAAAGTTTAATATAGGGGCACCTTCAAGTTGTCTCCACGGCGATCTGACATTTTAGGCCGTTCGATCGCCCACATGGGAAAGAATCTGGTACGTTGGTTGTTGTTTTTCCTCTTATGCCCACCGAGAATTAAGTTAGTTTTACATGGACCGTAGAACCACCAGATTTGCGTCGCGATTCGTGCACATGAGGGTTACACATGGGTGTGTAATTGCATATGGGTATATGCAACTGCCATCGTTTTTGCAAGTTACACATTATTACACATGAAATTGGGTGATCGTGAATTAAGTTAATTCTAGCTAGGTCCATCGAGAACTAGCCGCGTCCCAAAACCTAAATAAAAATCTCAAGATGGATGAATCTAGTATAGACGATTTGTTGCTTGAGGCTGGCATGAAACAGATTAGGTAACTATTGGCTCCGACTAAGTAACTCCAAGAACTTGGAAAGGAAGGGGATAAAGGCTCTGATTGCTTTCTTGAGGATCTTTTCTATGCTGCTACGTTTGGTATTCTAGTGCACGAAGTATGGTACGAAAGCATTTACTTCCAATTTACTTCTTCCAATGTCTATGCTGCTACGTCTGGTATGATAATGCACTACGTATGGTATGACAACATTTACTTCCAATTTACCTTTTCCATTATACGGTGAAACTGATTTGTGGGACATGGGCGTCATAGAGGCAAACTTTATGTAGGCTCTCGCCCTAGGCCCCGAGCATAATAGGTTCATCGACGTCGACACGACACATCTAAAAGTTTAATATAGGGGCACCTTCAAGTTGTCTCCACGGCGATCTGGCATTTTGGGCCGTTCGATCGCCCACATGGGAAAGGATATGGTACGTTGGTTGTTGTTTTTCCTCTTTTGCCCTTGGAGCGTGATTTGCTAGGTGTACTCTGACCAATGGTTGCTGCTGGGCCATGCCTTTCTCGGGCGGTTCCTCAGAGGTGTGCCCATTATTTTGATTCGAGATGGAGTGAATCGCGAGGGTAGTCCTTGCATTCGGTCCTTTCGGGTTCCATGGAGGCGTGGAACGATGGCTCATGCCCATAAGATGGACCAACGTTGTTTTACCCGTCCTGGCCATCCTTGCCTATTCACTAATAGATCCACCACAAAGCCTTCACCCATCTTCTCACTTTGTTCTCGGATGGGTATTTTGTTAGTTTTACAGAGATGGAGTAGAATGTAGACTTACACCGAGATACTCTTGCACTAAGGAGCATTAAGATTGATAAAAAAGCTACACCTGCATCTCACTTCACCTACCGTTGAAATGGTGTCATACAATTTTTACCAGTATGAATTTTCATCTTAGAATCACTGGACAAAATTTCCCTAGTTGTCACTGAAGTCAAAATTTTCTACCTCCTTTATTGATCCAATGGGAAGCCGCATTTAGCCCTAGTTCGGTATTCAGAAATAGGAACTTTGTAAATACTAGCCGAAGGGTTTTTTTGTTGACAGTGGAGGTGAAACGTTTTCCATCGGGTGGGATTGAGAGGGTGAAAAAACGATGGATGTATTTCGATTTCCATCTTAAGTGTGTGTGTTTACCTGAGTAGTCACAACACACTTGTAGTATGTACGATAGTCGGTTAGCAATTATTGCACGAGCTACATTCTCGCTCCAACCAAAAGCCTTATTTATCACGAAGCACGGCTAACCATGGCACGACATTGTGTGGCTTGAAGATGAAACAATGAACAAGACACCAAAATGGAACTAGGAAGCATAGTTCGCCGTCTCCAAAGCCCGTGGCATTAATTGTATCCACATATATCACAGGGCACACACATCTACTACCCATAACCAGCGATATTTTTGAAGGTGTTGCTAAGAGATAAATAATTGCATATCATATTTTCTCTAACAACATACAACAACTAAGTTGTAATTGTATTACCAACCACAATAGATGCACTGTGTCCATGTGGACACGTGATAGACACACCACACCACCAAGTCATCTCCCATCTTCTCAAACAATTACACGATGGGTTAGATATTTTGTTAGTTTACAAATATGAAGTGCAATATAGACTTGCACAGATACTCTCCAGCAAAGGAGCATCACGATTGATAGAATTCGCCCCCACTTCTCAATGGCTACTATTTGCATCGCCTACCTCATAAATGGTGGTCATATATTTCATTGCAATATAGGTGTAAGATGATCTGTTCTTAGAATAACATAATATTTCGAAATTCTCACTCCATTATTGGCCTAACTAATAAGTCCACCCCCACCCCCAACATGTCGGTATTTTGAGATGAGAAGTTCGCAAATAACAATTAGAAGGTTTTCATTGACTACATAGGCAAGACGTTTTCCTTTTGGCAGGAACAAGAAGGTAAAAGTCAGATGAAAAGACTCATTTAACCCGAGGTCGGTATTTCAAAATGGAAAGTTTGTAAATAACGCTTGGACAATTTTATTTTACCATAGAGGTGACACGTTTCATTCCTTCCGCGGGAGCGAAACAGCGAAAAGATAAAAAGTACCATATGTGGGATGCCTTTTAATTTCATCTTAAATGTCCACGCTCGCAACCATAGTCTATGTGGTGTGTCCCGGGTAGTCGATTAACATTTATTGCACGTATTTATTTCATAATTACATATTTTTACAATAATAGCTCACATAACCGAAAATACAACCACTTGCAAAGAAAAGGAGAGTGGCTAGGTTGAGGCACTTCAAAAAACCTAGTGCTCATACCCTGTCTCCAAACATGAAAATCCCAACTCATTACAAAATTGAAAAAGGTTCGTAACTAAACTTCATATATACTGAGAAACCTGATGATCTCGAAACATAAGAAACCAAATTATTTCAAACCTAAAACAAGCTTCATAATAAGTAAGATTAAAAACTCAGACCCCCCCTAAATGGTCAACGAGAAGTTGATCATGATAGTGACAATGACACCATGGCACGTCATGGCGTCGTGTGAGGAGAAAGAAGGTGAAGAAGACACCAAAGGGGAACTAGGAAGCGGGGTAGGGAGTTTACAACACTTCACAAAACATTGGCCTCGCGTGGTACATTGGATGGTCATGCGGATACCTTTTAACTCCGTTATAAATGGATGCATTTGCACGAGTAGGCGCAACATTGGCCTCGCGTGGTACATTGGATGGTCGATTATCAACTAATGAACACACTTTTTACACTTCCGATGTCTCATTCCATCCACATAAAAGAAAATCACAACTTATAGCAAACACTGAATTTGGGACATTTCAAGAAACCTTGGTGTCTCAAAACAAGAACCATGGACATAAAATTATGAGTACTAAAAACAAAATATCCCAAAAATGCAAAATATATCAAACATAAAAAATGCACAAATAAGCTCAATACTATCAATGAACAACTAGATTTCCTCAAAAAAAAATCAACAACTAAATCATGATGCTGTTGGAATTATGCCCTAGAGGCAATAATAAAGATGTTATTATTATAATTCTTGTTCATGATAAAGTTTATATTCCATGCTAGAATTGTATTAAGCGGAAACTTTAATACTTGTGTGGTTTGTGAACAACACCGTGTCCCTAGTACGCCTCTATGGACTAGCTCATTGATCAATGATGGTTAAGGTTTCCTAACCATAGACATGAGTTGTCAATTGATAATGAGATCATATCATTGGAGAATGATATGATGGACAGACCCAAACTAAGCGAAGCAATTAGATCGTATCATCGAGTTCATCTTTGTGAAGCTTTTCCTATGTCAAATATTGTATTCCTTAGACCATGAGATAATGCAACTACCTGGTACCGGAAGAAAGCTTTGAGGTCATCAAACATCATCCTATGAGAGGGTGATCATAAAGGTGAAGGGAATATGCCCTGAGAGGCAATAATAAATTGTTTATTATGTGTATTCCAAGTATATGATAGATGTTTATTTTGCATGCTATAATTGTATTAATACGGAAACGTTAATACATGTGTGTTTAATAAACAAACAGAAAGTTCCTAGTTAAGCCTCTCTCATAAACTAGCTCGTTGATTAATAAGATGATCAAGGTTTCCTGATCATGGACATTGGATGTTGTTAATAACGGGATCACAACATTAGTGTAATGATGTGATGAACATTCATCCGAAGTATAGCATTACGATCAAAGTCATTGAGTTTATATTGCTATAACAACTTACGAAGTGATCCTAATCCTTAGACCATGAGATCATGTCAATCACTAACACCGGAAGAGTTTCTTGATAACATCAAACGTCACACCGTAACAGGGTGATTATAAGGATGGGTTCAGAACTAATAAAGTGTTATGTTGAGGCTCATGGATCGAGAGTGGAATTTGTTCATCTTGATGACGGATAGATATACTCTGGGCCCTCTCGGTGATATCACATTGATTAGCTTGCAAGCAAGTGATTTGATCACTAGAATGTTATATCACAGGAACGAGAAAAGAGTGCATGTCGGTAACGAGATCAAACTAGGTATGGAGATACCGATGATCGAATCTCGGACATGTAATATATCGTGAGACAAAGGGATTAAGATACTAGCGTAAAAGGTTCCGACGATCACAAGAAAGTCATCGTTGAATGTGTGGGAGTCGAGATGGGTCTCCGGATCCGCTTCGATTATTGATCGAGAGGGTCTCGATCATGTCCGCATTATTCACGACCGTAGGGTGACACACTTAAGAGACACCGACATCCAATTGGAGCAAATGTTTCATGCGAAAAGAATAAACAAGCGCGAATTTATTTCACTAGATATCAAAAAGTTTTCGTGAAATTGCATAAAGTGGTTATGCATGTGAAATAGAATTCTAGCAAGGTTATTTGTGAATGTTTGTCATTAAAGTAATTGACAAAATTCTGAATAAAATAAAAGAGTTTTATTTAATGAGAGATTGCATTAAATTTGGTGGAAATTTAATGGGATTTTTAGTGGACTTTTGAGGAGGGAATTTGGAGGAGTTTTGTGAGTGGAGTGTCCACCCACATGAAGAGGGAGGGGGGGCAGCCCCATGCGCCTGCCACCCCCTTGGGGTTCGCCCTCCTCCTATAAAAGGAGCCCCCCTCCCTCTCTCTCACTCACACCTCCTCGTGAAGGATCTCTCTCCCTCTCTAGTATTTATCCCCCATGGTCTCGGACTAGCGAGATACATGTTCCCGTTGGCTATTCGGCAAGAAAGAGTTGTGCTTCGCGCATCGCTGGAGCGAGGAGGCGAGGTTGCTTGGTGCCTCGAACGTGTGTGCGAGCACGGATGCGCCGCTGATTTGGCGCGCTTAGGACTTCCTCTCGATCTTGAGATCGGCAAGAGATCGTCTACATCAACCACGAGTTTGGACTCGTTAAGCTTTGTCGGTCTTCAAGGGTATGTTCTCTACGGATATACATCCGCTGTTTGTATCTAGTATAAATAGATCTTGGTATATAGTTCACATCGTAGGAAAATTTTTGTTTTCTATGCCGAACCCTAAAGGGTATCGAGCGGATCTATGCGTAGATACTTTACACGGTAGTACACATATGAGTATGTGGGCGATGATGATCATGTTGTTGCTCCTTTCTTGTGATTTTGGATATTGGTGGCATAGTGGGATGAAGCGGCCCTGACAAACTTTACATGTCCTCGCACATGAGACCTGTTCCACGCGACATGCAACTAGTTTGCATAAGTGGCTAGCGGTGTCTGTCTCTCCTACTATAGTCAATATCTATTTTGCAAGCGAGTTGTCAACAATTTGATTATCCTCGTTGGTTCATGTTCGTAGGTAAGAACGGTTCTATCTCGAAAGCCCTAAGCCACGTAAAACTTGCAATGGATAAATTAGAGGCCTAGTTTAGATTGTTGCTGGGCTAGTGTTATGATATGGTAGTGTTGTAAGTAGAAGTATGAGATGATACTTACAACACACATAGCGTAAAATCCATAGGCGTGGATTTACACATATAGGTATGATAGTGATCATACCACGATGCACATGATAGAGATCATCTTCGGGAACCATATAATTTCACTAATAAACATATGATGTTTGATTGCATCTTATATTGCTTGTTTAGCGCTTTGTTAAGCATAATAATATGATCCCTCATTTAAATATCAAGATAAGAATGTGTTCTTCCTTTAGTATGCACCGATTATGTTTTCGTCGCTCCAAGACATCACGTGATGATCGGGTGTTCTTGGATCCACGACCATACTTCGGGTGTAAAACAGTTACACACGCAAATACTAAGGTTCTAACTTGACGAGCCTAGCATGTACATACATGGCCTCGGAACACAGACCGAAAGGTTAAGCATGAGTCATATAGTTGATATGATGCCCATTTGATGCTCACCTTTGAAGCTATACCGACTCACGTGATGATCGGACTTGGTGTAGTGGATTTGGTTCATGTAATCACCAAAAGGACACGAGGGATGTCGCTTTTGAGTGGGAGTTCATTCATAATATAGATTAGTTGAACTCAATCTATCATACACTTAGTCTAAACTTTACAAATTCTGTTGTAGATGGCACCACCTGCTTTTAATTTCAATGCGTTCATGGAGAAAGAGAAACTAGCAACGAACGGTAGCAACTTTACCGAATGGGCCATGAATTTGAGGATTCTCCTCTCACGCACAAAAGCAATATGTGCTAGAAGCGCTAGGCCCCCACCTTGACGATGCCCCGACGAGGAGAAGAATGTCTATCGACTCGTCAGAGGACCACAACTTAGTTCATTGCGCATATTGTATGGGCTAGAGCCGAACTTCAAAGCGTTTAAACGGCAATGCATTTGATACAATGGGTGAGTTGAAAATGATTTTCGACACACATGTCTTTAGAGAGCTACAATGCTTCGTAAAAGTTCTTTAGTCGATGATGGAAGAGCACAAATTGTTAGTGAGCATGTACTCAAGATGTCGTTACGCCGATAAGCTTGTGTCCTTGGGAATAACGATTCCCATTGACTTAGGCATCCATCGTGTTCTCAGCCTACGCCACCTAGCTATAAGAGCTTCGTGATGAACTATAATATGCAAGGCATGAAGAAGTCTCCCCGAGCTGCCAATGCTTAAAACCGCGTAGTGGAGATCAAAAGGAACATCAAGTGTTGATGATCAATAGGAACACTGGTTTCAAGAAAGACAAGAAGGAAAAGCGGAAGGAAGTAAGCACTGCTGTCGCTGAAAAGAAACCCCGAGTTGGACCTAAGTCCGATACCGAGTGCTACTATTGTAGGGGATCACATCGAAGCGAATCGCCCCAAGTATCTGGCATAAGAAGGCCGGCAAGGCAAACAAAGGTATATATGATATACATGTTATTGATGTGTACTTGACTAGTGCTCGCAGAGCACCGGTATTTGATACCGTTCGCCATAATATTTGTAACTCGAATCGTGGCTGCGGAAAGCACCGCTAGCAAGGGGTGAGGTCAAGATGCGTGTTTCGCAATGGATCAAACGTTGATGTGATCGTCGCCGAACGCTACCTCTCCACTTACCATCGGGATTAGTCATAAACTTAAATAATGTTATCCGTGCCCGTGACCGAGCATGAACATTGTATCTGGATCATGTTTGATGCAAAGTGGTTATTCATTCAAATCGAGAACAATGGTTGTTCCATTTATATGAATGAAATCTTTTATGGTCATGCACCAATGATGAATGGTTTATTTCTTGGATCTCGATGATAATGTTACACATATTCATAATGTTGATGCTAAAAGGATTAAACTTAATGATGATATATCCGCATATATGTGGTAATCGTCTAGGTCATATTGGCATTAAACGCATGAAGAAACTCCATTCGATGGACTTTTGGAATCACTTGATTATGAATCATTTGATACATGTGAGCCATGCCTTATGGGCAAGATGACTAGAACGCTTTTTCGGTTCAATGGAACAGGCGATGATTTATTGGAAATCATACATTCGATGTATGTGGTCCAATGAGTGTGTTTGCCGAGGTGGATATCGTTATTTTGTTACTTTCACGGATGATTTGAGTAGATACGGTTATATCTACTTGATGAAACACAAGTCCGAAACCTTTGAAAAGTTCAAAGAATTTCGTAATGAAGTGGAAAATCATCGTAATAGAAAGATCAAATTTCTACTATGCGACCGTGGAGGTGAGTATCTAAGTTACGAGTTTAGCACTCACATGAAAGAGTGTGGAATTGTTTCACAACTCACACCGCCGAACACCACAAATAAAATGGTGTGTCTGAACGTCGTAATCGTACTTTATTAGATATGGTTCGATCTATGATGTCTCCGACGGACTTGCCATTGTCTTTTTGGGGTTATGCACTAGAAACTGCTGCATTCACTTTAAATCGGCACCATCTAAATCCGTTGAAAAGACACCGTATGAATTGTGGTTTGGAAACAAACCTAAGTGTCATTTTCTAAAGTTTGGGGTTGCGATGTTTATGTGAAGAAACTTCAACCGGATAAACTCGAACCCAAAGCGGAAAAATGCGTCTTCATAGGATACCCTAAAGAAACTATTGGGTATTCCTTCTATCACGCATCCGAGGGCAAGGTTTTTGTTGCCAAGAATGGATCCTTTCTAGAGAAAGAGTTTCTCAAAGGTGTGAGTAGTCGGAAGGTAGAACTCAAGAGGTTGTGGAACCTTCTCTTCAAAGTATGGCGAGTAGCGCAGTCACGGAAGTTGTTCCGGAGTTGGCTCCACATTGAAGAGGGAACTAATGATAATGATCATGAAACTCCGAAGAGAATACTACCGAACCTCGCAGTCAAACAGACGCGTCAGCTCCCGAACAGACGGAAATCCTGTCATAAATTTCATGGTTGATGAAAATAATGACCTGCGACGTATGAAGAAGCGATGATGAGCCCGGATTCCAACAAATGGTTAGAAGCCATGAAATCGAGATGGAATCCATGTATGAAAATCAAGTTTGGAACTTGGTGGAATTACCTCACGACCGAAAGGCCGTGGAGAACAAATGGATTTTCAAAAGGAAAACGATGGATGGTAATGTGACCATCTATAAAGCTCGACTTGTCGCAAAGGGGTTTCGACAAATTCAAGGAGTTGACTACGATGAGACTTTCTCTCCGTGGCGATGCTAAAGTCGTTAGGATTATGTTAGCAATTGCTGCATATTTCGATTATGAAATATGGCGATGGATGTCAAAACCGCTTTCTCAATGGTAATATTGAAGAAGAGTTGTATATGATACAACCAAAGGGTTTTGTCGATCCTAAGGATGCTAACAAGGTGTGCAAGCTTCATGATCCATCTATGGATTGAAGCAAGCATCACGGTTGGAATCTCCGCTTTGATGAGGTGATCAAAGAGTTTGGATTTGTCCAAACTTATGGAGAAGCTTGTATTTATAAGAAAGTGAGTGGGAGCAATGTGGCATTTCGATATTATATGTGGATGACATATTATTGATCGAATGATATAGAACTTTTAAACAAGTTAAAAGTTATCTAAACAGCAAATTTTCAATGAAGGACCTAGGTGAAGCATCATACATATTAGGCATAAAGATCTATAGAGATAGATCTAGGCGCCTAATAGGGCTATCGCAAAGTACATACCTTGATAAGATTTTAAAGAAGTTTAAAATGGACGGAAGTAAGAAGGGTTCTTACCTATGTTGCAAGGCAAGACATTGAGTAAGACTCAAAGTCCGCTTCAAGAAGAAAGAGAGATAATGGACAAAGTCCCTATGCTTCACCATAGGCTCTATAATGTACGCCATGCTATGTACAAGACCGGATGTGGCACACGCTATTAGTTTGACTAGTAGGTACCAATCGGATCCGTGTTCTAACACTGGATAGCGGTCAAGAATATCCTTAAGTACTTACGAAGAACTAAGGATATGTTTCTTGTATCTGAGGTGAAGAAGAGCTCGTCGCTAAGTGTTATGTCGACGCTAGCTTTGACACCGATCCGGATGACTCTAAGTCTCAATCCGGATCGTATTTCTCATGAATGGCGGAGCGTTAGTTGGAGGAGCTCCAAACAACCTGTGGTAGCGAGATCAACAACGGAGGCGGAATATGTTGTCGCTAAGCGGCTCAGAAGCGCTTTGGATGAAGGAGTTCATATCCGAACTAGGAGTTGTGGCAAACGCGTTGGACCCAATGGTGATCTATTGTGACAACAATGGTGCCATTGCCAATGCCAAAGAGCCAAGGTCTCACAAGCATTCCAAGCATATTAAGCGCGGTTTCACTCCATCCGAGCATGTCAAGGATGGAGATATAAAGATTTAGAAGTACATACGGATCTCAATGTAGCAGATCCGTTGACTAAAACTCTCCCTAGAGCAAAACATGATCAACACCGAACTCAATGGGTGTTAGATATATCACTATGTAACTAGATTATTGTCTCTAGTGCAAGTGGGAGATCAAGGAATATGCCCGAGAGGCAATAATAAATTGTTTATTATGTGTATTCCAAGTATATGATAGATGTTTATTTTGCATGCTATAATTGTATTAATACGGAACGTTAATACATGTGTGTTTAATAAACAAATGAAAGTTCCTAGTTAAGCCTCTCTCATAAACTAGCTCGTTGATTAACAAGATGATCAAGGTTTCGATCATGGACATTGGATGTTGTTAATAACGGGATCACAACATTAGTGTAATGATGTGATGAACATTCATCCAAGTATAGCATTACGATCAAAGTCATTGAGTTTATATTGCTATAACAACTTACGGTGATCCTAATCCTTAGACCATGAGATCATGTCAATCACTAACACCGAAGAGTTTCTTGATAACATCAAACGTCACACCGTAATGTAAGGTGATTATAAAGATGGGTTCGAACTAATAAAGTGTTATGTTGAGGCTCATGGATCGAGAGTGGAATTTGTTCATCTTGATGACGGATAGATATACTCTGGGCCCTCTCGGTGATATCACATTGATTAGCTTGCAAGCAAGTGATTTGATCACTAGAATGTTATATCAGAACGAGAAAAGAGTGCATGTCGTTAGAGATCAAACTAGGTATGGAGATACCGATGATCGAATCTCGGACATGTAATATATCGTGAGACAAAGGGATTAAGATACTAGCGTAAAGGTTCCGACGATCACAAGAAAGTCATCGTTGAATGTGTGGAGTCGATGGGTCTCAGATCCCGCTCGATTATTGATCCGAGAGGGTCTCGATCATGTCCGCATTATTCACGAACCGTAGGGTGACACACTTAAGAGACACACATCCAATTGGAGCAAATGTTTCATGCCGAAAGAATAAACAAGCGCAAGAATTTATTTCACTAGATACCAAAGCGGTTTTGTGAAATTGCATAAAGTGGCTATGCATGTGAAATAGAATTCTAGAAAGGGGTTATTTGTGAATGTTTGTCATTAAAGTAATTGACAAAATTCTGAATAAAATAAAAGAGTTTTATTTAATGAGAGATTGCATTAAATTTGGTGGAAATTTAATGGGATTTTGATTGGACTTTTGAGTGGAGGAATTTGGAGGAGTTTTGTGAGTGGAGTGTCCACCCACATGAAGAGGGGAGGCAAGGGGCAGCCCCATGCTGCCACCCCTTGGGGTTCCCTCCTCCTATAAAAGGAGCCCTCCTCTCACTTCTCACTCACACCTCCTCGTGAAGGATCTCTCTCCCTCTAGAATTTATCCCCATGGTCTCGGACTAGCGAGATACATGTTCCGTGGCTATTCGGCAAGAAAGAGTTGTGCTTCCACTGCATCGCTGGAGCGAGGAGGCGGAGGTTGCTCGGTGCCTCGAACGTGTGTCGAAAGCACGGATGCGCTGCTGATTTGCGGCGCTAGGACTTCCTCTCGATCTTGAGATCGACAAGAGATCGTCTACATCAACCACGAGTTTGGACTCGTTAAGCTTTGTCGGTCTTCAAGGGTATGTTCTCTACGGATATACATCCGCCCGTTGTTTGTATCTAGTATAAATAGATCTTGGTATATAGTTCACATCGTAGGAAATTTTTTGTTTTCTATGCTGCGAACCCTACAAAAGGTGTCTCTCAGGTGATCGGAAAGTATCTGTTGGGTTGTATGTATCGAGATGGAATTTGTCGCTCCCAAGTCGGAGAGATATACTTCGGGCCCACTCGGTAATCGATATCAACACCGCTTGCAAGCATGTGGTTAAGGAGTTAATCACAAAGTGATATCGGATTACGGAACGAGTAAAGTACTTGCTGTGAACGAGATTGAACTAGGTATGACGGTACCGACGATCGAATCTCGGGCAAGTAAAATATCGCGAGACGAAGGAATATATATATGGGATTGATTGAATCTCGGCATCGTGGTTCATCCGATAGGATCATAGATGAATGTGGAGTCAATATGGGTGCCTGCACCCATTGTTGATTATTGATAGAAGATCATGTCCATATTCTCGAACCCGAGGTCACACACTTAACGTATCTCGACGCTAGGATAGATTGGATAATTGGTTTATGAATTTTGTTCGAGTCTCGGATGGGATCCGGGACATCACGAGGTTCCTAATGGTCCAGAATAAGATTCATATAAGGCGTGCAGTTTTTGGAGTTAATTGTTAAGTCGGTATTACCTAAGCTTCTAGAACCTTCCGGAAGGGGACCAACGTGTCCCCACCTTCCGGGAGGGGTCATGGTCCTATGAGGGAGTGTCTACGCATTGGGCAGGGCACAAGGCCCCATAGGGCCCAAATGATCCTAGAGTTTAAATCGTTTAAACTAGAGATAGGGTTTCTAGAAGAGGAGAGTCCATGCCCCCACTCCTTATCCTTTGGGCTTGGGGGAGGGGCTGCGCCCCTCTATATAAAGAGGTGGGGCGCACCAACCCACACCTCTCCTCCAAACCCTAGACGCCTTGCTAGCTTTCCTCTCCTCCCGATCGTTTGTAGGCGAAGCCTGCAGAAATTCTCCACCATATACACCACGCCGTGTTGTAGATCCAATCTATCTCCACCATACTTGCTGGTCCGAGGAAGGAGGATACGTCGAGTTGCTGGACGTGTGCATCTCACGGAGGCACCGCCACTTGTGGTGCTAGATCGGATCGGATCGCGAGGAGGAGAAGTGAGTACGACTACATCACCCACGTTCCGACGAGCGCTCACCGGCGAATGTTCAAGGGTATGAAGATCTAATTCAATCTCTCTCGTTGATTGCATCTCCTAGATTAGATCTTGGCTTTCGCTCTGTTCGCATCCGTAGAAAATTTTGATTTACTATGCCACGAAACCCTTCAGATGCTAACCATGGCACGACATTGTGAGGCTTGAAGATAAAACAATGAACAAGACACCAAAATGGAACTAGGAAGCATAGTTTGCCATCTCCATAGCCCGTGGCATTAATTTTATCCACATATATCACAGGGCACACACATCTACTACCCATAACCAGAGATATTTTTGAAGGTGTTGCTAAGAGATAAATAATTGCATATCATATTTTCTCTAACAACATACAACAACTAAGTTGTAATTGTCTTACCAACCACAATAGATGCACTGTGTCCATGTGGACACGTGATAGACACACCACACCACCAAGTCATCTCCCATCTTCTCAAACAATTACACGATGGGTTAGATATTTTGTTAGTTTACAGATATGAAGTGCAATATAGACTTGCACAGATACTCTCCAGCGAAGGAGCATCACGATTGATAGAAGTCGCCCCCACTTCTCAATGGCTACTATTTGCATCGCCTACCTCATAAATGGTGGTCATATATTTCATTGCAATATAGGTGTAAGATGATCTGTTCTTAGAATAACATAATATTTCGAAATTCTCACTCCATTATTGGCCTAACTAATAAGTCCACCCCCACCCCCAACATGTCGGTATTTTGAGATGAGAAGTTCGCAAATAACAATTAGAAGGTTTTCATTGACTACATAGGCAAGACGTTTTCCTTTTGGCAGGAACAAGAAGGTAAAAGTCAGATGAAAAGACTCATTTAACCCGAGGTCGGTATTTCAAAATGGAAAGTTTGTAAATAACGCTTGGACAATTTTATTTTACCATAGAGGTGACACGTTTCATTCCTTCCGAGGGAGCGAAACAACGAAAAGATAAAAAGTACCATATGTGGGATGCCTTTTAATTTCATCTTAAATGTCCACGCTCGCAACCATAGTCTATGTGGTGTGTCCCGGGTAGTCGATTAACATTTATTGCACGTATTTATTTCATAATTACATATTTTTACAATAATAGCTCACATAACCGAAAATACAACCACTTGCAAAGAAAAGGAGAGTCGCTAGGTTGAGGCACTTCAAAAAACCTAGTGCTCATACCCTGTCTCCAAACATGAAAATCCCAACTCATTACAAAATTGAAAAATGTTCGTAACTAAACTTCATATATACTGAGAAACCTGATGATCTCGAAACATAAGAAACCAAATTATTTCAAACCTAAAACAAGCTTCATAATAAGTAAGATTAAAAACTCAGACCCCCCCTAAATGGTCAACGAGAAGTTGATCATGATAGTGACAATGACACCATGGCACGTCATGGCGTCGTGTGAGGAGAAAAGAAGGTGAATAAGACACCAAAGGGGAACTAGGAAGCGGAGTAGGGAGTTTACAACACTTCACAAAACATTGGCCTCGCGTGGTACATTGGATGGTCATGCGGATACCTTTTAACTCCGTTATAAATGGATGCATTTGCACGAGTAGGCGCAACATTGGCCTCGCGTGGTACATTGGATGGTCGATTATCAACCAATGAACACACTTTTTACACTTCCGATGTCTCATTCCATCCACATAAAAGAAAATCACAACTTATAGCAAACATTGAATTTGGGACATTTCAAGAAACCTTGGTGTCTCGAAACAAGAACCATGGACATAAAATTATGAGTATTAAAAACAAAAGATCCCAAAAATGCAAAATATATCAAACATAAAAAATTCACAAATAATCTCAATACATCAATGAACAACTAGATTTCCTCAAATAAAATTCAACAACTAAATCATGATGCTAACCATGGCACAACATTGTGTGGCTTGAAGATAAAACAATGAAGAAGACACCAAAATGGAACTAGGAAGCATAGTCCGCCGTCGCCATAGCCCGTGGCATTAACTGTATCCACCTATATCACAGGGCACACACATCTACCACCCATAACCAGCGATATTTTTGAAGGTGTTGCTAAGAGATAAATTATTGCATATCATGTTTTCATATTTTCTCTAACAACATGAAACAACTAAGTTGTAATTGTCTTACCAACCACAATAGATGCACTGCATCCACGTGGACACGTGATAGACACACCACACCTCCAAGTCATCTCCCATCTTCTCAAACAATTACATGATGGGTTAGATATTTTGTTAGTTTACAAATATGAAGTGCAATATAGACTTGCACAGATACTCTCCAACGAAGGAGCATCACGATTGATAGAAGTCACCCCCACTTCTCAATGGCTACTATTTGCATCGCCTACCTCATAAATGGTGGTCATATATTTCATTGCAATATAGGTGTAAGATCATCTGTTCTTAGAATAACATAATATTTCGAAATTCTCACTCCATTATTGGCCCAATTAATAAGTCCACCCCCACCCCCAACATGTCGGTATTCTGAGATGAGAAGTTCGCAAATGACAATTAGAAGGTTTTCATTGACTGCATAGGCGAGACGTTTTCCTTTTGGCAGGAACAAGAAGGTAAAAGTTAGATGAAAATACTCATTTAACCTGAGGTCGGTATTTCAAAATGGAAAGTTCGTAAATAACGCTTGGACCATTTTATTTTACCATAGAGGTGACACGTTTCATTCCTTCCGCGGGAGCGAAACGGCGAAAAGATAAAAAGTACCATATGTGGGATGCTTTTTAATTTCATCTTAAATGTCCACGCTCGCAACCATAGTCTATGTGGTGTGTCCCGGGTAGTCGATTAACATTTATTGCACGTGTTTATTTCATAATTACATATTTTTACAATAATAGCTCACATAACTGAAAATATAACCACTTGCAAAGAAAAGGAGAGTAGCCAGGTTGAGGCACTTCAGAAAACCTAGTGCTCATACCCTGTCTCAAAACATGAAAAGCCCAACTCATTACAAACTTGAAAAAGGTTCGTAACTAAACTTCATATATACCGAGAAATCTGATGATCCCGAAACATAAGAAACCAAATTATTTCAAACCTAAAACAAGGTTCATAATAAATAAGCTTGAAAACTCAACCCTCTGAAATGGTCAACGACTAGTTGATCGTGATAGTGACAATGACACCATGGCACGTCATGGCGTTGCGTGAGGAGAAAAGAAGGTGAAGAAGACACCAAAGGGGAACTAGGAAGCGGAGTAGGGAGTTTACAACACTTCACAAAACCTAGTGTCCACTAGTCACCAAACCTGAACAGAAAATCACGAATACAAGTAGAAACAAAAGGCCCAAAAATGAAAAATATAAGATGAACACACATAAACTTCATAAACTAGCAATCAACAACAAGATTCCCTCATCATAAAAAAAACAATGGACAAGTAGATCATGATGCTAAACCATGGCACGTCATGGCGTGGCGTGAGGAGAAGAGAATGAAGAAGACACCAAAGTGAAGGAACGGGGAAGCGGAGTCCGCCGCCGTCGTGGCCCGTGGCCCGTAACTGCGGCCAGCCAGATCACAGAGCCCACCCCATAACCAGCGATATTTCTTTCTAAAACAACTCACGATATTTCCCTGGCGGTGGGACCCACTGCCCCTCCTCCTCCCTTCCTTTCCCCACTTTCCCCTCATATATTCCCCTTCCACCCCCAAAATTCCATTAAAATCCCCACCCAAAAACCCACGCCAAATCGGCAACCGCGATCCCCTCCCTCCCTTTCCCCCATGGACTCGGTGCCGCCGGCTGGCGGCGGCGTCGGCGGCTTAGGAGGCGGCGGAGGCCCTGGCCCAGGCTACCCGGAGTCCACGGACTCCTCCCCTCGCAGCCGCGGCGGGGATTCGTGGGACGAGCCCTTCCCGTCCTCCGCGGCCGCGGCGGCGGCCGGCGGTGGCGGGCGCCTCCGCCTCATGTGCAGCTTCGGGGGCCGCATCGTGCCGCGCCCGACCGACAAGTCCCTCTGCTACCTCGGCGGGGAGACCCGGATCGTGGCCGTGGACCGGAACGCCTCGCTGGCCGACGTCCACGCGCGCCTCTCCCGCTCGCTCCTCGCGGGCCAGCCCTTCACGCTCAAGTACCAGCTCCCCAACGAGGACCTCGACTCGCTCATCTCCGTCTCCACCGACGAGGACCTCGACAACCTCGTCGACGAGTACGACCGCGTCGCCGCCACCTCCTCCGGCGGCGGCAGCGGCTCCTCCCGCACCTCCCGGATCCGGCTCTTCCTCTTCCCGGCCAAGCCCGAGTCCTCATCCTCCCTCGGCTCCCTCCTCGACGACTCCTCCAAGTCCGAGACCTGGTTCGTCGACGCCCTCAACAGCGCCATCTCGGGCTCCTTCGACGGCATCCCGCGCGGGATCTCCACCGACTCGGCCTCAGTCAACTGCCTCCTTGGTCTCGAGGACGATTCCTCCCAGCACTCCCGCACCGGGTGCCTACCTCTGGTCCCCGAGGACCAGCGGGTCAGCCAGCAGAAGCTTGCGCCCGCGGCGCCTCCGGGAGGCACCGCACGACGTGCAGTCCGTGCCTGACTCACCGATGCTGGATAAGAACTCCTCCTTCGGCTCAACGTCTTCGGCGCCATCGCTGTCGAATCTGCCGCCGATAAGGGTGCGCCAGGAGGTCCAGCAGCCCGATATCCGGGTAGCGCCACAGGTATCTGTAGAGGATCACTTTGCCCAGATGGGGATCTCGGAGCAGCAGGGCCTGCCACCACCCATGGTCGGATACATGCAACCACCTCTGCAAGCACCGATCCCTGCCATGGCGATGCCAGTGGCCAGCATGCCTCCACCGGAGCCGCCCAGCCGAGCGTTCTCCGATGATGAGAGGTCTGAGAGGTCTGATCACGGGGGCGGTGTTCGGATGCCACAGCCCCCAAAGCAGGAGGTTCCACCTACTGCTGATCCCAACAACAGGTATCAGTTTTGCTTCATTCATAGTATCTACAGTATATATTATGCTTGGGGGTTCTGATTATAGAACATCAAAGACTTACGCTGCCCGCCCATATGTTTGATGAATTTTTTCAGGGGCATGTACTACAATGATAGGTCACCTCGAAATGAGATGAAGATGGACATGCCGGTAGGAACTGATGCGGCCAGCTATCGCACTCCAGCGCCGGCTTCAGATACAGCAGCAGCAGCCGCGGCTCAGCCCCCGCCTGGCTATGTCTATGCACAGATGCAGGCACAGCAGCAGTTACATCAGCAGGCACAGCAGCAGTTACATCAGCAGGCACAGCAGCAGTTACATCAGCAGCCACAGCAGCAATTACAGCAACAACCACAACAGCAATTGCAGCAGCAGCAGCAGCAGCCTCCGCCGCAGCAACATCAGCTGCCTCCGCAGCAGTATGTCACGGCGGGGAATCAGCACTTCATTCACAACCCAGCCACGGGCACGTTCATTCCGGTCCAATCTTATTTCCACCAGCCTGTCCCCCAGGCAGCGGCGCAGCAACAACCGGCTCCTGCCTATGACCCAAATACTGGCATGTACTACATCCCTATGCAGCGTCCAAATGCGCCTCAGCAGTATAGCATGCCTCCTGGTGCTGGAGCCCCTATGCCTGCTCCGACGCTTGTTGACGGCGCACCGAAGCCTAACATGCCGATTCCTCAGCAATATATGAAGCCTGAATTGCAGCAGCAACCTGGTCTGTACCGAACTGCTGCTCCTGCTGCCCCTGTCCCAGGGTCTAATACAGGCCCTGCATACGCTGGAATGGGCTACCACCATGTACTTCAGTCCCACCACCATCCAGCGCCACAGCCTGCAGCAACCATGGCGGGAAACTATGGGTATGAGTTCGCTGATCCCCGCGCACAGGTCTTCTACTCCCAGGCAGGAGCACCACCTGCATCATTGCCACCTCAGTATCAGCCCGTGGGATCACCTGATGCCGGCCAGGCTGATATGAGTCAGAACCGTGGTTCATAGCTAAAGGAATGGTGAATTCTGGTATGCTGGCATATCCTAGAGGTAATCCTGCTGTTCCTTATCATTATTGTTTATTACAACTTACACAAGTCAATGGCAAACAGTGGATGCTGTAATGGGGCTGCTGTGCATCTGGAATCACATGAAGTATGCGTCTCGGGATGTGATTAGAGGGAGTTCAGAATAAGATCAAAATGGTATGGTGGTTATTGTCTTGTTAACACTGAGAAGGGGGGGAGTTTCTGATTGGTTCTGTTGAGAGCCCAGTTGCCAACGTTGGTGTAAGTGGGAGGGGTGGAAGACCGTGAAGTGTTGGATTACAGTTCCAATTGCTTGTCTTATTTTTGAATAAATATATAGTGTCTAAAAAGGTCAGTAAAAATTCGGAACCGAGAACTCATCATTTGTGTAGCCCTATGTATATTTAAACTCTTGGAAGGTACTGAGGTTGAAATTCCAGACATGTGTTTATTAGCTTGCTTGTACAAACTTCATTCGAGTTAAATATGATACACTCCTTGTCCCTTATTTCTGTACTGTTGGTATTGATGCTGATGCCTTTCTTCTGGTTTTAATACATTGACTTTAGCGTCTGGGTCACAAGTGATTGCCGCTTATCTGTGTTTCCTTTTGCTTGAAGCTGTCAACTACAGTTGAGTTGATATACAAGTCTGGCATCACAATTTGATAGGCGTACTCATGCTAGCTGTAGTCCTCTGTCCATGCCTGGGTTAGCAAATGCTCCTGTTCGGCAGTGTTATCTTTGCTGCTGGATTTACATGGTGGTTGAACTAGATTCTTTCTGAATTTTTGTCCAAGGGTATATGATGTCTTTGATAGATTTAGACCATATTGGCTAAGGATGTGATGGGCCAACAACCAGTTTGACCAAGGGCATGTTACTGGCAATCTAGCGTAGTTAGAACCAACCTCTCTTTCTAGTGATTCAGTCTGGCGCATGCTCCCAGCATAGTTAGAAGTTAGCACAGTTTTTCTTCCTAGTGAACCTCACAGCCAACCACATACATACCTCTAGGGCGCACCTGATGTGCGAAACCCCAGCAAATTGTCCCGGGATAGTTTAGCCTACAAGTTGTCTGCTTTGTCCCTTGGATGCACCGGTGCTCTTTTTCTAGGCACGTCCTTATCTTTGCTGCT
The DNA here is from genome assembly GCA_030063025.1 of Avena longiglumis. NCBI lineage: Eukaryota > Viridiplantae > Streptophyta > Magnoliopsida > Poales > Poaceae > Avena > Avena longiglumis. Next base: position 576,158,507 of record CP125973.1, read on the forward strand.
GGATCTACATGGTTGTTTAACTAGATTCTTTCTGATTGTTGGTCCAAGGGGACGATGTTTTTGATGGATCTATATCATATATCAGCTTGGCGTTCTAAGGATGTGATGGGCCAACAACCAATTTGACTGGGGCATGTTACTAGCAAATCTGTCATACCGTATCATAGTTGGAACTTTTTTCTTTCTACTAGCAATTCAACCTGGCACACGTTCCCAGCATAATTAGAACTCTTTCTTCGTAATGTGCTTCACATCCACATAGGTACATCTAGGGCACCTGGTATGTGAAGCCCCAGCAAATTGTCTGGGATAGTTTAACCTACAAGTTGTCTTCTCTTTGTCCCCTGGAAGCACCGGTGCTCTTTTCCTAAGCACTCGAGTGCGCGGTGCTCACGATGTGATCTCCCTGGGATCTTATTCTCCGGTGGGTGGCGTGATCCCAGGTGCCGCTTTACAGTCTCCAGGAGACCTCCCCTCAGCCGATCTTTCTTGGTCTCAAGGGGCAACACCATGCTACTTGATGTGATGTGATCATCCATCCCGTTCCTTGCCTTGCCTTGACGGCATATGTCTGGTATAAGCTGTTCAAGTGTCAGCACCATGCACGCACGAGCTTTTCTTTTGGAGATCAAGTCTGATCCTGTGTCATCAATAATGAACAATCAGTTTGCCGCGACAGAAGGGGTTGTACCAGCAAGACCACCACCACTGGTCGAAAAGGCTTGTTGTAATACTACTAATCTACTACTAGTATAGTCTAAACCAGCAGCAAGGCTTTTTTGCCGCAACGGAATACCGACAGCAAGGGCCGCTTTACGGCTGGCTGGCTGGCTCTGCGATACTGCAGTAGTCCTATCGAAGTGGTTCTGTTGAGAGGCTGTCAAGCACATTCGTTACCCACTAATGAGTGGCAACCCCCCTGTCAAGTTGCATTGCTTTTCCTGGTAGGAGTGTACATTCGTTTGCCTGTCTTTGTGTGTTGGGATCAATAATTTGGTGGCGTGCTGGCTTTGCCGCCGCTGAAGACTTTGCTTTAGCATCCGTCGTCGGCGTTCCAGGAATCGGCCCTGGCGGTCGTCCCGGCATCAGCCTGGTCTGCTGCCTTGGTTGATGTACTAGAGCTCCCATGAGGAAGTGATATGTGGAGTTGGGGGTGTTGGATTGGGTCCGGAGAGTGAGACTCAGCTGGGGGTGTGGGGTGGGGGCGAGGCCGAGTCAGCTTGGTCTCGGGATCCGCTGAGGAGGATTGGACGGGTGGTGAGGTGGCACCGGCAGAGGGTACAGGATCCTGAGCTGGACGGTTGCCCAAGTGGGCGGGGGCGGGCGGTGGTGGCACGTGCTGCTGACCCTGCTGCTTCTGCTGCGCCTATCACGACGGCGAGGACGGCCTTGCCACGTGCGCCCACAGATACTAGTTTGCTTGTCTGCCTGCCTGCCTCGTCGATCTGAGTCACCTCCCCCATACAGGTAGTACTAGTATTCAGGTGCGTGTCTGCGTGTGTGCCGCGTCTGGCGTGGACCGGCACGGTGGTGGATTCTCTGCCCCCCTGGGCCTGGGTGTGGCGTTGCGTGGGACGGTGCCTCGGCCAGGTCGCCGGAGCGCCGCCCTCTGCACAGAACCATCTTTGTTTTCGGGTGGTTCACGAGGTCCTACGTTGCCGGCACCAAGGCAGGGCCGGGAGCGGGACGGACGAGGCAATGAATCATGGCGCACAAAGCTGGACACGGAGACCACCCCACTCGCCCTACCCTGCTCGCCCTTTGATTGATCGCTCCCTTCCAGACAGCTGGACCACACATGTTCTCCGTCAGGCCGGCCGGACGGACGCAATACTATGTGCCCCGATACCGCCGGCAGGGCACGCCGCGACAGTCAGTGTGCCGTCTGCTCGCTCGAACGATCGATTGCTTTTGCTTGCCTCCTCCTCCTGAACCGCGCCTTGAATCTCCGGTTCGCTGGCACACCAACTCGGACCTTTTGCTCCTCGCCGTCGCCCTCGTCACCATTCACGAACCATGTTAGCCGCGTGTCGCTGACCCCGCGCGCACACCAGCTGACCGACTGTTCCGGCCGGCGACCGACCTAACGCAAACGTATGTACGTAAAAGCGTTATTATGGCACGCACAGACCGAGAGCAACTTGTATGGCCATGGCCGGGTGAAGCGGTGTGTGTGATGGACGTAGTACAGCACAACAGATGGATGGATGGATGGGTCGCGTCGACGTGCGTGTTGCTGTTGGAGTGCTGGTCATCTCCGTTTCTTTTATGTTATTATCCTCTTTCAGGCATGACGAGGGGACTGTTAATTAAGAGGTGACGAGGTAGACGACGACGACGACGACCAAACCAAAGGTAGGTCTCGCGCGACTAGCTAGCTAGCTAGGGAGGTGGTGGCCAATGGCAGCAACAACTAGCTAGCTTGGTGAGGCGGATACACAAGGACACGATCACACTACGCCAGACAGACAGATACTGCTGATTACCTCACCCCGAGGGAATATAATCTCTATCCGGAGATAGTTTGTCAGGTGCGTGCGTGGCTGTCGCCGTCTCTCTCTGATCTGTCCCCACTAATATATGGTGGATCCCACGTGTTCTTTCTTTCTTTCCTTGACGGCATTCGGCCGATCGATCACACCAGCGAGAAAAAAAAGCGGAAAGGTGCAAGACGACGAAGGTCGATGATGGTGGAAAGAAGATATCGCGCACACCACCGTAAAGTGCACGCCTCGAGAGATTCACCGTCGATCGCGTGCATGGGTGCATGCATGTACCCACGGCATGCATGATCGTATTTTCCGATTCAGGTGGTCTTATTCTGAAGTCTGGACCTTACATACATGTATTATTATTATATGTGCAGCTCCATCTGTGTACAACACTTGATCATCGTACCATCGTGCGTGTACTACATCTTTACATCGCTGCTAGTGTGCGTGCATCATGGGCTAGCTAGCTCCTTTTCCACTAGGTCTTGTTCTGAACCCTGCGTGTATGTATGTATATATGTACATATGTGCAGCTCCCACAGATCTGTGCACCATTGCTTAATAAGGAATTACTTGCCAACCGGTGTTTAGCTAGCGTGTGAGCGATGCCATGCCTGCATGTTGGTCGACCCGTTGGCGGCGGCGGCGGTAGCAGTAGCCCCTTTCCCTCTGGGGATCTTCCTGAGCACGCCGGAGTCCATCTTGGCGAGGTGGCCTCGGAGGTCGTGCGAGCCTCGCGCCACCAGCTGGTCCACCTCATGCTCGTACCGCTCGTACAGCGCCGGAACCGTCATCACGCAAACCACCACTGCCACACCAAACACAGCAAATCTCTCAAGTCAAGTTTCTGTTATTCTGGTGGTGCAGAGATGTTCTGAAGGAACCAACAATCTCTGAAACTTGCTGCTGAAGGTGTCGATCGGGATTGCTTACCGATGTAGAGCAGCGTGAGGGAGCTGAAGCAGCTGGCGAACACCGACCCGATGTACAGAGACACCACCGTCTGATACAGCAACATGTTTCTCATGAGTTTTCCATGTGTATGTTGGTACATGATCCTTTTTCGTGTCTGTGTGTGTGACTGTGTGTTTGTCTGAATGAGGTGAGCGAGCGAGGTGCTTACAAGGATGAACATCTTGAGGTCCTGCCCGCAGGCGATGTCGTAGAGCCTGTGCACCACCCAGTTGAGCCGCCTGTGCAGGCCCAGGATCACCTGCCTCGTCGTCCTCTCCGACAGCACCGTCTCCGGGATCCTTGGAACCGGCCTGCGTGAAGTTGCCATCACAGAGATTCAAATACATTTTCAACCCATTTTTTTGTTCCTCATCTTAGAATAATTTTCAGGCTACATGTATGAAACTATTTTTTGTTCGAGTGTTGCAAGAGTCCACTATTTCTGAAACCTGGATGTCTGAAACAACAGAACAGTAATAAGAAGACTGAAGAAAATGGGCGGTGCAGTACAGGTTGAGGAACGCGGAGGCGTTGGTCCATATGAAGAAGGTGAGCATGGCGATCATGGCCGCGTAGCACGTTAGCGTCAGGAAGTGGTACTCCGCCACCTCGAACAGGCCGTACGCCACCGTCGCCGCGCCCAGGATCGACGCCGACACCTCCTTCCGCCTCCACAGGATGATGTCCGCCGCTGCAGTTGCATACATGAATGAAATTCAGAAAGCTTGGCCATCCAGGTACGTTTCAAATCGATTAGTTTCAGTAAAACCGTGTGCCCATGATCAATCTTTCTTTGCTCACCTCCGCGTCCACCTAGGGTGGCATGGAGAGGCCTCTCCCTGCCGAAGAGCCTCGGCGCCCTGTGCCCGTGAGATCCCCCCGTTACCATTTTGGTGTGTGTTTGATGTTTTCGAATGTGCAGCTCTGGTGTTGAGGTTGTTGTTCCTAGAAATTACCAGCATGCATATATAGGATTGGAAAAAAAAGACACTTTGGCAGTGTTCAAGGGAAAGAGCAAAGCATAGCTTTGGGCTCAGGGCTAGCTTTCCTTTGATACTTTGGTGTCCTTGTGCCTTTTGGAGTTGGGATCTGATCCAAACCTTGTGATTCTGGATTCTGCATATTTGGTTTCTTTTGTTGGATGGATGAAACATGCGTTTCTTCAGCTACAAAAGACCCCTTTTTTCAGAAAGTAATAATGTAAGTCGCGGCGTCCATCTTTTATTTTTATTTTTTATTTTACCGAAACTAGCAGGTTCCCTCAACAGCTGTAAAAATAGTGTTCACAATTCTTCAAAATCAGTCGCTTCAGAGTCGCACTATAGGAAATAATTGCTACGCGGCCGTCGGCACAGCGCTAAATAGCCGTCGGCACAGCACATCGCTAAATAGCCGTCGGCACAGGCTGTGCCGACGGTGGCCGTCGGCGTAGCCCCCTCGGCGTACGTCCTCGTTGGCACAGTTCCTCCCCCTCGGCACAACGTCTTCCAGCGGGCCCCGCGTGTCAGCCAACGGCCGTCTTGCTAACGGTTCAGCCTGGAGCTACGCCGACGGCCTGGCCGTCGGCATAGCCTAAAATATTTTTTTTTATTTTTTTAATCTTTGAATTATTTGACTCCTTAATCTTCCACTTTAATCATTTTAACACTATTTATAGTTAATAATTGATTAAATTGCAGTCTTAGTAAAAGTTCCCGTTCGGTCACCCATCCTAGCACTACTCCAGCTCTAGCACGCTTAACTTCCTCGTTCCTTCAGAATCTCTTCCCGCAAAGCAATTTACTCATTGTTGTCAATACTATGATATAATTCCTATTAACTCTTATATCATCATGTCATATGGTTGTATTTTTTGAAATTACAAGCAATTATTTAAGTAAACAATAATGAATAAGTAAAAATATTATTAAATTCAAATAAAAATATAATGATTTTTTTTGTATTTTTTATCTAATATGGAATAATTAATATCTTTAAATCGTAAATCGAATTCGTAAATAATATGTCTAAATTGATTAGAAAATGAGAGGAATCCAAATATGATATCAATATCAACTTATCACAAACTATGCCGTGATTCTTATCATAATTTCATTTGCCCGCTTAAAGCAAGACGCATAAAGATTCTTAGCTCGGGACTGAGACTCGCTAAACTTGAAGTGGATCTACGATGAAACAACATATTTTGAACCTAAAAATGATTTTTGTAAAAAATCATGAGCATCCGATCATGTACCTATAGTTCATATCTGACCTACTTCCTGTCGATTCGGCAGAAATTTGTCTTTTTCACCAGGTATAGAAGGAAATGTTTGAGATCCCCGTGTTATGAAATTATCCATATAAGGTGGTCTAGTATTTTTGAAAAATGTTACGGTAGTATTTTGAATTAGCCATTTGGTGGTTGCTTCACAAAACCGTCCGTTTTTTGCACTCGGAAAATGGAAAATAGCTTTTTGGTACGACGAAAAGGAAAACTTCCTCCAGAATCATTGTTCGCCATCTCATGATGCACACTTATGCATAATATGGACACATTATCACAAACTATGCGTTCATTCTAGCCATAACATTGGTCATTTGACCCGAAAGTCAAGAAACCTCGAACGAGATAGGTCATTTTGTGAAGGTTTTTTTGAGACATAATCAATATACCAAGTTTGATATTTTTCTTTCTAACTATGTCACATAATATGACACCACGCTAAGGTTTCACGTTGTTTGGATCGTTTTTGAATTTATGATGCCCGTTTTAAACTATCGTTAAACTTTGTCGAAGGGCAGACATGAAGATTCTTAGCTCGGGGCTGAGACTCGCTAAACTTGAAGTGGATCTATGATGAAACAACATATTTTGAACCTAAAAATGATTTTTGTAAAAAATCATGAGCATCCGATCATGTACCTGTAGTTCATATCTGACCCACTTCCTACCGATTCGGCAGGAATTTGTCTTTTTCACCAGGGATAGATGGAAATGTTTAAGATCCCCGTGTTATGAATTATCCATGTAAGGTGGTCTAGTATTTTTGAAAAATGTGACGGTAGTATTTTGAATTAGCCATTTGGTGGCTGCTTCACAAAACCGTCCGTTTTTTGCAATCGGTAAATGGAAAACGACTTTTTGTGCGACAAAAAGGAAAACTTCCTCTTAAAACATTGTTCACCATCACATGATGCATACTTATGCATAATATGGACACATTATCACAAACTATGCCTTCATTCTAGCCATAACATTGGTCATTTGACCCAAAAGTCAAGAAACCTCGAACGAGATAGGTCATTTTGTGAAGGTTTTTTTGAGACATAATCAATATACCAAGTTTGATATTTTTCCTTCTAACTATGTCACATAATATGACACCACGTGAATATTTCATGTTGTTTGGATCGTTTTTGAATTTATAATGCCTGTTTTAAATCATCGTTATACTTTGTCGAAGGGTGGGCATGAAGATTCTTAGCTCGGTGCTGAGACTCGCTAAACTTGAAGTGGATCTATGATGAAAAAACATATTTTAAACCACAAAATTATTTTTATAAAAAATCATGAGCATCTGATAATGTACCTGTAGTTCATATCTGACCCACTTCCTGCCGATTCGACAGGAATTTGTCTTTTTCACCAGGGATAGACGGAAATGTTTAAGATACTCATGTTATGAAATTATCCATGTAAGATGGTCTAGTATTTTTTTAAAATGCGACGGTAGTATTTTGAATTAGCAATTTGGTGGTTGCTTCACAAAACCGTCCGTTTTTTGCACTCGGTAAATGGAAAACGGCTTTTTGGTGCGACGAAAAGGAAAATTTCTTCCTGAAACATTGTTCGCCATCACACGATGCATACTTATGCATAATATGAACACATTATCACAAACTATGCCTTCATTCTAGCCATAACATTGGTCATTTGACCCAAAAGTCAAGAAACCTCGAACGAGATAGGTCATTTTGTGAAGGTTATTTTGAGACATAATCAATATACCAAGTTTGATATTTTTCCTTCTAACTATGTCACATAATATGACATCACGCGAAGGTTTCATGTTGTTTGGATCGTTTTTGAATTTATAATGCCGTTTTAAACCATCGTTATACTTTGTCGAAGGGTGGGCATGAAGATTCTTAGCACGGGGCTGAGACTCGCTAAACTTGAAGTGGATCTATGATGAAACAACATATTTTGAACCTAAAAATGATTTTTCTAAAAAATCATGAGCATCCGATCATGTACCTGTAGTTCATATCTGACCCACTTCCTACCAATTCGGCAGGAATTTATCCTTTTCACCAGGGATAGACGGAAATGTTTGAGATCCCCCTGTTATGAAATTATCCATGTAAGGTGGTCTAGTATTTTTGAAAAATGTGACGGTAGCATTTTGAATTAGCCATTTGGTGGTTGCTTCACAAAACCGTCCGTTTTTTGCACTCGGAAAATAGAAAACGGCTTTTTGATGCGACGAAAAGGAAAACTTCCTCATGAAACATTGTTCGTCATCACATGATGCATACTTATGCAAAATATCGACACATTATCACAAACTATGCCTTCATTCTAGCCATAACATTGGTCATTTGACCCGAAAGCCAAGAAACCTCGAACGAGATAGGTCATTTTGTGAAGGTTTATTTGAGACATAATCAATATACCAAGTTTGATATTTTTTCTTCTAACCATGTCACATAATATAACACCACGCGAAGGTTTCGCATTGTTTGGATCGTTTTTGAATTTATAATGCCCGTTTTAAACTATATATAATGTTTTATATTTTACTTAATTTTTGTTTATAAATGTGTAATATTTGAGTGTAGATAGATAGAATTTTTTTTTCTGCAAATTTTGATATATTATTTGTATTTTTCTGAATTTGAATGATTTAGTTATGATTTTTCAAAAAATAATAAAAAAGGAAAAAAATCTAAAGGCCTATGCCGACGGCCTGGCCATCGGCACAGACCAAACAATTTTTTTTAAAAGGCTGTCTAACGCCGTTTGCGTTATCGTGTCTGAACTGCGTCGAGGGCTATATCTACGCCGAGGGCCACCGTCGGCACAGACCTCGCTACTACGCCGACGGCCATACTATGCCAAGGGCTACCCTCGACACAGTCATCTACGCCGACGGCCAAATCTACACCGACGGCCGGGCTGGTCGGCTGGCGAGGGAAGACAGCTACGCCGACGGCCCCGAGCGTAGCCGACCGGCCGTCGGCGCCTTATTTGTTTCCTATAGTGTCGGTTCGGTGCAGGCTGTGCAAATCATATAATGAACACTGTGACAGTTCTAAGATTCGTTTCTTGCTGCTACTTAAACGGGACCGATCTCTTCATGTTAATTGGTTTATGTTACTTACTTCTCTGTCTTCTTTAGCATTAACATATACCGGTTGAAAAAAGAACTCGCTGTAAAGTTGAACACTAGTCCATGCTTCCTAGAAACATCTACAGAATTCTTAACACATAGCATACCCAATGACGAAATCATTGTTCTTGCAGGAACCACAGTACATGCTTTTTTTATGGCTTCTTTACAACAAAAAGCTGCTTACAAGAGACAACATTGCTATTCGTCGAGAAATATCTGACAAAACATGTCTTTTGTGTGATGAACCTGAAAGTGCACTACATCGGTTCCTTGACTGTGCTATAGCACATCAATTTTGGAATTAATTTGCTGGATCTTTACATGGTTCTCTAGGGAATAGTATAAGAACGTTCATCTGTGATATTGGAAACACACAGAATTGCGTTACTGCACCAATGCATTTACCTCCGCTACTTTATGGGCTATTTGAAAGATGCGTAACAACCTCTGTTTTCAGGGGAAGCAATGGAGAAACGTGCACTATCTCTGGGATATTGTGGGTCAAATTCATTCACATGAAAGACGTTGTGCAAGATCAAACATACTTCGCTGTTAATCAAACCATATGATCAAAGAGATCCTTGCATATCTAATAAAAAAAGGATGTGTGCATCTTTTCGATTTGACAGAGGCCAGGGGTTTCAACTTCCATTAAAAAAAGAACCATGTGAATGAAGGTACATCACTTGAAGCGGCCAAGGCCAATGCTAATTTACCGACAACACAGTCCTCAGGTAGAGCACGCCATTAATGAAGAATCAACTTTCAGTAGACGTTTCGGAAATGATCATATTGCACCCAACAGCCGACGGAACCATTACCATCCCACGTTCGTATTTGCGCCTATTCTTAAACATGGGAGGGAATAGGTCAACAGGCATCTGAGGCGTCGTTACAACAAACTCATAAGTCATAACCAACCTCGGACAGGACATCTCTTGCACTACCCAGAAGAGGCCAAAGCATTGTTCCACCCTGTTATAGCGTGCCATGAGGAAGAAAACAATTCTCTCCAAGATGGAACTCTGGTGGGCGTATCGATTCTGACTCGAAAGGACAGGTGCAGTCCTCGCGCCTTAGATCCCAATATGCCATAAACTTGTGGTTAGGCAGGGGATCAAACCAAACCACTCTCAGATGTATGTGTGTGTATACTCGCTGCGCAAATTTCTCACGTGTATCTAGCATGTAGCTCGGACAATGCTGGAGATTTGTATATACTGTCCTTTGGACACATGCTAGTTGCTTGCTCATGGTTGATATTATCAGTGGTGACAGTTTTATTAAACTAAGGCAAAAGGCTTGCCCCAATCTATTAATTAAGGAGTTTCACAATAAGTGGTGACATTGGATGGCTTAGCTATTATAACGAACAATGCAAAAAATATGGTTTTGTTAAAAGGGTTCTAGCTTGTTGAAGAAATTGCAGATGGTATGAACATGTTACAATATGAGATGATGCATTTTTCACTTGTAAGATGGCACTGAAAGTGCAAAAATAATTTATTTTATATGCTTTTGTATAAATATCAGGCCTAAAAAATTAGTTTTTTTTTAAATGAAGCATTCTTATTTGGGGAGGAATAGTTTAAGATAGAGGAGAACATGAGAATTTTCACATGCTAAATTGCTGATTTACCAATTAAATACCTTGGCATGTTTGTGAATAAAATTAGGCTTAGAAATAGAGATTGAAAGTTTGTTGAAATAATAATAGCTATTTGTGGCAGGTTTGTAGCTTCCATTACCAAAATGGAGTTGACAATACTGAGTTGTGCAATAGAGTTGTTGTCGAGGTGGTCAGGTATGTGCTTCAGGGTGAGCCTTCATATGAAATGGCATGAGTACTACAATATTGGGATATATTAGGGCGGGACTATCGAGCAGCTCGACTCGTTAAGGCTCATGCTTGTTAAGGCTTGGATCATTAAACTCGTTAAGGATAATGAGAAAAAAGTAAAGCTCGGCTCAGTTCAATAGATGTTAATGAGCACTCACAAGATGCTCGTTAAGAAGATGCATTAGCCTCAGACAGAGGCATACCGATAACTAAAAATGATAGTTATTTATATGCGCTTGATACGCCGTAAACGTATCTATAATTTTTGATGCTCCATATTTGTTTTGTACCAACGTTCTTATGTTTTGTCTACACTTTGAAGCATTTTTATACATCTTCTAGAACTAACCTATTAACAAGATGCCATAGTGTCAGTTCCTGTTTTCTGCTGTTTTTGGTTTTAGAAAAGCTAGTAAAGAAATATTCTTGGAATTGGACGAAACCAAAGCCAAAGTTCCTATTTTTCCGGACACTACATGGAGTCTGAAGGAGAGACGAAGAAGCGCCACGAGGCAGCCGCACCAGGGGGCCGCGCAGGTCCACCCTAGGCCGCGTCGCCCTATGGTGTGGGCCCCTCGGGCTCAACCGACCTTGCCCCTTCGCCTATATAAACCCCCCGAGGAGAAAACCCTAAGTATCCAATCAGAAATCCACGAAAAAGTTCGTAGCCGCCACCACCATCTTTCCTAGATCAGGAGGGATCTGAAGCTCTTTCCGGCACCCTACAGGAGAAGGGAGATCATCCCGGAGGCCTTCTTTATCACCATGCCAACCTCCGGAGTGATGCGTGAGTAGTTAATCTTTGGACTATGGGTCCATAGCAGTAGCTAGATGGTTGTTTTTCCTCTTTGTGCTATCATGTTTAGATCTTGTGAGCTGCCTATCATGATCAAGATCATCTATTTGTAATCCTACATATTGTGTTTGTTGGGATCCGATGGATATTGAATACTATGTCAAGATTGATCATTGATTCTATCATGTCTATGTTATTTGTGATCTTGCATGCTCTTTGTTGCTAGTAGTTACTCTGGCCAAGTATTTGCTTGTGACTCCAAGAGGGTGTATTTATGCTCGATAGTAGGTTCATGCCTCTAGTAATCTGGGAGAGTGACAGAAACCTCTAAGGTTGTACATGTGTTGTTGCTACTAGGGAGAAAACAATAATCCTTTGTCCAAGGGAAATTGTATTGTTTACTTTACACACTTTGCTTAATGCAATTATCTGTTGCTTGCAACTTAATACCCGAGGGTTGTTCGGATGATATCCTGAAGGTGGATTATTAGTCATAGATGCAGTTGGATTACGGTCTATGTATTATGTTGTAATGACCAAACAAATCTCATAGTGATCATCATGCCATTTACATGCATTGTTATGAATTCTCTATCTATCAATTTCCCAACTGTAATTTGTTAACCAAACAAGTTATTTATCTTATGGAGAAACACCTCTAGTGAACTGTGGACTCCGGTCCATTCCTTCCCACTGATATTCAATCTACTATCTACGGTTTACCTTATGCAATTACTACAAGCAATTACTTTCTTCCACACTATACGTATAATCCTTTGTTTTCAACAAACTAGAAAGCTTGACAACCTCACTGTAAGTTGGGGCAAAGTATTTTGGTTGTGTTGTGCAGCTTCCACGTTGCTAGCAACACCTTGGGAGATGTTTCCTTTCTCCTACTGGTTCGATAACCTTGGTTTCACAACCGAGGGAAAACTTGCTGCTGTGCTCATCACACCTTGCTATTGGGGTTTCCCAAAAGACTCTACAGTAACCGAGCCACATCAGCGCTCATGAGAAAGAGTACATAGTTAGGGCACTACTCACCGATCCACCATCAGTAGTAGTTCTTGGCGCCTCCTCGACAGCATATGCAGGATCCGTTCCATGTCCATGTGATATGTTAGGGCACTACTCACCGATCCTCCATCAGCAGCAGTGATTGGCGCCTCCTCAGCAGCATGTGCAGATCGAGAAGTTGGAGATGGGGTATGCGGTGGGGAGACAGCGATACAGACGAAAAATATTCGGATCAATCAGGAGAAATAAGGCCTTTGGTCGATCACTCTCTCTCCTGGATCGATCGGTCTTCCTCAATGGGCCAGTTGCTTGTCTTAGATGGGCTGTCAGATTAGACATGTAGCAACATAATTGGGCCATACCTTGATTGTTATCGAGATTAACGAGTAGCTCATGAACATCGTTAACTTGATCGTTTAGCTCGTTAAGGATATCGAGCAAAAACTGTAGCTCAGCTCAGATCGTTAAGGAAAAGAGTCGATTTCGAATGAGCCGACCAAACGAGTGCTCATTAAACTCATCGAGTTTCGAGTTTTTTGTCCAGCCTTAGATATATATCTATACAAATGATCAATACATCACCGACGCCGAGTGTCTAGAAAATGATTTTGGCCTTTGATATGATTATGGTATTTTTATGCATCTAAGACATTCTATGACACGACAGAGCATCGCCGTGTCCTTTGGGGTGGGCAAACGAGTCCGACACTTACCCTGATGATTACATAAATGGTTTGTCTCGGGTTTAGATCATTACATTTCACAAATAAGTGTCATAATGTGAATATATTTCATAGGCTGATGATTAGTGGAGGAGCGAGTGAATTATGTGAGGTGGGGAGTCGATGTCCTCCCTCTCCCTTGACTTATACATTTCCACCAATGTCTCTAACCTTCACATACAATATAGAAAATATTTCGGCTATCACGAAGCGGAAAGCAACGACCTATCAAGGAGGTAGATGCATTGGGCAAAATAAAGTTGTCATTACCAACAAGATTGTCAAGAGAGCGGACAACTTTGAGGTCTCATGCTTTAAATCTATAGTCTGTATATGTTGGTACATAGCTACAATGTAATTACTGAAGAACACACATGAATGAATGTTAAGCAATGTCTAATTAAGTTTGTTAAGAGCATCACATGGATACTACGCAAACCAATTTTGCGTAGAGAGGAGAGAATATTTGTGTAGCCAAAAGTTATCCCGGTTTTGTTACAATACTCAATATTGGGAACCCATATTTTGAGCTTCCCTTTCTCTACATCTTCTCTATTATACACTGCATATATCATCAAACTAATTAAAATTTTATGCACATGATAATTGAAGCTTTTTATCATTATAAAATCCAAGTGCGTCGTAAATCTAAAACCTCAACCAAAGTGCATCATCAATACAAGCAAAAATTATACTCATTCTGGTGATATATTATCTCATGTTTCAAAGAATTGACAATGAATCATTAATGATTTATGAATTGGAATGAATAAAGAAACTAAGTTAATCATGACATGTAAAACTTTTTTTTAAATGGGGAGTTAAACCCGACCTCTGCATCAATAGATGCAAATAGTCATTTATTAAAAACTTCCAGCATTCCAAAGTTTACAAATCACGGACCGGAGAGGGTCGATACTTTGTACATAAAAAAATAGTGTTCTATTAGGAAAACAATCCAAAATAGATTCATGTTGCTTAAATCGTTGTATACCCATGGGTGAGTAGCTACCCACCTAGTAGTGAATTCACACTCCTTTTACAGGATTATATGGAATCAAGTGGAATTTTTATGGATAAACATAACATAAATAATAAATCAACAAGAGAAACCCTAGTTTGTCATCACAATGGACGGTCATATAAATATTTATATCTTTGTGTCACACGAAGTTACTCGTCGTCGTCCTTCGGACCGTGGAGCCATGTGATGGTGTCGACCTCCACGTCGGCGCCTGACACCGTCTGGACGCTTCCATAGTCGGATGCGCCCGACACCGGCTGGATGCAACTGGAGCCTGATGCGCGCGACACCAGCCGTATGCACCTGCTACGATATGATGGGGATGTGGTAAAATATCGCCTTTTAACTTTGTGTGATAGCTTGTATATATTGGCGAGTGGTAGTGGAAAGAAACGATGATATGAAGAGTTGTGCGGTGGTGTACCGGAGTAGAGACTTTCAGAGATGGGTCAAAACCAATCACGTACTTCACTCCTGTATGATGTGGATGTGGTAATGTCCATATTTGTTCCCTTCCTCCGGTATAACTAGCTTATTTTCCATCTAAGTCCTTATTTTTTACTTGATTCTTCCAAGTCTTTCGGGGGAGGGGGACAACGGCCCCCCTCTCCCTTGACTTATACATAGCTCCACCATTGTTTCTAACATTCACATACAATACCAAGAAATATTTTAGCTATGCCTATCAAGGAGGTAGATGCATTGGGCAAAAAGCAAGTTATCATTACTAGCAAGATTGAAGACAGTTGACTACTTTGAGATGACATGCTTTAAGTCTATAGTCTGTACATGTTGGTATATAATTACAATGTAATTAGTGATGAACACATGAATGAATATTAAGCCAGTGAATCTTCGGTGTCTGCCCGGGTACCACTGATCGGGCTGAACAAGCTTAACCTATAGATTGGCCTGCTGGTTGAACTTCATGTTCAAAGTTGGAGGCCGTGGCTTCTTCATGCTTCAAATTTTTCATCACAGAAATTGACAGAACATCGGTGCAAAAGGCCAAGCACAAGGATGTCATGTACTCATGTCTTACAGATAAAAATGTAACTAAAAAGTGAAAACCGTCCTGTGGAACATGAACTAGTCATTAACTTCGGTGTAAAGACTTAGGCATAAATTTTGAAACCACCTCACTGCAAGTATCCACAAGAATTCCAGCTTCACCGTCCTACGCAGAGAACACCAAACATGACTTAAGCACGGTTTGCTTGGCCTATTCGAATGCATTCTATTGAACACATCCAAAACACACTCTCTTCCTCTCTCACCCTATCTCCTCTGTTGTACTTAGGTATATAGGCACCAAACTAGAAGCAACAAGCCCACAAAATGGTTTGACAATGGAATGATGTGAAAAGTAAAAATAAAATACTAACATTAATAGACTATAAAGACATGTTCATTATGATAAATTAATGATTGACATGATAAGACTAATAATGACAAGGGAAACATTGTTTATGAAACTAACAAGGCTTATAATTAAAGATTGATAATTCTTAAACTAAAGAGCACACAATAACAAGTGAAGAAGACAACTAAAATAAAGGACCGAGAAGAAAAGGAAATAAAATATAGCTCAATAGCTAGTTATCATGACTGAACAATTAAGAAGGAACTAGACACATGGAATGAGATAAATAAAATTACATATGAAGAATTATGACCGTATACTAAATACAAACAGAAAATAAATAAATAGATACTCATAAAAATAGGGCAAAAAAATCTTGAACCGAGCTTCCCTCCTATAGCCGTCTGAATTTTCAGGAGGTAGAAACCTTGCTTTTTTGACCAATAGATAGCAATCATAAAAGGAACCTAGAGCATAAATATGTCTTGCTAAAAGTATAAGAAATCCCACTTAAAGTCCTAAAGTCAGATTAAAAATCAGCAGCATTGAGCATTACCCCATTCTATTTCTATTTTAGGTAATAATAAACAAAGGAAAAGTAGTATTCGGCGCCCAAAATGGCCAACTAACATTGCTTCCTCAATAGCATGGTTTCTCCTAGAAAACAACGCTCAAAACATTTAATGACATTGGTGCTTGAATATTTCTTGGGGTGACACGGGGTGGCATCCCCAAGCTTGAGATTTTGTCCATTCTTCATCTCATTACATCATTCTTCCCTTACACCTGAAAATTTTCCTTTATACAAAACTTCACACAATCTTCATTAGCAACATTAGTGCATTCAAAAGTAATAGACCTATGGGTTTAGTTCAACACAACAAAACTTCCATTAAGAACACAAGATACTGAAGCAATTCCCTTAAAAAGCTCAATTTACCAAAGAGAATTAAAAAAGAAATCGATAAGAGACAAATGCAAATAATGGCACAAATCTATCAAAATAGAACAACATGTAAAAACCGATTTTTCGAAGACCTTATGTTGCTCAAATCAAAATGTGTTGAACTAACGAAAGTTATCTGACAACCTGGGGGATTTATTCAGAAATTTACAAATCAATCCGACTTACAGAGATTTTCATGAATTTTTACAGTGAAGCACATAAATCTGTTTCGGAACAGCAACTTCGCCAAATCTTAGTTCTCTCTATTAGAGGTTATTCTTGGCACAAAAATCACACAAAAAGGATAATAAGAGGTTATTATAGAAGTAATAACTTCCAAGACTCTACTAAAACTAGAAGAGTATATGTTATTGACTGGTACCTTGAATTGCATCTAGTACCCTTATTTTATGTTTTCTCCATGATCTAGTACTCCCTTGGTGTCTTCTATCCTCATCATGGATTGATGAGATTCAAAATAATTTGTAGATACAACATTATTTCACCATACGAACTGAATCTAGTTATTCACTTTATGTATATTTCTCCATGTGCAAATTTGTGCATTAAGGCCCAATGTACTACAAGAGATGGGTCAAAAACGATCACGTACTTCACTCTGGTATGACAGGAATGTGGCAATGCACATATTTCTTCCTTATGACAGTCAGTGGTGGTAGGTTTGTAGCTACCATTACAAAAATGGTGTTGACAATGCTGAGTTGTGCAACATAGCTGTTGCCGAGGAGGTACGATATGTATTGAAGGTGAGTTTTTATCCGAAATGGTATAAGTACCACACTATTGGGATATACAACTATACAAATGACCGATACATCATGGACCTGAGTCTCTAGACAATGATACGACAAAGCATTGTCACATCCTTGAAGGCGCCTCCCTTGACTTATACATAGTTCCACCAATGTTTCTAACCTTCACATACAATACCAAGAAATATTTTGGCTGTGACAAAGAGTAAGAAACTACCTGTCAAGGAGGTAGATGTATTGGGCAAAAGCAAGTTATCATTACCAACAAGATTGCCAACAGAGCGGACCACCATTGAGCTCACATGATTTATGTCTATACTCTATACAGTTTGATACATAGTTCCTTGCAACAGGCTTCCGTCCAAATCCATATAGAGTTCAACCAAGTCACTGACACCCATGCACCGTAGAAAAGAGCAAAAAAGGCCCGCTGGGGCAACATCACATCAAGCCCAATGCACCAAAAAGAAAAATAAAAGAGGAGAAGTTGACGTGCTCGCTCTAGAAGCCGCTGAGGCACTAGTAGGATCTGCGAAGCGCTGCGCCAACGTCCTGAGAGCCTGCAAGATGCCGTCGACGCTCACCCGATCCCTCTGTCTAGACAACGGGTACCACTGCTGTAGGTAGGTAAGGAAAGAAAACACAGAGTCAGATGCACGACGAGGAAAGATCATATCTATCACCATCTTAGTACGAATATTCCACATCCCACATAATGGCTGTAAACACCAATCAGAAGAGGTGGTGCTTCCTTCCGGTACGGTTTGTCTCAGTCTCGAGGAACTCGCGTGTCGAGGACAGACCCAAGCGCTTTTCGGATAAAGTTTCACAGAAACTGAGTGGCAGGACATGTGAACATAATGTGGGCGCACGTCTTGGCCGTCCCACATAGCGGACACAACCCATAGCTCGGGCCGTTACGTTTTTACACCTTAACCCTAGAAGGGAGGCGATCCCGTAGCAGTTTCCACGGAAAAATACGCAATCTCAAGGGTAAGGGTGACTTCCAAATGTGGTTTGTCCAAGGTAACTCAGGACCCTGGAAGAGGGTCCTATAAGCGAACTAACTAAAAAGGCTCCCGAGGGAGACTGACCCCATGTTACATTGTCCCTCTCCTCTGAGATGGACAAGTTCAGAGAGCCCCGCAGCCTCAGGAAGTCAGTGGCCTCAACGTTATTGAAGGTCCTCCGTAACGGGATGTTACAGTGGCCGCCCTGACCTGCCCCGACTACTAACATCGTGGGAACTGCATAGATGGGGAATAAGGCCGGGAATTCCTGGCGGAGGGGGACTCCAAATAACTAGGGGTCTAGCCAAAAAAGAACTTCCCGGCCATTGCCCACTACACAGAAAGCTCCCTTGCGGATGGAATGTTTAATGTTTTGTATGGCACGCCAGAACTGGGACCCCTCCCGTCGTTCACATGCCAACAGGGGACGGCCTAGGAGATACTTGGCCTTAATGAGTTGCAGCCAAAGGCCCCCATCGTCTTGAAGGATTTGCGAAACCCACTACAATAAAAGGGCCACTTGGTTGATAATAGTTACAATGTAATTACTGATGAACACACATGAATGGATTGTTAAGTAATGTCTAATAAATTCTTTTAAGAGCATCAGAAAGATACAACCCAAACCCATTTGGGTAGAGAAGAGAGAAGATTTGGGTAGCCAAACAATTCCTTCATTTGCAGCATAAGCAAAACTGGCACCCATATTTTGTGCTTCCCCTTCTCTACTACTTCCTCTGTTTGAAAATATAAAATGTTTTAGCTTTATAAACTAAATGTATCTAGACTTCCTTTAGTAGATAGATTCACTCAGGTTTGAAGTGAATCTACACACTAAAACAAGTCTAGATACATCTTCTTTACAAACCTAAAACATCTTATATTTTAAAACGAAGGTAGTATTTCTCTACCAATTAAGCCTGCACGTATGTAAGTACACATCTGCGACTCCAAACTCTGTACAGGCGTGCGTAATTGTTCACCGGGTACATGATCCGGTGTTTAGCGATGCCACGCCTGCATGTTGGTCGCCCCCGTTGGCAGAGCTGGTGGTAGCCCCTTTCCATCTGGGGATCTTCCTGAGCACGCCGGAGTCCATCAATGCGAGGTGGCCTCGGAGGTGCGAGTCTCGCGCCACCAGCTGGTCCACCTCCTGCTCGTATCGCTCGTATAGCGCCGGCACCGTCATCACGCACACCACCACCACACCAAACACAGCAAATCTCTCAAGTTTTCTGAATTACTACATACGTCTCTGAAACTTCTGCATGGTAGTTACTGAAAGTGTCGATCGATTGCTTACCAAGGTGGAGCAGGGTGAGGGAGCTGAAGCAGCTGGCGAACACCGACCCGATGTACAGAGACACCACCGTCTGCAGCAAGATGTTTATCAGATACAGAAAAGTTTGCCTGTATGTATGTTGGTACGTTGATCCTTTTTTGTATTTGTGTGTGTGTGTGTGTGTGTTTGCCTGTATGTATTTGGGTCGTAGAGCCTGTGCACGACCCCGTTGAGCCTCCTGTGCAGGCCCAGGATCACCTGCCTCGTCACCCTCTCCGACAGCACCGTCTCCGGGATCCTTGGCACCGGCCTGTATCAAGGTTGGAAGTAACATCACAAGAAGGAACCCCTCTTTCTGTATCATTTGTGTGCCTCAGGATTCAGAATAATAATCGGAACTAATAAAGGGCAGCCCTACGCGTCCCCTGGGGATCTGTGCTTTTTATCCCCCGGGTCTCCAGCCAACCACGTGTCTTCTTTTTAGATTCAACTGTTGGAGATAATGCCCTAGGCAATAATAAATATAGTTATTATTATATCTTTGTGTTTATGATAAATGTTTACATTCATGCTATAATAGTATTAACAAGGAAACATTAATACTTGTTTGATTTGTAAACTTAAATTGAAGTCTCTAGTAAAGCCTCTTCATAATACTAGCTTGTTGGTTAATAAATATTATGGTTTCCCTATCATGAACATTGAGATGTTATTAACAACAAGATCATATCGTTAGTAGAATGATATGGTGGACATACTTCTATAGATAAGCGTAGCATAAAGATCAAGTCATTTTAATAGTTCAATTGCTATATGCTTTCTGATACATTAGCTTGCAAGCATGTGACTGGCTCACAAGGGATCACATATCACGGGAACGAGAAAAGAGTACTTATCAGTAACGAGGTTGAACTAGGTATGCAGAGATACCGACGATCATAACCTCGGATAAGTAAACTATCGTGAGACAAAGGGAAATTGGTATCGTATGTAAGTGGTTCATTCGATCGCAAAGTAATCGTAGAAATATGTGGGAGCCATATGAATTTTCAGATTCATCTATTGGTTATTGTTCGGAGAAGTGTCTCAATCATGTCCGCATAATTCATGAACCGTAGGGAGACACACTTAAGGATTCGACGTTGTTTGAGTAGTTCACTACTAGAGAAAAGGCTATAGGAGACATGCTTGTGCGAGGCACATTTAGACCATATGCGCCTCCTATAAAATAGGCGAGGCACACTCCTTCTCCATGCGCCTCTAGTATAAAAATAGGCGAGCCGCATATGATAAGAATGCGCCTCCTATAATCCCTGTACGAACTAAATCTAGCAGCCCCATATTATGCGAGCATTCAGTCATATCGCCTCCTATATATTAGATAGATAGGCGCATATGGGCAGAATCGCCTCGCATAATCTGTGTGGGCCTGCGTGTTGGTAGGTGCACGAATGCTGGCGCATGGTTATATCGCCTCCTATATTTGATAATATGCGAGGCATATGGTCATATGTGCCTCAAGTAACTCCTTGGTCCGGGCGGTGGTAGGTGGCCGCATATGCGAGGCGCATATTGCTATATGCGCCTCCTATAGTTTGAATTATAGGAGGCGCATATTGTGATATGCGCCTCCTATAACCTGGCACCACTTTTTTCCAGCTTTTTGCACATGGAGCCAACTCTATAAAGTTACATTATACATATAATACTGAATACATATAATATACTCCGTATCAATATTCTTTATGACCATTCTAGTAATATAATTTTTTTATTATAAATATTGATGTGTTTTATATGTTACTTGGTTCAACTTTACAAAGTCAAACTGACAAAAATGTAATTTCACCAAAAAATGACAAAAAATGTACGCAATGTATTTTACTCACAGTTGGCAGTTCATCCAGAGAATGCACAAGTCTGAAGAAACCGGAGAATCCCACGCGAACACGTAACCGCTGCTGCTCCGGACCGTTTGACATCACCAAACCCCGAAACCCCCCATCCTCCCCCTCCAGCAACGAACCCTCTCAGTCCCTCTCGCCTCCATACTCCCGCGAATCCTTGTCCCCCAAACCTGAAATCCATTTCCACCCCAATCGAACTGCAGATCGTCCCGCAGGCACAGGAACTGGTCGCAAACCCTAGCCCGATGAAGCCGATCCGCTGCCCGAGCACCGGAATGGAGACCGGAGATCTTCGCCGGCGGCATAACGTCGTCCGCCGCGTCGTCATGGCTCCCCCAGCCGAGAGCCAGTGCCTCGTCTGCTCCGCCCTCGCGGACCACCTCGCCTCACGTCGGTAATCCCCACCCCTACCTCCCACAACCTACTACTGTTTCGTCGCATTTCCATTCTGTGCAGCCGCTGGGCTGTTCGATTTCCTTGTCTCAGCCAAGTTGCTGCAAAATGAGTTCTGTTAATTAATTAATGCTGGGCTTGGCTTGCAGCGCGTCACAAGGCCGAGCGGGGGGACCAATGAGTGGCTGCACTTCCTCCCAATTTCCATGCACAAGCTAATAGACCAGGTGCTCAGGCAGCTCTTCCGCAACACGAGGTTTGCGATTGTGGTTCAGGGGAGGAAGCCGTACCATGTTCTGAATGGAGGATATGTGGGGTTGTCTTCTGTTCTGGAGGTCGATACCAAGAAGATCGTGGCCACATCTCATGATACGTTCGACAAGTAATGACTCGTTTCCTTTTATACCTTTGACTCTCTCCCTTTATTTGTATGAAATGAAATAGCATATGTTGGGGATTTTGTTTTTACTCCGGTGGCCAAGTTGAATCACTAAAATGGTCTATGTAGTCCATGAGTTTTGACAACTAGTTAAATTGGGCTTTGTTATGCTGACTGTTTAGAAGTTACAACACATAGGAGTTCCAGGAAAGGCACCTAATTTGATTGTTTTTTGGTGTAACTGTTTCATTTTTTGTAACATGTTGTCACTACATATGGAATGCCCACACCTTTTTCTACGGATTTTCCAGTCATATAATCATGTGCAATGTGGTTCATGGGGGAAACACTGGGACCTTCTGTTCTGACACTTGGAATATTATTCATGTGTCAATTGATTATATCATCTCAAGTGCATTCTCTAACTGTATGGTGTCTTTTGCCAGGATGATTTTTTGCCAAGAACGCCAACACGATTGGGACACATATTTGGTTCCGTATTCTGGTAAGTTGTAACATATCCCTTGTTCACATTATTCAGGCCTGTCTGTTATACTTTCCATCCGTAAGAAGATATATACAATTGCTAATTTCTTTTTCATTTATTCTTTGGACAGCTTGCCCTGCTTGATATTCCTTGTTTGCTTGAGAGATACATTTAAACAAGACAATAAAAGGTTCAAAGATCCTAGAAGATTGTATGCTCCTGGTCGAATGTATCATATCGTTGAGAGGAAATTTTGCAGGTAACTGGTGCATTTGGATAGTCACTGCTAGTTCCTAGTTAAGTCGTGTTGGTATCTTAGAAACAATAAACCTGTTATTCATGTTTGTCCAGCATAAGGGAGTTTCTGGCTGTGGCGGCAGGGTGACGGCAGGATGTTCATGCAAATGGCGAAAAATCGGTCGGGCTTCATCATGTAAAGTGGGTGGGAGCTCTTTTTTAATAGTGGATATTAAAACAGTGGGAGTAGAAAAGCGTCAACATCGTGGAGGAATTCCCCTCCAATAAAAGAACTACGCGGAGGAATCTGTAAACATTGTTAAACCTGATGAAAAAGATCTTTCTCTCACATGGTCAAGACTGCAGTTGGTCCTGCTGAATTATCTGAATGAAGATACCTGTGGTGACGGTCTTGGCACATCAGAAACGACTGCATTTTATGGAAAAGGTACGTGTTGTATTGATGCTTCTATTCAGTTAGTCTTGAAGCATTCTTGAAGCATTAATAATTGCTATTGTGCACTCTAATATTACCTGTAACTATTTGTCTATGCCCTACTTCTTGTGGTTTGCTTTCTTTGTCTTTCTTCGAAATGCCGATGATTAGAACGTGTTGTGATGTCATGTGTATGACTATATGCATTCGATCTGGTGTGCCAAGTAGACTAGTAATTTGAGCATATACTCTACTTGCCGCATGAGATCGAACAATGAAAGCATTATTTCCGTGCCCAATCTAAGTATGAGGCACTAATCCAAGTCATTCTTGGTTTGCTTTTTTGGTCTTTCTTCGAAATGCCGATGATTATAACCTGATTTCTTACATCTTGTTGCACCCATATATATATGCATGATTCTATCTTGTGAACTGCTATTGCTTTCCACTGACACAACTTCTCGGGCAACAACTACCTAGGCTACGAGAGTAGAGAGGTGGCGGAAGAGAAGTGGAGGAGGCACAGAAGGAAGAAGTGGAGGAACTTCCTCGTGATCACCACCTTGTTGCTCTTCATGGTAGGTTATGTGCTCTACTTCATCTAGCTATAGATCCATCGTCGGAGTTGTAATGTGGTTGTGAACTTGTAATCGGAGGTGTGATCTTGTGGCACAAACACTTGGTGTTGTGTGAAAACTTGGCACTTGTTGATTCTACTTGATGTATGAACTTGTATGTCATGATTGATGTGTAATGTATTGTATTCATGTTGGTTCTATTATACTTTGGCAAATTGCAAGTTTCTAAAAAATTCTGTGCTCTTTATACTGTATTCTGGACTATATTGTATATTTGAATATCTGTATATTATTATTTATAGTGGTCTGTAAAACTTGAATTTCGAAAATATTACCGGAGGCGCATATAGGACACTATAGGAGGCTATAGGAGGCGCATATCCTATAAATATACGAGGCGCATTGTAAAACATATGCGAGGCGCATATGATATGCGCCTCCTATACTTCACATGGCGGCGATATCGCCTCGCATAATAATATAGGAGGCGCATCGATATGCGCCTCGCATATGTGAAGTATAGGAGGCGCATATCATATGCGTCTCGTATAAAAAATAGCCGAGGCTTGAAGCTAGAGGCGCATATGATATGCGCCTCGCATCAGCTTTTAGGTGCGCCTCGCATAAGATTTTCTCTAGTAGTGGTTATGGAATGATGAGTAAGAGACCGAATGTTGTTCGGAGTCTCGGATGGGATCCGGGATATCATGAGGAGATCCGGAATGGTCCGGAGAATAAGATTCATATAAGGAAAGTCCTGTTTCGGGTTTGGAGAATGGTTTCGGTGTTTTCATCGGGAATGTTCTAGAAGGTTCCAATGTCCCAAGACTCGGAGGAAGGGTACATGAATGTGTCATAACAAGTTGGAATGATTGCATCATGTACTAGGTGTCATCGCTAAACAAAATAAAGGGTTTAATCAAATCCTAGTTTGAAAAAGTCAAACGCCAATTTGAAAAGTCAAACGGCTATTTTGGAAGGTGGAGGGGAAGTAGGAAACCTACTTGGGAGGAGTTCCTCCTCCACCGCCGACCACTTGGGATCCGAGTTGGGAGGGACTCCCTCCCTTGCCGCCCCACCTATATAAGGAGGGGCTGCCCTCCTAGAACACAAGTTGCCCTCTAACCCCTAACCTAGCTACCGCCTCCATAGCCGCCTAGGGCATCTCGCCACCGCCTAGGGCAAACCCTAGCCATGGCCTTGCCCTCCTTGGTGTGTGTCTAAACCCTAGATCACCGAGGGCTCTCTCATAGTCCACCATACTCGCTCGGCTTAAAGGCGAAGCCTGCGAGATCTCCCTCTACTTAGGTACGCCACAGTCTGCCGGAATCGAGGAGAGTGCTACAACCTCCATTTTCTTTGGAACAAGGGAGAGGAAGGTCTTCGTCGAGTACCGAACGGTGATCGATCATGAGCGGGCCGAACACAATACGGAAGGATCGTCTACGCGATCTTGAGATCGGGAAGAGTACGACTACATCACCCACGAGAATCCGCTCTCGTTAAACACTTTGGAATATTTGAGGGTGAGTTATTCTATCGACTCGTTGATACAATCTAGTAGATAGATCTTGGATTGTTTGTTTGTATGCGGTAGAATTTTTTTGTTTTCCATGCTACGAAACCCTACAGTGGTATCAGAGCCGTGTCTATTTGTAGATCTGTTGCACGAGTAGAACACAATGGTCATTGTGGGCGTTGATGCTTTTGTTGTCGATTGCTTCTTGTGTACTTTGCATCTTGCGGGATGGTGGGATGAAGCAGCCCGGGATAACCTTACATGACATCGTTCATGAGACTTGCTCCACGCTTGACATGCAACTTGTATTGCATAAGTGGCTTTGCGGGTGCCTATTTCTCCCAACATAGTTAAGATTCAATTTAAAACGGGTGATTCACAATACTAGTATCAATGTTGTGGTTCTTGTTCGTAAGTTAGAACGACACTTATTGAAAGCCCCAAACCACGTAAAACATGCAAAGAAAGTAGAGGCGTCTAACTTTGTTTTGCAGGGGTGTGCTGTGATGTGATATGGCCATGATTGTGATTATATTTGATGTATGCAATGTTCCTTATTGTAAGTTGGCAACCGGAAGGAGCCATATGGTTGTCTTTAATTTATGTTAAGACCGGCGTGTCTATTCAAAGTAGTTGTAATAATTGAATCCGGTGGACGACAACCATGGAGAAACATCATGGACCTTGATGCAATGCCGGTGATGATGGAGATCATGTTCGTGCTTGAAGATGGAGATCGGAAGCACAAAGAAGAAAGGCCATATCATATCACATATTATGAATTGCATGTGATGTTAATCCTTTATGCATCTTATATTGCTTAGTTAACGACGGTAGCATTATAAGATGATCCCTCATGCACATGAATTTCAAGTTCTAAAGTGTTCATCCTTAGTAAGCACCGTTGCTAAAGCTTGTTGTTTCGAAGCACCATGTGATGATCGGGTTTGTTAGATTCCGCAAGTATATATAACGTGAGCAAGCCAGATTTGCTCATGCGGAAGCTAAGGTTTGATCTTGACGAGCCTAGCATGTACAGACATGGTCTCGGAACACGGATCACCGAAAGGTAAAGCATGAATCATATAGTAGATATGATGAACATGTCAATTGTTCGCCATTGAAGCTACATCAACTCTCGTGATGATCGGTGTTGATGTGGTGGATTTGGTTCGTGTGATCACTAAAACAATGTGAGGGATGTTGTTTTGAGTGGGAGTTCACCTAGATTAATTTAACTATTAATTAGAACTCAATTTGTCATAAACTTAGTCTAAACTATTGCCAATATGTTGAGGATCAATGGCGGCCCCTACCATCAACTTTAATGCGTTCCTAGAGAAAGAAAAGTTGAAAAACAACGGAAGCAACTTCGCGGATTGGTTCCGCAATTTGAGGATTGTCCTCACAGCTGGTAATTTGACCTATGTCTTTGGATGCACCGGGTGACCCACTGCAGCTACTCCTACCGATGAAGTAAAGAATGTTTACCTCGCTCGGAAGACTCGGTACTCCACGATTCGGTGCTATCTTGTATGGTTTAGAATCGAGCTTGAGAAAGGTTTGAGAATTGCACCCACATGATATTGTCCGTGATCTCAAATTGATCTTTGAGACTCATGCGGCAATTGAGAGCTATGAGGCTTCTGAAAAGTTCTTTAACTGCAAGATGGAAGAGGGCAGCTCCATCAGTGAGCATGTGCTTAAGATGTCTGGGCACGCAAACAAACTTCAAAGCTTGGGTATAGTAATTCCTAATGCTTTGGGGATTTATCGTGTCCTCCAATCACTAACACCAAGTTACAAGAACTTTGTGATGAACTACAATATGCAAAACATGAACAAGCAGTTGCCAGAACTCTTTGCCATGCTAAAATCTGTAGAAGTGGAGATCAAGAAAGAGCACCAAGTGTTGATGGTCAATAAGACCACCAAATTCAAGAAAGTCAAGTCTAAGCAAAAGGGACACTTCAAGAAGGGTGGTAAGAAAGTTACCGTGCCGGCGAAGAAGACCAAGGCTGGACCTAAGCCTGATACTGAGTGCTTTTACTGCAAGGGAGAAGGTCACTGGAAGCGGAATTGCCCAAAGTACTTGGCGGATTTGAAGAACGGCAACATCAAGAAGAAAGGTATATCCGATATACATGTTATTGATGTGTATCTCACTAGTACTCTTAGTAGTGCACAGGTATTTGATCTTGGTTCTTGCTCATATTTGTAACTCAAGCAGTCTTTGCAGAATAAACGGAAGCTAGCGAAGAACGAGGTGACGATGCGGCGTGGAAAGCGGATCAAAGGTTGATGTGATCGCGATCGATGCTACCCTTCATCTACCATCGGGATTAGTTTTATACTTAAATAATTGTTATTTGGTGCCTGCGTTAAGCATGAACATTATATCGGGATCTTGTTTATTGCGAGACGGTTACTTGTTTAAATCCGAGAATAATGGTTGTTCGATTTATATGAGTAATATGTTTTATGCACATGCACATTTGATAGATGGTCTATTCTTATTGAATCTCGATAGTAGAAATACACATATTAATAACATTGAGGCTAAACGTTTGAAATCGAGCGATAACTCGACCTATATGTGGCACTGTCGTCTTGGTCACATTGGAGTGAAGCATATGAAGAAACTCCATTCCGATGGACTTCTTGAATCACTTGATTTCGAATCACTTGAAAGATGCGAAGCATGTATGATGGGTAAAATGACTAAGACTCCATTTTCTGGTATGATGGAGCGAGCTACGGACTTATTGGAAATCATACATACCGATGTGTGTGGTCCAATGAGTGTAGCATCGCGTCTTGATGGTTATCGTTATGTTCTTACCTTCACGGATGACTTGAGTAGATATGGGTATATCTATTTCATGAAACATAAGTCCGAAACTTTCGAGAAGTTTAAAGAATTTCAAAGTGAGGTTGAGAATCAACGTAACAAGAAGATTAAATTTCTACGTTCTGATCGTGGAGGTGAATATCTAAGTTACGAGTTTGGCGAGCATTTGAAGAAATTCGGAATACTTTCACAATTGACACCGCCGGGAACACCATAGCGTAATGGTGTGTCCGAACGTCATAATCGAACTCTCTTAGATATGGTTCGTTCTATGATGTCACTTACAAATTTACCGCTATTATTTTGGGGTTATGCATTAGAAACAGCCGCATTCACTTTAAATAGGGCACCATATAAATCGGTTGAAACGACACCGTATGAATTATGGTTTGGGAAGAAACCTAAATTGTCATTCCTTAAAGTTTGGGGTTGCGAAGCCTATGTAAAGAAGTTACAGCCGGACAAGCTTGAACCCAAAGCGGAAAAATGCGTCTTCATAGGATACCCGAAGGAAACTATTGGGTATACCTTCTATCATAGATCCGAAGGCAAAATCTTCGTTGCCAAGAATGGATCCTTTCTAGAGAAGGAATTTCTCTCGAAAGAAGTGACTGGAAGGAAAGTAGAACTTCGGCGAGGTTGTCGAACCTTCTCTCGAACTTGCGAGTAGCGCAGACCGGAAGAAGTTCCTGTGGTGTCTGCACCAATAAGAGGAAGCTAATGATGATGATCATGAAACTTCGTTGTAGTTGCTACAGAGCCTCAGTCAACGAGAACTCGTACCACTCCAGATTGGTATGATCCTGTTATGAGTGTCATGTTGGTGGATAACACCGATGACCCTGCGACGTATGAGGAAGCGATGATGAGCCTAGATTCCAATAAATGGCAAGAAGCCATGAAATCCGAGATTGGATCCATGTAGGAAAACCAAGTATGGACTTTGGTGGACTTACCGGATGGCCGAAGGTCATCGAGAACAAATGGATTTTCAAGAAGAAAGCAGATCTTGATGGTAATGTTATCATCTATAAAGCTCGACTTGTCGCAAAAGGGTTTCAAAAATTCAAGGAGTTGACTACGATGAGACTTTCTCACCAGAAGCGGTTAAAGTCTGGAGGATTATGTTAGCAATCGGCATATTATGATTATGAGATATGGCAGATGGATGTCAAAACATCATTCCTCAATGGAGACACTGATGAAGAGTTGTATATGATGCAACCCAAAGGTTTTGTCGATCCTAAAGATGCTAACAAGGTATGCAAACTTCAACGGTCCATCTATGGATTGAAGCAAGCATCCCGAAGTTGGAATCAACGTTTTGATAAGGTAATCAAAAGTTTTGGTTTTATACAAACTTATGGAGAAGCTTGTTGACGAGGTTTGATCTCGTCAATGCCCATTGTTATGGACTTGGGTTTTGGAGAAGATGGGGATGCTGGAGATCGTGGAGCAGTTATGCACAAGCAACGTGGGACACGAGATTTACCTGTGTTCAGGCCCGAGGAAAACCCTACTCCGCTTGTCATGCACTTGATTATGATGGAACCGAAGGTTCTGGTCTTGTGGTCGATCTGGCATGGAGGTCTGTGCGAAAGTATGAGTCGAGAGATCTAGGACGTGCCCTCCTGGCCTTTATATAGACTTAGGTAGGTCCCGGGCATAGTCCTAGTCGGTTACAAGTTCTAGGGTTTTACCCCTTTGAATTTCCTATCTATGCTAGTCTTGCTCTCCAAGGATCCGAAGGCGTCATGGGCCTTGGCCACCCGAAAATCTTCATGGGCCAGCGTATATCTGCTGTGGGCCTTCCTTGGGCTGGACCAGGTATGCCGAAGTCACGTACCCGTAGGGTATAACCATGTCACTTGTATTTACAAGAAAGTGAGTGGGAGCTCTGTAGCATTCTTAATACTATATGTAGATGACATATTGTTGATTGGGAATGATGTAGACCTTCTTAATAGTGTCAAGAAATATTTGAATAATAGTTTTTCAATGAAGGATCTTGGCGAAGAAGCTTATATATTAGGCATAAAGATTTAGAGATAGATCGAGATGCCTAATATCATTGTCCCAAAGTACATATTTGGACAAAGTTCTAAAGAGGTTTGGAATGGAAGATAACAAGAAAGGGTTCTTGCCCATGTTGCCCAATACGACCTTGAGTAAAATCAAAGTCCGATAACAGCAGAAGATAGAGAAAGGATGATGTATTCCATGCTATCTACTAGACCCGACATTGCATATGCTGTTAGTTTGACTAGCAGATATCAAAGTGATCCAGAGGTAGATCATTAGACAGCGGTCAAAAACATCCTTAAGTACTTGAGAAGAACTAAGGATATGGTTCTTTATTATGGAGGTGATGAACAGCTCGTTGTTAATGGATACACCGATGCTAGTTGGAACACCGATCCGGATGATTCTAAATCACAATCTGGATACGTATTTACTTTGAATGGTGCAAGCGATTAGTCGGAGGAGTGCAAAGCAAAGCGTTGTGGCGAGATCTTCAACCGAATCGGAATACATGGTCGCTTTGGAGGCTTCACAAGAAGCGATATGGATGAAAGAGTTCATTACTGGTGGGTGTGGTTCCTAGTCTGTTGGACCCAATGTCTATCTACCGTGATAACATGGGCGCCATAGCCAATGCGCAAGAACCAAGGTCACACAAGAAGCTGAAGCACATCAAGCTACGTTTTCACGCTATTCGAGAACATGTCCAAGATGGGGACATACAGATTTGCAAAGTACACACAGATCTGAATGTGGCGGATCCGTTGACTAAACCTCTCTCGAGGGCAAAACATGACCAACACCAAACTGCCATGGGTGTTCGGTGTATTACCATGTAATCTAGATTAGATGACTCTAGTGCAAGTGGGAGATCTGGAGATATGCCCTAGAGGCAATAATAAATGTAGTTATTATTATATCTTTGTGTTTATGATAAATGTTTACATTCATGCTATAATAGTATTAACAAGGAAACATTAATACTTGTGTGATTTGTAAACTTAAATTGAAGTCCCTAGTAAAGCCTCTTCATAATACTCGCTTGTTGGTTAATAAATGATTGTGGTTTCCCTATCATGAACATTGAGATGTTATTAACAACAAGATCATATCGTTAGGAGAATGGTATTATGGATATACTCCTATAGATAAGCGTAGCATAAAGATCAAGTCATTTTAATAGTTCAATTGCTATATGCTTTCTGATACATAGTAACCTAATTCCTTCGACCATGAGATCATGCATATCACCTTCACCGGAAGGATTCTTTGATGACATCAAACACCACCGTAATGTGGTGGCTATAAAGGTGGCATTGAGTGTTGGAAAGTATTGGTTGAGACACATGGATCAAGAGTGGGATTTGTCCATCCATATGATGATAGATATACTCGGGCCCTCTCGGTGGAATGTCATCCAATTAGCTTGCAAGCATGTGACCGCTCACAAGGGATCACATATCACGGAACGAGAAAAGAGTACTTATCGAACGAGGTTGAACTAGGTATGCGAGATACCGGATCATAACCTCGGATAAGTAAACTATCGTGAGACAAAGGAAATTGGTATCGTATGTAAGTGGTTCATTCGATCGCAAAGTAATCATAGAAATATGTGGAGCCATATGAATTTCGATTCCTCTATTGGTTATTGTTGAGAAGTGTCTCGATCATGTCCGCATAATTCACGAACCGTAGGGAGACACACTTAAGGATTCGACGTTGTTTGAGTAGTTATGGAATGATGAGTAAGAGACTGAATGTTGTTCGGAGTCTCGGATGGGATCCGAGATATCACGAGGAGATCCGGAATGGTCCGGAGAATAATATTCATATAAGGAAAGTCCTATTTCGGGTTTGGAGAATGGTTCCGGTGTTTTCATCGGGAATGTTCTAGAAGGTTCAGGAATGTCCGACACTTCGGAGGGGAAGGGTACATGAATGTGTCATAACAAGTTGGAATGATTGCATCATGTACTAGGTGTCATCGCTGAACAAAATAAAGGGTTTAATCAAATCCTAGTTTGAAAAGTCAAGCAATTTGAAAAGTCAAACGGCTATTTTGGAAGGTGGAGAGTAGTAAACCTACTTGGGAGGATTTCCTCCTCCACGCCCACTTGGGATCCGAGTTGGGGAGGGACTCCTCCCTGGCCGGCCTCCACCTATATAAGGAGGCGGTGCCCTCCTAGAACACAAGTTGCCCCCCTCTAAACCCTAACCCTAGCTGCCGCCGCCCTCCATAGCCGCCGCCTAGGGCATCTCGCCACCGCCGCCTAGGGCAAACCCTAGCCACCGGCCTTGCCCCCTCCTTGGTGTGTCTAAACCCTAGATCACCGAGGGCTCTCTCATAGTCCACCATACTCGCTCCGGCTTAAGGCGAAGCCCTGCGAGATCTCCCCTCTACTTACGGTACCCATGGTTGTCTTTGGAATCGCGAGGAGAGTGCTACAACCTCCATTGCCTGCTAGAACAAGGGAGAGGAAGGTCTTCGTCAATCTAGAGCGATGTGACCATTGCGGGGCGCTAGCCACGGAAGGATCGTCACGATCTTGAGATCGGGAAGAATCGACTACATCACCCACGAATCCGCTCTCGTTAAACACTTTGGAATCTTCGAGGGTGAGTTATTCTATCGACTCGTTGCTACAATCTAGTAGATAGATCTTGGCTTGTTTGTTTGTATGCGGTAGAAATTTTTTTGTTTTCCATGCTACGAAACCCTACATCAACATCCCGCTTTTGCTACATTTTCCCGCTTTTGCTACATTTGCCCCGCTTTTGCTACATTGTAGCAAAAAACGGTTCGGTCTAAAAAATAGAAAATTAGACTGGACCTCGCCGGAGATTTTGCCGGAGATCTCGCCGGTGACCGTGTAGCAAAAAAGTTATGTTAATGTAGCAAACTCGACCTCACTAGAGACTCGCCGGAGATCTCGCTGGAGACCTTGTAGCAAAAATGTTGCGCTATTGTAGCAAAACCATAAAACGGTTGTAGGAAAAAAAAGTACTAATGTAGCAAAAAGAACGACCTCGCCGGAGACATCACCGGTGCCTGTTGTAGCAAAACCACAAAACGTGTGTAGCAAAAAATATTGGCAAATGTAGCAAAAAACAGACTTCGTCGAAGACATCACCGAAAACCTTGTAAAAAAAATTGCTACCTAGTAAAACGACTTCGCCGGAGACTATCGTCGGTCATCTTGTAGCAAAAGTTTTACATTATTATAGCAAAAACAAATAGCTATTGTATCAAAGCTGGTATCCACCAGTAGCAAACCTTGGACGCTGTTGTAGCAAGGCCAGTAGCAAAGCTTGGCCGCTGTTATAGCAAGGCCGGCAGCCACCTATAGCAAAGCTTGCCCGCCGTTGTAGCAAGCCTGGCAGCCACCGGTAGCAAAGCATGGCTGTCGTTGTAGCAAGCTCGGTCCCCTATTGTAGCAAGTCCGGCTGTCCTTTATAGCAAAGCCCGGTCGTCCTTGTAGAAAGGGCCAAGCGGTGGACCACCGAGAAGGTCGAGGAGGACGCTGGGGAAGAGATGTGGCGTTGCAGGGTCGGCACCAGACGAGAGAGGAGCTGCGGCGGTGGCGCATGGTTGGAAGAAGAACGGCAGCGGGGAAGGTGGCCAACAGCGGCGCTTGGGTGGGACGGCAGCTGGCTAGAGAAGCTGCGTCAGTGAAGAATTACTATGGAGGAGCAGAGGCACATCGGTAGAGGATGAAGGGATGAGGTAGGAAAACGAGTGGAGGAGGAGAGTCCGGGTCAATGAAGGAGTGTGGTGGTGGGACCCGTACCAGTGCTGTGTCCTCTTGGTGGACACGTGTCGCAGCGACCAGTCGGAGGACGGACTCGCGCGATCCCCCGGGTTATGTGTATCATTCTCCACTAATAAATGTGGACGCTCAGCGGGCTGATTCAATGCTGATTGGATGGGCCTGATTATCCAACGAACACTCGCATTGCATTGCGTCGGGTGTGAAAACTGCCCAAGATGCAGTATTGCACGCCAAAATGTCTGAAACGGAACTGTGATAAGACTGAAGAAAAATGGGTGGTGCAGTACAGGTTGAGGAACGCGGAGGCGTTGGTACATATGAAGAAGGTGAGCATGGCGATCATGGCCGCGTAGCACGTTAGCGTCATGAAGTGGTACTCCGCCACCTCGAACAGGCCATACGCCGCCGTCGCCGCGCCGAGGATCGATGCCGATACCTCCTTCCGCCTCCACAGGATGATGTCCGCCGCTGCAGTTTGCACACATGAACGAACTCAGAAAACTTGGCCTCTGATGTACATTTTACGTCGATGATCGATCGATGTAGCTTTGCAGGAATCGTGGCTTTGCTAGACACCTTTGCGTCCACCGAGGGCTTCATGAACTGGCCTTTCCCTGCCGAAGAGCCTCGGCGCCCGGTGCCCGTGCGATCCGCCCGTTACCATTTTGGTGTCTGTTTGAGGTTTTCGATGCAGCTTGCTATTGAGGTTGTTGTGTCCTGTAAATCAGCAGCATGCATATATAGGATTTGCAAGAAATACATTGGAAATCTTCGAGGGAAAGAGAAAAGCATAGCTTTGGCTCGGGGCTAGCTTTTGTTTGATACTCTGGAGTCCTATCTTGTTCAGGAGAAAAATACTTTGCTGTTCGTGTGCCTTTTGGAGTTGGGATCTGATCCAAACCTTGTGATTCTGGATTCTGCACAACCATAGTCTGTTTGTTTTGTTGGATGGATGGAAGTATGGAACATAGATTTCTTCAGATAATCCATGTCGCTGCATCCATCTTTTTTGTTTTGACAGAAACTAGCAGGTGCCCTCAACAGCGGTAACAACAATGTTCACAATTCTTCAGAACCAGTCACTTCAGAGTCGGTTCAGTTCAAGCTGTGCAAATCATGATCATGAACACTGTGGCTGTTTAAAGATTCGTTTTCTTGCTGCTACTTAATGGGGACTGACTGCTTCCTTCTTCAGCATTAACATAGTGGTTTCAGAGAACTCGTAGTAAAGTTGAACACAAGTCCATGCTTCCTAGAAACCGCTACATAATTCTTAGCACAAAGCATACCATCGTTTTTGTGATGAACCTGAAAGTGTGTACAACATTTGTTCCTTGATTGTGCTGTAGCTCGTCGATTTTGGAGTGAATTTTCTGGATCATTAGATAGTTCTCTAGGGAATAGTATAAGATCGTTCATCCGTGATATTGGAAACACACAGAATTGCACTACTGCACCAATGTATTTACCACCTCTGATTTATGGGCTATTTGAAAGATGCGTAACAACCTCTGTTTTCAGGGGAAGCAATGGAGAAACGTTCCCTATGTCTCCGATCTTGTGGTGAAATTCATACACATGGAAGCCATTGTGCAAAATAAAACATACTTCGTTGTTAATCAAACCATATGATCAAAGAGATCCTTAAATAATCTAATAAAAAGGATGTGCGCATCTTTTCGATGCAGAGGCCAGGGGTCATACTTTCCCGACTAAGTAGTCGGTCACTAATTTCCTTAATAGCCGAGGATGATGGTTTATTCCAACTGTTTTGCGCAGTCACAAGTGTTGCGTCCTCATCGCCTTTCAACCGTATTATTTCAATGTCATGTATCTCGACACCGGGAGAGACGTGCAGAAAGACTACACCAACGTCAAGTCTACTCTTGATAAAGCCCGCAACGGCTTGAGAGCCGCGATTGGCCCACTCAAGTATGAGAAGAAGGTTAAAGGATGCTATGTGTGCTCCCACGTAACCAATTTCTCCTGCCTCAAGCAATCGTCGGGTGACAATGGGATGGAGGCCTGGTTCACCATCCTACAGATGAGGGAGTTCGTAAAGGATCAGCAGCTTCTCTTGTTGCCATATGGTCTCTAGAAAAGGGGCATCGACATGGTGAATACCACCGATGCAAACATCAGAGCCGAGTTACGTGCCATCCAGCGGAAGATTGGCATGATACTCATAAGGGATGTCTTCAAAAGGGGTGCCTTGTTCAACTACAACGCTAAACCGCTGGGTAATGTAGAGATATAAATCCGCTTATAAGCGTGCTGTGAAATGAGGACATTCATGACGCTCTATGGCATCCATCCCTTCCTGCCGAATGCATATGATGGGAATCTTCATCCTTGATCGAGTCACAAACTTGTCTCCTGCAAATGTTAGTCTCGGTAGGCCTTTAGTTTATTTGATGCTTTTTATTTTTGCATACCTATCTCTCCTTACAAATGTTTGCAATGAATTACTTTAGTATATGTGATGCTTTTATTTTTGAATATCTAGATGTTATCTCTCTATTATGAATGTGCTAACAACTAACATTTCTTTCTTGTGTGTGTGTGTGTGTGCGCATAAATGACGTGTTATGTCATGTACAAGGGCAAGGATCCCAGGGTCTACGATGACTGGGAAGATTGTAGGAGGCAGGTCCACCGTTTCAGCGGCAACAGTTACAAGGGCTACATCACTTTGGAGGAGGCGGAAACTCGATACGCTAACTTTTTAGCGCGACGGAGGAGAGAGATGTGGAGGACACGGATGCCCCCTTTGTCGTGATGATGCTCGCATCCATCGCCTCTCTAGTCTATTATGTCATTGTCGTTTAGCTAGGTCATGCAACTCCGGAAACTTGTGTCTATGTTTATGTAATATTTGCTAGTTGGAGTCAAAGTTTTAACCATATATGGTCGACTTTCTGCACTCGTGTTATCAATTTGTGTTATTGATATATGCTATGACCATTTAGGTAGTGCCTGTATATGATGTGTCACTTATGTGTATATTTTGCTGCCATTCTGGTATTCCTGTGCATATTACTGTGAATATTCTGGTGTATATACTATGTATTTTGAGCAGTTCTTTTACTCCTATTAATTACATCACCCGCAAACGTATGTACTACCCTCGCAAGTCGGTGTTCGCCGGTGTTAGGGGGTAGTACCCCTGACGAAAAAAGATGGGCGCCGGTGGTAGGGGGCACTAGCCTCGGTGAAAAGGGGTGGGCGCCGGTGGTAGGAGCACTACCCTCGGTGAATTTTCGTACTCACTGGCGATAACATAGAATACCCCCGGCGAATTTCCGAATCGCCGGCGATGTGTCCTTACCGCCGGCGAGATGGTCGCCGGCGAGCCCAAACTCGCCGGCAGTAGGCCATTTTGGTTAGCCGGTGGTAGGGTTTTCTCTACTAGTGAGAGATGGGTCCAAAAGGATCACGTACTTCAGTCTTCTATGGTGGGTATGTGGCATTGCCCAGATTTCTTCCCTATGGCAGTCGGTGGTGATAGGTTTCTAGCTTCCATTACCAAAATGGAGTTGACAATACTAAGTTGTGCAATAGAGTAGTTGTCGAGGAGGTCACGTATCTGCTCAGGTTGAGTCTCATCTGAAATGGTATGAGTACTACAATATTGGGATATATAAGTATACAAACAATCAGTACATCACAGACGTTGATTGTCTAGACAATGCGTTTGGCATGCGATACAATTATGGAAACTTTTATGCATCCACGACATTCTATGATACGATAGAGCGTCGTGGTGTCCTTTGGGGTGGGAAAATGAATCTGTCACTTAACCTCATGATTACATAAATTGTTGGTATCGCACAAATAAGTGTAAAATATAAATATATGTCATAAAAGGATGGGGGGTGGGGGTGGCCCCCTCTCCCTTGTATTATACATTTCCACCAATGTTCCTAACCTTCACATACAATACAAACAAAGATTTTGTCCGTCACGAAGCGGAAAGCGACGGCTTGTCAAGGAGGTAGATGCATTGGGTAGAAGCAAGTTGTCATATACTAGAAGGGTTTTTTCCACCTCTTCTACCAGTTTAACCCCAAGGAAGTTGGGTGGGGTTACGACATTGCTTGAGATCACAAAACTATCACGATCGATTGGATATTGCTAGAGCCTACAAACTTCCCGTAGTAGAAAAAAGTAAAATACCAGCTTTTAACTTTGTGTGATATTTGTAGACACTGACGAGTGGTAGTAAGAAGAAATGACGATATGAAGAGCTTTGTGGTACTGTACCGGAGCAAGGAATTTAAGATATGGGTCCAAATGGATCACGTACTTCAGTCTTCTATGGTGGGTATGTGGCATTGCCCAGATTTCTTCCCTATGGCAGTCAATGGTGATAGTTTTCTATCTTCCATTACCAAAATGGAGTTGATAATACTAAGTTGTGCAATAGATTAGTTCTCGAGGAGGTCAGGTATGTGCTCAGGCTGAGCCTTCATCTGAAATGGTACGAGTACTACATTATCGGGATATATAAGTATACAAACGATCGGTACATCACAGACGCTGATTGTCAAGACAATGTGTTTGGCCTGCGATACGACTATGGAAACTTCTATGCTTCCACGACATTCTATGATACGGTAGAGCGTTGTGGTGTCCTTTGGGGTGGGAAAATGAATCTGACACTTAACCTCATGATTACATAAATGGTTGGTATCGCACAAATAAGTGTAATAATATAAATACATGTCATAAAAGGATGGGGGGGGGGGGGTGCCCCCCTATCCCTTGTATTATACATTTCCACCAATGTTCCTAACCTTCACATACAATGCAAACAAAGATTTTGTCTATCACGAAGCGGAAAGCAACCGCCTGTCAAGGAGGTAGATGCATTGGGTAGAAGCAAGTTGTCATGTACCAGAAGGGGTTTTTCCACCTCTTATACCAGTTTAACCCCAAGGAAGTTGGGTGGGGTTACGACATTGCTTGAGATCACACAACTATCACGATCGATTGGACATTTCTAGAGCCTACAAACTTCCCGCAGTAGAAAAAAAGTAAAATATCAGCTTTTAACTTTGTGTGATATTTGTAGACACTGACGAGTGGTAGTCAGAAGAAACGACAATATGAAGAGCTTTGTGGTACTATACCGGAGCAAGGAATTTAAGATATGAGTCCAAATGGATCACATACTTCAGTCTTCTATGGTGGGTATGTAGCATTGCCCAGATTTCTTCCCTATGGCAGTCAGTGGTGATAGTTTTCTAGCTTCCATTACCAAAATGGAGTTGACAATACTAAGTTGTGCAATAGAGTAGTTCTCGAGGAGGTCAGGTATGTGCTCAGGATGAGCCTTCATCTGAAATGGTATGAGTACTACATTATCGGGATATATAAGTATACAAACGATCAGTACATCACAGACGCTGATTGTCAAGACAATGTGTTTGGCCTGCGATACGACTATGGAAACTTTTATGCTTCCACGACATTCTATGATACGATAGAGCGTTGTGGTGTCCTTTGGGGTGGGAAAATGAATCTGACACTTAACCTCATGATTACATAAATGGTTGGTATCACACAAATAAGTGTAATAATATAAATACATGTCATAAAAGGATGGGGGGGGCCCCTCTCCCTTGTATTATACATTTCCACCAATGTTCCTAACCTTCACATACAATGCAAACAAAGATTTTGTCTGTCACGAAGCGGAAAGCAACGGCCTGTCAAGGAGGTAGCTGCATTGGGTAGAAGCAAGTTTTCATGTACTAGAAGGTGTTTTTCCACCTCTTCTACCAGTTTAACTCCAAGGAAGTTGGGTGGGGTTATGACATTGCTTGAGATCACACAACTATCACGATCGATTGGACATTTCTAGAGCCTACAAACTTCCCGCAGTAGAAAAAAGTAAAATATCAGCTTTTAACTTTGTGTGATATTTGTAGACACTGACGAGTGGTAGTCAGAAGAAACGATAATATGAAGAGCTTTTTTGGTACTGTACCGGAGCAAGGATTTTAAGATATGGGTCCAAATGGATCACGTACTTCACTCCGGTATGGTGGGGATGTGGCAATGCCCAAATTTCTTCCATGTGACAGTCACTGGTGGTAGGTCTGTAGCTTCCATTACCAAAATGGAGTTGACAATACTGAGTTCTTCAACAGGGCTTTTGTCGAGGAGGCAAGGTATGTGCTTAGGGTGAGCCTTCATATGAAATTGCATGAGTACTACACTATTGGGATATATAACTATACAAAAATGATCGCTACATCATGGATGCTGAGTGTCCAGAAAATGAGTTTGGCCTCCGGTATGACTATGGTAGTTTTTATGCATGTAAAACATTATATGATATGATAGAGCATCTCCGCGTCCTTTGGGGGTGGGCTAACAAATCTTACACTTACCCTAATGATTACATAAATGGTTGATCTCTGGTTTAGATCATTACATTTAAAAATTAAGTGTCATAATGTAAATATATGTCATAAACTGATGACTAGCGGGGGACTGTAGCCAATGATGTGAGGGGGAATTGGAGGGGTGGGGACGGCCCCCCTCTCCTGTGACTTATACATTTCCACCAATGTTTTCTAACCTTTGCATACAATACCAAGAAATATTTTGGCTATGATGGAGTGGAAAGAAACGACCTATGAAGGAGGTAGATGAATTGGGCAGAACAAATTTGTCATTACCAGGAATATTGCCAAGAGAGCGAACTACTTTGAGCTCACATGATTTAAGTCTATAGCCTATACGGGTTGGTACATAGTTACAATGTAATTAGTGATGAACACACATGAATGAATATTAATCAATGGTAAGGAAATCGGTAATCGTTAACTGCTCGGTTGTCTTGGGAGTAGCGACTAATCGGAATTCGTACGATTAACTGATTTAATCGGTCAGCTATTAATCGGTGCAACCTACAAAAATTAGCACTTAAAACACATATGACTCCTCTTGCACCTCAACCACCTACCCTGTTAAAGGCAACCCCGAGCTCCCGGATGAGATCCTCAAGGAGCTCGAGCTCTTGTATCTGAGGTCTGGTTGGCAACTACGAGAAACTGGTCAACAACGACAAAGAACTAAATGGTGGTGGTAGAAATCGAGCTCCTAGAGGCAAGGATCGAGCGGGAGCTTTGAAAAACCTACTTCATTGGGGAGGCTAGCGGATGGATGGACGATAAGTGTTGATAATCTTGCAATATTTTTGACCAAGTGTAGTAGTTAATCGGGAACACACCTAGTAATCGGAGTGTCAGAGCTATTAATCGGGATAAATGATGAACATAAACAATTAGTGGTAATCGACACAGCCAGGTCCCTAGTAGCGATTAATCGGCCTATTAATCGCTGATTTGGCCTATTTTTGAACAATGATATTAATCAATATCTAATTAAGTTTTTAAGAGCATCACAAAGATACTATCCAAACTGAATTTGGGTAGAGAGGAGAGAAGTTTGGGTATCCAAAAAATATCCTGCTTTTGCACAATACCCAATATCAGACACCCATATTTTGAGTTTCCCCTTCTCTATAACTTCTATACTATACACTGCATATATCATCAGAGTGTAACACCCTCAAAATCGGCCCTATGCAAGTTTCAGCGCTTCCCGCCAAACCCGCATAGAAACGATTCAAAGGTGCCCACCAGGCACTTACGTGCGGGTGGAAAACGAAGTAATATCATTACACAATAGTCCTCGATGGAACCCACAAAACATATATATATAACAGCGACTCCATGAGTCAAGAATACAGATATACAGTACAAAGATCCAAATCACCTTGAGAACGATATAGCGTCCAGCTATGGACAAGATGCAAATGGGGCTAAGAGCCCTGAAGAATAACCAATGGCGTCCATAACCCTGCCCAGGCCAAGCCGGAAGGGTAACCCTGCTAACGACGTCGATCTCAAAACCTGCTTAAACAAAAGGGGTGCCGGCAAAGGGCAAAGGAAAAAGAGAAGCGTCAGTACTGAGGCCAGTACACGGGAAGGCTAGAATTCGGCGGTCCTCGCCTACATAGGTATGGTGGACTGAAGCGGCGGCGGCAGCATGCACTAAACAACCTATAGAGACTCGATACAACTGACGGCTATCAGAGAGGGGTAAGAAAGACCTATTCGATCCAACCTGATTCTAACACCAAACAAACCCATCCTGGTATTCCCCTCGATACCAACCGAGAGAGTCAACCGAGGAACTCACACAGTTGGCAGTTTTACTTATTCAGTTATCGTTGCAGCAATTACTAGTCAGGTTTAGATAGTCATCCTGCTAAAATAAGCAGTGGGCACTTTTAGTTAACCATTCCGTGATAGTTGCAACACTTACTAGTCAGATACAATTAGCATGAGATAACCCCAAAACCCAGCAGTTGTTGGTACTTTTATTTAGCCATTCCGTTGTACTTGCAATACTTACTAGTCAGATACAATGGTCGCAAGCGACAACCCAAACAAGCAATTGTTGGCAGTTTAATTTAGCCATTCCATTA
This sequence comes from Avena longiglumis, assembly GCA_030063025.1. NCBI lineage: Eukaryota > Viridiplantae > Streptophyta > Magnoliopsida > Poales > Poaceae > Avena > Avena longiglumis. The sequence goes on from CP125973.1 coordinate 576,201,192, forward strand.
TAGTAAAGCTGATTACTAGTCATTATAAAGTCAAATTTATAGCACTACTTTAGTTATAGTTGTCTATGATCGAGATACTGTGCAAGTCGTCCATAAACCATGACACGGCTTTCAGAAAGTTTTACCCGGGGGTGCACCAATAGCAACACACACTCGATCAACCTCGGAAAAACCAAATCAAAACTCAACGAGGCCTTCACGACAAAGCAATCACAGGATTCAGAAATATTTCAGGGGGCCACCCCTTAAAGTAGACCCGCAACAAAGCCGGCCGGCTCCGAGACGGACTCAAGGTTGTGGGGACGGCTGTAAACGACTGGGAACCCAAAACTGGGCTTGTCGATACCGCGGAATCGTGCCACGATCCTAAACAGTACAGTGTGCTCCTCGCACAATCGTAATAAAGCAGTAAAGCATGGCATAAGTACAGGATAGTAATAAAACCTCAAACTAGTTTGTGGCCCCAAGAAATAAGAATGAATCAAGCTCTGGCTCAGGGGGGTCCCATAATCCTCCCGGATGTGGATAGCGCGATAAATCAAGGAACAGGTATCAAGTACTCGGGGTCCTACGGGACACAAGTGGACGGTTAACAACCAAATAACATCTATTGCCCACCTGTGCCTCTGCTTACCTACTTCAATTTTAGTTGTTAAACAGTAAATAAAGTGAACAGTAATTAAAGCCATGATCATCTCCAACATCAAACATGCGGCCATACTCCAACAACTGTGGTATTGGACGACACGCAACAGCACCTGAGCAAGCGACTACGACGCGCAAGTCCAACTATCTACCACACAACAGGTAATAGGATGTGTCCAAGGCAATATAAGGCTGCAAGGGATATCACGGGTACGAAAGCTATAGCAACTCAACACAGATAGCAATAGATCAATAGGAGGGAATAAATACTATAAAAGTAAGATAGGTAGAAAGGGGGAGATGCTCGCCTGAAAACATTGTCGAAGGTTTTCCCCGAAGATCGGGTCGACACTCGCATCAACTCAACGGCCTTATCCGCGAAGAAGCAAAACACTAGCACAAACACCGGATGCAATATTTAATACAACGGCAGAAGATCAGCATGATGCTTGTATGATGCATGGCATGGCAAGGTGCGATGCAATTAGGTCATATTAAGCGGAACCGGGGTCCCAAAAATTATTCAAGTGGTTCAAGTTGTTTAGCTACCCTGCATTTTAAATGTTGTCTTAACATGGCAAAAGATCGCACCGGTTCGCTACACAAGTTTAAATGAGGCCAATATAAGGCTAGATTTGCCCGCATATGGGCCCCATATTTAATTATGAGGTGAATCGGCATAAGGCCCCCAAACCACAGACAAGGATGCATGCATGAACAATTTATATGCAACAAGTTGTTATTTCATTTATAAAATAGGGCTCGGGAAAAGGGGTCACACATTAGGGATCGACGATCTTGGGGTTCCGGGGTTCGGGGTCCGGTCATGGGGTTCGGATCTGGGGTTCGACGGGATCGTTCTCGGACTCCGGAATTAGGGTCTTCAGATCGGGGAAGTAGATCTTGTCGCGCGAGTGTCAATGCTTCCGGGAAGGAGAACTTGTCGTGACGTGTCGGAGATCTTGGTTCCAAGCGGTCGATCTTGTCAGGTCCACGGATCGGCCGGCCTTGTCGTTCGGAAGTAGAACTTGTCGTCCTTGTGGTGATCTTGGCGTCCTTCCGGTTCGGGTTTTAGCGTCCGAGGGAAGATCTTGGCGTATTCGCATCGGCGATCTTGGCGTTCGGGTTCTCGACTTCGCATCCGGGATGAAGGTCTTGTCGCAAGTGTGGTCGCCGGATCCGCGAAGTGGGTTTCGAGTATGGCGTCGCATGTCGAAGATCTTGCCGGGGGTTCGTCGAGTGTCACCGGTTCGGTACGGTCTTCGCCTTCTATGATGAAATCCCTGCGGGTTCGCGGCTTCGGACAAAAGCTCCGTGTTGAAGGCCTTGGCGGTTATCGGGTTCGGTCTCGGATCCGTGATCGGTCTTCGGGTGGTAGCGTACTATCTTCCCACGGTCACCATATTGCATCTTCACCTCACCAACGCAAGTCCAGGGAGCCGAAGGAATCGCCCCAGGACGATCGGCTAAGCGAGAACCCGCGACATGGCCACACGCGCTTGGGATCGGAGTAGAGGCCTTGGTCGGCGTATACATCACCACACATACCGCACCATCCGCCTGCACCCGGGTTGAGGAGCGTGGATCAAGAGGCGGTAGGCGGCGGTGCAGGCAGAGGAGGTTGTGACCGGGCGGACGAGGCGCCCGCGGAAAGGGCGGCCGGGCGAATCGAGCGAGGGCGAGAGACGGGCGGGCGATGGCGGTGGCGGCGGCCGCAGCGGAGGGCGCCGAGGGCGGCCGGACGCGGGCGGCAGCGAGGAGGAGGCGTGGCGAGCCTGAAGGAGGCTGGAGCACGAAGAGGAGGCGGCTTGCGACGGCTTGAGCGGCGGTGGCGGTGGGAGTTTTCGCGGGTGAACAGAGAAGTGGAAGTGGGGCCGGGGTGAGGCTCGGGAAGGAAAGGGGCCGGGGCGAGCGCGTGGGCCAGAGTTAGTGGGGTGAGGTGGCGGGGGTGAACACTGATAGGATGGGGTGATGTGGCTGGAGGGGTGGGTAGGTAGGACTGGGGTAAGAAAAGATTTGGGGTGGGGTCTAAGGTGGACCGATTTTATTCCGGGGTGGTCGACTGGGTCGAATCGGCCCGTTCGACTGCCCCACTAAAATAATTAGATATTTTATTTATTTCAAACAGGGCTTTCGCAAACCGATAGCAAACAAAACAAAATAATCCGGTGACCCGGGTTTTGCGTTTGAAACATAGACGGGGCGTTTAGAAAACAAAAACAGGTTTTCCGCAAATAGTTTTATGCAAGCAAATGCAATAAGATGATGATGCTCAAATGCAATGTGGCATGATGACATGAGCATGCGGTCATGATGATGCAATGCACAAAAATCAACGCGATTTTCTAGTAGTGGTTTTGCGGGATGCCACACAGAGCTAATTAAAAATTTGTGCACATGATAATTAAAACTATTCATCATCATGCCGCACATAAATAGAAACATTTTTAATCCAAGTGCGAATTAAACCTAAAACCGCAAGCAAAATGCATCATCAACACAAACAAAAGTTATACCCGTTCTAGTGATATTTATGTCAAGTTTCAAGGAATTGACAATGAATCATTAATGATTTCTGAATTGGAAATCAATAAAGAAACTTAAGTTAATCATGACAAGTAAAGATTAAATTTGTTGGGAGTTAAACCTCGGCCTCGGCATCAATAGATGCACACAATCTTTTATTAAAAGTTTTAGCATTTCAAAGTTTACAAATCATGGACCGAAGAGGATCGATACAAGCAACAACCATAAAAACAATAACCAAGTATTGCTACTAAACATCGTGTAATTGATTAATGGGCCACCTGGTTGCTCGGTAGAAGATATCATGTGCAACCATCATCAGCCGGTTGCAGCTAGTAACCATGCACTCCCGTTGAGCCTCCGAGACAGGGAAACGTCATAGCTGAATCCAGTGAACGCCATAGTAAAACTTAACTAACCAATAAAACATAAAAGTATCATGAACAACCAATGTAAAAGAAAAGTGTGCTATGAGATTTAGCGCCAGCCTTCTCAGGATGCTTTACACGCTATAGCGTGCTACAACATGCGCTATTTAAAATAGTGTTTTGCAAAAGAATAATATTAGATATACTCTAACATAAATGATATTATCATCTAAATTTTGTCTAGAAACAATTACATGCATAACCATTAAGAAAAATACAAAAATAGTGATTGAACAGTCTACCAGACCAATCCATGGCATAATCGCTCATGAAGTAGAGAAGCAGCGGGTGCTGCTCACGAGCTCGTCTCTGCCGCGGCTCACGAGGAGAGTTGGGGACTGGGGAAACCAATTAATCTGGTGGGTGTTGCGCTATGTTAGCCTATAGTATGTACTCACGAAGGGTTTTGGAACAATGGTTGTAGTCTTTTCAACGCTAGGAAATAACGGTGCTACAACATTTTAAAAAATAGTCTGGCGTGCTAATTTAAAATTAGTGGCGTAGCACCCAAAATAACTTAATCGTAGCATCGACGCTCCAAATATGCTATACAATGCTATAGCGTGTGTTATAGCATGCTATTTTTTTCGTTGAACAATACATGATTTACAACTTTTTTTCTGAAATGGACATGATTTACAAATCGTAAATGGATAATGATCCCCAATCGAATCTTCTCTAAATCGACACACAATTAAACCATTTACTTTGATTAATGAGTACAGAGAGTAAGCCTATAGCTAAGCAGTTGGAGAGAGAAATATTCTTAGATAACGCAATGTTGGGTATCTTAAGTTCTTAACTACATCTTCCATCCAAAATACCCAAGACCATGTTTTAATTGGGTTTTGTACTAACGCTTTTGCTTCAGTGCGCACCCGTGTGGAAAACAAAAGTTGGGAAAAACACATGGACGACTGGGATACGCGTGGACAGTTGTTAGTCGGGGGCATGATCGTCCTTCCGGAATTTTCGTCCTTGCTTTGTAAAAAAAAGAACCGTAGAAGCCCGCGTAGAAGCCCGTATGGCCCGTTCACCGGCGCGTATTATACACATATGCACGTGGGTGCCGAACCGTCAGCGCGTGGGTGCCGAACCGTTGGCTTCCTTAAGTAGCATAGTCAGTGGTTGTTGTGCGTTCCAACCACTTCGAAAAATTCCCTAAATCGGAAGCAAACCCTAGCTAGTCGTCTCTCCACAAATCCTCGATCGCGGCGGCCGTCCATGGAGAAGGGGAAGCAGGTGGCGGAGCCCGCTAACAATGCGGAGAAGGGGAAGCAGGTGGCGGCGGGCGCTGAGCACGCGGAGAAGGGGAAGCAGGTCGCGGATGCAGAGGGTGGCAAATGGAGCTCCGGCTTCGGCGGGCGCGTCTACACCGGTGTGCATCCGATGAAGCGGAAGTACGAGACGAAGGCGCAGATCAGGCGGAAGAAGAAGAAGAAACTGAAGAACAAGCTGCGCCAGGAGAGGAAGGATAGGGGGGGAGATCTACTCGTCTGCCGACGTCCAGAACTTCCGCGAGTCCGACAGCGATGATTCCGATGAGGTAAGTCTAGATCTCGCTCCTACTGTTCTTGCCGCCGAGGTCTTCCTCGTCCTCTTCTTGCTAGGGTTTGTGGTGCTAGTAGGGTTAGATGCGCCTAGCTATGCTAGTTTGTGTCAGGTTAGATGCACCGTAGATTAGCTTCTGATTTACCTAGGCCCCCTTTGGCGAAGTTGTGATGGATGTAGGATCGAGTAAGCTTCTGTTTAGGAAGGCTAGGTCGTCGACTGGTTCCCCTTACTTAGTTCATGTTATGACATCTGAATCTATGCCTGGTTTACATGCGCCTAGATGCTGTAGCTTATGCTTGACCTTTGTGCCTGAGTTTTTTTTGTCTTGAACGATCTGCCAAGTTACAACCTGGCATTTCGTTTGCAATGAAAATGGAATAGGGCTGCTGCCTATTGATCTTCACATATTAGCTACTGATGTGTTCTCCCTTGGTGCCAATAATATAATTGATTTATCAATTTAGGTAATGTGATCATGCATAGTTCAAGTTCATATTAGGTGTTACTTGCCAAAAAATATTACATAGTACATCAAATGTTAGTTTGTGAATTTGACTGTAATAGTTAAGTAAAAGGGACATTGGAATCTGTATCAGGTGCTTATCAATATACTGTTCTGCAGATTGTATGTGGTGCCATTTACTTTTCTTTTGAATTTTGTTCATTAGATCATCTGATCACTTTATACTGAGCTTAATATACACTGTATATGTACACATAGTCAGAGTGTCTGCCTTGGTAATTTGCTAGTCTTTTGAAATGCTTGTGTCACATAGACCATATGGTTCTAGCACATTCCTGATAGTTGTTAAATTCAATACTTCTGTTTTGTATTTGTAAAATATTTTTAACATATCAATCATTTATGTAGTTGTAGTTCTGGAGTTGGAAACTTATGTGTTCTGTTACAGATGCATAAATTCCTGGTTGTAGTACTGTTAGTAACATTTGCTGTTATCTTGCTTCATTGGTTTATTATTTTTGTTGCACTACTACTTTCAGGAGCCGTTTTCTTATGCTCCACACATAAGTTGGTAGTTAATGCCGATGTGATATAGCTTAAGATTATTACGTGTGATACAACATTCTGCTTCATAGGATTATAATTTTTATTGCACTACTTCTTTTAGCACATGGGATGTTCTGCTGCAAACATAAGTTGTTATTTAATGCTCCAGTGATACAACTTAAGATTAATAAGTGTGATAGATCAATCTGCCTCTAAGGCATAATTCTTTGTTGCACTAATGCTTCTGTTTTGTTTTGCTGCACTCATTAGATTTGTACATAATGCCGCTCTGATCTAACTTCATATGTGTGACATATAAACTATTCTGTTATGAATTTTAAATTTTCAAATAAAAAACAATTGTCCAAGTTTCACGTTATTTAATATGTGGCACATATAGTCATATTTCACAGATTTATTATCGTAAGCCTTATTTCATTTCACAAATTTTCACATATAGTCATATTTTATTTCACAAATTTGCACAAGAGTCAGACGATGTCAGGAGTGACGAGGAGGACAGGGGCCGCAAGAGTCGTGCTGTGCTGAAGAAGTTCAAGGCTGGGGAGATCCAGTACCTTCAGGGCCCAGGGGAGTACAAGTGCCCGTGGTGCTTTCGAAAGGATATGCCAAAGGACTACCTGGGCATGCTGCAGCATGCTACCTACTATGGAGCTGGCAGCCAAAAGCATCAGCCGCACCTTAAGGCCAAACACGCCGCTTATGGCGTGTTCCTGCTGAAGTACCTCCCCCAGGCGTAGCTTGTCATGCCTATCTGCTAATCTAGTATTTTTGTTTATACTTTAATTATGTATGTTGTGTTGAACCTGATCCCGTCGTACCGTGGTGAACTACTGTGTGAACAATATAATGTTCGTGCTTATGATGGTTCTTTCATGTTTAACCTTCTTTGTTCCTGGTAATTTTTAATCCTATGCATATGTACTGTGGTCGTGTATTTGCGGGAAATGGTAGCATAAAGGGATAACTAGGAAATATGAGAAATGTATATGTGTTATGGTGTCTTGAGGTAGTTCATAATAGGTTAAAATAAATGTTTAGCTGCATTACATTGACTAAATTTCACGTACTTACAAATGAATCTTTTAGTGTGGCATGTACGGTGCATTTTTAGTCAAAGTCTTATGTGAGACTCTAGATAATAGTAAGATTAGTTGGCGGTGGTAGCCCTGGTTTATGAAAATGTATGTCACTACAGGGATAGCGTTTGGGTTTTATAAGAGGAATAAAACTATGAAGGCCGGCCCAATAAGACACCCAGGTAATGCGGGCTGGCTTTTTATAAGAGAAATAGAAACCCTAACTTCCTCACACCGCCTTCCCTGTGGCGCTGCCGCCGATATCCATCTGCCGTCAGAGTTGTCGCCCTCTTCGGGGTCCTTAGTAGCCGCCATGTCTGTTTCAAGGTCGTCCCGCACGTCGCATAATCGACACCCTCCGCCCTACATTCCCCTGGTTCCCTGCTCCGACTGCGGCGTCATCGTCAGTAGGCACGTCTTCGGCACCATGACCACGATGGATGGGTCTTTTACAAGTGCAAAACCCACGGGGTAAGCATTCATTTGATTTGGTCCGATTTTCATGCAGTCGATGGCGCTCGTAGCTACAATATGAGCAGTGTTCATATAAAATTTAGTGTTGTGATATTCAGTGTTCATAATTTTACAGTCTGAATGCAATTTTTGACGGTGGGAGTTGAAGTACATGGAGTAATTGTGTGAGAACGGTTTTCTGATTGGTGATGCAGCAATAGATGCTTATGGATGGGTAGAGGAGAGGAGGGAAACTCTGGAGTTAAGGAGAAAAGAAAGAGCAACATTAAAGCCTAGGAATGATGAACTGGTATTGATGAAGTTGGTATCTACGGTTGATCTGCTTAAAGAAGTGGTGCTTCTTCTAAAATTTGTAATAGGGTTGTTAGTTGTCATTTATCTGTTGCTTATTCAGCAGAAATGAAGATCCATGTGCCTTGCAGACGTAATCGTATATCCTCTATGTATCTATGTTGTATCCGTGTGCTGAACAATTCTTATAGCAAGTGAACGAACCTATTTGCTGTCTCTGTTGTATATGTTTGCTGATGTAATGGTATATCCTCTTGCTTGGGCATGCCTTGTTTTACAAACAACATGGTTCTTGGCCATGCACTTCCCACACTGGCCAGCTTCGGTCTAGGGTACTAGTGTGTAACGCGTCTACCCGTCGGGATAGCGTCGGGGCAACTGAGGAATGGCTTCAAACTTGGCACAATGGCTCACAATGACACACCACACACTTATATCACCACAATGAGCAATGATGGCATGCTTGGGCATGCCTTCGGCTCGGTAGACGACTAAAATCTAGGGTTTTAGGGCGGTTTTGGATAGGTACGGAAGAATCGTCAGGCCAAGTGTTCAAGGAGCGTGCTATTATTTTGCACATTGCTCCACCATGCCCCAACAAACACCAACATGCTTTGTTTTACAAACAACATGGTGCTTGGCCATGCACTTCCCACACTGGCCAGCTTCGGTCTAGGGTACTAGTGTGTAACGCGTCTACCCGTCGGGATAGCGGCGGGGCAACTGAGGAATGACTTCAAACTTGGCACAATGGCTCACAATGACACACCACACACTTATAACACCTCAATGAGCAATGATGGCATGCTTGGGCATGCCTTCGGCTCGGTAGATGGCTAAAATCTAGGGTTTTAGGGCGGTTTTGGACAGGTACGGAAGAATCGTCAGACCAAGTGTTCAAGGAGTGTGCTATACTTTAGCACATTGCTCCACCATGCCCCAACAAACAACCACATGCCTTGTTTTACAAACAACATGGTGCTTGGCCATGCACTTCCCACACTGGCCAGCTTCGTTCTAGGGTACTAGTGTGTAACGCGTCTACCCGTCGGGATAGCGGCGGGGCAACTGAGGAATGACTTCAAACTTGGCATAATGGCTCACAATGACACACCACACACTTATATAACCTCAATGAGCAATGATGGCATGCTTGGGCATGCCTTCGGCTCGGTAGACGGCTAAAATCTAGGGTTTTAGGGCGTTTTTGGACAGGTACGAAAGAATCATCAGGCCAAGTGTTTAAGGAGTGTGCTATACTTTTGCACATTGATCCACCATGACCCAACAAACACCCACATGCCTTATTTTACAAAAAACATGGTGCTTGTCCATGCACTTTCCACACTGGCCAGCTTCGGTCTAGGGTACTAGTGTGTAACGCGTCTACCCGTCGGGATAGCGGCGGGGCAACTGATGAATGGCTTCAAACTTGGCACAATGGCTCACAATGACACACCACACAATTATATCACCTCAATGAGCAATGATGGCATGCTTGGACATTCCTTCGGCTCGGTAGACGGCTAAAATCTAGGGTTTTAGGGCGGTTTTGGACAGGTACGGAAGAATCGTCAGGCCAAGTGTTCAAGGAGTGTGCTATACTTTTTCACATTGCTCCACCATGCCCCAATAAACACCCACAACAAAATCGAGTCAAACTTAAAAATGTTGAAAAAATCACATATCTACAAAACAAACCGTTTATGCCTTACCTATGAGAGCCATTTCTAATAAGTCATGGTTTTCGATTTTTTTAAATATTCTAAAAAAAATAATCTAAGATGTCCGTATTATTAGAAACAGAACCGTATATTTTTATTATCATTTTCAAACAAATGGTTATATGATTCATATTTAAATTCAAAATTTAATATATTAGTTTGGGCCGGCCCACTAGGAGAATCCTAATGTAAACTCGGCCATTAGGGTAACTACCTCACTAAACTCGCCGCCGGTAGGCCATTTTAGTTAGCCGGTGGTAGGGTTTTCTCTACTAGTGAGAGATGGGTCCAAAAGGTTCACATACTTCAGTCTTATATGGTGGGTATGTGGCATTGCCCAGATTTCTTCCCTATGGCAGTAAGTGGTGATAGGTTTCTAGCTTCCATTACCAAAATGGAGTTGACAATAATAAGTTGTGCAATAGAGTAGTTCTCGAGGTCAGGTATGTGCTCAGGCTGAGTCTTCATCTGAAATGGTATGAGTACTACATTATCGGGATATATAAGTATACAAACGATCGGTACATCATAGACGCTGATTGTTTAGACAATGCGTTTGGCATGCAATACTATTATGGAAACTTTTATGCATCCACGACATTCTATGATACGACAGAGCGTTGTGGTGTCCTTTGGGGTGGGAAAATGAATCTGGCACTTAACCTCATGATTACATAAATGGTTGGTATCACACAAATAAGTGTAATAATATAAATATATGTCATAAAAGGATGGGGGTGTCCCCCCTCTCCCTTGTATTATACATTTCCACCAATGTTCCTAACCTTCACATACAATGCAAACAAAGATTTTGTCTGTCACAAAGCGGGCAACAACAGCCTGTCAAGGAGTTATACGCATTGGGTAGAAGCAAGTTGTCATTGCGGTGACCCAGCATACCACTGCATGATGTAGTACACTATAGTCATAGACATAACACCAATGAAACAATGTTCACTAGTATTACATCCCTCAGAGTGCTACAACAGAAACACAGCAGGTCCAAGACATGACTATAGGTTACAAATCAGCTCTTTACACAAGATCCAGAGACTACTCTAGGTTAAAGAGAGGTAAAGAAACTTCTTACAAAGAAGAATTATAAATAATCAACTCAATTCTAATATACTAATAGACTAGTATCTAAACTATTGAGGCTTGCATTGCGGCTATTGCAATACTCTACAGAAGTAGGTTCTATGGCTAGAGATTCTATTCTTATCTAATCCGCAACTTCGTCTTCACTTGAGTTTATGTATATGTTGACTTCCTTGAAGAGTTTTAGCTTTTAATGATGATTCCTGGAGCATAACTTGATATAGACGTCGTCTGTACTGGCTCTAGAACCTAGCAAGGGTTAAGAAGATACTTTGAGTACGAGCGTACTCAGCAAGTTCACTAGAAAGGAGTGTTTGATGCACTATATCTACAGACACAGACCGTAGGTCATAGGCAATGCAAGTTTTCGTAAACATTTCTTCAAAGGTTGCTTTTATTCTGAAAAGCTATGTCCGCCAGCCTTCACGGGTTTACCATAAATTTCATGGAGTTCCTTTCCCGCCGCGTTCGTAGCTCCTTCCCGGAACAGGGAGTAACAAGTTATAGTTCTTACACTCTGCAGAGGTGCGTCACTTTACCCATGGACCTTAGGCTTTGTTGCACGACCAGGATTATGTTCCCGTTCAAACTTCATTGGTTTGAGGCCCAACCTAAGATCCGTTCAAACTTCATTGGTTTGAGGCCCAACCTAAGATCCAAGCCAATTACTGCCTTCTCCACGACCCCGCATGTCTCCTTGGTGTATGCCATGCCCACCTATTGAATTACGGCAATAGGCAATACATACCGTGCAGATGCCGAAACTATCGTGGGATGTTGAGGGCTCCCACCCATATGCTGCATATCCTCTGCGAATTACCAATTAATATGCACGCTACGAGTGATAACAGCCACGACCCGCACATCTGGCTCCATGCGAGAGGGAAAAGATACAGCTGACTTCTCCATCCCATTCCAAATCTCATGGTCAACGCGTAATATACGGCGCAAGAATCACTAGCGAGATTGGTTGTTAAATCCTAGGTGATATAGTCCTGAACAGTGGTATTCCAACCGCCAATTTTAATAGATTAGCTGATCACCCTGGATCAGTAACCAATAGTTCACATTATTATCAAAAATAGTGTTTTCTGACCTTTTTCAAATGCAGGTGATGACAACACTGGATTTGCAAAATACTTTATAGAAAATAAACAAAGGACATGAGCAAGTGTGAACTTGCATTTTGTGATTGCAAGATTATGCACTCACGGTCTTCGAGATGACATCAGATCCAATATTTGAAATCTGCATCATTGGTCCGGTAAGGACTAATGTTTAAAGAAGCAATATGCTGTTGTGCATAAGTAATGCTATGCATTTTGTAAAACTCCCAAAGTGAATTTCCAATGCTTTGAGTGAAGTGATTTTAGGTGATTCTTTTAAGAGTTGGTTTATCTTCAAATTTTATTTTATAAGTAATGACCTTTATAAGGAACTTGAGTGATAATAATTCTAAATATACAGGTAAAGTATAAATTAATGTGATTATGTTAATTGTCATTTGGTGACTAAGATGTCCTTGGTTTTAGTTGTTAAGAGTTGAAGAATTTATTATGAGATTATTGTTTGAAGTGGCAAAAAGAATAAAATTTGAAGAAAAGATTTCCTTCCTAAGGTTTAAACAACCCTGATAGCTTTTAGAATATGATTGATAGAATGTGATTAATGTTGTTTATGCTTGCTTGAATAGTCTAGACTTCAGATGCTTTATGTCTTAATTGAAATAGACCAAAGTTAACTATAAAACATAAGTAGTGTATTAGACCTGATGTTTATAAGCTTTGAGACTAAAGTTAACTTTATAAAAGGGTAAGTAAACTTTAGGTGTAATATGTTTTAATTATTCGCAAGTTTTAGATTTATGATAGGTATAACTAAAGTGTGGAATTATTCACTATATTTTAGTGAATGATTAGATTAAATTTGTTTTGCTATTATGAATTTGAATATGTATTTATTTAATGGAAACATAATTAGATGATCTTAGTGATTTGTTAGAATTTAGAGTTATGTTAATAGTGGTTAAGATATAATGATTATTCACCATATTATATAAATGATTGATACCCAATGTTTATTTAAAAGAGTTTTTTATAAGATTTTTAAAAGACTATTTTGAAGTTAAAAGTTATACTTAAGTTTGATTATGAATTTAAGTTATGGGTTTGGATTTAATTGCTCGAGGTTTTATAAACATTGTGATTATTTATTATTTAAGAATTGTTTTTAAAGAATTCACAAAACAAGTATTTGCTATGGATTTATTATTTAAAATATTAAAGACTTTTCTAATAATGTATTTAATATTTTTCTAGTGTAATATATTTATTCAAGACCTTAAAAACAATTTTTATTTATTTTTAAGTATTATTTTTATATTTATAAAATTCCATAAAGGATCAATTATCTTTGAATATTACTTTAAAATTTATTTATAAAAAGTAAGTTATTATTTTTATAAAATAGTAGATTTATTTTTATACATAAAAATTATTTTTATTCAATTTTTAGGATTTTTTGTTATTTTATGAAATTTATCTTAGGATGTAATGGTGTTAATATTTATCTACATTTTATTTATATTAACACGTAATATTATAATTTTTCTATGTATATATTATTCTTGTGGTCATTTGACATATCATATGTATTTTTGGGATTTTTCTATGTTTTTCTAGGGTATAAATTATGTTTAGGGGTAGTTTGGTCATTTAATGATTTGATAAATATCTTATTTTCTTATTTTCCTTTGTAATTGGGCCAGGCTCACCAACGGGCCCATCTGGACCCAACTTGGCCCAACTGGTACAAGGCAGGGACAAAATCAGCCCTTACTCCCCCTTCCCTATGCTCGACCTTATCTCCCTCGTCCTCGCGCTGGTGCTGCCATAGCGGCCCCTGGATCTGCTCGATTCTGGAAGATGCGACCACTCCAGGTGCTGCCGCTGGTCGTGGATCATGCGCCGCCCTCTGATGTATCTTCCCACCCAGCTAGATTTGGAAATTAAGCCCTCCCCCGCTCGCCCCCTTTGGTTCTGCAAGATTAGGGTTTCGGATGCCGCGGCTTCGCCGTGCTACGATGACCTTGCAGGGTTACTCGTTGGGTTGGTGGCGTGAGGCTGATATTCGTTGATGGCTATCTATTTCCCTTGGGTGATATTGGAAAGGCTTGGCGCGGGTTGAGCGCCACCGGTGCTCCTCGTGCCGCCACGCCATCTTCACCAACGGTCTGCTTCCTCTCCAATCTCTAAGCGAGGACCACGGGTAAGTGATGATTCTCCTCCCCCTTGTTCTCTGTCTCCTCTTCGATTCCTTACTCCTACTCTGATAATTCTAATTGGGGCTAGTCTCATGTTCTAGGGTTCATTTGCTTGACGAGATTACTTATGACCTGTGGTTAGATTAAGTTAAGATTAGTGAGTCTTGGTATTGTCCTTTATACATGGTATTTGATCTTGTATATGATCAATGTGCTTCATTAAGATTAATAGCTTATGAATATTTGTTTACTGGTTTTGGTTCAGTCTAGTGGCCTGGTTTATTGAGGAATGGCTTGCAGATGTGATTAGTTGAATGATTCTTAGATGGTGTGACTTGGGAAGATGATTGGAATAACTTGGTGTAATTTCTTATGCTTGTACTTCTGATTTAAGAAATGGTTAAAAAGAAATGAAACTGCTACAGAGGTGCTACCATTCTATGGAATGTGCCCTGTAGTAGTTCATTAAAGAATCAGCTATCACCTAGTTCTAAACTAGTGAACAGTAGTTTAGGTCAATGGTGTATGATCTAAGACCTTGTCCACAGATGAAAAAATGTTGTTAGACCCTCCTTAAGTTATCCATGTTGATAAACATTTCATCTGTGTGTGTCTCTGAGGATATATTATATCCAACAGATCTTACACTCCAGATGGATGTAAATCCATAGGCAACTTGTAAAAATGATCCCTAAAATGTTAGGGAGATGATTTGATCCAATTTCCTAGTGGTAGATTATATATGATGTACTTGGCTCAATATTGAGTTTATATATGAAAGGTGCATGCTGAGCTGAACCTAATGGTTCAGTAATGATATTAATCACATATCCAAAAATGATTCCTAGCTTACTGAACTGGGAAAATGATAGAATTTGTTGGGTTTGGATAACTTGTGAGCTAGCTAATGTGTAGGGATTATTTTGGTAGCTTTAGTTGTTTTTGGCTGCTACTGTGGTGCCTTCAACCTTGGAGAGTGCACAATAGTAGGTCATAAATATGTTGCTGGATATCCTATTCTAGTGGCTTCTCTTGCTTGTAAGACTAAACAAAATTGTTTAACCTAAATGCTTGTGATGCTGGTCTGAAGCATAGGTTAAGACAAAAATATCCCTTCATTACTTTGCTTTGCCTAAGATGCAAAGACTGAGGCTTTGATGACGTGTGTATACAAAAGCTATTGCTTACTTAAGAAATTATCCAATGATGATCTAGTACTCCCTTGAGTACAAAGCTGAGGATTTTCTATTGTCCTATCTATTTTCTTTAAGATGCAAGAATAGGAATAGATGCAATAACATGATTTTGGAGGGATGACCTGTTGTGTTGGAGTTGTGGTTGCTTTTGTGCCTATTTTGGATCACTCTTGTGCCAAACCTTTCCTCTCACCTCCTTACTTGATCTATTGGATTTGCTATTGCTTCATTAGTGGTAAGCCTGCTCATCCTAGCTCTTGGCCTTCTTCTGGTGCTCCTGGATGGTTTTCCCAAGCAACCAGGGTGATGGTGAAAGCTTTAGTGTTGAACCATGTGTTCTAGGGTTGTGGATGTGGACTGGTTGGATGTTGGATGGTAAGGTTTGCTAGCTGCGGCTGTGCTCTTTGTTTTGTACTTCATGTGAGGCTCCTGGTGTTGACAACACAGCTGCTGCATGTAGTGTGTGAGCTGCTTACTTGTGGCCCTACTCTGGTTCAAGTTACAAGAACTGTAACTTATAAATTGTGGATCAGATCAGGTGAAAACCTGATGTTTACCACCTGCACTTTTATTTGCCTTTGGTCAAAATTGCCCCTGGCCAATGATGGTGTTCTGAGGCTTAATTTGATAAGAACATATTCTATCTTATTTGGTGAAATTTGCCCCTTTTAGGATTAGCTCAATGATGAAATGATTACACTGCATCACACTGTTCATTCTGAGAGCAATCCCCTTTTTCACACTTACTATTTTATTTTTGTTTGTTTGCAGGTATAAGATCAGGAGTATGAAGAGAGGATTTAGAAGATAAAGATAATGAAGATGAATTTAGTTTTAATTTGTTTCTTTATTCTTTTGTAATCTACCTTTTCTTTTATGAAATGTAAAGCATTGTAATAAAGGAATTATTTTTATTTATTCATTCTTCTTTTGTAAAGAATATTGTATTGTTTATGTTATTCAATAAAATATACTAGTTGTCTTTTTTCTTTATAATATATTTGCAAAGAAAATGTAATATTTATATCTGCTTGTAATAAGAATCTATTTAGTTCTTTATTTATGTATTTCATTCTTTTATATTTATTTGTTTTATAATAGTGCACCTTTATTCTTTTATTCATTATTGTAATTCTTTATTTGTTTGGAACTTAATAATAATAGTGAAATGTTTGTATTATTGTAATAAAATGATTTCTCTCTATTTCATTATCTTATTATCCCTTGGTTCATAATTGTAAAGATAATATAATAATGTGTAATGTAAATAAGATTATTCTTTATCAATTCTTGTTTATTATGTCATTATTGTTATATCATATTATATTACTCATTTACTCATTTCATTTAATTTTCCACTATCCTTTTTCTTTTATTTGAATAGAAGATTATACCGTGTTTATAAATGAGAGTTCACCTCTTATTTTCTATTACAATTTAGTTTCCAAATATTATTCCATTTAAATTTTTTTAGAATTCAAATTCTCCAATTGGATATTCAAATTTGAATTTCCTTCCTCTTAGACACAAAAGTACAATAGAGGTCATGTAGAAATCCATCGCACCTGTCCTGGTGTTTCCATCAGAACAAGAGAGATCTCAATCCCTCTATAGCTCTTTTAGTTTTGAGCGAAAATTCCCTCGATTTTCTTATGCATGAATGCAATGCACAACCCCGTGTCCTCTTTATTTCTAGGTGCTAATCCTGGGATGTTACAGTCATGTACTAGAAGGGGATTTTCCACCTCTTCTACCAGGTTAACCCCAAGGAAGTTGGGTGGGGTTATGACATTGCTTGAGATCACACAACTATCACGATCGATTGGACATTGCTAGAGCCTACAAACTTCCCGCCGTAGAAAAAAAGGAAAATATCAGCTTTTAAATTTGTGTGATATTTGTAGACACTAACGAGTGGTAGTCAGAAGAAACGAATATATGAAGAGCTTTGTGGTACTGTACCGGAGCAAGGAATTTAAGATATGGGTCCAAATGGATCACGTACTTCAGTCTTCTATGGTGGGTATGTGGCATTCCCAGATTTCTTCCCTATGGCAGTCACTGGTGATAGTTTTCTAGCTTCCATTACCAAATTGGAGTTGACAATACTAAGTTGTGCAATAGAGTAGTTCTCGAGGTCAGGTATGTGCTCAGGCTGAGCCTTCATCTGAAATGGTATGAGTACTACACTATCTGGATAGATAAGTATACAAACGATCGGTACATCATAGACACTGATTGTCCATACAATGCGTTTGGCCTGCAATACGACTATGGAAACTTTTATGCATCCACGACATTCTATGATACGACAGAGCGTTGTGGTATCCTTTGGGGTGGGAAAATGAATCTGACACTTAACCTCATGATTACATAAATGGTTGGTATCGCACAAATAAGTGTAATAATATAAATATATGTCATAAAAGGATGGGGGGGTGGCCCTCCTCTCCCTTGTATTATACATTTCCACCAATGTTCCTAACCTTCACATACAATGCAAACAAAGATTTATTCTGTCACGAAGCGGAAAGCAACGGCCTATCAAGGAGGTAGATGCATTGGGTAGAAGCAAGTTCTCATGTACTAGAAGGGGTTTTCCCACCTCTTCTACCAGTTTAACCCCAAGGAATTTGGGTGGGGTTACAACATTTCTTGAGATCACACAACTATCACGATCGATTGGACATTGCTAGAGCCTACAAACTCCCCGCAGGAGAAAAAAAGGAAAATATCAGCTTTTCACTTTGTGTGATATTTGTAGACGCTGACGAGTGGTAGTCAGAAGAAATGACGATATGAAGAGCTTTGTGGTACTGTATCGGAGCAAGGATTTTAAGATATGGTACCAAATGGATCACGTACTTCACTCTGGTATGGTGGGGATGTGGCAATGCCCATATTTCTTCCATGTGATAGTCATTGGTGGTAGGTCTGTAGCTTCCATTTACCAAAATGGAGTTGACAATACTGAGTTGTTCAACAGAGCTATTGTCGAGGAGGCAAGGTATGTGCTTAGGGTGAGCCTTCATATGAAATGGCATGAGTACTACAGTATTGGGATATATAACTAACAAAAATGATCGCTACATCATGGATGCTGAGTGTCCAGAAAATGAGTTTGGCCTCGGGTATGACTATGGTAGTTTTATGCATGTAAAACATTATATGATATGATATAGCATCTCCGCGTCCTTTGGGGGTGGGCTAACGAATCTTACACTTAGCCTAATGATTACATAAATGGTTGATCTCTGGTTTAGATCATTACATTTAAAAATTAAGTGTCATAATGTAAATATATGTCATAAACTAATGACTAGTGGAGGACTGTAGCCAATGATGTGAGGGGGAATTGGAGGGGGGGGGGGCGCTCTCATGTGACTTATACATTTCCACCAATGTTTTGTAACCTTTGCATACAATACCAAGAAATATTTTGGCTATCATGGAGTGGAAAGCAACGACCTATGAATGAGGTAGATGTATTGGGCAGAACAAAGTTGTCATTACCAGCAAGATTGACAAGAGAGCGGACTACTTTGATCTCACATGATTTAAGTCTATAGCCTATACGGGCTGGTACATAGTTACAATTTAATTACTGATGAACACACATGAATGAATATTAATCAATATATAATTAAGTTTTTAAGATCATCACAGAGATACTACCCAAACTGATTTTGGGAAGAGAGGAGAGAAGTTTGGGTATCCAAAAAATATCCTGCTTTTGCACAATACCCAATATTGGACACCCATATTTTGAGTTTCCCCTTCTCTATAACCTCTATACTATACACTGCATATATCATCAGAGCTAATTAAAATTTGTGCACATGATAATTAAAACTTTTCATCATCATGCCACACATAAATAGAAACATTTTTAATCCAAGTACGAATTAAACCTAAAACCGCAAGCAAAGTGCATCATCAACATAAACAAAAGTTATCCCCGTTCTAGTGATATTTATGTCAAGTTTCAAGGAATTGACAATGAATCATTAATGATTTCTGAATTGGAAATTAATATTTGTGTCAAAAAAAATTGGAAATTAATAAAGAAACTTAAGTTAATCATGACAAGTAAAACGCAAATTTGTTTCGAAACGGGGAGTTAAACCTTGGCCTCGACATCAATAGATGCACACAATCTTTTATTAAAAGTTTTAGCATTTCAAAGTTTACAAATCATAAAAACAATAGCCAAGTATTGCTACTAAACATCATGTAATTGATTAATGGGCCACCGGGTTGCTCGGTAGAAGATATCATGTGCAACCATCAGCAGCCGGTTGCAGCTAGTAACCATGCACTCCCGTTGAGCCTCCGAGACAGGAAAACGCCATAGCTGAATCCAGTGAACGCCATAGTAAAACTTAACTAACCAATAAAACATAAAGGTATCATGAACAACCAATGTAAAAGAAAAGTGCCCTATGAGATTTAGAGCCAGCCTTCTCAGGATGCTATACACGCTATAGCGTGCTACAACATGCGCTATTTAAAATAGTGTTTTGCAAAAGAATAATATTAGATATAGTCTAATATAAATTATATTATTATCTAAAATTTGTCTAGAAACAATTACATGCATAACCATTAAGAAAAATACAAAAATAGTGATTCAACCATCTACCGGACCAATCCATGGCATAATCACTCACGAACTTCTCACGAGCTCGTGTTGGCCGCCGCTCGCGAGGAGAGTTAGGGACCACGGAAACCAATCAATCTGGTGGGTGTTGGGCTAAGTTAGCCTATAGTATGTGTTAAATAGATCTCTCTCACGTTCGGGCTCAACGGCCCGAACGGAGTACCTCATCGCGCCCTAATCGGGGGCGCCCAACCCTATCCATGGTTGGTGGCCCCCTGTCGCCAGCGCGTATATAAAGAGGTGGGGGGGGGGGGGGACGCCCACGGTAAGAGGTTCACCGTGTGCCGCAGCCCCCCACCTACACACCCACCGATTAGGGTTCGCGCTAGGCCGACAGGAAGCCACGCCGCCACCACTCTCTGCCACCCACGCTCACGCCGTCGCCCCCTTTTCCCATGGCCAACGATGGCAGGTCCAGCTCCGGCACTAGATCCGGGATCCCCTCTGGCTCATGCTTGTCGAGCCAGGGCGCAGGTAGTGCCCTTCTCTCTCCCCCTCTCAGATCTACGTGTTTGACCACTACAGTGAATCTACCAAGGTTAGGCTAGATCTAACAATGGTATCAGAACAATTAGATGCTAGTTTCTTTTGGTAGAAAAGAAAAATGAATGAAAACCCTAGATCCAAAACCCCAAAAGTGCGCCTTACCCCTCTGGCCGCGCCGTTCCTCTCGATCCCGACGCATCGGCAAGCCGAGGTCGGGAAGAAGAACAAACCCCTAACGGGGAAAAGGAAAAGGCAAAGAATATTCCCCAAGATCCCAGATCTAAAGTCCCAAAATAAAAAACCCCTAGTTTCGACACCAAACCCTCCTAGATTCAAAGAAAAAATGCCCAAAACAAACGCCGGCCGCCGGAGTGCGCCGACAAAGAGATCTGCCCCACCTCGTCCGCTTGACGGAGGCGCCCCCACCCTCGGGTGGAAGCGCGCGTCGGCAAGAAGAAAAGGGAGGCACCGTCGTCGTCCTCCTCTCTGCTCTGCTTCTCGCGGGATGGGGGGTGTTGGACAGAGAGAACAGAGGAGGGGAAGAGGGAGTGGGAGAGAGGGAGGAGCTCGCCGCCGCCGACACCGGCCTGCCACCCTGCCTCGCTCGAGCTGCAGCGTCTTTGGGTGAGGAAGTGACCGCCGGCGGCGCGGGCCGCCGCCTCGCCAGTCGCAAAACCGCCAGAGAGAGAGGGAAGGGCTCGCCGAGGGGCGGCACCTCGCCTCGGCAGCTCGTGCGTGCGCCGCCAGGGCCAGGGGGGTCGGGGGCGCGTGTGGGGGGAATGGGCTAGGCTTTGCGGGGGGCTGCGGCGCCGGCTGGTTTTAACCCTCCGAGGGGCGCGGGCAGCCATAGGATCTAGGGTAGATCAGATGGACGGCTATGATCTGGCGGCGATCGGGCGTGACGGTCATTGGCGGCCATCAGGCGCTGGCGGGCCGCTGTGGACCGCAAGCGAGCGGGCGCTGGATAGCTTAAGGCGTGGCAACTAGCGGTAGCGGCGAGCGGCGAGCGTCATGGCGCGGGCGAGATAGTCAAGCAGCGGCATTGGCCACCGAGGGCCCAGAAAGCCTGTGAGGCCGTAATGTAACAGTTTTTTCTATTTTCTTTTTACAGAACTATTTTATTAGCTGTTTTTTTATTGTTTTTGCTTAGTTTTTAAGCAATTTTTAAACAGTTTTCTCTAGTCATTTTATTTCAAGTATATTTTGACTAGAGAATGAAATAAAGGCAGAATTTTTTCTGTAATGTACAAAGTATTATGAAATTCATTATGAATATTTCCGCTACAAATAGTTGTATTAAATTGCAATAATGCAATAAAAGTTTGTTTAATTTTTTTATATAAGATGTGACAAAGTAATTAAAGATGATTGTGTCCCATGTTATTAATTGACCAACGTTATTAATAAGCATGATCATGATCGTTTTCATTGAGTATTAAAGGTGCATTTAACTTTATTTCTACCCGACAGTGATGTAATTTTAAATAGCACAAACAATTGCATGCTTAATTTATACCAACATTGGATTAATGCATATAGTTGTTTTGGTTATCTCACATCTTTTGTGATTTTCAGGAGGTCTCAACCTCATGAGCTGCTTGAAGGACATCCCACTGCTAAGGGTGGACAACTACTCCGAATGGAGGAAAAAGGTTGATATGGCATTTGTATGCGCCGAAGTGGACTGAGTGGTTGACACCAAGCAACCAGTCAAGCCTGCTGACCCTGTGAGGGGCGATGCTGAGGAAAGTGCTGTGTTTTAAAAGAGAAAGGGGGACCATGCTCCTTTGGAGCTAGCCTACTCGATAGACAATCAAAAGCGGGTGAACGCCAATAAGAAATGTTTGGCTTTTGTAAAGAACACAATTGAGAACGCCATAGTGGGCTCAATTGGAGAGTGTGCCTACGTGGGCGAATACCTTGCAAAGATAAAGAGCCAGTTTACTGTCTCTTCAAAGATGTATGCAACCCAGCTGTTAAAATAGCTGGTGACAGAAAAATACACGGGAGGACCACATGGCATAAGAGAACACATCTTGAGGATGTCAAATATGGCGGCCAAGCTGAAGCCCATGGATGAGTACCTCGAGCTAAAGCCTGCGCTTCTGGTGCACCTAGTCATGGCCTCTCTTCCGCAGCCATTCGAGAACTTCGTAATCAACTATAACATTTCCCCTTAAAAGTGGGACATTGAAAAGACCATTGGGATGTGTTCCCAAGAGGAGGAAAGGCTGAAGGCTCTTCACGGTGGTTCCTTGAACTTCGTGAAGGACAATAGGAAGAGGAACTTCACCAATAGTAACCATGGTGGCTCACCTTCCAAGCCACATGGCAAGGGCCCACAGCAGCACCAGCATCAGTACCAGCAGTCCACCCCTGGGGAAAAAGACCAGTGCCACCACTGCAAAAAGGTTGGCCACTACAAGAAGGATTGTCCAGTATGGCTGAAGTCCATAATGGCCAAAAACGGTAAAGATATAGTCTCTTTTGTTAATGAATCTCTGTATGAAAAGTTTTCTAGATCTACTTGGTGGATTGACTCTGGTGCAACTGTTCATGTTGCCAACTCTTTACAGGGGTTCCATTCGACAAGGATTTTGCCAAAAAGAGAAAGACTCATTGAAGTGGTGAATGGGATTGAAGCAGAAGTGAAGGCTGTTGGCGACATTCCTCTGGAGCTGGCTGATGGCTCTTCTCTTTTGCTTAAGGATGTTCTTTTTGTTCCTTCCATTCATAGAAATTTAGTAAGTGTATCGTGCTTGGACAAAGATTCGTATGAGTGCATGAGAAAGTATTTTCTGTGTGTGATGTGAATGAACAAGTTCCCTTGTCGAACAAACAACAAAAGAAAAGAAAATGAACTCTTGACTCATCGAAGTTATGGCACTGCTGATTAGGCCATATTTCGAGGGGAAGAATAGAAAGCCTCGTTAAAAATGGCATTCTTCCTCCGTTAGAGTTCTCAGAAATAGAACAATGCATAGATTGCATTAAAGGAAAGTATGTAAAACAAATTAAAAAGGGTGCGAACCTAAGTATAGCTACACTAGAAATAATCCACACGAATATTTGTGGACCATTTCTGGTGAAAAGTGTGGATGGCTATGATTCATTCATAACATTCACGGATGATCACTCCCGATATGGTTATATTTATCCAATTAAAGAAAGATCTGAAGCATTGGATAAATTTAAAATTTTCAAAGCTGAAGTAGAAAATCAGCATGATAAAAGAATTAAGATAGTTCAGTCCGATCGGGGGGGGGGGGGGACTATGGTCGGCATACTCCATATGGTCAAGTACCAGGACCTTTTGCAAGGTTCCTGCAGGAAAATGGAATAGTCGCCCAGTATTCTATGCCGGGCGAACCTCAGCAAAACGGAGTAGCTGAAAGGCGTAACCGTACCCTTATGGATATGGTGCGCAACATGATGAGCTATTCCACCCTCCCATTGGGATTGTGGACGGAGACGCTTAAAACCGCCATTCACATTCTCAACAGAGTACCAAGTAAGTCGGTGCCCAAAACACCGTATGAATTGTGGACAGGAAGAGTCCCCTCTCTGCACCACTTGAGGGTCTGGGGGAGCCCATCTGAGGCAAAAGTTTTCAATCCAAACATTGCAAAGTTAGACCCAAAAACAGTATCTTGACACTTCATTGGCTATCCAGATAAGTCAAAAGGCTATCGTTTCTACTGTCCTGACATATACACAAAGTTTGTAGAAACAAGACATGCAGTCTTCTTGGAGGAAGAATTGATGAGGGGGAGCACGGTAGCTAAGGAAATTGATCTTGAGGAGAAGAGGGTGCATGCACCTAATCCGATGACTCAGGAGCCATTTTTCTCGCTACCTGTTGTGCCACCATCTACAACCCCTGAGGTTGTGGTGCCGGCACCTGTTGTGACTCCACACGTGACAACAATGGGCGAAAGTTCGGAACCTGTCCATCAGAGCCACCGAACCCACCTTGAGCACGAAGGGAGCGAACAGCCACATCTAATATGTGCCCGAACCCGAGGCAAGAAATGAGCAAGAGTCTGATGAACTCAGAAGGTCTAAAAGAGAACGAAGACCAGCCATTTCCAAAGAAATTTACAAAGTCTACAACGTAGTTCATATGGAGGGTGATCCTACCTCATATGAAGAAGCCATGAGTAGCCCTCACTTAGCCAAGTGGGTGGAGGCAATGAAAGATGAAATGAAATCAATGAGTTCCAACAATGTTTGGGACTTAGAGGAAATTCCTAAAGGAGCCAAAACAGTAGGATGCAAATGGGTCTACAAAACAAAGTATGACTCCAATGGGAACGCAGAAAAGTACAAAGCTAGACTTGTGGCAAAAGGCTTTACGCAAAAAGAATGCGTAGATTACAATGAGACTTTTTCTCCGGTCTCATGTAAGGACTCCTTCAGAATCATCATGGCACTAGTTGCACATTTTGATTTAGAGTCGCATCAAATGGATGTTAAGACGATATTTCTAAATGGAGATTTAGAAGAAAATGTTTACATGAAACAACCCAAGGGTTTTTTCATGGAGGGGAAGGAACATATGGGATGCCGCCTAAAGAAATCCATTTATGGGTTAAAGGAAGCCTCTAGGCAGTGGTATTTAAAGTTTAATGATACAATTAAAAGATTTGGATTCAAGGAAAATGTTGAGGACAACTGCATTTATGCAAAGTTCAAAAGTGGGAAATATATTTTCCTAATTCTGTATGTGGATGACATCCTACTTTCCAGCAGTGATGTTAGTCTACTACTAGAGATAAAGAAGTTCCTGTCATCAAATTTTGACATGAAAGACCTTGGTGAAGCTTCTTATGTTTTGGGCATAGAAATTCACTGAGATAGAAAGAATGGAGTGTTAGGACTGTCGCAGCAAACGTATTGTGAAAAGATTTTAAAGAAATACAATATGCATGCGAGTAATGCAACACCTGCTCCCATAGTCAAGGGCGATAGTTTTGGAAAATCCCAATGTCCAAAGAATCAATATGAGATCGATCAAATGAAGTAAATACCATATGCTTCGGCTGTTGGAAGCTTACAGTATGCACAAGTGTGCACTCACCCTGACTTAGCTTTTATCACCGGGGTACTCGGTAGATATCAAGATAATCCAGACATAGAGCACTGGTAGATGGTAAAGAAAGCTTAGCGTTATGTGCAAGGCACAAAAGGCCTCATGCTAACATATAAAAGATCTGATTCCCTAGAGATAAAAGGGTATTCAGATGCGGATTTTGCGGGAGATAAAGACGACAGAAAGTCCACGACAGGGTATGTCTTTACTCTCGCAGGAGGTGCTATTTCATGGAGAAGCGCCAAACAGTCGATAGTTGCATCATCTACGATGTATGCAGATTTCATAGCATGTTATGAGGCCATGGGACAGGCGTTATGGTTAAAGAAATTTTTACCCGACTTGAAAGTGGTTGACTGCATCAACAGGCCACTAAAGATGTACTGTGACAACGAGCCCGCAGTATTCTATGCTCACAACAACAAGTCGAGTAATGCTACAAAGTCTATAGATATAAAGTATTATGTTGTGAAGGACAAAGTCCAGGATCAAACTATAAGACTCGGGCATATAAGAACAAAGGATATGCTTGAGGATCCGCTAACGAAAGGCTTACCACCCAGTGTGTTCAAGAAACACATAGCCGGCATGGGTTTAATGGGAAGCCTATGATTCCTGGACTACAGAGGCCCAAAAGTAACAGAATTTGTTTCAAAACATGAAGTTATATAGTGGCTGTCTAATTCTATCGGCAATTGAGCTGAGGCGATGAAACATGCTCTATGTATCGGTCTGTGATGAAATAAGTAAAGTACAAAGTTGGGCCCGAACAGAGTACCTCATCGCGCCCTAATCGGGGGCGCCCAGCCCTATCCATGGTTGGTGGGCCCCTGTCGCCAGCGCGTATATAAAAAGGTGTGTGTGTGGGGGGGGGGGGGCGCACACGGTACGAGGTTCACCGTGCGCCGCAGCCCCCCACCTACACACCCATCGATTAGGGTTCGCGCTAGGCCGACGGGAAGCTCCGCCGCCACCACTCTCTACCACCCACGCTCACGCCGTCGCCTCCTTTTCCCATGGCTAACGACGGCGGGTCCAGCTCCGGCACTAGCTCCGGGATCCCCTCTGGCTCATGCTTGTCGAGCCAGGGTGCAGGTAGTGCCCTTCTCTCTCTCTCCCTCTCAGATCTACGTGTTCGACCACTACATCGAATCTACCAAGGTTAGGCTAGATCTAACAGTATGTACTCAAGAAAGGTTTTGGACTAATGGTTGTAGTCTTTTCAACGCTAGGAAATAACGGTGCTAGAACATTATGAAAAATAGTGTGGTTTGGCGTGCTAATTTGAAATTTAGTGGCCTAGCACCCAAAACAGCTTAACCGCAGCGTCGACGCTCCAAATATGCTATACCGTGCTATAGCGTGCGTTATAGCATGCTATTTTTTTGGTTGAACAACACATGATTTACACTTTTTTTTTGAAATGGACATGATTTACAAATTGTAAATGGATAATGATCCCCAATCAAATTTTCTCTAAATCGACACACAATTAAACCATTTACTGTGATTAATGAGTATAGAGAGTAAGTCTATAGCTAAGCAGTTGAAGAGAGAAATATTTTTAGAGAACGCAATGTTGGGTATCTTAAGTTCTTAACCACATCTTCCATCCAAAATACCCAAGATAGACCATGTTTTAATTGGGTTTTGGACTAATGATTTGCTAGCCATAATGGTCGTAAGCTTGCACCCGACATAAAAAACAACCATATGCAGCAAAATGGAGAGACATCACCCGGAGGTTGATGACTGTGCATGCGACGGCCAGGAGCTCGAACCGCTGAAAACATAGCATAATAGTCTCTCTCTCTCTCTCTCTCTCTCTCTCTCTCTCTCTCTCTCTCTCTCTCTCTCTCTCTCTCCATCCCCGCCATGGCAGACTGTGCGCCGCCACGGGAGAGTAGCACCAGACCCAAGCGTGCCAATCAGCCTCACCTTGCACAAAGTTCAATTCAGAACTGATTTCAAGTTCAGTTGTGGTTCAATTCGGTTCAGCAACAATTGGTATCCTATTCAATTCAGTTCAGAACCGATTTCTGCGTATGTGCTTTTGTTCAATTTACAATTGCACAAAGTCTATCGGAACAATCGTTGAACTCTAACGTAAAACGCATGACATTTTTCCTTTACAATCTGTTCAATTATGTGCATGCACAAGTAGCATCTGGAGTTTGTTATTCAGGCAGAGGCAAAACAATAACAGGTACAGGCAGGAGGACGCAGGCAGCATGTGCAACGGCGGTCGGCGTGCGCCCCGTAGAGGTCGCAGACACAACCGGCAGCAGCAGCAGCTTAAATCTGGAGATCAGCGCGCTGGCTTAGCTTCCTTGCTCGCCAACTCCTCCTCACGACTCACTCTACTCTTAATTTTCTGATCTACTCATTCTCTCCTAATTTCCTGGCAGGTTTTGCATTTGCCATTGTGATCATATGAATCAGTCTCATGGTATCTTCCCAAGAACACGTCTGCGCTTGCAACCCCATGCGAATACATAACACCGCACGTACTGAAATTTCAGATTACATGCCGCACAAAATTAAAGACTTGAACTGAGAGAACACTTGGAATATAATGCTTGTAATGAGCAACAGAAGAATCAAGCATAGTATGAAGTCATAATTAAGCCGGGTTGGCTCTCACCTTCCTCCTGGTCACAGATGGGGAGCTTGGGCTCCCCGAACTGTCTCACGGCCGGTCCGGCTAGGAAAGGACGCCACCACCGCAGCAGGCGGAATCCCGGAGCGTTCTAGATGCAATGAAGAAGCGCATGCATTAGAAGCATATATATAACCTACAAGTACCCTCGAAATCCCATCTCCCTTTCTTTGTGCCAGGAGGGAATCGGAGCCAGATGGGAAAATTGAAGATTCGCTATAGAAGCCGAGCGAGACCGCGTGCAAGTAGCAGCCGGGGAAGTATCAAACCACGCGAAGTCCTCGGGCTATGTTGCCAGGGCCGAGTTGAGATCCAGTCGGGGAACATTGTGCGTGGGGGCTCCTGCCTTTTCCACGTGCGACATCGCCCCCAGGTTCTCCCGTGGCCGTCGAGAAGAGGATCTCCTTCATCAACCCGCCCGGAGTACTGCTCCCGGGACAGATGTCGGTCCTTCCCAGGCTAAAGGCGGATCGGGTCGTCAGGATCCCGGTATGGGCAATTCGAGCGTGACCTCCTATGCAAAGACGCCAGTCCGGTGAACATAGTCCGAGATGACGAAATGTGTCACTAGGCCTTTGTTGGTGAGAACCTGGATCTTGTTGATCACAGGCTTTGTACTCGCGTTCTGGGCGCTCAGCCTTCTCCACCTTGGGTGAGTCTGGGCGACCTCCTAGGGATTACAAAAGGGTAGATATGTTTAGGCCTACAAAAATGGAAGAGTATATGTTATTTACTTGTACACTTTTTTTTGAATATGTACGCCCGTGGGCATACATCACTTGAATTTATAACTGTAGCAGTACAAAGATAATACTCATACAAGTAAAAGAAAACAAGGAGATACCAAACGGTTGAAAACTGTACAACGTTCTTGCCGTAACTACTAAGGACTCATATCCTTCGTTGTCGCCGGAGAAGAAGCTCACAGGCAGCGGGTCCACACTTTGGCACCGAAGAAACCCGTTGGCTTCTACACTTAGTTGAATCTAATACACTTACTCTATGATCTCGTACTCCTTTGGTGCCATCTATATCGTTGTCACGCATATATAAGATCCAAATGGTAATTTACAGTCACAATATTTCACCATACGAGTTGAATCTAATTTTTCACATTGGGTATATATTTCTCCATGTGCAAATTTCTGCATGAAGGGGCCAATGTACCACAACGGGTTTTGCCACTTCTTCTACTATTCTAACCGCAAGGAGTGTGCGATTATGACATTGTGTGGGATTGTGCAAGTATCAAGGAACATGATCAAGTGGACGTTGCTAGAGCCGGCGAACTTCCCGTTGAAGCAAAAAAAAGAGAGAGGAAAATATCACTTTTTTTAAATTTGTGTGATAGCCTGTAGACATTGACGAGTGGTAGTCGGAAGAAAAACGATGTGAAGAGTTAAGAGATGGGTCAAAACATCACGTACTTCACTCTGGTATGACGGGGATGTGGCAATGCCCATATTTCTTCCCTATGGCGGTTAGTGCGTGGTGATAGTATTATAATTGCCATTATCAAAATGGAGTTGACAATGCTAAGTTGTGCAACATAGCTATTGCCGAGGAGGTTAGATATGTGCTCATGGTGAACCTTCATCTGAAATGGTATGAGTACTACACTATTGCAGGTGAAATGGTACGAGTACTACACTATTACAGGTATATAACTACGCAAATGACCGGTACATCGTAGACGCTGAGTGTCCAGACAATGAGTTCGGTCCCTTGGTATGACTACAATATTTTTTATACATCTATGACGGTCTATGATACGCCAAAGCGTTGTAGTGTCCTTTGGGGTTGAGAAAATGAGTCTGCACTTACCGTGATGATTACGTAAAGGGTTGGTCTTGAATCTAGATAATTATATTTCACAAATAAGTGTCATACTATAAGTATCAAACGACGCGAAGTCCTCGGGCTATGTTGTCAGGGCCGAGTTGAGATCCACTCGGGGAACATTGTGCGTGGGGGCTCCTGCCTTTTCCACGTGCGACATCGCCCCCAGGTTCTCTGTGGCCGTCGAGAAGAGGATCTCCTTCATCAACCCGCTCGGAGTACTGCTCCCGGGACAGATGTCGGTCCTTCCCAGGCTGAAGGCGGATCGGGTCGTCATGATCCCGGTATGGGCAAGTCGAGCGTGACCTCCTATGCAAAGACGCCAGTCCGGTGAACATAGTCCGAGACGACGAAATTTGTCACTAGGCCTTTGTTCGTGAGAACCTGGATCTTGTTGATCACAGGCTTTATACTCGTGTTCTAGGCGCTCGGCCTTCTCCACCTTGGGTGAGCCTAGGCGACGTCCTAGGGATTACAAAAGGATAGATTTATTTATGCCTACAAAAATGGAAGAGTATATGTTATTGACTTGTACACTTTTTTTTGAATATGTACGCCCGTGGGCATACATCCCTTGTATTTATAATTATAGCAGTACAGAGATAATACTCATACAAGTAAAAGAAAACAAGGAGATACCAAACGGTTGAAAAACTGTACAACGTTCTTGCCGTAACTACTAAGGACTCATATCCTTCGTTGTCGCCGGAGAAGAAGCTCACAAACAGCCGGTCCACACTTTGGCACCGAAGAAACCCGTTGGCTTCTACACTTAGTTGAATCTAATACACTTACTCTATGATCTCGTACTCCTTTGGTGCCATCTATATCGTTGTCACGCATATATAAGATCCAAATGGTAATTTAGAGTCACAATATTTCACCATACGAGTTGAATCTAATTTTTCACTTTGGGTATATATTTCTCCATGTGCAAATTTCTGCATGAAGGGGCCCAATGTACCACAACGGGTTTTGCCACTTCTTCTACTATTCTAACCACAAGGAGTGTGCAATTATGACATTGTGTGGGATTATGCAAGTATCAAGGAACATGATCAACTGGGCGTTGCTAGAGCCGGCGAACTTCCCGTTGAAGCAAAAAATAAAGAGAAAAATATCGCTTTTTTAAATTTGTGTGATAGCCTATAGACATTGACGAGTGGTAGTCGGAAGAAAAACTATGTGAAGAGTTAAGAGATGGGTCAAAATTCACTCTGGTATGACGGGGATGTGGCAATGCCCATATTTCTTCCCTATGGCAGTTAGTGCGTGGTGATAGTATTATAATTGACATTATCGAAATGAAGTTGACAATGCTAAGTTGTGCAACATAGCTATTGCCGAGGAGGTTAGATATGTGCTCATGGTGAACCTTCATCTGAAATGGTATGAGTACTACACTATTGCAGGTGAAATGGTACGAGTACTACACTATTACAGGTATATAACTACGCAAATGACCGGTACATCGTAGACGCTGAGTGTCCAGACAATGAGTTCGGTCCCTTGGTATGACTACAATATTTTTTATGCATCTATGACAGTCTATGATAGAGTAAATGACACTAGGGGCCATTGAACTTGTTCCGCATGTGCACTTAAATCACATGTCTAAAAACTGAACTAACCGGTCATACAACTCAGAATCAAGGCACTCGTGGTCACAAAAGGGCCAGCCTAGTGGTTTTCAAAAACCGGACATACATGGCCCCATTTGTCAGTGCACCCCACTTGTGACCACATTATTTACCCTTTAGTTACCGATTGATTATGTCACCACATTATTTATCCCCAATTTTGAAATAAAATCTTTATATTATGCAGGCCCACTAGTCAGTAAAGGAGTAATTTACAATAAAATTAAGCTGAGGTGGGAATCGAACAAGGACCAATCTATGGGCGTTAAACACCCACGCCAGCCAATAGAGCATAGATCATATATACTGTTTTTATTGAGGACATTACGTTAACATACAACACAACTCTGTCATCACAGCTTTTGTTTTCTATCCTATATTGTACCTATAAATTTAGCTCGGAATTTCTGACGATGCCCTTGGGCCAACAACTGCGTATTGCTTCCGTATTCTTTACTTAATGTATGTGTATCTGATTATTTAATAAATTTCTTAATGCAAGACACCGTGAGTCAAAAGTTCGGATTAAGCTTGACCTATCATATATTAAAATGACATTCTATAACTCCTGTATTATAGACAAGGAATTGTTCTGGCTGTAGTGTCTTCGCGTGGGAGCTTCATCTACTATTACAAGGTCTTGTGTTCGAATCTTTGGATCTGCATGTATACTTATAATTTTAATTAGATTAAATTCCATATTTTACCCCCTAGTTTACCATTTGTGACACTAATTACCCAATTTAGCAGTAATTTATTCAGCTTACCCCATTTAGCGAAAGTTGTGCCAATTTTTATCCCTTCTAGTTTTTTAGCCTATTCTGTTAGGATTGACCCAGTAACCATGTCCATGTGGTGTGCCACAATGTAAGTGTGATCTTGCCAGGTGATTTTTATTTAGCGACATCACGTCAAGCCGATGGATTCCCTCCTTGGTCTCACGACCTGTACAAAGCTAGCTAACTGATTGGTTCTTTGGATAAGCTAGCTAGATAGTCTGATCAATTTTGTGGTGGAATTAAGCTCGCCCTGCATAGCACACAGACCAGTACTCACCAATGTCGTCGTCGCCGACTCGCCGTGTACGTTGTTGGATTGACTGAGAATGAGAGAATTAAAGGCATGGATGCTAGCTAAATTGGGATGTAATTGGATTGATATACCGCCAGCAAAAGTACGTTGCGCTTGTTGCTACAATTCCCTCAGCTGCCGCACACAAACTCTGGATCCACTTCCAAACATGTAGTTCTTGATGTCATTGCCGCTGGTCAGGCATGATACCAGCGTGCTCGCTCTGTCCGGCGGACAAGCCCAGAACCTCACTGGCAGGCATTTCTCGGCGGTGCAATGCTGTCTTCTGCAAGAGGAACGGCTGCTACATTCTCACATGATACCTTAGTATCCAAATTTGATAAAACAGGGAAGTAGAATAATAGAAGGGGTAAAAACAGGCACAACTTTCGTTAAATGGGGTAAAAGGGATGAATAATTGGTAAATAGGGTAATTACTGTCAGAAATGTCAAACTTAGGGGTAAAAAGTGGAATTTACTCTTTTAATTACTTCCTCCTCCACTGACAGGTGGAGTCCACTGGCAGGTGGGCAAGGTGCCGTAACAAACAAGAAACTTGAGGTGTTTTTTTTTGCAAAAATACTGGCTACCGTGACCATCACGTGCAACGGTCATCGTTTTTTTTAAACCGGCCGGCTAACCATTTTGTGACCACGGGTGCACGCGATTATAAGTTGTGTGACTGGTTAGTTCAGTTTGTAAGATGTGTGACTTAAGTACACATGCAAAAGAAGTTCAGCGTCATTTACTCGTCTATGATACGCCAAAGCGCCGTAGTGTCCTTTGGGGTTGAGAAAATGAGTCTGCACTTAATGTGATGATTACGTAAAGGGTTGGTCTCGAATCTAGATAATTACATTTCATAAATAAGAGTGTCATACTATAAGTATATGTTATAAACTAATGCATAATTAAAATATTGCATAATTTCTAACTAGTGGTGGAGATTGCCCAGGATGTGAGAGGTAATTATGTATATGTGTGTATATATGGGGGTGGGGGATGGAGTGACTTTCTTATTTTTCATCTAAATATCTACTTTTCCTTGATTGTTCCAAGTCTTTGGGGGTGAGGGGCAATGGCCCCCCTCACCCTTGACTTATGCATAGTTCAGCACTGTTTCTAACCTTCACATACAATATAATAGCAACCAAGCCTTTTTTCCCAAGCATGTTGGGTAGTCTAGATATGAAACCCAAACAGAAACTTTCACATATAATACCAAGAAATATTTGGCTTTCACGGACAGAAAACAACTAATTCAGTGGCCTGTCAAGGAGGTAGATGCATAGGGCAGAAGACTATAGTCTGTATAGGTTGGTACATAGTTACAATGTAATTTACTGATGAATACACATGAACGAATCGTTAACAAATGTCTAATTAAGTCTATTAAGAGCTTCGCGGAGATACTACCCAAACCGATATTGGGTGGAGGAAATAAGATTTTGGAAGCCAAAAATAATTTCTCTTTTGGAGCATACCCATATTTCGAGCTTCTCCTCTCTACTATACACTGCATATATCATCCGAACTAATTAAAATTTTCTACGCATGATAATTAAATCTTTTCATCATCATGTCGCACATAAGTAGAAACGTTTCAAATGCCCAACATTATAAATCCAAGTGCTATTTAGACATAAAACCCCAAGAAAAGTGCATCATCAACACAAACAAACGGTTATACTCATTCCAGTGATATTTTTCTCTAGTTTTGAAAAAAGTGACAATGAATCATTGATAATTTATTAATTCAAAATGAATCAATAATATTAAGATAATCATGACAAATAAATCTTAATTGATGGATGAAACACAAATGTATCATCAAAAACACATGATTTCTCTAAATTGACACACAATTAAATCATTAAATCTGATTGATGAGTACATAGAGTATGTGTATAGCTAAGTAGTTGGAGATAGAACTATTTTCAGATGCAATCCTGCATATCTTAACCACATCTTCCATCCAAAATACCCAAGATCGTGTTTTAATTGTGTGTGGCCTAATGATTTGCAAGCCATAATTGTCATAAGCTTGAATGACATCACCCGGAGCATCAAAACAACCCAAAGGTTAAGCATCAAGTCTATAGAAATTAACTTCAGCAAGTTCTTGTGTCTCATAGAAGCTTGGAGGTATAGGGAAAATTTTGAGCACGTGGATGCAAGCCGAAAACTCGCCTTAGAATGGCATTTTTGAATTTTGTGCCATTCATATTTTTAGTAGCAAGTATTACTGATTCGCTAAAAAGATGTTGCGAATCAAAGGCATGCTTCAATTATTTCATCTAATATTAGGTTCGGAAAAACAAGTAATTCTACAACATATCCACATGTTGAAGACAACATTTATACCCTTCACCATTGATTTCATGAAAGAGATTGTGATCACAAATGATGATGGAACAATTTTTTGGTGGAAATTAGGTGGCCTTGATACTAGAATGTGACAATCCTAACTCGATGATGAGATCGGATTGCACAATCTATATCAGATTGTTCTTTATTCATGAATATAAAGGGAAAATGGTTAGAATTAGAAGAAAGTATACTGGACCAACTTCGATACAAGGATGCGACACGAACACATGACCCTCTAAACCCTGGTTCTATGTTTGGGGGAGACTTCGGTAGGATCTGGTTCTGGGTAGGATTTATGAGATCATCTAAAAAAAGAAATTAATGTTAAAATAGTATTCTATTAAAACTCGCCCCTGTCTACGCGCCGCAGTGGGCTTTCTTATTTTTCTCTGTTTGTTGCATTTTCATTTTTCATTTTTCCTTTTCCCCTTTTCGTTTCTTCATGTTCATTTTCAGTTTTCTTCTTCTGCTTTTGATGAAATAATTCAAGATTTTTGAAATATGTTCTTGTGTTTTTAAAAATATTGATTATTTTTCTGGAATGAAAATTAATTTAGAAAACAATGACCTTTTTTGAATTTTTGGTTCATGTTTTTTGAATATTCGGTTCATGTTATTTTTTTCAAATTGGTTCAAGATTTTTTCAAATTGGTTCATGATTTTTTAAATTTTTGATCAGGATTTTTGAGTTTTGGTTCATGAATTTTGAATTTGGTTCATGTTTTTTATCAATTTTTTCATGATTTTTGAAAAATATTCATGATTTTGAATTATGTTCAAGATATTTGAGGTTTGATCTTTTAGTCCAGTTGAAGGATCAAATTGGTGTCGAATGACCTGGGAAAAACATTGAACTTTTTTTAATCCCTTGAACACGAACGTGAATCTTCTTTTAGCATAAACATGCAATTGATTCGCTGGGAGCTAGGCTAGCTTCATCGCAAGCTCACGCACGGGAACAGAAAAAATTGAGAGAGAACTTCCGCATTTTATTGATTACGCAGCATCATTACACCGTACTTCCCAGATGCAGTCCGGAACAACATTCAAAGATAAATTACAAACCGAAATCTCAGCATTGTAAGCTAAAAGTCTCAACATTAATCTTGCGGCCATAGTGTTTGAAGTGACAAGTCTGGAAACCTATCACCAAGGTCTCGATGTCCGCTACCAATGCGCCAACACTCTTTGAAATAGGCATATGCCTAGCTTTACAAATAAAGCAACATCCATACAACATCTAGTACAAGTTCACAACAACACACAAACTGTATGAAGCAGAAAAACCGAAGCCTCACGGCAAACAAGCGGCGAGGCGCACACACGCAGATAAAGAGGCCACACCCACCAGATAAAGAAGTCGCGCCCAATGCGCCAACACTAGATCGATCCACCACCGGAGACCAGATACGTTGCAAAGCTGACAGACAGTCGGAGGCCAAACTGGTATCTTTGAAACCATTGTCAGCAGTTGCCTGCAGCGCTCTTCAGATGGCCATTGCTTCGGCCAGCTCAGGAGAAGTGATGCCATAGATACCTTCAGAACAAGACAACTTGAACTCACCATTGTGATCCTGTACCACAGCACCCCAGCCCATTCTAGTGCTTCGAGGGAATAAGGCAGGAGCCACATCACACAAACCAAACCATCAGGCGGGGGAATCCAGTGGGACCATAGGCGGACCTAGCCATCCCTAAGCCTGGCCAAACGCCCAGGCTTCCGGCCGTCCGACAAGCCTAATTTCATAGCAATTTGATAAAAAAAATAGTGTCTTTAGCCTTAAAATACACTGTTTGCCCAGACTTTGAATAATTTTTCGGTCCGCCACTGAATGGGACGGAGAGGAAGCGCACCTGTTATTAGTTGATTTCAATATTAAGCACTATAAGAATATATTATCGATATAACCCTTCACTTTCCCAGCAACACGATCAGGATGCAAAAGACCCTTGTCGTTCCTCACATCATTGTGTGCTTCCCAAATCTGCCAATAGGTCACAGCCAACAGGTCATCAGCCACTCTTTCATATTCATGAGAGACTTCTGACAGAGCTTGATAGGGTAGTTTACCCTGAATGAATCCCACACTGCCCTAGCAAAAGGGCACGTGACAAAAATGTGATCCACTGATTTAGATCTGCAGCAGAAGATGCATTCGTCTTTCGCTGCTATATGCCTTCTCCGCAACTGAACCCAATAGGTAAACAATCATGGACAATCCTCTATAAGACGATCTTCATCTTACCCGGGCCTGTATCGCCCAAAGTGATTTCCACTCTTTTATCCGATCAACAATATCTAAATTACTACGGCCACCAGATGTGCCACTAGAAGTGTAGAACGATCCAGTTCTTGCTAGATTATACGCCGAACTGATAGAATATATACCAAATTTTGCATGTGGCCATGATACAAAATTAAATTCACCATGTCTACTGATTGGTATTTGTTGGATAATTGACGCCATAGCATTGACATTGTCCGTTCTTGATAAATCAGACTGAGATCATAAATATCGCCAATGACCATCGCAGTAGATTCAACTGCAGTGAACGACGCGCCATCAGATTTTTCCACGCGTTCCCAAGCTGAGGAACTCTCCTTGTCGCCTTCCACCGCTGCTGACTTCCCCTTCTCTGATCGTGACGGCCCTCTACTGATACCGCCGTCTTCCTTGTTGGGGATGTCTGACCGTGCCACCCCATTCACCGTACCCTCCATCCGATCACCCATCAGATCCCTTGCACGTACGGCCAAGGGCGGATAGCAACTGCAAGAGTGGCCTTCAATCGCCATGAACCCTAACACGAGGTACCGCTAGGATGGAGTAAATTAAAAAAAACAACCACAATTGGGGCAAGGATTTGATGTTGGATGATGTCTTTAATAAAGGCCGTGTGCATATCAACCGATGAAGAGGCCTGGGTTTTACTCCCCTTTTTGAAAAAAAAAATTAGGACAAGGTTAACAACCCTTCACAAAAAAACACCAAAAAACATGCTTATGGGTGGGTGTTTATTACCCTAGCCCCAATTATGATGATTTTTTGTAATTTACTTCGCTAGGACAAAAATACAATGGAGAATTAGAGGAGGCAATGTTTTAAATAGACGGCTATTTAAAACAAACAGAAAACAAAAAAAGACAAAGAAAACAGAAAAAAGAGAAGAGAAAACAGAAAAAGTAAAATAGAAGGTGCTAATGGGCTGGTCCAACGTCCGCGTGAGTGAAATGGATAAACGCGCGCGTTGAGCAGCAAATAGCTTTTGCCTTTTTAGGCGAACGAAACTTGATCTAGAGTAAACATACAATCATGCAGTCTCCCGCTGACAGTGGGCCAGGCCCATGTACGGAAACACTGGAGTGAGGATCCCTGGCTGCGGGCGAGCGAGCATGGCACTGATTTCATGTTTATTTGACGGGCCTGAGCCTGCCTAGTGAAGTAGTGATCATCCTTTGGATTGTATATGTGGGCTGGGAACGTTGAACGTTGCATTGATACTGAATGTCTGAAACTAACCGTGAGACCGACGATTCTCAAAAAAAATGTGAGACTGACGAGAAAAGGGTGCATGTCCGCTAGTGCAGTTGCTACAATACTGCTAATTTTTGCTATAATTGTGCAGTTGCTATAATTTCTTTACTATTAAAAGGAAGTTGGTGATCGTAGGTCATCCTCAAACATCAAACATTAGGACTATCTAGACCGTCAGATCTCCATCCAATGGTACAGTGAGCCTCCCCAGAACTTGGCTCTGTTAATTACATCGCTGTGCCACCTATAAGTGGAAAGGGCAAATCCAAAACATATGAGAAAAAACATTGCTGGGAGAGGAAAATCCATCGCCCTAACTTCCTCCTCTTCTGGCCTGGATCCCGGCCACCGGCGGTGCACTCCCATCTGCCTCGAAATCCACCAGCGCTGACATACCATCCCTTGCATCTTGAGCAGCTAAGCGTAGCTGCTCGAGTAGCATTGCAGCATATAGCCGACTGGCTACGCGATAAATGGAGATATGAGGAGGCGGTGATGGACGCCATGAAGGCCGACGCGGCGAGATTTGAAGGAACACCACCCCTTGATATCCATCTACGAGCCGCCTCCTCTCTCTTGGCAGCATGACGGCGCCGAGATCCCCTTCTATTCTCCAATTGATCCCATTGCTCCTTGCAAGCTCGTCATGCCACTGGGTGGCGGGAGGACGATATTGGCACCTATTGGGAAGGTGGAAGCCAGGAGGGAGCTGCTGGCCTAGGTGCTCGGCAAGTAAACTCCAACTTCTGAGAAAATGGCGTGTAGGTGTTCCCCTCTGGCTTTCTCCCGCCAAACAATATCTAAACGAGGTAATTTCTAATATAGACTGTACCTGACTGCACTTGTGCGGCTTATTCTAGGAGCACATATGTGCATTAGCAGCGCGGCTTCATTGGTCAACACTGACTATTTTAGGGACAATCACATGTGTTGTATTTTCTATAGATGAGTTTAGCTGGCTCTCTTATCGATTCGATCCAATGGATTGATTTTAGCTAGCGTGAGATGAATCGTGCGTACATGCCCAATCCATTATGATGTTTTCCTTCTGAAATTGGTGAAGGATTTACAAGGAAATCAAACGGTTCCTATTGCAGGCTTCTTCCTGACATTTATTTTACATATGACTTTTGATCTGACTGATATTTATTACACACACCAAAGTACGAAGTATAGACTAATTTTAATCAATCAATTGGTATGTAGAATTCGGTTCCAGTCAAAAGAAACACAGCGCATTGTAGAGTTATATCCACCAGAGTGTAGAATAATTTTACCCAAGCTTGTTGGTATGCAGAGGTTCTTTCCAATCAAAAGGAACACAATTCCTTGTATTGTGATAGCCAACATTTGTTCTACACTTGATTGATATTGAAACTACAAACGCAACATTTTAATGGATGAACGGGTTCGATGTTGATCAATTATGTTAGTGTTACATCTTCTCGTATATTCAGTAGTTAGTAGGAATACCTTAAAGTGGCGTCTACCAAAGTGTACATGCATCTCTGACGGGTTCTGTATCCTCGCAACGAAATGGAACTAAGAGGATTTGTTGTATAAGATTTTATCTTACCTTCTCTAATAAACTGGCAGTTAGAAGTAGCATTCCTTAGAAATTAGAATAGCCCAGTCGCATGATGTACCATGGTTGGGTTAGTTGTGAAGAAACTTAATCATTCAATTATAGGTCAATGTGTTGGGTATAATTCCTATATCTATATACTCTTCATATAATATTAATGTTAATTAAGCCGAGCATGACTCCGTTACAATGTTTTTTTCCTTGTAAAATTGCTACTCAGATATAAAATTGAGAGGCAAAAGAAGTGTTTGATTGTGCCAACAAAAAGGTAACAACGGAATTATTTTCTCACATACTCATTTTCTTTTAGGGGTGTGCTCTTCTGGATGCAGTATGTACAAATTCAGTTAACTCTATGGATGTTCAATCAGGATAGCACATATCAAGGTACGTTTGCACATGTATATAACTCATTCAATGTGACGATATTTTCATGATAGCTCAGGAGCTTGTAGAAGTGCCATGAAAAATTGTATCTTAGTGAGATTACTTCTTTTCTTCATCTATGGCTGGGTAAACTTTTATAAATTTCCTTCATCGTTGAAAACAAGCCTTAACTTTCAGCAAATTGCTTGGTAAAGTATTGCCTAGAGATATTATTGAGTGGTCTTTTAGTAATATAGAAATATTAGTTTTTTGTTCTTGTCATAAAAATAATGAGGTGTTGCATCATATACTATTGGTTTTGATTGCAAAGCGTGTATACGGTGGTGTTTTGTGGATGCTGATGTACCGTGATTTAGGAAATCCCAACTACAGAAGTAAAAACTATAGAGAGTATTCTAACGAGGTCCTTACCATCGACGGGTAGAAACACTTATCCCACAAAAAAATGTGGACATTCGGTTGGACTTGTGGGTCCATGGCAACGAACAACTATCCTGCTAGCGCCATTCATTGGCTTTCGAAAAGGAAATTAAGTAGGTTTTGATTTATATTCATATTTATACATTTTACTGGATTGTACTTAAAAAATGGGAACACTGGTGCTTCTGAAGTACCATGTGACTATTTGTTATACATGTGGATTTTTACTTACATTTTGTTGACATGTAGTGCGGGAAAAGAACGTTTGGCTAGACAAAGCATACCCAACACGGAGGAAGCCGAAGATGACACCACTCCTTGTCACTCCCCTGTCTGAAACTTAAGCTATCAGGCAAAATGGCAAAGCTGTGAGTGGTTGGGGATTAGTGGCGGCAATGAGGGAAACAGCAAGTTGGTGACGGGGCAGATGAGGAAGCCGGCGTCGAGCCAGCGCTAGATGCTGTTGCGCTCGAACATGTGACCAGAGGGAAGGGGTTCGTATTAACCTCAAAATAAATGGGGTAGTATCAGTCGTCTGGCCATGACCCCAGTTACAGAACCCTCATGGTGGTGCTCTTGTCCTGGGCTCGAGGATTTTCAGCGTCCAGCAATACTGAGATGCGTACTGGGGAAGTGAAAAGTTCACATCCGGTGTATTATTTTGTGGATTATTTATTTTAATTGCTTCCTTGAGATGTCGTGGCACACTTGCTGATTTGATTCTTTATAAAAAGGAAAAAAAAAAGACATTCCGCTCGAGTCACTGGTGTTGGTCTGGTTGCCTCCATCTTGAGAATAGATGAATGCTCAAATATAACAATTTTAAATTCCAAAGGCAGAAAACAATGGAAAATGAAACTGGAGAAAACAATGCAATACGCACACAGTTTGAGTGCCCATGAAGGAGAAAGAACGGATCAAAGTACAATCATGACGGGGTGAAGAACTCAGTTCAGCGCCTCGAGGTTGTTGTACTCGGGGCCAAAGACGGCATCAGCCATATGGCAGAGGGCGTGTTCACACCTTGCGCCTTCACGGCCGCTTTACATATGAACAATAGATCTTATACTTCATATGGCATTGTCTTAGGAACAAATATAAATTTGGTTTAATCTTTGAGTTTGCTACTATATTACTACTTGAGTATTCTGGATGGAAGTCTCTAGATTGTTACATCTTCATCTTTTAGAGAGTCGGCGAGGGAGGTCGAAATCATGCCGGTGAGCGAGGTTCGCAATGAGGGCAGGAAGAATATCTCCACGTGTTCATTGTAGTGTTGTCATAATAGCAAGGGCACTACATCGGGTAAGCACGGGGAAAAACTTGACATCCAGAAGTCACATAGAGATGTTCATTGCTGTAACTGGATACCTCAAGTGAAAATTTTGACCTTTTCAAAATTTGAAAACCGTAGCAACGCACGGGCATTTAGCTAGTTTGCTATAATTGTGCAGTTGCTACAAAACCACTAATGTTTGCACGCGAGAATCTCGGACGTTTTCTCCGGCGAAGTTAGTTTTTTGCTATATTAGAAGAACTTTGTTGCTACAACCGTCTCGTGGTTTTGCTACAACAATGTCAACTTTTTGCTACAAGGTCTCCGGCGAGTACCAGCGAGTTTTTTCCGTCGGTTTTGCTACATTAGCATTTTTTTTGCTACATGGTCTCCGACAAGGTCTCCGATGGGACGTTCTATTTCTGAAACTTCGGAAGAAAAAGCGAGAACTTATATCAAAAAACGGGGTGTTTTGCAGGAAAAACAGGATTTGAAGCGATTTATGAGGACACGTGGCAGCAGCGGAAGTAGGACGATGGCGAGGTTCCCAACGTCCGGGTGATGCCTAGCGCACGCCTTTTGTCTACTACCTACCTCAGACGATCTCGTTCTCTTTTCTGGTAACGCATCCACTCCACGGTGATCCGTTTCTAACTGCTCGATTCCTCCTGATGCCTGCCTCCCTAAACTATGGAACTGCGACGCTTCTCTCATGACATCATGCCAAGACGATTTCATTTTGTCCCATCAGACCTGGTAGAGGACACAATCGACAGCACCAACTTACATCTGGAGATCGGCGTGCTGGCTTCCTTGCTCGCTCACACTCCTCCTCACGACTCACTCTAGTCTAAATTTTCTGATCTACTCATTCTCTCCTAATTTCTTGGCAGATTTTACATTTGCCATTGTGATCATCTGAATCAGTCTCATGGTATCTTCCCAAGAACACGTCTGCGCTTGCAACCCCATCCGAATACATAACACCGCGCGTACTGAAATTTCAGATTACATGCCGCACAAAATTAAAGACTTGAACTGAGAGAACACTTGGCATGCTTGTAATGAGCAACAGAAGAATCAAGCATAGTATGAAGTCATAATTAAGCCGGGTTGGCTCTCACCTTCCTCCTGGTCACAGATGGGGAGCTTGGGCTCCCCGAACTGTCTCACGGCCGGTCCGGCTAGGAAAGGA
This sequence comes from Avena longiglumis, assembly GCA_030063025.1. Lineage (NCBI taxonomy): Eukaryota > Viridiplantae > Streptophyta > Magnoliopsida > Poales > Poaceae > Avena > Avena longiglumis. The sequence continues at coordinate 576,244,715 of CP125973.1, forward strand.
CACCACCACCGCAGCAGGCGGAATCCCGGAGCGTTCTAGATGCAACGAAGAAGCGCATGCATTAGAAGCATATATATAACCTACAAGTACCCTCGAAATCCCATCTCCCTTTCTGCTTGGTGCCAGGAGGGAATCGGAGCCAGATGGGAAAATTGAAGATTCGCTATAGAAGCCGAGCGAGACCGCGTGCAAGTAGAAGCCGGGGAAGTATCAAACCATGCGAAGTCCTCGGGCTATGTTGCCAGGGCCGAGTTGAGATCCAGTCGGGGAACATTGTGCGTGGGGGCTCCTGCCTTTTCCACGTGCGACATCGCCCCCAGGTTCTCCGTGGCCGTCGAGAAGAGGATCTCCTTCATCAACCCGCCCGGAGTACTGCTCCCGGGACAGATGTCGGTCCTTCCCAGGCTGAAGGCGGATCGGGTCGTCAGGATCCCGGTATGGGCAAGTCGAGCTTGACCTCCTATGCAAAGACGCCAGTCCGGTGAACATAGTCCGAGATGACGAAATGTGTCACTAGGCCTTTGTTGGTGAGAACCTGGATCTTGTTGATCACAGGCTTTGTACTCGTGTTCTGGGCGCTCAGCCTTCTCCACCTTGGGTGAGCCTGGGCGACCTCATAGGGATTACAAAAGGGTAGATTTGTTTAGGCCTACAAAAATGCCTCCTGGGGATTACAAAAGGGTAGATTTGTTTAGGCCTACAAAAATGGAAGAGTATATGTTATTGACTTGTACACTTTTTTTTTGAATATGTACGCCCGTGGGCATACATGATCACTTGTATTTATAACTGTAGCAGTACAAAGATAATACTCATTCAAGTAAAAGAAAACAAGGAGATACCAAACGGTTGAAAAACTGTACAACGTTCTTGCCGCAACTACTAAGGACTCATATCCTTCGCCGTCGCCGGAGAAGAAGCTCACAAGCAGCCGGTCCACACTTTGGCACCGAAGAAACCCGTTGACTTCTACACTTAGTTGAATCTAATACACTTACTCTATGATCTCATACTCCTTTGGTGCCATCTATCGTTGTCACGCATATATAAGATCCAAATGGTAATTTACAGTCACAATATTTCACCATACGAGTTGAATCTAATTTTTCACTTTGGGCATATATTTCTCCATGTGCAAATTTCTGCATGAAGGGGCCCAATGTACCACAACGGGTTTTGCCACTTCTTCTACTATTCTAACCGTAAGGAGTGTGCGATTATGACATTGTGTGGGATTGTGCAAGTATCAAGGAACATGATCAACTGGACGTTGCTAGAGCCGGCGAACTTCCCGTTGAAGCAAAAAAAAAGAGGAAAATATCGCTTTTTTAAATTTGTGTGATAGCCTGTAGACATTGACGAGTGGTAGTCGGAAGAAAAACTATGTGAAGAGTTAAGAGATGGGTCAAAATTCACTCTGGTATGACGGGGATGTGGCAATGCCCATATTTCTTCCCTACGGCAGTTAGTGCGTGGTGATAGTATTATAATTGCCATTACCGAAATGGAGTTTGACAATGCTAAGTTGTGCAACATAGCTATTGCCGAGGAGGTTAGATATGTGCTCATGGAGAACCTTCGTCTGAAATGGTATGAGTACTACACAATTGCAGGTGAAATGGTATGAGTACTACACTATTGCAGGTATATAACTACGCAAATGACCGGTACATCGTAGACGCTGAGTGTCCAGACAATGCGTTCAGTCCCTTGGTATGACTACAATATTTTTTATGCATCTATGACAGTCTATGATACGCCAAAGCGCCGTAGTGTCCTTTGGGGTTGAGAAAATGAGTCTGCACTTAACGTGATGATTACGTAAAGGGTTGGTCTCGAATCTAGATAATTACATTTCACAAATAAGAGTGTCATACTATAAGTATATGTTATAAACTAATGCATAATTTCTAACTAGTGGTGGAGATTGCCCAGGATGTGAGAGGTAATTATGTATATGTGTGTATATATGGGGGTGGGGGATGGAGTGACTTTCTTATTTTTCATCTAAATATCTACTTTTCCTTGATTGTTCCAAATCTTTGGGGGTGAGGGGCAATGGCCCCCCTCACCCTTGACTTATACATAGTTCCAGCACTGTTTCTAACCTTCACATACAATATAACAGCAACCAAGCCTTTTTTCCCAAGCAAGTTGGGTAGTCTAGATATGAAACCCAAACAGAAACTTTCACATACAATACCTAGAAATATTTGGCTTTCACGGAGCGGAAAACAACTAATTCAGTGGCCTGTCAAGGAGGTAGATGCATAGGGCAGAAGACTATAGTCTGTATAGGTTGGTACATACTTACAATGTAATTTACTGATGAATACACATGAACGAAGCGTTAACAAATGTCTAATTAAGTCTATTAAGAACATCGCGGAGATACTACCCAAACGGATATTGGGTGGAGGAAATAAGATTTTGGAAGCCAAAAATAATTTCTCTTTTGGAGCATACCCATATTTCGAGATTCTCCTCTCTACTATACACTGCATATATCATCCGAACTAATTAAAATTTTCTACGCATGATAATTAAATCTTTTCATCATCATGTCGCACATAAGTAGAAACGTTTCAAATGCCCAACATTATAAATCCAAGTGCTATTTAGACATAAAACCCCAAGAAAAGTGCATCATCAACACAAACAAACGGTTATACTCATTCCAGTGATATTTTTCTCTAGTTTTGAAAAAGTGACAATGAATCATTGATAGTTTATTAATTCAAAATGAATCAATAATATTAAGATAATCATGACAAATAAATCTTAATTGATGGATGAAACACAAATGTATCATCAAAAACACATGATTTCTCTAAATTGACACACAATTAAATCATTAAATCTGATTGATGAGTACATAGAGTATGTGTATAGCTAAGTAGTTGGAGACAAAACTATTTTCAGATGCAATCCTGCATATCTTAACCACATCTCCCATCCAAAATACCCAAGTTCGTGTTTAAATTGTGTGTGGCCTAATGATTTGCAAGCCATAATTGTCATAAGCTTGAACGACATCACCCGGAGCATCAAAACAACCCAAAGGTTAAGCATCAAGTCTATAGAAATTAACTTCAGCAAGTTCTTGTGTCTCATAGAAGCTTGGAGGTATAGGGAAAATTTTGAGCACGTGGATGCAAGCCGAAAACTCGCCTTAGAATGGCATTTTTGAATTTTGTGCCATTCATATTTTTAGTAGCAAGTATTACTGATTCGCTAAAAAGATGTTGCGAATCAAAGGCATGCTTCAATTATTTCATCTAATATTAGGTTCAAAAAAACAAGTAATTCTACAACATATCCACATGTTGAAGACAACATTTATACCCTTCACCATTGATTTCATGAAAGAGATTGTGATCACAAATGATGATGGAACAATTTTTTGGTGGAAATTAGGTGGCCTTGATACTAGAATGTGACAATCCTAACTCGATGATGAGATCGGATTGCACAATCTATATCAGATTGTTCTTTATTCATGAATATAAAGGGAAAATGGTTAGAATTAGAAGAGGCGAGTATCTGGACCAACTTCTGATACAAGGATGCCTGACACCGAACACATGACCCTCTAAACCCTGGTTCTATGTTTGGGGGAGACTTCGGTAGGATCTGGTTCTGGGTAGGATTTATGAGATCATCTAAAAAAGCAAATAATGTTAAAATAGTATTCTATTAAAACTCACCCCTGTCTACGCGCCGCAGTGGGCTTTCTTATTTTTCTCTTTTTGTTGCATTTTCATTTTTCATTTTTCAGTTTTCCTTTTCCCCTTTTCGTTTCTTCATGTTCATTTTCAGTTTTCTTCTTCTGCTTTTGATGAAATAATTCAAGATTTTTGAAAAATGTTCTTGTATTTTTTAAAATATTGATTATTTTTCTGGAATGAAAATTAATTTAGAAAACAATGACCTTTTTTGAATTTTTGGTTCATGTTTTTTGAATATTCGGTTCATGTTATTTTTTTCAAATTGGTTCAAGATTATTTTCAAATTGGTTCATGATTTTTAAAATTTTTGTTCAGGATTTTTGAGTTTTGGTTCATGAATTTTGAATTTGGTTCATGTTTTTTATCAATTTTTTCATTATTTTTGAAAAATATTCATGATTTTGAATTATGTTCAAGATATTTGAGGTTTGATCTTTTAGTCCAGTTGAAGGATCAAATTGGTGTCGAATGACCTGGGAAAAACATTGAACTTTTTTTAATCCCTTGAACACGAACGTGAATCTTCTTTTAGCATAAACATGCAATTGATTCGCTGGGAGCTAGGCTAGCTTCATCGCAAGCTCACGCACGGGAACAGAAAAAATTGAGAGAGAACTTCCGCATTTTATTGATTACGCAGATCATTACACGTACTTCCGGATGCAGTCCGAACAACATTCAAAGATAAATTACAAACCGAAATCTCAGCATTGTAAGCTAAAAGTCTCAACATTAATCTTGCGGCCATAGTGTTTGAAGTGACAAGTCTGGAAACCTATCACCAAGGTCTCGATGTCCGCTACCAATGCGCCAACGCTCTTTGAAATAGGCATATGCCTAGCTTTACAAATAAAGCAACATCCATACAACATCTAGTACAAGTTCACAACAACACACAAACTGTATGAAGCAGAAAAACCGAAGCCTCACGGCAAACAAGCGGCGAGGCGCACACACGCAGATAAAGAGGCCACACCCACCAGATAAAGAAGTCGCGCCCAATGCGCCAACACTAGATCGATCCACCACCGGAGACCAGATACGTTGCAAAGCCGATGATGGAGGCCAAACGGTATCTTTGAAACCATTGTCGTGCTGTTCTGCAGCGCTCTTGAGATGGCCATTGCTTGCCAGCTCGGAGAAGTGATGCCATAGATACCTTCAGAACAAGACAACTTGAACTCACCATTGTGATCCTGTACCACCACCCCAGCCCATTCTAGTGCTTCGAGGAATAAGGCAGGAGCCACATCACACAAACCAAACCATCAAAGTGGGAATCGGTGGGACCATAGGCGGACCTAGCCATCCCTAAGCTGGCCAACGCCCGTGCTTCCGCCGTCCAAGCCTAATTTCATAGCAATTTGATAAAAAAATAGTGTCTTTCACTAGTGGAAGCGGGCTTTGTTGATCCGAAAATGGCTTTAACACCGGTTCTTCTACGAACCGGTGTTAAAGAGGGTCGTACTGGGCCTCTGCGGCATTAAAGGAGCCCCCCCTTTAACACCGGTTCGTGCCACGAACCGGTGTTAAAGGTCCCTCCACCCAGTGGCCCGCGCACCCCCCCCCTTTAACACCGGTTCGTGGCACGAACCGGTGTTAAAGGGGTGGGGGCTATATAAGACACCACCCCAGCCCACACACACCCCACTCTTCCATTTTTTCACATTTTGGAGCCTAGCAAGAGGGTGTGAAGAGTGCTAGTTTGTGTTTTTTTCATATGCACTAGAGGTGTTCGGTGAAATGCCCGAGAGCTCAAAATAAGCTTTCTTGTTGCTCTTTCCGTCTCGGTCGAGGCAACTATAGTTTCATGTGTCATTGATGTACTATATATATAAATGGTCATCTCCTATTATTTTTGATATATACTACATATTAATGCAGATGAATCGGCAATGGATGTACGGTGACCGCCGACTTCCGAGTACATTACGGCCTCCAAAATTTCATCGTTGTGGCTAATGCAAACCGTGGTCACAATGGTTTTATGTGTTGTCCGTGTTCACCGTCGAACAAGAAAGACTACTCAAATACCGAACCATTCACGCCCACCGCTTGATCTGGTTTCATGCCCGGCTATAATTGTTGGACCAAGCACGGAGAAAAAGGGGTTGTGATGGAAGACAACGAAGAAGAAGAGGATGATGAAAACTATCATAATATGTATCCCGAATATGATGATAATGCAACGGAGGTAGATAATGAAGATCAAGAGGGAGATGGGCCCGATGACGCTCTTGGTCGGGCCATTCTTGATGCAAAGGAAGAATGTGAAACTGAAAAGGAGAAGGAGAAGCTGGAGCAGATGTTAAAGGATCACAAAACATTGTTGTATCCAACTTGCGAAGATGGCCACAAAAAGCTAGGTGCCACAATCGGATTTCTTTGCAATGGAAGGCGGAGAATGGTGTGACCGACGCATTTTCAAAGTTGTTGGTAAAAATGAAGAATCTTCTTCCAAGAAATAATGAGTTACTGACAAGACATACCAAGCAAAGAAGGTTGTCTCGCCTCTAGGATTAGACGCGAAGATACATGCCTGCATTAATGATCGCATCCTCTACCGCGTGATAAGTACGAGAATTTGGATGCATGCCGGTATGCACCTTGCTGCAGTATAAGATCGACGAGACGATCTGGCGATGTTGAGGCGAGGCCCCTAGGAAGAAGGTTCCGCCAAGGTTATGTGGTATGCTCCTATAATACCACGGTTAAAACGTCTTCGAAATAAAGAGCATGCCAAGTTGTTGCGATGGCACATGGAAGACCGTAAGAAAGACGCGATGTTGAGACACCCGGTGATGGGTCACAGGAGAAAAGTCGGCGAGAGTACCCGGACTTTGCACGTGACGCAAGGAACTTAAGGTTTGGTCTAAATGCAGACGGCATGAATCCTTTTGGTGAGCAGAGCTGCGATCCAGACCTGGCCTGTGACCCTATGTATCTATAACCTTCCTCCTTGGTTGTGTATGAAGAGGAAGTTCATTATGATGCTCATCCAAGGCCCGAGGCAACCCGAACGACATTGATGTGTACCTAAGGCCATTAGTTGAAGAACTTTTACAGTGGGCCAAACCAGGTGTACGATGTGGGATGAGCACAAAGGGGAGCCATTTGACCTCTGAGCATTGCTTTTCGTAACCATCAATGATTGGCTCGCTCTTAGTAACATTTCAGCGTACAAACAAGGGATACAATGCATGCACACACTGTTTAGATGATACTGAAAGTGTATATTTGGATAAATGTAAGAAGGTTGTGTACCTAGGGTATCGCCGATTTCTTAGAACCTGCATCCGATGAAAGAAAGGCAAGCATTTCAAGCGTCTGGCGTAACCCCGGAGGAAGCCTCCGCACCGGTGAGGAGGTATTTGGTATGGTCAAGGACCTAGAAGTAATCTTTGGAAAAGGTCCCGGCTATCTGCATTCGAATGACGATGCCGACACACGCCCATGTGGAAGAAGCAATCTATATTTTGGGACCTACCCTATTGGAAAGTCTTAGAGGTCCGCTCTTCAATCGACGTGATGCACGTGACGAAGAATGTTTGCGTGAACCTGCTAGGCTTTCTAGGAGTGTATGGGAAGACAAAAGATACACCGGAAGCACGACAGACCAAGAACGTCTGAAGGCCCTGAAGAGCCTATGCATCCCGAGAACGAGAAGGGTAACGATGCCACTTAACTCCTGCCACACGCTCTTACCAAAGCGAGAAGGAAATCTTTTTGAATGTCTCGGCGGATCAAGGTCCCGTCGGCTTCTCGTCGAATATAAAGGGAATAATAAATATGGCAGAGAAAAATTCCAAAACACGAAGTCTCATGACGCCACGTGATTATGACACAATTGCTTCCGATTGCATTGAGGGGCTTCTACCGAAAATGTTCGAGTACCCATTGTGAAGCTATGTGCATTCCTCAATGCAATATCTCGAGGTAATCGATCCGGAAAGCCTACCGGGGTTACAAACAGATGTGGCCCAATGTCTTGTCGACTTTGAGTTGGTGTTCCCACCATCCTTCTTCAATATTATGACGCATCTCCTGGTTCACCTAGTAGAAGAGATTGCCATTCTCGGTCCTGTATTTCTACACAATATGTTCCCTTTGAGAGGTACATGGGAGTCTTAAAGAAATATGTTCATAACCGTGCTAGGCCGAAGGAAGCATCTCCAAGGGCTATGTAATGAGGAGGTCATTGAGTTACGTGTTGATTTTATTCGACCTTAAGGCGATTGGTGTTCCAGAATCACGACATGAGGGAGATCGTGGAAAAGGCACCCTAGGATGTAAAGCAATGATATGTAGGGACGGGCATTCTCTCAATCAAGCACACTACACGGTTTTACAAAGATCTATCTTGGTTGCCCGTATATCAATGAACACAAGAATTTAATACGCCTCAAACACCCGGGCATCGATGAATGGATTATAAGTGAACACATGGCGAGTTTTGGCTGGGCTGCAAAGACTTCTCACGAATAACACCACTGTTGGGGATCACCATTTGTACTTGTTGGCGAGGACACCGTCTTCGATCGTATGTACTTTCCAAGGGCGAGATAAATGAGAATACATTTTACACGATAGGCCAAGATAAAAGAGCACCAACCAAAATAGTGGTGTCCGCTTGATGCAGGAAGACAATGGGCAAAAGACCACGTATTATGGGTTCATAGAGGAGATATGGGAACTTGACTATGGACCTAATTTTAAGGTCCCTTGTTTCGATGCAAATGGGTCAAGCTAACGGGAGGAGGGGTTGAGGTAGACAAGAAGTGCGGAATGACAACGGTGGATCTCAACAATCTTATGAAGAACTTAGACGAACCATTCATCCTAGCCAATGATGTGGCTCAGGTTTTCTATGTGAAGGACATGTCCTCCAGACCAAAAAAAAAAAATATATGCAAACGAATACATCATATGATGAGCCAAAGCGTCACATAGTTCTTTCAGGAAAAGAAACATCGTGGGAATCGAGGACAAGATGGACATGTCGGAAGATTATAATAAGTTTGATGAAATTCCGCCTTCACGGAAAACTGACCCAAGCATTCCGTTAAGTAAAGAAGATGCTCCATGGTTACAAGCGATCATAAGGAAGGGCATATGCCAAGAAGTTCATGCTCATATTATGTAACTCTAGTTCATGTTTTTAATATTAATAGATGTCTTGAGTGTTAGTCATGTTTTGTGGATGGACCGAGTATGAGAAGAAGTTGTCCCAATTCGTCAGACTTACCATTAAGATCGATCTCCAAACGCCATGTCACATATTAGGGAGTGCCTCTATGACAGTTTCTTGGAGATCTTGGGAGGACTAGGCTCGTCGGCATCTCCTGGAAAGGCCGTAGTGGTGTCCTCGCCTCGAAAACCATCTTGCAGCTTTGTAACTTGTCTAACTAGATCAATACACCAGGAGCTAACTAATTTCACATATTAGGAGTGCCTCTATGACCTTTCTGAGATGCCGAGGATCGGGCCCGTCGGCATCTCCTCGAAATCCGTAGTGGTGTCCCGCCTCAAATGGCCGGAGGACGGACTCACAAGGATGCCTATTTATAGTACAAGCAGCTCGACATAGTGTTGACACTTACAAAATAATGTCGACACTCACCCTATTATTAGTCGGTTGGTGTCTCCAACCGACTAAAGGTTCATCTTTAGTCGGTTGGTGACACCATCCGACAAGGTACGCCAGACATAATGTCGACATGCACTCACCTCTATTATTAGTGTTAACTCGTGTTTTGTCCCGGTTGGTGTCTCCAACTGGGACTAAAGGTTCATCTTTAGTCCCGGTTGGTGTCTCCAACCGGGACTAAAGGTTCATCCCGCCATTTTTTCCCGCCATTTTTCTTCCCGATAGTTCTTCCCGCCATTTTTCTTCCCGCCATTTTTCTTCCCGCCAGTTCTTCCCTCCAGTTCTTCCCGCTAGTTCACTATATATATATGTAGGGGGTTGGCCTCCATTGTCATTGCACATCTCTAGACTCATATCTCTTTCACACCTCATCACTCTTTCCCATGGCTTCCACCGTAGCACTAACCCCCAGGGAGGCGGAGGCGCTTTGCGCCTCGAACTACCCCTTGGCCGAACTCTGTGTCCCGTCGGCTGGATGCCGAGCCGGAGGTGTGCCGGTTCCTCCTGTCCCTCTAGGTGTGGCGCAGGATGGCCATCACGAACCACTACTACTTGAGCTCACGGAGCGGAGGAATCCCGAGATGGCATCCCGACTATTTCCCTACTTGGGAAGCCTTCTTCGTGGATCGGCATGAGAGGCGCCGCCAGCACGAGGAGGACGGCCCACCTCCTAACTTCAACGAGGCCGGGCCGTCGGCTATGGTGGCGCGGTCGGACTCTCCAGCGTCATGGCCTATGACACCGCCGCCGACTCTAACCCCGTCTCGCTACCTCAAGTCAGCCCATGCGCTACCCTCAAGTACAGCCCACGCATTCTCCAGAGGTTCAATTACGGTGACCCCAGCGACGACAAATATGACGGCCGGCGTACGACGACTACTGATGCAGTATTACGGTGTAGGCAGGAGCATGACTAAATCACTCCAACATTCGAAACAAGTTCGCCGATTATTACTTAATCGGCCATGTATCTTAATTTTCTCTTTTATGTATCTTAATTTTCGGTTCAGTTCGCCGATTGTTACTTAATCGCCATGTATCTTAATTTTCATTCTAGATTGTTATTTATTATTTTAAAAATTTCATGTAAAGTAAATATAAAAATCATTTACATGAATGGATAGATATTATTTTCTGAAAATTATGATATATTATTCATATTTTGAGTTGAAATGAAAAAGATATGAATTTTCTAAATTTATCATATTTTTGAATTAAAAAGCCCCTTTAATGCATGAAATAAGTGTTTATTTATTTTAAAAATTTCATGTAAAGTAAATATAAAAATCATTTACATGAATGGATAGATATTTTTCTGAAAATTATGATATATTATTCATATTTTCGAGTTGAAATGAAAAAGATATGAATTTTCTAAATTCATATCATATTTTTGAATTAAAAAGCCCTTTAATGCATGAAATAAGTGTTTATTTATTTTAAAAAAATTCATGTAAAGTAAATATAAAATGATTTACATGAATGAATAGATATTATTTTTCTGAAAATTATGATATATTATTCATATTTTTTTGAGTTGACATGAAAAAGATATGAATTTTCTAAATTTCATATCATATTTTTTGAATTAAAAAAGCCCCTTTAATGCATGAAATAAGTGTTTATTTATTTTAAAAAATTTCATGTAAAGTAAATATAAAATGATTTACATGAATGAATAGATATTTTTTTCGAAAATTATGATATATTATTCATATTTTTTACGAGTTGAAATGAAAAGATATGAATTTTCTAAATTTCATATCATATTTTTGAATTAAAAAGCCCCTTTAACCCTTTAACACCGGTTCGTGGTGAACCGGTGTTAGAAGCATTCACAAGATATTATTACTAACACCGGTTCGTGGCGAACCGTGTTAAAGGTAATAAATGCTGAACGCTTCTTTAACACCGGTTCGACCACGAACCGGTGTTAAAGGGGTATATTATTCACCTTCCTCCCCTTCCTTTCTTCCCCCACAGCCAGATCGATCGATAGAAGCGCCGCCCGACCCGCCCGCCCGCCGCCGCTTGAGCTGACCAGTCTCGCCGCCCAAGCCGTCTACGCCCGCCGCTGAGGTTCGCCGCCCCGACCCTCTCTCTTCCCGCTCTAGTCCTGTCGGTGGCGCAGATCGCCTCAAGCCTTGGCGAAAGGCAGAGGTCTCGTCGGATCGCGCGAAGCGCCTTGGCTTCCCGCAGGCGTTAAGCGGCGAGGCAGCAGGCGTCGGCGAGGCGGCGTGAGGAGCCGCGGCCAGGAGAGGGCCGCGAGCGGCGAGGGAGCCCCATGAGCAGGAGGAGCCCCAGGGCGCGCCAGGGAGCGATGGGGCGGAGGAGGCGGCGGCGGGCGAGCGAGCTTGTCGGCGGCGGAAGGCGTGGCCGAGGCGCGGCCGAAGGCGAGAGGTCGCAGGCGGAGGTGGGCGGAGATCAGGCGGGGCGTCGTCCGCACCGGCAGGATCGGCTCGGCGCCGTCGGCAATGCGGCAGCGACTCCATCGGGATCGAGGCGGTCGCGTGCGGTCGGTCGTGTCTCGTGGCGTGTACTCATTTTTGCAGATGTGGCCATGTGAAACAGATAGCCTTTTGCAAGTTTCATTTGAAATGTTTGCAAATTTGTCTATTTCTGTATAGTATTTTTTTGTTTGGCCAATCCATTTCATTTACATAGTCTTGGGATGAAAATAAATAATCGCCAATTGACCCTCGGAACGATTCCACGCCTAAACCCGAACTAACCACCTCGCTCTTCCCGGCAAGCAGCTTGAGCTCATAGGCCACGCCTAAGCGCCCGCTAGCACCGCCGCCCGACGAGACCGCCGCCAGATCCGTCTGACGAGCACCGCCGCCCGGACGAGACCAACGTCACCCCGGTGAGCGCCACGGTTCCGCTTTCGCCGCCCACACCACCCTCGTTGTCGCCCTCGCCGTAGCCATCCCGCGGGATATCAGTAAGGGCATGTTTGATTCAAAGGATTTGTATAGGAAATTTGCAGGATTAAAACCTATAGGAAATTTTCCTATGGTGGTTGTTTGATTTGTAGGATTGATTCCTATAGGATTCCTATAGGAAATATTGTATTGTATGTGTATTGTATATGCATGTGTATATTTTGTGCCACGTCGACCACCGCCACCATTATGCTCGACCACGACCTCCTATGTCCTCGTGAGCCTACACACACGCCGAGGTGAGTCGCCCATTTTAGGTAGACCATCACGTCGTCTTGGTTCAACGCACACCCCACGCACTGCCCCGCTCTCGCCCTAGCGTCGCCACCTCTCGTTGTCAATATAGCATTATAATAACCATGCTATGTTAATCAACTTTGATGACAAGTTAATTAGAAGAAGTAAATGTACCCTCTCATATGAATCGGGGGTTTCTCCGAATTAGGGTTTGAAATGACCAAGCATGTACTAGGGTTACATTTCAATACTTTTAACTTTGTCATATCATCGTTTGCTTGAGCATTTCAATAGATGTATTGATATTTGTGTGATAATATTATTGTTTTAGAAACTATGGATCCACTTAGTAGAAACCTTGAAGAAGAAGAAATAATGGAGAACATTATTGATGAGGACACCTCACAATATCTCGAACTTGGAGGGACATGACGACGGCTCAAGTACTAGTCATGGAGAAGATGAACACTCCGTGAACGCAATTTAATGGTTACAAAGTCCGGCGAGGTATATGCATTGATTAAGCCTCGGTGACTTCCACCAACAATCTTCTTCTACATGTATTAATTAACGCTTCTTTCTTCTTTTAGCCCTCTGGATCGACCAGCCGGAACCATCTTCTTCTACAAAAAGAGCAAGCGTAGCGAGCCGCGGTTGAAAGATCGTGCAAAGTTCACGATCAAGCGATCGTGTTGATGGCAGCCGATGGAGCCCAAGAAGGCCGCAGACAAATTTATACGTCAGTGGAGTTCTTGTTAGGGACCAAATCCAATCACAATTGAAAATTGGAATAAGCCAAGAAGGGCGACGGTACCTTTGTCGATGAGATCCAAAGAAACGCTTTGGAATTCGTTGTTGGTAAATTTCACCCTTCCAGAGGAGGATGAAAACAACCGGTTATAGAGAACAAGGTCAAAGAGTGGACTCTAAAGAAGATGGCTGATGCTTTCCATGGCGAAGACAAAATTGAACAAATTTGTCAAAGCTGGCGAGACTCCAAATTTCGAAGACGCATATTATGCGAAAATAAGACCTCACTGGCCCGAATTAAAGACACATAAAAAAAGTGCTCTAGCCAAAAAGAGGGCAGAAACCAATACGCTTAATGCCCTGAAGAAGGAATATCACCGGAGGACGGGGTCGGTGGATACATATCTCGAGGCCTAAGTGGGAGGAAGCTGAGAGGCCTCATGAGAGGATCACACCCCAGACAGATGAGTGGGACCTACGTGCAAAGACTTGGTTCTACGGAATCGGGGCAAGGTTGGACCCAGAAACAGGATTGTGTATCTTCCCAACCATCCTTGCCAAACCCACTTGAACTCATCACGGCATACGAGGAAACATCCGGGACCTTCCATCCCGAGAGAGAATGACCAGCTCACACGCCGCCATCGGTAAAAGAACACTGGACATGCACGAGGCAGGGGGTATGACATGGAAGGATGGGTTTGCCGGGAGCGACTCTTACAGATGGCGCGCGAGAAAAGAAAAGAGCGTCTGAGCGGATGACACAGATAGAACATGCACTTGCGGCGCTGCGCAAGTGAATGCACAACAGAACCATCAAGCTACCGGCCCATCTCAGGCACGAAGAGCCTGCATTGGAAGCTGCCATGCCCGGACTCTGCGAAGCGGTGTGGCTTCCACGGAGAACGTGCAGCCCACGCTTGAAATGACGGGTCCTCGATACCCGTGGATGAGATCACGGAGAGCGAACACGCTGATGCATGTGAGATTAATGGGCTTATCCATTAAGGTGGTTGTCGGCTATGCCTTACCTCCTGTAGCTGGTGGAACTTACCACCGACCGATTCCGGATGGCTATGCTATTGTCGGGTGGATGAGGTTGTGAAGGAATATGAGGAAGCACTTGACCATGCTACGGTGAAGGGGAAACTCAACTCAAATTTGCGGTGAAAACAACCATTCTTTGGAAGAAGGAACACATTGTGCTTCCAAATTGAGGTCACTGGCACCCCGCCGTCTCATGACGTGCCGGCGAGCTGCTCAGCCATCTCTGTGGCAGCCATCTCCGGCCCGGTCCCATCTCTGCTGGCAGCCATCTCCGCCCGTCGGCCATCTCTGCGGCAGCCATCTCCGGCCCGTCGGCCATCTCCGTGCCACCATCTCCTCAACAGAAGCGGAAGAGCACCTGCCACGAGGAGCATCGAGTAACGCCACAAAGAAATCCGCAGAAACCGTGACGCCAAAGAGTTCAAAAACTACGTCCCGCAGCCTTCCGCCAAGCCATTGCGGTTTTACCGTGGAATCGCAGCGACGAGGAGACCAATATGATCTCGGGAGAACAGGTCAAGAAATTCTTTGCACCTAGACGGGCCGAGCCAAAGGAGAAAATAGATCCGGCGGTGGTGGAAGTTTTACAAAATCTTTTGAAACCTGAAACCCCACTTGTCTTGGGACTACGGCGCCAGATTTTGAAGGCGGATGCAAGGCGCCGTAGGGAGACTGAAAGTAGCGATCGTGAGGCACCCAAAACAGTTCCCATGCTCGGAGAGCGGGAAAGCAATCATGCGCCCGCTCCAAATGTTTGACAAGCGGGATGCTCCTCCGTAGATGATTACGAGGCGAGCTACAAAGAAAGGCCAATGAGATGGGGATGACTTACATTGCATACTTGAGCGTCATGGGAGACAACTTGCCCAAATGCGATGTCAACCCCATACAGCCATGGAAGTATGGGAAGAATCTAGTCAAGAAAGAGGAGCTCAAGAATCTACCAACAAAGATGCGAAAATTGCACAAGTGGTACCTTCATTTCGCAAGACGAGAAAAGAAGAATGGATCACGCATATAAGAGATCAGATTTTCTTGTGCGGAGGCAACGCGATCGACTTCAACATTCAAGACTTGCATTTTCTATTCAATCGAAGGAACTCGACAAAGCTGCCATCGGCCTTTATTGTGTAAGTACTATTTACGTAATTTTTATCTCAACTCATTCACTTCATTAATTGCATGTATATATA
Organism: Avena longiglumis; assembly: GCA_030063025.1. NCBI lineage: Eukaryota > Viridiplantae > Streptophyta > Magnoliopsida > Poales > Poaceae > Avena > Avena longiglumis. Next base: position 576,260,262 of record CP125973.1, read on the forward strand.
TATGCTCACCATATATGTATATACTATTATGCAGGAAAAAGGTTATGGAATGCATGAAAGGAGGCCCTTTTGACATTGGGTTCGTTGACCCAAATAGAGTTCATGAAGAAGTGGTAAGAGACAAACCCGGCAAGCAGATTACTTGCTAAAGTCTTTCTTGAGACAACAAACCAAAAGGGAAATACTATTGCCTTACAACTTCTCGTGAAATCTTGTTACCCTCTCTCTTGTACACATTTTGTTCGCTTACTCGATGTTAAGTGTAAGCGATGATGAGTTATGCGTGCGTGGGTTCCACTTTATTCGCTAGTCATTCAACCCGACTCGGAAAAGTCCTTGTCATGGACTCGTTACGAAAAGAAAAAGAGCTATGGGCAGACTTTAGAGATGCTCGAGAGGTAATTTCAATCATATTATCGCACTAGATCGGCAACTTTCGTGACAATAAGTAATTAATTACTCCTTTATCCATTTTCTTTGTCGGACAGGGTTTGAAAATGTTCACGGGCAGGGCGTGGGTGAATGGTCGGAAAGAACTAAAATTTGTAGACCAAAATGTAAGTAATACTAGCTAGCTTCCAATTCCATTATATCATGCTTTATTGATTATTATTTTGATTGAACTCTCTATTCTCGTAAAGTCGCGCATCAAGGACACGGCAATAACTTATGTGGGTACTATGTTTGCGAATTCATTAGCAACACGATATGTCTTGACAGGCCAAGCACTAGAACAACTTAGAGTAAGTAAACAAAGTCCACAACATTATTTTATTACCATCAATTGTGTTGAGTTTTATTCTTATATATATATTGACGGCCCATTCTTCATATATATTCAGATCGAGCGGATCACGGGACCAACTCCTACCATTTGAGCATACGAGCCATTCAAGAGGAATTGGCGGGTTCATACTTGATGAGGTCGCCACGCCCGGAGAACTCTTTAGATATCCACCAAAATGAGCGATGGCGATGTATGTGCGATGGCGATGTTTGTGTATAATAATAGTTGCTTAATTATTCATGTACTCGTATGTACCGATGGCGATTCTATAAGTATACCGCTCCCGATCGATTTCCCTCGCTCTCCCCTCCTCCGAAATCGCCAAGCGGGCAGAGAGAAATGCGCATGGCGAAGATTAGGCCGTTTTCCTGCCGCTGAACTCTGCACCGCAGAAAACGTTTCAAATCTACTGCACAAGAACCTTTAACACCGGTTCGGTCGAACCGGTGTTAAAGAGAGGCTGCGGCAGCCCGTCGCCACCCTTTAACACCGGTTCAGATAGGAACCGGTGTTAAAGGGGTCCTCTAACACCGAACCCTCAACGGTTGGGGAACCGCTTAGAGGCCCTCTAACCGAGTTAAAGGGCCCCTCTAACACCGAACCCTCAATGGTTGGGAACCGCCGTTAGAGGGCCCTCCCAACAAATGATTCCTAAATTTAGCCTTAAAATACACTTTGTTTGCCCAGACTTTGAATAATTTTTCGTCCGCCCTTTGAATGGGACGGAGAGGAAGCGCCTTTTGTTATTAGTTGATTTCAATATTAAGCACTATAAGAATATATTATCGATATAACCCTTCACTTTCCAAGAACACGATCAGGATGCAAAAGACCCTTGTCGTTCCTCACATCATTGTGTGCTTCCCAAATCTGCCAATAGGTCACAAACAGGTCATCAGCCACTCTTTCATATTCATGAGAGACTTACAGAGCTTGATAGGGTAGTTTACTGAATGAATCCCACTGCCCTAGCAAAAGGGCACGTGACAAAATGTGATCCACTGATTTAGATCTGCAGCAGAAGATGCATTCTTTTCGCTGCTATATGCCTTCTCCGCAACTGAACCCAATAGGTAAACAATCATGGACAATCCTCTATAAGACGATCTTCATCTTACCGGCCTGTATCGCCCAAAGTGATTTCCACTCTTTTATCCGATCAACAATATCTAAATTACTACGTACGGATGTGCCACTAGAAGTGTAGAACGATCCAGTTCTTGCTAGATTATCATGAACTGATAGAATATATACCAAATTTTGCATGTGGCCATGATACAAAATTAAATTCACCATGTCTACTGATTGGTATTTGTTGGATAATTGACGCCATAGCATTGACATTGTCCGTTCTTGATAAATCAGACTGAGATCATAAATATCGCCAATGACCATCGCAGAGATTCAATAGCTGTGACACAGACGCGCCATCAGATTTTTCCACGCGTTCCCAAGCCGAGAACTCTCCTTGTCGCCCACCGCCGACTTCCCTCTCCGATCGCGTGACTCTCTGACCGTCCGTCTTCCTTGTTGGGGATGTCTGACCGTGCCACCCCATTCACCGTACCCTCCATCCGATCACCCATCAGATCCCTTGCACGTACGGCCAAGGGCGGATAGCAACTGCAAGAGTGGCCTTCAATCGCCATGAACCCTAACACGAGGTACCGCTAGGATGGAGTAAATTAAAAAAAACAACCACAATTGGGGCAAGGATTTGATGTTGGATGATGTCTTTAATAAAGGCCGTGTGCATATCAACCGATGAAGAGGCCTGGGTTTTACTCCCCTTTTTGAAAAAAAAAATTAGGACAAGGTTAACAACCCTTCACAAAAAAACACCAAAAAACATGCTTATGGGTGGGTGTTTATTACCCTAGCCCCAATTATGATGATTTTTTGTAATTTACTTCGCTAGGACAAAAATACAATGGAGAATTAGAGGAGGCAATGTTTTAAATAGACGGCTATTTAAAACAAACAGAAAACAAAAAAAGACAAAGAAAACAGAAAAAAGAGAAGAGAAAACAGAAAAAGTAAAATAGAAGGTGCTAATGGGCTGGTCCAACGTCCGCGTGAGTGAAATGGATAAACGCGCGCGTTGAGCAGCAAATAACTTGCCTTTTAGGCGAACGAAACTTGATCTAGAGTAAACATACAATCATGCAGTCTCCGCTGACAGTGGGCCAGGCCCATGTACGGAAACACTGGAGTGAGGATCCCTGGCTGCGGGCGAGCGAGCATGGCACTGATTTCATGTTTATTTGACGGGCCTGAGCCTGCCTAGTGAAGTAGTGATCATCCTTTGGATTGTATATGTGGGCTGGGAACGTTGAACGTTGCATTGATACTGAATGTCTGAAACTAACCGTGAGACCGACGATTCTCAAAAAAATGTGAGACTGACGAGAAAGGGTGCATGTCCGCTAGTGCAGTTGCTACAATACTGCTAATTTTGCTATAATTGTGCAGTTGCTATAATTTCTTTACTATTAAAAGGAAGTTGGTGATCGAGGTCATCCTCAAACATCAAACATTAGGACTATCTGCAGATCCGATCTCCATCCAATGGTACAGTGAGCCTCCCTGAACTTGGCTCATAATTACATCATTTGCCACCTATAAGTGGAAAGGGCAAATCAAAACATATGAGAAAAACATTGCTGGGAGAGGAAAATCCATCGCCCTAACTTCCTCCTCTTACGGCTCGATCCCGACCACCGGCGATCGCATCCATCGCGAAATCCACCGTGACGACATACCATCCCTTGCATCTTGAGTAGCTAGCGTAGCCGTTCGGAGTAGCAGTTGCAGTGGGGGCATAGCCGATTGGGCTACCGCGCGATAAATGGAGAGATGAGGGAGGCAGAGTGTAACACCCTCAGAATCGGACCTATGCAAGTTTGAGCGAAATTCGCCAAACCCGCATAGAAACGATTCAAAGGTGCCCACCAGGCACTTTCGTGCGGGTGGAAAACGAAGTAATAACATTACACAACAGTCCTCGATGGGACCCACATAACAGATATATATAACAGCGACTCAAAGAGTCAAGAAGACAAATATAATATACAAGATTCAAATCACCTTGAAAATGGTAGAGCGTCCGACTACGGACAAGAAGCAAATGGGGCTAAGAGCCCTGAAGAATAACCAATGGCGTCCATAACCTGTGCCAAGCCAAGGGTAACGCTAACGACGCCGATCTCAAACCCGCTTAAACAAAAGGTGCCGACAAAGGGCAAAGGAAAAGAAGGAGCCAAGATCTTGAGGCCGATGCAGCGAGGCTAGAATTGGCGGTCCTCGCCTACATAGGTATGGATCAAGCGGCAGCGCAAGATGCACTAAACAACCTATAGAGACTCGACACGGTGGCGGTTATCGAGAGGTAAGAATGACCTATCCGGATCCAACTCGCTAACACCAAAACAAACCCATCTGGTGTTTCCCTCCCCGATACCAAACGAGAAGTCAACCGAGGAACTCACACATTGACGCTTTATTTATTCGATTATCGTTGCAGCAATTACTAGTCGTTTAGATAATCATCTGATAAAGTAAGCAGTGGGCACTTTTAGTTGACCATTCCGTTATAGTTGCGGCAATTACTAATCAAATACTGAGATAGCATGATATAATCCCAAAACCCAAAGTTGTGGGTACTTTTATTCACCAATTCCTGTAGTTGCCATACTTACTAGTCAGTACAATGGTCGCAAGCGACAATCCAAACAAGCAATTGTGGGCGATTATTAGCCATTCGTTATAGTGAAGCTGATTACTAGTCATTATAAGTCAAATTTATAACAATAAACTTTAGTTATGCTTGTCTATGATCGAGATCGCGGCTCCAAGTCGTCCATATCCATGGACACGGCTTTTCGAAGTTTTACCGGCCGGGTGCACCAATAGCAACACACGCCGATCAACCTCGGAAAAACCAAATCAAAACCCAACGAGGCTTTCACGAAACAATCAGATTCAGAATATTTCAGGGGCCACCCTTGAGTAGATCCCGCACGGAGTAAGCGAGCTCGAGACGGACTCAAGGTTTGGGTGACGGCCAGGAACGATCGGGAACCCAAAGCTGGCTTGTCGACACCGCGGAATCGTGTCCCGATCCTAACAGATAAAGATTGTCGCACCGCACAATTTAAATACGTAGTAGCATGGCATAAGTGCAGGATAGTAAAACACCTCAAACTAGTTTGTGGCCCCAAGAAATAAGAATGAATCAAGCTCGCTCGGGGGTCCCATATACCTCCGGATGTGGATAGCAAGAAAAATCAAGGAAATTATCAAGTACTCGGGGTCTTACGGACACAAGTGGGCTCGAAACCAAATATTATCTATCACCCACCGATGCCTCTGCTTATTTCAATTTTAGTTGTTAAACAGTAAAGTGAACAATAAGTAAAACTAGAATCATCTCCAACATCAACATGCGGCAATACATCAAGAATCGTGGCATATGACGACACACATCAAGACTTGAGCAAGCAACTACGACAATAAGTCCAACTATCTACCAAACAACAGGTAATAGGGTGTGGCCAAGGCAATATAAGGCTGCAAGGAATCATCACGGGTACGGGAACTAGAGCATCGCAACACAGATAGCAATAGATCAACAGGAGGGAAATAAATACTATAAAAGTAAGATAGGTAGAAAGAGGGAGATGCTCGCCTGAAAACATTGTCGAAGGTTCAACCGAAGATCGGGGCGAAGCTCACATCAACTCAACGACCTTATCCGCGAAGAAGCAAAACACTAGAAGAAACACCGGATGCACTATTTAATACAACGGCAGAAGATCGGCATGATGCATGTATGATGCATGGCATGGCAAAGGTGCGATGCAATTAGGTCATGTTAAGCGGAACCGGGGTTCCGACAGGTAATTATATGGTTCATGTTGTTTAGAAACCCCGCAATTTAAATGTGGTTTAACATGGTAGAAGATAGCACCGAGTTCGCTACACAATTTAAATGAGGCCGATATAAGGCTAGATTTGCCCGCATATGGGCCCCATATTTAATTATTAGGTGAATCGGCATAAGGCCCCCAAACCACAGATATGCATGCGAGTATGACAATTCAATATGCAACAAGTTGTATATTAGCGTTTATAAAATAGGGTTCGGGAAAAGGTTCACACATTGGGGCTCGACGATCTTGGGTTCTGGGGTCCGGGGTTCGACAGGGTCCGGGGTCCAGGGTTCGACGGTCTCGGCGGGATCGTTCTCGGACTCCGGGGGTTAGGGTCTTCGGATCGGGGTAGATCTTGGCGTTCCGGGGAGCCGGACTTGGTTCGGTGTCGGGGCGCATCGGATCCTTCCGGGTCGGTGCCGTTCTTATCGTCGTGCCGATCTTGTCGGGTCCCACAGGGTCGAGCTTGCCGTTGCGAGGTTCTGGTCGGGCTCGCGCCATCGAGTCGGTCTTGGCTTCGGGGTGAAGTACTTGGCGCGGGGTTCGATCTTGGCGGTTGTCTTTGAACTCCGGGATCGGTCTTCGGGATTGGGGTCTTGACGCCTTTGCACCCGGGGCCTTGTAGTCCACGGTCTTTGGATCCGGGAAGAAGTTCATGGCGGTTCATGTTGAAGACAGCGTCGTCCCAGACGGAGAACTTGGCGGCTACGGTGAAGATCTTGGATCGCTTGTCAAGGCAGACTTGGTTCCGGCTCGGTCTTCCGTTGGCCTCCAGCAACCTCCACACGAACATCATATCCGCGCCATGAGCAGGTCTTGTAGCTAGCAGAACGGCGGTCTCGGCCTGAGATACTGCAAACGGCCGCATCAAGGGACGGCCACGAGAGTCCTCAGCGCACGCGACGGACCGCTGGGTAGCGGCCGCGAGGAAACACCGGTGCAGGAGGCGCGCTTGAGAGCTCGCGAACGGCGCGCAGAGATACTGCTGGGTCGGAGGTCGGGCCGCAGCGATGAGGGCGATCGGCGGGACGCGGCCAAGCGACGACGCTACCGACGGAGGCGACGCGCGGCGGCGGCCGGAGGCGGCGAGCGGCATGTAGATGAGGAGGAGGAGCCTGGCTGGCAGCAGCCCGGCGACGGCTCATGGGCGAGGAAGCAGCGGGGCGGAGCCGCGAGGGAAGAACGGAGGGAAGCGGCCGCGACGGTTGGTGGATGGTGGCGGCGCACGCTGGGTTAAGTGGCCAGGCACAAGCGGCGGAGAGAGAGAGAGTGGCTGCATGCAGGACGCCGAGGAGGCGGCAGGCTGGCGGGAGGCGGGAGAAGGGCGGGCGGCTTGGGAAAGTGGCCGGAGAGGGGGTGGTGGCATGCGCGGCGAACTGCGGGGTCGGGGAGGCTCGGCTGGGAGGACCGGAGGTTGGAGATGAACGAGGACGGCCTTGTGGCAGTGGGATTCGTGGGGGGCCCGCGGGGTGGGTCCCGCGTGGGGGCGCGCGCGTGAAGGCGTGTGTGTGCTGGGGCTGCTGCGTGTCTGGGTTGCGTGTGTGGGGGTGAGAGAGGAGAGAGAGAGAGTGGGGTGGGATTAGGAGAGAGGAGGGATAGGCTAGGTGGCGATTGCTATTGGTTAGAGGGGGGAGAGAGGTGAGGTGGCACTAGGGGATTGGGTGGGGTGATGTGGCCAAGGGTGGGGGTAGACTAGTTGGTGACTTTAGGATTTAGAGGCAGTTGGTGGACCGTTTATTTTTTTCCTGGGGCGGTTGATCGTCCGGCCTGTTCATTTCGCTAAAATAACTTAATCTTCTATTTGTTTTAATTGGGCCGTTTGCCACTCACGCGGATGTTGGATGATGTCTTTAATAAAGGCTGTGTGCATATCAACCGATGAAGAGGCCTGGGTTTTACTCCCCTTTTTGAAAAAAAAAATTAGGACAAGGTTAACAACCCTTCACAAAAAAACACCAAAAAACATGCTTATGGGTGGGTGTTTATTACCCTAGCCCCAATTATGATGATTTTTTGTAATTTACTTCGCTAGGACAAAAATACAATGGAGAATTAGAGGAGGCAATGTTTTAAATAGACGGCTATTTAAAACAAACAGAAAACAAAAAAAGACAAAGAAAACAGAAAAAAGAGAAGAGAAAACAGAAAAAGTAAAATAGAAGGTGCTAATGGGCTGGTCCAACGTCCGCGTGAGTGAAATGGATAAACGCGCGCGTTGAGCAGCAAATAGCTTTGCCTTTAGGCGAACGAAACTTGATCTAGAGTAAACATACAATCATGCAGTCTCCCGCTGACAGTGGGCCAGGCCCATGTACGGAAACACTGGAGTGAGGATCCCTGGCTGCGGGCGAGCGAGCATGGCACTGATTTCATGTTTATTTGACGGGCCTGAGCCTGCCTAGTGAAGTAGTGATCATCCTTTGGATTGTATATGTGGGCTGGGAACGTTGAACGTTGCATTGATACTGAATGTCTGAAACTAACCGTGAGACCGACGATTCTCAAAAAAAATGTGAGACTGACGAGAAAAGGGTGCATGTCCGCTAGTGCAGTTGCTACAATACTGCTAATTTTTGCTATAATTGTGCAGTTGCTATAATTTCTTTACTATTAAAAGGAAGTTGGTGATCGTAGGTCATCCTCAAACATCAAACATTAGGACTATCTGACCGCCGATCTCCATCCAATGGTACAGTGAGCCTCCCCAGAACTTGGCTCTGTTAATTACATCGCTGTGCCACCTATAAGTGGAAAGGGCAAATCCAAAACATATGAGAAAAAACATTGCTGGGAGAGGAAAATCCATCGCCCTAACTTCCTCCTCTTCTGGCCTGGATCCCGGCCACCGGCGGTGCACTCCCATCTGCCTCGAAATCCACCAGCGCTGACATACCATCCCTTGCATCTTGAGCAGCTAGCGTAGCCGTTCGGAGTAGCATGATGGGGCATAGCCCGGGCTACATGCGATAAATGGAGATATGAGGAGGTGAGGTGATGGACGCGAAGGCCGACGGGCGAGATTTGAAGGGAACACCACCCCCCTTGATATCCATCTACCAGAGCCGCCTCCCTCCTTCGGCTGCTCATGGCCGCAAATCATGACGGCGCCGAGATCCCTTCTATTCTCCAATTGATCCCCGCCTCCTGCAAGCTCGTCATGCCACCGGGTGGCGGAGGACGATATTGGCACCTATTGGGAAGGTGGAAGCCAGGAGGGAGCTGCTGGCCTAGGTGCTCGGCAAGTAAACTCCAACTTCTGAGAAAATGGCGTGTAGGTGTTCCCCTCTGGCTTTCTCCTGCCAAACAATATCTAAACGAGGTAATTTCTAATATAGACTGCACTGACTGCACTTGTGCGGCTTATTCTAGGAGCACATATGTGCATTAGCAGGACTTCATTGGTCAACACCGACTATTTTAGGACAATCACATGTGTTGTATTTTCTATAGATGAGTTTAGGCTCTCTTATCGATTCGATCCAATGGATTGATTTTAGCTAGCGTGAGATGAATCGTATGTACATGCCCAATCCATTATGATGTTTTCCTTCTGAAATTGGTGAAGGATTTACAAGGAAATCAAACGGTTCCTATTGCAGGCTTCTTCGACATTTATTTTACATATGACTTTTGATCGACTGATATTTATTACACACACCAAAGTCAAGTATAGACTAATTTTAATCAATCAATTGGTATGTAGAATTCGGTTCAGTCAAAAGAAACACAAGCATTGTAGAGTTATATCCACCAGTGTAGAATAATTTTACCCAAGCTTGTTGGTATGAGGTTCTTTCCAATCAAAAGGAACACAATTCCTTGTATTGTGATAGCCAACATTTGTTCTACACTTGATTGATATTGAAACTACAAACGCAACATTTTAATGGATGAACGGGTTCGATGTTGATCAATTATGTTAGTGTTACATCTTCTCGTATATTCAGTAGTTAGTAGGAATACCTTAAAGTGGCGTCTACCAAAGTGTACATGCATCTCTGACGGGTTCTGTATCCTCGCAACGAAATGGAACTAAGAGGATTTGTTGTATAAGATTTTATCTTACCTTCTCTAATAAACCGCATAGAAGTAGCATTCCTTAGAAATTAGAATAGCCCAGTCGCATGATGTACCATGGTTGGGTTAGTTGTGAAGAAACTTAATCATTCAATTATAGGTCAATGTGTTGGGTATAATTCCTATATCTATATACTCTTCATATAATATTAATGTTAATTAAGCCGAGCATGACTCCGTTACAATGTTTTTTTCCTTGTAAAATTGCTACTCAGATATAAAATTGAGAGGCAAAAGAAGTGTTTGATTGTGCCAACAAAAAGGTAACAACGGAATTATTTTCTCACATACTCATTTTCTTTTAGGGGTGTGCTCTTCTGGATGCAGTATGTACAAATTCAGTTAACTCTATGGATGTTCAATCAGGATAGCACATATCAAGGTACGTTTGCACATGTATATAACTCATTCAATGTGACGATATTTTCATGATAGCTCAGAGCTTGTAGAAGTGCCATGAAAAATTGTATCTTAGTGAGATTACTTCTTTTCTTCATCTATGGCTGGGTAAACTTTTATAAATTTCCTTCATCGTTGAAAACAAGCCTTAACTTTCAGCAAATTGCTTGGTAAAGTATTGCCTAGAGATATTATTGAGTGGTCTTTTAGTAATATAGAAATATTAGTTTTTTGTTCTTGTCATAAAAATAATGAGGTGTTGCATCATATACTATTGGTTTTGATTGCAAAGCGTGTATACGGTGGTGTTTTGTGGATGCTGATGTACCGTGATTTAGGAAATCCCAACTACAGAAGTAAAACTATAGAGAGTATTCTAACGAGGTCCTTACCATCGACGGTAGAAACACTTATCCCACAAAAAATGTGGACATTCGGTTGGACTTGTGGGTCCATGGCAACGAACAACTATCCTGCTAGCGCCATTCATTGGCTTTCGAAAAGGAAATTAAGTAGGTTTTGATTTATATTCATATTTATACATTTTACTGGATTGTACTTAAAAAATGGGAACACTGGTGCTTCTGAAGTACCATGTGACTATTTGTTATACATGTGGATTTTTACTTACATTTTGTTGACATGTAGTGCGGGAAAAGAACGTTTGGCTAGACAAAGCATACCCAACACGGAGGAAGCCGAAGATGACACCACTCCTTGTCACTCCCCTGTCTGAAACTTAAGCTATCAGGCAAAATGGCAAAGCTGTGAGTGGTTGGGGATTAGTGGCGGCAATGAGGGAAACAGCAAGTTGGTGACGGGGCAGATGAGGAAGCCGGCGTCGAGCCAGCGCTAGATGCTGTTGCGCTCGAACATGTGACCAGAGGGAAGGGGTTCGTATTAACCTCAAAATAGATGGGGTAGTATCAGTCGTCTGGCCATGACCCCAGTTACAGAACCCTCATGGTGGTGCTCTTGTCCTGGGCTCGAGGATTTTCAGCGTCCAGCAATACTGAGATGCGTCGGGAAGTGAAAAGTTCACATCCGTGTATTATTTTGTGGATTATTTATTTTAATTGCTTCCTTGAGATGTCGTGGCACACTTGCTGATTTGATTCTTTATAAAAGGAAAAAAAAGACATTCAGCTCGCCGAAGTCACTGGTGTTGGTCTGGTTGCCTCCATCTTGAGAATAGATGAATGCTCAAATATAACAATTTTAAATTCCAAAGGCAGAAAACAATGGAAAATGAAACTGGAGAAAACAATGCAATACGCACACAGTTTGAGTGCCCATGAAGGAGAAAGAACGGATCAAAGTACAATCATGACGGGGTGAAGAACTCAGTTCAGCGCCTCGAGGTTGTTGTACTCGGGGCCAAAGACGGCATCAGCCATATGGCAGAGGGCGTGTTCACACCTTGCGCCTTCACGGCCGCTTTACATATGAACAATAGATCTTATACTTCATATGGCATTGTCTTAGGAACAAATATAAATTTGGTTTAATCTTTGAGTTTGCTACTATATTACTACTTGAGTATTCTGGATGGAAGTCTCTAGATTGTTACATCTTCATCTTTTAGAGAGTCGGCGAGGGAGGTCGAAATCATGCCGGTGAGCGAGGTTCGCAATGAGGGCAGGAAGAATATCTCCACGTGTTCATTGTAGTGTTGTCATAATAGCAAGGGCACTACATCGGGTAAGCACGGGGAAAAACTTGACATCCAGAAGTCACATAGAGATGTTCATTGCTGTAACTGGATACCTCAAGTGAAAATTTTGACCTTTTCAAAATTTGAAAACCGTAGCAACGCACGGGCATTTAGCTAGTTTGCTATAATTGTGCAGTTGCTACAAAACCACTAATGTTTGCACGCGAGAATCTCGGACGTTTTCTCCGGCGAAGTTAGTTTTTTGCTATATTAGAAGAACTTTGTTGCTACAACCGTCTCGTGGTTTTGCTACAACAATGTCAACTTTTTGCTACAAGGTCTCCGGCGAGTACCAGCGAGTTTTTTCCGTCGGTTTTGCTACATTAGCATTTTTTTTGCTACATGGTCTCTGACAAGGTCTCCGATGGGACGTTCTATTTCTGAAACTTCGGAAGAAAAAGCGAGAACTTATATCAAAAAACGGGGTGTTTTGCAGGAAAAACAGGATTTGAAGCGATTTATGAGGACACGTGGCAGCAGCGGAAGTAGGACGATGGCGAGGTTCCCAACGTCCGGGTGATGCCTAGCGCACGCCTTTTGTCTACTACCTACCTCAGACGATCTCGTTCTCTTTTCTGGTAACGCATCCACTCCACGGTGATTCGTTTCTAACTGCTCGATTCCTCCTGATGCCTGCCTCCCTAAACTATGGAACTGTGACGCTTCTCTCATGACATCATGCCAAGACGATTTCATTTTGTCCCATCAGACCTGGTAGCGGACACAATCGACAGCACCAACTTACATCTAGAGATCGCCGTGCTGGCTTCCTTGCTCGCTCACACTCCTCCTCACGACTCACTCTAGTCTAAATTTTCTGATCTACTCATTCTCTCCTAACTTATTGGCAGGTTTTGCATTTGCCATTGTGATCATCTGAATCAGTCTCATGGTATCTTTCCAAGAACACGTCTGCGCTTGCAACCCCATCCGAATACATAACACCGCGCGTACTGAAATTTCAGATTACATGCCGCACAAAATTAAAGACTTGAACTGAGAGAACACTTGGAATATAATGCTTGTAATGAGCAACAGAAGAATCAAGCATAGTATGAAGTCATAATTAAGCCGGGCTGGCTCTCACCTTCCTCCTGGTCACAGATGGGGAGCTTGGGCTCCCCGGACTGTCTCACGGCCGGTCCGGCTAGGAAAGGAAGCCACCACCGCAGCAGGCGGAATCCCGGAGCATTCTAGATGCAACGAAGAAGCGCATGCATTAGAAGCATATATATAACCTACAAGTACCCTCGAAATCCCATCTCCCTTTCTTTGTGCCAGGAGGGAATCGGAGCCAGATGGGAAAATTGAAGATTCGCTATAGAAGCCGAGCGAGACTGCGTGCAAGTAGCAGCCGGGGAAGTATCAAACGACGCGAAGTCCTCGGGCTATGTTTCCACGGCCGAGTTGAGATCCAGTCGGGGAACATTGTGCGTGGGGGCTCCTGCCTTTTCCACGTGCGACATCGCCCCCAGGTTCTCCGTGGCCGTCGAGAAGAGGATCTCCTTCATCAACCCGCCCGGAGTACTGCTCCCGGGACAGATGTCGGTCCTTCCCAGGCTGAAGGCGGATCCGGTCGTCAGGATCCCGGTATGGGCAAGTCGAGCGTGACCTCCTATGCAAAGGCGCCAGTCAGGTGAACATAGTCCGAGATGACGAAATGTGTCACTAGGCCTTTGTTCGTGAGAACCTGGATCTTGTTGATCACAGGCTTTGTACTCGCGTTCTGGGCGCTTAGCCTTCTCCACCTTGGGTGAGCCTGGGCGACCTCCTAGGGATTACAAAAGGGTAGATTTATTTATGCCTACAAAAATGAAAGAGTATATGTTATTGACTTGTACACTTTTTTTTTTGAATATGTATGCCCGTGGGCATACATCACTTGTATTTATAATTGTAGCAGTACAAAGATAATACTCATACAAGTAAAAGAAAACAAGGAGATACCAAACGGTTGAAAAACTGTACAACGTTCTTGCCGCAACTACTAGGACTCATATCCTTCGCCGTCGCCAGAGAAGAAGCTCACAAGCAGCCGGTCCACACTTCGGCAACGAAGAAACCCGTTGACTTCTACACTTAGTTGAATCTAATACACTTACTCTATGATCTCATACTCCTTTGGTGCCATCTATCGTTGTCACGCATATATAAGATCCAAATGGTAATTTACAGTCACAATATTTCACCATATGAGTTGAATCTAATTTTTCACTTTGGGCATATATTTCTCCATGTGCAAATTTCTGCATGAAGGGGCCCAATGTACCACAACGGGTTTTGCCACTTCTTCTACTATTCTAACCGTAAGGAGTGTGCGATTATGACATTGTGTAGGATTGTGCAAGTATCAAGGAACATGATCAACTGGACGTTGCTAGAGCCGGCGAACTTCCCGTTGAAGCAAAAAATAAAGAGAAAAATATCGCTTTTATAAATTTGTGTGATAGCCTGTAGACATTGACGAGTGGTAGTCGGAAGAAAAACTATGTGAAGAGTTAAGAGATGGGTCAAAATTCACTCTGGTATGACGGGATGTGGCAATGCCCATATTTCTTCCCTATGGCAATTAGTGCGTGGTGATAGTATTATAATTGCCATTACCGAAATGGAGTTTGATAATGCTAAGTTGTGCAACATAGCTATTGCCGAGGAGGGTAGATATGTGCTTATGGAGAACCTTCATCTGAAATGGTATGAGCACTACACTATTGCAGGTGAAATGGTACGAGTACTACACTATTGCAGGTATATAACTACGCAAATGACCGGTACATCGTAGACGCTGAGTGTCCAGACAGTGAGTTCGGTCCCTTGGTATGACTACAATATTTTTTATGCATCTATGATAGTCTATGATAGAGTAAATGACACTAGGGGCCATTGAACTTGTTCCGCATGTGCACTTAAGTCACATATCTAAAAACTGAACTAACCGGTCATACAACTTCTAACCGTGTGCACTCGTGGTCACAAAAAGGGCCAGCCTAGTGGTTTTTCAAAAAACCGGACATACATGGCCCCATTTGTCAGTGCACCCCACTTGTGACCACATTATTTACCCTTTAGTTACCGATTGATTATGTCACCACATTATTTATCCCCAATTTTTGAAATAAAATCTTTATATTATGCAGGCCCACTAGTCAGTAAAGGAAGGAGTAATTTACAATAAAATTAAGCTAAGGTGGGAATCGAACAAGGGACCAATCTATGGGCGTTAAACACCCATGCCAGCCAATAGAGCATAGATCATATATACTGTTTTTATTGAGGACATTACGTTAACATACAACACAACTCTGTCATCACAGCTTTTGTTTTCTATCCTATATTGTACCTATAAATTTAGCTCGGAATTTCTGACGATGCCCTTGGGCCAACAACTGCGTATTGCTTCCGTATTCTTTACTTAATGTATGTGTATCTGATTATTTAATAAATTTCTTAATGCAAGACACCGTGAGTCAAAAGTTCGGATTAAGCTTGACCTATCATATATTAAAATGACATTCTATAACTCCTGTATTATAGACAAGGAATTGTTCTGGCTGTAGTGTCTTCGCGTAGGAGCTTCATCTACTATTACAAGGTCTTGTGTTCGAATCTTTGGATCTGCATGTATACTTATAATTTTAATTACTTCCTCCTCCACTGATAGGTGGAGTCCACTGGCAGGTGGGCAAGGTGCTGTAACAAACAAGAAACTTGAGGTGTTTTTTTTTGCAAAAATACTGGCTACCGTGACCATCACGTGCAACGGTCATCTTTTTTTTTAAACCGGCCGGCTAACCATTTTGTGACCACGGGTGCACACGATTATAAGTTGTGTGACTGGTTAGTTCAGTTTGTAAGATGTGTGACTTAAGTACACATGCAAAAGAAGTTCAGCGTCATTTACTCGTCTATGATACGCCAAAGCGCCGTAGTGTCCTTTGGGGTTGAGAAAATGAGTCTACACTTAATGTGATGATTACGTAAAGGTTTGGTCTCGAATCTAGATAATTACATTTCACAAATAAGAGTGTCATACTATAAGTATATGTTATAAACTAATGCATAATTAAAATATTGCATAATTTCTAACCACTAGTAGAAAACAGGCCATCCGTCCACGCCCCCTCAGAGCACTAGTCCCGGTTGCGCCACCAACCGGGACTAATCTTAACAGCGTCAGTTGGAGGCGACGCAGGGCCAGGGGCATGGGTCCCGGTTGGTAAGGGGCATGCGTCGGTTGGAGCCACCAACCGGACTAAAGGTTTGGCCACACGTGGCGTGTACGCACCTTTAGTCGGTTCTTGGCTCAACCGGGACTAAAACCTGCCCTCTATAAATGCAACCCCCCTGCCTCCACTCTTTTTGAATGGTGTAAGGTGTGAGGGTGTGTGCTAGTTTTTCTCATGCATGTATTGAAGGTGTTTGTTGAAATGTTTGAGTGAAAAATCCGTTGAATTTCTCATAGAACAAAAATATAGAAGGTGTCCGAGGACGCACTTGAGCTTTCTCCTCTTTATTTCCCTCGATCGAGGTTAGCAATCCTATCTTTTCTAGGTCATTGATACAATTCATGTGTCGGTGTGAATTGGTTATTTCACTATTTACGATGTCTGTTTTTGATAAACTTACTTATATGATGCGGATGAGCGGTCGAATGGATGTACGGTGACGGCGGGTAGCGGGTATATCAAAGGCGTGGATAAATTTATCGATGTGGCTACGGCAAACAAAGAGAATGGATTTATCGTTGTCCATGTGTTCAATGTCGGAACAACAAGGTACTCTTCCTCGAAAATCATTCGCGCCACCGATTATGAAAGGTTTCATGCCCAACTATAATTGCTGGACCAAGCACGGGGAAAGAGGGGTTATGATGGAAGATGGTGAAGAAGAAGATGATGATAACAACTATCATCATATGTTTCTGAATACGGTGATACCTATGGAAGACAATGGAGAGGAAAAAGGTGAAGAACGGGCATCGGATGAGCCGGTGATGAACTTGGTAGGGTCATTTCGATGCAAAGCGAGGTGAAACAGAAAATGAGAAGTTGAAGTTAGAGGGCATGTTAGAAGATCACAAGAAATTGTTGTACCCAAATTGTGAAGATGGCAGCCAAAGCTCGGTACCACTTTGGAATTGTTGCGATGGAAGGCAGTGTGGTCTAACCGACTCCTCATTTGAAAAGATCTTTGAAAATAATGAAGCGAAGTTTCCAAAACATAACGAACTTCCCGAGAGTACCTCTGAAGCAAAGAAGACTCTCTCTGGGATTAGATGTGCAAAAGATACATGCATGCATTAATGATCGCATCCTCTACATGATAAGGAGTATGAGAATTTAGATAAATGCCGGTATGCAGCGTTGCGGTATAAGATCGACGAGATGACCCTGGTGATGTTGAGGAGAGCCCCTCAAGAGGGTTCTGCTAAGGTTATGTGGTATGCTCCTATAATACCAAGGTTGAACGCATGTTCGAAACAAAGAGCATGCCAAAGTTGTTGCGATGGCACAAAGAAGACCGTAAGAAAGGCGGGAGTTGAGACACCTGGCGATGGGTCACAATGGAGAAAAATCGAGAGACTTCCCGGACTTTGCGGTGGCGCAAGGAACTTATGGTTTGGTCTAAATACGGATGGCATGAATCCTTTTGGGGAGCGAGCTGTAGTCACAAAGACTGCCCGTGACTCTATGTATCTACAACTGCCTCCTTGGTTGTGCATGAAGCGTAAGTTCATTATGATGCGGTGCTCATCCAAGGCCCGAAGCAACGAACAACGACATTGATGTGTACCTTAGGCCATTAGTTGAAGAACTCTTACGGTTGTGGGGCAAACCAGGTGTGCGTGCGTGGGATGAGAACAAACAGAGCCATTTAATCTACGAGGGTTGTTATTCAGAACCATCAATGTTTGGCCTGCTCTTAGTAACCTTCGGACGGACAAACAAAGGATATAAGGCATGCACCCACTGTTTAGATAAGACCGAAGGTACATATTTGCATAAATGCAAGAAGGTTGTGTACCTAGCGAATCGACGATTTCTTCCGACCAATCATCCGTAAGAAAGAAAGGCAAGCATTTCAAAGGTGAGGCGATCAGGAAGAAGCTGAACTCCCGGTGGTGATGATGTATTTGGTATGGTCAAGGACATAGAAGTAATCTTTGGAAAGGGTCCAGCGGTCAATCAGTTCGACGTCGCTACAGGACACGCACCCATGTGGAAGAAGAAATCTATATTTTGGGAGCTGCCATATTGGAAAGTCCTGCGTGTCCGCTCTTCAATCGACGTGATGCACGTGGCGAAGAATCTCTGTGTGAATCTGCTAGGATTCCTAGGCGTGTATGGGAAGACAAAAGATACACACGAAGCACGGAGGACCAACAAATTATGAAAGACCCAAAGAACATGCATAGATAACAAGACGGATAAAGGCGTCACTTAAGTCGTGCCAGCTATGCTCTTACCAAGAGAAGGAAATCTTTTGAAGTCCTTTCGATATCAAGGTGTCGTCGGGCTTCTCATCTAATATAAAGGGATAATAAATATGGCGGAAAAAGTTCCAAAACCTGAAGTCTCATGATCACGTGATTATGACGCGATTGCTTCCGATTGCATTGAGGGGCTTCTACGAGAAAATGTTCGAGTACCCATTGTGAAGCTGTGTGCATTCCTCAATGCAATATCTCGAAGGTAATCAATCCGGATATTCGCCAAGGTTACGAAGGATGTGGTACAATGTCTTGTTAGTTTTGAATTGGTGTTCCCACCATCCTTCTTCAATATTATGACGCATCTCTGGTTCATCTAGTGGAAGAGATTGCCATTCTCGGCCCGGTATTTCTGCACAATATGTTCCCCTTTGAGAGGTTCATGGGAGTCTTAAAGAAATATGTTCATAACTGTGCTAGACCAGAAGGAAGCATCTCCAAGGGATATGGAACAGAAGAGGTCATTGAGTTTTGTGTTGACTTTATTCCTGACCTTAAGACGATTGGTGTTTCTGACTCGCGGCATGAGGGAAGACTAAGTGGAAAAGGCACGCTGGAAAAGAAAGCAATGATATGTAGGGATGGGGATTCTTTCACTAAAGCACACTACACAGTTCTACATAATTCCACCTTGGTAGCTCAGATATGGAGGAACACAAGAATATTATACGCTCAAAAACCGGGAAGCTGAATCATGGATTCTGAGATGAACACATGAAGTCTGGGTGGTTGGATGCGGACACATCTCTTGAATGACACCTTGTTGGAGATCAGCTATACTTGTTGGCAGCGTCACCATCTTCTCTATTGAATTTCCAAAGTGCGAAATAAATGGGAATACATTCTACGATCGCCCAAGATAAAAGAGCACCAACCAAAATAGTGGTGTCCGCTTTGATGCAATAGACGAGAATGGACAAAAGGACACATATTATGGTTACATAGAGGAGATATGGGAACTAGACTATGGAGTCTCTTTTAAGGTCCCTTTGTTTCAGCAAATGGGTCAACTTTGAATGGGGAAGGGGTAAATATAGACCGGTTATGCGGAATGACAAGTGGATCTCAACAATCTTGGTTATAGAGATGAACCATTCGTCCTAGCCAATGATGTGTCTCGGGTTTTCTATGTGAAGGACATGTCCTCCGGGGAAAAAAGAAAAAATATGCAAACGAATACATCATATGATGATCCAAAGCGTCACATAGTTCTTTCGGGGAAAAGAAACATCGTGGGAATCGAGGGCAAGATGGACATGTCAAGATTATAATAAGTTTGATGAAATTCCGCCCTTCACGGTGAAAACTGACCCAAGCATTCCGTTAAGTAAAGAAGATGCTCCATGGTTACGTCAAGCGGTCATAAGGAATGACATATGCCAAGAAGTTCATGCTCATATTATGTAACTCTAGTTCATGTCTTTTCGGTTTGTGGCTTGACCGAAGGATATCTTCGCGGTTTGTGGCCTTTAGTCCCGGTTTTGTAGTCTCAGTTTTAATATTAATAAATGTCTTGAGTGTTAGTCCCATTTTGTGGCTGGACCGGAGTGCCTCTATGACGTTTCTCGGAGATGCTTGGGAGGCCCAGGCTCGTCGGCATCTCCTCGAAACTGGCCGCAGTGGTGTCCCTGCTCGAAAACCATCTTGCAGCTTGTAACTTCACTAACTAGATCAATACGCCTCGAGCTAACTAATTTCACATATTAGGAGTGCCTCTATGACCCGATTTCTCGGAGATGCGGAGGACAGGCTCCGTCAGCATCTCCCTCAGAAACTGGCGATGGTGTCCCTGCTCTCGAAAACCATCTTGCAGCTTGTAACTTCACTAACTAGATCAATACTCCTCGGAGCTAACTAATTTCACATATTAGGAGTGCCTCTATGACCAGTTTCTGAGATGCGGAGGCTGGGCTCCGTCGGCATCTCCTCGAACTGGCCGCGATGGTGTCCCTGCTCTCGAAAACCATCTTGCAGCTTGTAACTTCACTAACTAGATCAATACGCCTCGGAGCTAACTAATTTCACATATTAGGAGTGCCTCTATGACGATTTCTCGGAGATGCCGGAGGCTGGGCTCCGTCGGCATCTCCCAAACTGGCCGTAGTGGTGTCCTGCTCTCTAAAACCATCTTGGAGATGCCTCAAACGGCTGGAGGACTTGACTCACAAGGATGCATATTTATAGTACAAGCTCGGCATAATGTCGACACTCACAACATAATGTCGACACTCACCCCTATTATTAGTGCTGACTCATCTTTAGTCGGTTGGTGTCTCCAACCAGGACTAAAGGTTCATCTTTAGTCGGTTGGTGACACCATCCGGGACAAATATAAGCCGCGACATAATGTCGACACTCACCCCTATTATTAGTGTTGTCGCCCACTGCATAATCCCTTTAGTCGGTTTGTGACTACATCCGGGACTAAATGTGTGCGAACAATGATCATGTGTGTGTGGACATTGGTATGGAGAACAATGTTGCAGGAGGAAGTTTTCCTTTTTTATGCATCGGAAAATCCCTTTTCCATTTTCCGGCATAAAAACGGGTCGTTTGTGAAGTAACCACCAAAATGCCGTTTGAATGCTACCGTCCTATTTTCCTAAAATACTAGACCACCTTACATGGACTATATCCCAACGTGCATCTCAAACCTTTTCGTCCATCCCGTAAAAGGACAAATGTCTGTAGAATCGGCAGGAAGTGGGTCCGTTTGTACTACAGTACATGATCTACCGCCGTGATTTTTGAAAAATCATTTTAGACTCGCAATATGTGGTTTCTTCAGAGATCCAATGCAAGTTCTAACAATGCCCGTCCCCTATCTTCATGCACACGGTTCACCATAGTTAGAAATTCAAATAATTCAAAACGGCATAATAAATTCAAAAAATCCGAACAATGAAAATCCTTCATTGGTGTCATATTATGTTACATAGTTGAAAGGAAAAATACCGGACTTGGTATATTGATCATGTTTCAAAAACCTTCACAAAATGACCTATCATGTTCGAGGTTTCATGGCCTTCGTCCAAATGACCGATGTTATGTCTTGAATCACGGCATAGTTTGTGATGTTGTGCCCATATTATGCATGTGTGTGGACATTGGTATGGAGAACAATGTTGCAGGAGGAAGTTTTCTTTTGTCGCACGAAAAGCCCTTTTCCATTTTCCGAGCGCAAAAACGGGTCGTTGTGAAGTAACCACCAAAATGCCGCTTCGTAATGCTACCGTCCTATTTTCCTAAAATACTAGACCACCTTACATGGACTATATCCCAACGGTGCATCTCAAACCTTTCGTCCATCCCGTAAAAGGACAAATGTCTTAGAATCGGTGAGGAAGTGGGTCCGGTTTGTACTACAGTACATGATCTACCGCCGTGATTTTTTGAAAAATCATTTTTAGACTCGCAATATGTGGTTTCTTCAGAGATCCAATGCAAGTTCTAACAATGCCCGCCCCTATCTTCATGCACACCGTTCGACCATAGTTAGAAATTCAAATAATTCAAAACGGGCATAATAAATTCAAAAAAATCCGAAAAATGAAAATCCTTGGCGTGGTGTCATATTATGTTACATAGTTGAAAGGAAAATACCAGACTTGGTATATTGATCATGTTTCAAAAACCTTCACAAAATGACCTATCATGTTCGAGGTTTCATGGCTTTCGGTCCAAATGACCGATGTTATGTGCTGAATCACGGCATAGTTTGTGATGTTGTGCCCATATTATGCATGTGTGTGGACATTGGTATGGAGAACAATGTTGCAGGAGGAAGTTTTTCTTTTTGTCGCACGGAAAAGCCCTTTTCCATTTTCCGAGCGCAAAAAACGGGTCGTTTTGTGAAGTAACCACCAAAATGCCGTTTCAGAATGCTACCGTCCTATTTTCCTAAAATACTAGACCACCTTACATGGACTATCTCCCAACGGGTGCATCTCAAACCTTTTCGTCCATCCCGGGTAAAAGGACAAATGTCTGTAGAATCGGTAGGAAGTGGGTCCGTTTGTACTAATGTACATGATCTACCGCCAGTGATTTTTTGAAAAAATCATTTTAGACTCGCAATATGTGGTTTCTTCAGAGATCCAATGCAAGTTCTAACAATGCCCGTCCCTATCTTCATGCACACCGTTCGACCATAGTTAGAAATTCAAATAATTCAAAACGGGCATAATAAATTAAAAAATCCGAACAATGAAAATCCTTCGTGGTGTCATATTATGTTACATAGTTGAAAGGAAAATACCAGACTTGGTATATTGATCATGTTTCAAAAACCTTCACAAAATGACCTATCATGTTCGAGGTTTCATGGCTTTCGTCCAAATGACCGATGTTATGTCTTGAATCACGGCATAGTTTGTGATGTTGTGCCCATATTATGCATGTGTGTGGACATTGGTATGGAGAACAATGTTGCAGAGGAAGTTTTTCCTTTTGTCGCACGGAAAAGCCCTTTTCCATTTTCCGAGCGCAAAAACGGGTCGCTTTGTGAAGTAACCACCAAAATGCCGTTTCGTAATGCTACCGCCCTATTTTCCTAAAATACTAGATCACCTTACATGGACTATATCCCAACGGGTGCATCTCAAACCTTTTCGTCCATCCCGGTAAAAGGACAAATGTCTGTAGAATCGGCAGAAGTGGGTCCGGTGTACTACAGTACATGATCTACCGCCTGTGATTTTTGAAAAATCATTTTAGACTCGCAATATGTGGTTTCTTCAGAGATCCAATGCAAGTTCTAACAATGCCCGCCCCTATCTTCATGCACACCGTTCGACCATAGTTAGAAATTCAAATAATTCAAAACGGCATAATAAATTCAAAAAAAATCCGAACAATGAAAATCATTCGCGTGGTGTCATATTATGTTACATAGTTGAAAGGAAAAATACCAGACTTGGTATATTGATCATGTTTCGAAAACAACTTCACAAAATGCCCTATCATGTTCGAGGTTTCCTGGCTTTAGGTCAAAATGACCGATGTTATGTGCTGAATCACGAAATAGCTTGTGATGTGGTGCCCGTATTATGCATGTGTGTGGACATTGGTATGGAGAACAATGTTGCAGGAGGAAGTTTTCCTTTTGTCGCACGAAAAGCCCTTTTCCATTTTCCGAGCGCAAAAACGGGTCGCTTTGTGAAGTAACCACCAAAATGCGCTTCGTAATGCTACCGTCCTATTTTCCTAAAATACTAGACCACCTTACATGGACTATATCCCAACAGGTGCATCTCAAACCTTTTCGTCCATCCGGGTAAAAGGACAAATGTCTGTGAATCGGTAGGAAGTGGGTCCGGTTTGTACTACAGTACATGATCTACCGCCTGTGATTTTTGAAAAAATCATTTTAGACTCGCAATATGTGGTTTCTTCAGAGATCCAATGCAAGTTCTAACAATGCCCGTCCCCTATCTTCATGCACACCGTTCGACCATAGTTAGAAATTCAAATAATTCAAAACGGGCATAATAAATTCAAAAAATCAACAATGAAAATCCTTCGTGGTGTCATATTATGTTACATAGTTGAAAGGAAAATACAGACTTGGTATATTGATCATGTTTCAAAAACCTTCACAAAATGACCTATCATGTTCGAGGTTTCATGGCTTTCATCCAAATGACCGATGTTATGTCTTGAATCACGACATAGTTTGTGATGTTGTGCCCATATTATGCATGTGTGTGGACATTGGTATGGAGAACAATGTTGCAGGAGGAAGTTTTCCTTTTGTCGCACGGAAAAGCCCTTTTCCATTTTCCGAGCGCAAAAACGTCGTTTTGTGAAGTAACCACCAAATGCCGTTTCGAATGCTACCGCCCTATTTTCCTAAAATACTAGACCACCTTACATGGACTATATCCCAACGGGTGCATCTCAAACCTTTTCCATCCCGGTAAAGGACAAATGTCTGAATCGGTGAAGTGGGTCCTATTGTTGATCATGTTTGAAAGGAAAAATCCTAACAATGGCCGTCCCCTATCACTTCTTATGTTTATAGTTTTCTAAATTCCAAATTGATATTAAAAAATATAAGTTAATTCATTTTAATTGTAAATGGTTCATATTTTAAATGGTTACATTAATTATTTTTTAAAAGCAGAAAATGTTTTGAATTATTTATTCAAATCCATACACTTCTTATGTTTAAAGTTTTTCTAAATTCGACTTAATATTCAAAATATAAGTTAATTAACTTTAAAGGTTACATTAATTATTTTTTAGAAATAGAAAATGGTTTTGGATTATTTATTCAAATCCATACACTTCTTATGTTTAAAGTTTTTCTAAATTCCAAATTAATATTAAAAAATATAAGTTAATTCATTTTAAAAGGTTACATTAATTATTTTCTAGAAATAGAAAATGGTTTTGGATTATTTATTCAAATCCAAACACTTTTTATGTTTAAAGTTTTTCTAAATTCCAAATTGATATTAAAAAAATAAAAGTTAATTCATTTTTAATTGTAAATGGTTCATATTTTAAATGGTTACATTAATTGTTTTTTAAAACAGAAAATGGTTTTGAATTATTTATTCAAATCCAAACACTTTTTATGTTTAAAGTTTTTCTAAATTCCAAATTGATATTAAAAAAATAAAAGTTAATTCATTTTTAATTGTAAATGGTTCATATTTTAAATGGTTACATTAATTATTTTTAAAATGTAAAATGGTTTTGAATTATTTATTCAAATCCAAACACTTTTTATGTTTAAAGTTTTTCTAAATTCCAAATTAATTATCATTTAAAAACAATACAAATTTAAACCCCAAAATAAAAAATAAGGCGAACAGAGAAAACACTGAATTTTTTTGAAAACAGAATATGTCCGGTTGGAGCCACCAACCGACTAAAGACCCTCACCGCCAACGCTGGGCTGCTGAAAATTTTGAGTATAGGTCCGGTTGGTGGCTCCAACCGACGAGGATTTTTAGTCCTGGAGCCACCAACCGACTAAAGGTCCTTCTTATAATCTTGCACGCCTCTTCTTCTTCTTCCCTTTCTCCATTCTCGCAACCGACGCCAGATAGACGCTTCGATCCCGGACGCGGCAGCTGCCCCATCCTTGCGCGCCCGGTGTCGCCGCCACAAGACCGCCTCCACCTTCATCTCTCCGTCCATCGCCGCGCCGCCTCGCCTCCTCCCGTGCAGCCGCCTCGCCTCCTCCGTAGCCAGCACCGGCGCCTCCACGTTACTGCGCCGCTAGCCTCGTGCCGCGCCACCGCGCCGCTTACCAGCATGCCCACGCCACCAGATTCACTGCCGCCGTACCGCACGCTGCAGAGGCTCCCCTTTATAGTTTTTAGTTGATTTAGGTGATGATTATTTTAGGTGTATTAGTTGTTAGATGATTTATTTGTTAGATGATTTAGTTGTTAGATGATAGGTGTATTTAGATGATGTAGATGATGTAGATGATGTAGATGATTTAGTAGATGATTTATTTTAAATGATTTAATAATTCCAAATTGATATAAACTTGTAAATTCAATATCTTTTTATTTATAAGTCGAAAATACAAATAATATATCAAATTGTTCAAAAATGAAACCTATCTATTTATCCTATAATCATGCATTGTTCAACAATTTAAATGACAAGTATAATTAGAAGAACAAATGCACCCTCTCATATGTTCCGAGTTTCCGAGTTAGGGTTTTCACCGTCTAACCCCGATTAAATCGTCGAGCATGTCTTAGGGTTACATTCCAATGCAAATTAACTTGTCATATCATCGTATTGCTTGAGCATTGCATCGATGCCATGTGTTGATTGTTTCCTTCTTTTCGTGTTTCATTATTAGGTTTATTATTAGTTAAGTATTATTAGGTTTATTAATTAGTTTGGTATTATTGGTCTTACCCCATGGTCATCAATGTGGGTAGCCCTGCACCGATTCACATTGCCCCACTGGTTAGATAAGGAATCATTAATACCCCTTAGGTGCATGTGGGTTCCTCTCATATGCATCGGAGGTTTCTCCGAACTAGGTTACACCTCGAACTCCGGAATATTGATAACCGTTGATTTTAGCTAGAGTTACCTATCTACTACGGTTTCCTTTTTGTAGCTAGGTTTAGGGTTTCTCTTCATTTTTATTATTGTGTATGTATATATCGGGGTTTCTCCTTAACTTTCTCCTTTAGCCGCTTTGACTTATTCGTTTTCCACCTATGCGTAAAATATGGATCCACACGCCGAGACGAAGAAAAGGAAGAGTTGATCCAAGGTGTGATCCGTGGGGAAGATAATTTAGACGTATCAACGTTTACGAACAACTCCGTGAGGGTGATCCTCTTTACCGGAGTAGACAACTTGTTTGAGGTTGAAGGTGTTGCCTTGAGGGAGAAGGCGATGCCTTGTGTAACCGAGAAGGCGACCGCTCATGAGGTGCATGTAATATAAATCAATTCATTAATTAATCATCTGCTATCTATATAGAAATAGTAACGACGATCTTTCTTCTTTTAGCCCTCCGGATCGAAGGAATCTCTTGAAATGAGCGGACGAGGCCCAACCAAAAAGTTGGAAGACCATGAGAGGTTCAGATCGAAGATGTCGGCAGAGACGGCAGACCGCCCCGGTTGTCGCAACCAAATTTGTGGCACAATGCGGAGTAATCGTTAGGGACTTAATCCCGATCACCATTAGAAATTGGAATAGGCCTGCTAATGCGATGAAGAGGGAACATGTTTATTTGTCCCTAACCACGCCCAAAGATTTCTTGTGGAAGAGGCTCATGGTTAATTTCAAACTACTGAAGATAGAGCTGGATCCAAATGCGGAGGATCCAGTTGAGGACGCTTACAACATGGGAGAGCCATGGAGGCTAAGGTCGTGAGTGGGCTTTGAAGAAGATGGCCCAATGTTTCACCAACCGGAAGAAAAGATTGCACCTTGACTATGTCGTGAAAGAGAAGACTCGATTTCAAGAAGACTTAGTTTGAAGATAAAACCATTCAGGCTGAGTTTGTGGAATACAAGACATCGAAAAAGCTAAGGAAATGTCGCAAGAATAAGCTGAATCTTGCTAACAAGAAGTATCACCATACTATGGGGCAAGGTGGCTACAGTGGCATTCCTAAGTGGGAGAAACTTGGGGAACTGCGTGATAAAAATATCACCCCAGATGCATTTATTGGGTAGAACGTGCAAGGAATTGGTTTTACGGGCATGGGGCACGTTGGACTCGGAAGGGAGGTGTATATATACCATACGACATAAAGAAGACCCTTGCCAATCGAGAGGATGAGAAAAGCGAAGAAGGCTGTTAAAGATGGGGACTTCATTCCCGATAGAGAGAATGATGAGCTCACACTCGCCTTGGAAATAAGGAACATGATGGACGAACACGAGGCACAATAGGCTCCCAATCATGGAGGACTGGGTTTCAAGAGAGGAAGAAATATCCGATAGAAGCCGTCGGAGGAGTAAGGACAGGCGGCTTGAAGCGAAAGTCGAAAAGAGCGAATGCGTTTAATTGAAGAACGATTAAAGCAACAACAAGATGAAATTAACTCACTTAAAGAGCAAAGTACTACCGCGCCCATCTCAAGAAGACACCGCATTCGATGCTACCGCCTATCGAATAATCGAAAAAAGTGTGGCTTCCACCGAGGTCCCGGTGATGACAATGGCGATGACGGCGATGCACCGACGATGGCTCTGTTGGCTACCCAGTGGATGATATCACGTAGATGACACATCATGCGAGCTACATGTCAAAGTTGTGAACATATCAATGAAGGTGGCGGTTATGCCTTACCAATTGGACCCACACCAACTTACCACACCGTCGGTTCCAGAGGGTTACGCTGTTGTCGGCGTGGATGAAATCATGCCCACCTTTGAGGTTTTGGATCTTCACTACCTGCTGGTGAAGGGATGTGATCGCCGGGTGACGAAAAACGTCACCATTCTATGGCAAGGATTGTATCGTGTCAAATCACACGCCAAGGCCATCTTCGCCGCCTCACCCGTCTCCGCCGAGGTCGCCGCCACGCAGCCGTCTTCGTCGCCTCACCCGGCTCTGTCGCCTCACCCGTCTCCGTGCAGCCATCGCCATGGAGCCATCGCGGCGCCTCGGGATAAAAAGCGTGGCGTATACCCATCAAGGCCGTAGCGATCGCCAAACGTAAACAAGAGCCTCTTCCAAAAGTACCAACGGTTCCTCCCAAGAGAGCTTATGGATCTTGAAGAGGAGACCGCGGCTCGGGTTGATGCGGAAACGACAAAGGCTAAGCCGAGGCAGCCGAAAGAGCCAGAGTTCCCCAAAGACCAAAGAAGAAAAGGCAAAGTGTTGAAAATGCTAAAGACTCTTCATCAACCCGAGCCAAAGTCATCGACTATGAGCGTTCTATTCTCAAGTCACATGCGGCACAAAAGCCTCAAGAGCAAGATCGATGCAAGCGGAAATCTGTTGCCCACTCGGAGAACAAGCAAAACAGACTTGCGCCTCTCAAGGTGATTTCTCAAACCAATGTGGGTCGAGCAAATATGGGGCAAGAGATGATCCGGTAGTTGCACACGGAGAAGCTGCCCTGCTCAAGGTATGAGTATTGCCCAAGACTTATCCCGCTTAGAGTTCTTCCCGTGAGTGAAGTAGCATACAAATACCAAGACGGCAAACCTCTCACAAACCCGAGGAGGTAAATAATCTTTCAACAAAATGCGAAGATTGCATAATCGGTACATGCACGCCACAAGTGCCGGGCTAAGCTGGATAGTGCCGAGGGTTACAAAAAGCATCATGGGAAAGAAAGTGATGACATGATATCCATTGAATTTGTTGAGCTATTTCAATTATTCAATCAAGACGCCTTGGACAAATCGCTCATCGGTGCCTATTGTCCGTAAGTACTAATTGTAATTAACTTAGTCTCCAGCTATCTCACTTTGTTTATTGCATGTATATAATCATATAATATGCGAATGAAGATTCTCGAATGCAAGAGGACAAATCTATGATATTGGCTTCATTGACCCATATTGGGTTCATGAAGCTAATCTCAAAATAAGCCCCGTGATACGGAGGATAATATAGTACACGCGTTAAGGTTTCAAGAAACCAAAAGGAAATACTTTTTCCTTACAACTTCGAGTGAGTGTTATTGTCTTGTATACACTTTCTATTTCGCTTACTCGATGTTAAGTATATAATTGATTAGTTATGCATTCGCAGCTTTCACTATATTACATTAATCATTCAACTTGACAAAGGGCGTGTACTAGTCATGGACTCAAACATAAACCCTTGAGACGTGGAAGGACATGCGATACTTCTCCAGTGGTAATTCTAATCATTACGACACTATATCGGCAACGTTAAGTGAATTTTATGATATCAAGTACTTAATAACTTCTTTTATTCGCTTTCTTACGGGCAGCGCTTGGAAACGGTTCACCAAGAAGGCTAGGGTGTTTGGAAAGAGGAGCTTACATTTCAACCACTAGATGTAAGCACCACTAGCTATATCCGCGCATCTCTTTGATTCTAGTTTTGATACGATTATTATCATGCTTGATTATTATTTTGATTGAACTATGTTCTTGTGAAGTGCCCGACACGGGACCGGTAACAATCTCTGTGGATACTATGTTTGCGAGTTCATCCGGCAGACGTATGAGAAGGGCAGAAATTTAGAGCAACTCCACGTATGTAAACAATTTCTATAGTTTTATTTTCAAACAAATTGTGTTTAGTTTCATTCATATAGACTGACTCCTTTTTTAAATCAGATCGAACGTCTACGGGACGGTCTTCTGCCAAAGGATCGCACGAGCAATTCAGAGGAATTGGCGGGATTCTTGGATGCGTAAGTCCTAGACCTGAAGGGGGAGTACTATTCTGCTGTGTATAGACAATAGGGATTGTAAAAATAGCAACTCGATCCGTGTATAGACAAGGGGAATACTTTTGTATGTAGTGCATGAACTCGATCCGTGTATTGAATGTAATATTGTCATGATGATCTTGTGTAATATAAGGTTCCTTCATTGATAAGTGCAAAACACTAAATAAACAATAAAACAACCTAAATGAATTCTTCGCGGCACAAAAGTGGCGAAAATGTGCCGCAACAAAATGTGCAAAATGAATTCTACGCGGCAGAGAATGGGACAAATCTGCATGCAGAAGGTTATTAGTCCCGGTTAGTATTCGAACCGGGACTAAAGCCCTCCTCGCACGGTGCAGCTGCCACGTGTATGATCTTTTGTCCCGGTTGGTGGGGCAACCGGGACTAAAGGTTCGGGCTTTAGTCCCGATTGCCCTGTCCCGGTTAGGCAACCGGGACTAATGCCGCTTACCAACCGGGACGCATGGGGTTGTTTCCACCAGTGAACTAGTGGTGGAGATTGCCCAGGATGTGAGAGGTAATTATGTATATGTGTGTATATATGGGGGTGGGGGATGGAGTGACTTTCTTATTTTTCATCTAAATATCTACTTTTCCTTGATTGTTCCAAGTCTTTGGGGGTGAGGGGCAA
This sequence comes from Avena longiglumis, assembly GCA_030063025.1. NCBI lineage: Eukaryota > Viridiplantae > Streptophyta > Magnoliopsida > Poales > Poaceae > Avena > Avena longiglumis. The sequence goes on from CP125973.1 coordinate 576,291,176, forward strand.
TGGCCCCCCTCACCCTTGACTTATGCATAGTTCCAGCACTGTTTCTAACCTTCACATACAATATAATAGCAACCAAGCCTTTTTTCCCAAGCAAGTTGGGTAGTCTAGATATGAAACCCAAATAGAAACTTTCACATATAATACCAAGAAATATTTGGCTTTCACGGAGCGGAAAACAACTAATTCAGTGGCCTGTCAAGGAGGTAGATGCATAGGGCAGAAGACTATAGTCTGTATAGGTTGGTACATAGTTACAATGTAATTTACTAATGAATACACATGAACGAATCGTTAACAAATGTCTAATTAAGTCTATTAAGAGCTTCGCGGAGATACTACCCAAACCGATATTGGGTGGAGGAAATAAGATTTTGGAAGCCAAAAATAATTTCTCTTTTGGAGCATACCCATATTTCGAGCTTCACCTCTCTACTATACACTGCATATATCATCCGAACTAATTAAAATTTTCTACGCATGATAATTAAATCTTTTCATCATCATGTCGCACATAAGTAGAAACGTTTCAAATGCCCAACATTATAAATCCAAGTGCTATTTAGACATAAAACCCCAAGAAAAGTGCATCATCAACACAAACAAACGGTTATACTCATTCCAGTGATATTTTTCTCTAGTTTTGAAAAAAGTGACAATGAATCATTGATAGTTTATTAATTCAAAATGAATCAATAATATTAAGATAATCATGACAAATAAATCTTAATTGATGGATGAAACACAAATGTATCATCAAAAACACATGATTTCTCTAAATTGACACACAATTAAATCATTAAATCTGATTGATGAGTACATAGAGTATGTGTATAGCTAAGTAGTTGGAGACAGAACTATTTTCAGATGCAATCCTGCATATCTTAACCACATCTTCCATCCAAAATACCCAAGATCGTGTTTTAATTGTGTGTGGCCTAATGATTTGCAAGCCATAATTGTCATAAGCTTGAATGACATCACCCGGAGCATCAAAACAACCCAAAGGTTAAGCATCAAGTCTATAGAAATTAACTTCAGCAAGTTCTTGTGTCTCATAGAAGCTTGGATGTATAGGGAAAATTTTGAGCACGTGGATGCAAGCCGAAAACTCGCCTTAGAATGGCATTTTTGAATTTTGTGCCATTCATATTTTTAGTTGCAAGTATTACTGATTCGCTAAAAAGATGTTGCGAATCAAAGGCATGCTTCAATTATTTCATCTAATATTAGGTTCGGAAAAACAAGTAATTCTACAACATATCCACATGTTGAAGACAACATTTATACCCTTCACCATTGATTTCATGAAAGAGATTGTGATCACAAATGATGATGGAACAATTTTTTGGTGGAAATTAGGTGGCCTTGATACTAGAATGTGACAATCCTAACTCGATGATGATATCGGATTGCACAATCTATATCAGATTGTTCTTTATTCATGAATATAAAGGGAAAATGGTTAGAATTAGAAGAGGCAAGGATCTGGACCAACTTCTGATACAAGGATGCCTGACACCGAACACATGACCCTCTAAACCCTGGTTCTATGTTTGGGGGAGACTTCGGTAGGATCTGGTTCTGGGTAGGATTTATGAGATCATCTAAAAAAAGAAATTAATGTTAAAATAGTATTCTATTAAAACTCGCCCCTGTCTACGCGCCACAGTGGCTTTCTTATTTTTCTCTGTTTGTTGCATTTTCATTTTTCATTTTTCCTTTTCCCCTTTTCGTTTCTTCATGTTCATTTTCAGTTTTCTTCTTCTGCTTTTGATGAAATAATTCAAGATTTTTGAAAAATGTTCTTGTGTTTTTAAAATATTGATTATTTTTCTGGAATGAAAATTAATTTAGAAAACAATGACCTTTTTTGAATATTTGGTTCAGGTTTTTTGAATATTCGGTTCATGATTTTTTTTTTTCAAATTGGTTCAAGATTTTTTCAAATTGGTTCATGATTTTTTAAATTTTTGATCAGGATTTTTGAATTTTGGTTCATGAATTTTTAATTTGGTTCATGCTTTTTATCAATTTTTTCATGATTTTTGAAAAATATTCATGATTTTGAATTATGTTCAAGATATTTGAGGTTTGATCTTTTAGTCCAGTTGAAGGATCAAATTGGTGTCGAATGACCTGGGAAAAACATTGAACTTTTTTTAATCCCTTGAACACGAACGTGAATCTTCTTTTAGCATAAACATGCAATTGATTCGATGGGAGCTAGGTTAGCTTCATCGCAAGCTCACGCACGGGAACAGAAAAAATTGAGAGAGAACTTCGGCATTTTATTGATTACGCAGCATCATTACACAGTACTTCCCAGATGCAGTCCAGAACAACATTCAAAGATAAATTACAAACCAAAATCTCAGCATTGTAAGCTAAAAGTCTCAACATTAATCTTGCGGCCACAGTGTTTGAAGTGACAAGTCTGGAAACCTATCACCAAGGTCTCGATGTCCGCTACCAATGCGCCAACACTCTTTGAAATAGGCATATGCCTAGCTTTACAAATAAAGCAACATCCATACAACATCTAGTACAAGTTCACGACAACACACAAACTGTATGAAGCAGAAAAACCGAAGCCTCACGGCAAACAAGCAGCAAGGCGCACACACGCAGATAAAGAGGCCACACCCACCAGATAAAGAAGCCGCGCCCAATGCGCCAACACTAGATCGATCCACCACCGGAGACCAGATATGTTGCAAAGTCGATGACAATCGGAGGCCAAATGGTAACTTTGAAACCATTGTCAAGACTTGCTCGCAGCTTCTGATGGCCATTGCTTCGGCCAGCTCAGGATAAGTGATGCCATAGATACCTTCAGAACAAGACAGCTTGAACTCACCATTGTGATCCTCTACCACAGCACCCCAGCCCATTTTAGTGCTTCGAGGGAATAAGGCAGGCGCCACATCACACAAACCTAACCATCAGGTGGGGGAATCCAGTGGGACCATAGGCGGACCTAGCCATCCCTAAGCCTGGCCAAACGCCCAGTCTTCCGGCCAGCCGACAAGCCTAATTTCATAGCAATTTGATAAAAAAATAGTGTCTTTAGCCTTAAAATACACGGTTTGCCCAGGCTTTGAATAATTTTTCGGTCCGCCACTAAGTGGGACGGAGACGAAACGCACCTGTTATTAGTTGATTTCAATATTAAGCAGTATAAGAATATATTATCGACATAACCCTTCACTTTCCCAGCAACACGATCAGGATGCAAAAGACCCTTGTCATTCATCACATCATTGTGTGCTTCCCAAATCTGCCAACAGATCACAGCCAACAGGTCATCAGCCACTGTTTCATATTCACGAGAGACTTCTGACAGAGCTTGACAGGGTAGTTTACCCTGAATGAATCCCACACTGCCCTAGCAAAAGGGCACGTGACAAAAATGTGATCCACTGATTTAGATCTGCAGCAGAAGATGCATTCGTCTTTCGCTGCTATATGCCTTCTCCGTAACTGAACCCAATAGGTAAACAATCATGGACAATCCTCCATAAGACGATCTTCATCTTACCCGGGCCTGTATCGCCCAAAGTGATTTCCACTCTTTTATCCGATCAACAATATCTAAATTACTACGGCCACCAGATGTGCCACTAGAAGTGTAGAACGATCCAGTTCTTGCTAGATTATACGCCGAACTGATAGAATATATACCAAATTTTGCATGTGGCCAGGATACAAAATTAAATTCACCATGTCTACTGATTGGTATTTGTTGGATAATTGACGCCATAGCATTGACATTGTCCGTTCTTGATCAATCAGACTGAGATCATAAATATCGCCAATGACCATCGCAGTAGATTCAACTGCAGTCAGACACAGACGCGCCATCAGATTTTTCCACGCGTTCCCAAGCTGAGGAACTCTCCTTGTCGCCTTCCACCGCTGCTGACTTCCCCTTCTCTGATCGTGACTACCTCTCACATACCGTCTTCCTTGTTGGGGATGTCGACCACCCATTCACCGCGTTCTCCATCCGATCACCCATCATATCCCTTGCACGTACGACCAAGGGCGGATAGCAACTGCAAGAGTGTCCTTCAATCGCCATGAACCCTAACACGAGGTACCGCTAGGATGGAGTAAATTAAAAAAAAACAACCACAATTGGGGCAAGGATTTGATGTTGGATGATGTCTTTAATAAAGGTTGTGTGCATATCAACCGATGAAGAGGCCTGGGTTTTACTCCCCTTTTTGAAAAAAAAAATTAGGACAAGGGTAACAACCCTTCGCAAAAAAACACCAAAAAACATGCTTATGGGTGGGTGTTTATTACCCTAGCCCCAATTATGATGATTTTTTGTAATTTACTTCGCTAGGACAAAAATACAATGGAGAATTAGAGGAGGCAATGTTTTAAATAGACGGCTATTTAAAACAAACAGAAAACAAAAAAAGACAAAGAAAACAGAAAAAAGAGAAGAGAAAACAGAAAAAGTAAAATAAAAGGTGCTAATGGGCTGGTCCAACGTCCGCGTGAGTGAAATGGATAAACGCGCGCGTTGAGCAGCAAATAGCTTTTGCCTTTTTAGGCGAACGAAACTTGATCTAGAGTAAACATACAATCATGCAGTCTCCCGCTGACAGTGGGCCAGGCCCATGTACGGAAACACTGGAGTGAGGATCCCTGGCTGCGGGCGAGCGAGCATGGCACTGATTTCATGTTTATTTGACGGGCCTGAGCCTGCCTAGTGAAGTAGTGATCATCCTTTGGATTGTATATGTGGGCTGGGAACGTTGAACGTTGCATTGATACTGAATGTCTGAAACTAACCGTGAGACCGACGATTCTCAAAAAAAATGTGAGACTGACGAGAAAGGGTGCATGTCCGCTAGTGCAGTTGCTACAATACTGCTAATTTTTGCTATAATTGTGCAGTTGCTATAATTTCTTTACTATTAAAAGGAAGTTGGTGATCGTAGGTCATCCTCAAACATCAAACATTAGGACTATCTAGACCGTCAGATCTCCATCCAATGGTACAGTGAGCCTCCCCAGAACTTGGCTCTGTTAATTACATCGCTGTGCCACCTATAAGTGGAAAGGGCAAATCCAAAACATATGAGAAAAAACATTGCTGGGAGAGGAAAATCCATCGCCCTAACTTCCTCCTCTTCTGGCCTGGATCCCGGCCACCGGCGTGGGCTCCCATCTGCCTCGAAATCCACCGGCGCTGACATACCATCCCTTGCATCTTGAGCAGCTAGCGTAGCCGTTCGGAGTAGCAGTTGTAGTGGGGGCATAGCCGACTGGGCTACCGCGCGATAAATGGAGAGATGAGGGAGGCAGAGGTGATCGACGCCGATGAGCGCTGACGCCGGGGCGAGATTTGAAGGGAACACCACCCCCCTTGATATCCATCTACCAGAGCCGCCTCCCTCCTCTCGCTGCTCCGCCGCGCCGGCAACCGCGACGGCGCCGAGATCCCCCTTCTATTCTCCAATTGATCCCCGCCCCTGCTCCTTGCAAGCTCGTCATGCCACTGGGTGGCGGGAGGACGATATTGGCACATATTGGGAAGGTGGAAGGCAGGAGGGAGCTGCTGGCCTAGGTGCTCGGCAAGTAAACTCCAACTTCTGAGAAAATGGCGTGTAGGTGTTCCCCTCTGGCTTTCTCCCGCCAAACAATATCTGAACGAGGTAATTTCTAATATAGACTGTACCTGACTGCACTTGTGCGGCTTATTCTAGGAGCACATATTGCATTAGCAGCGCGGCTTCATTGGTCAACACTTGATTATTTTAGGGACAATCACATGTGTTGTATTTTCTATAGATGAGTTTAGCTGGCTCTCTTATCGATTCGATCCAATGGATTGATTTTAGCTAGCTTGAGATGAATCGTGCGTACATGCCCAATCCATTATGATGTTTTCCTTCTGAAATTGGTGAAGGATTTACAAGGAAATCAAACGGTTCCTATTGCAGGCTTCTTCCTGACATTTATTTTACATATGACTTTTGATCTGACTGATATTTATTACACACACCAAAGTACGAAGTATAGACTAATTTTAATCAATCACATTGGTATGTAGAATTCGGTTCCAGTCAAAAGAAACATAGAGCATTGTAGAGTTATATCCACCAGAGTGTAGAGTAATTTTACCCAAGCTTGTTGGTATGCAGAGGTTCTTTCCAATCAAAAGGAACACAATTCCTTGTATTGTGATAGCCAACATTTGTTCTACACTTGATTGATATTGAAACTATAAACGCAACATTTTAATGGATGAACGGGTTCGATGTTGATCAATTATGTTAGTGTTACATCTTCTCGTATATTCAGTAGTCAGTAGGAATACCTTAAAGTGGCGTCTACCAAAGTGTACATGCATCTCTGACGGGTTCTTTATCCTCGCAACGACATGGAACTAAGAAGATTTATTGTATAAGATTGTATCTTACCTTCTCTAATAAACTGGCATTTAGAAGTAGCATTCCTTAGAAATTAGAATAGCCCAGTCGCATGATGTACCATGGTTGGGTTAGTTGTGAAGAAACTTAATCATTCAATTATAGGTCAATGTGTTGGGTATAATTCCTATATCTATATACTCTTCATATAATATTAATGTTAATTAAGCCGAGCATGACTCCGTTACAATGTTTTTTTCCTTGTAAAATTGCTACTCAGATATAAAATTGAGAGGCAAATGAAGTGTTTGATTGTGCCAACAAAAAGGTAACAACGGAATTATTTTCTCACATACTCATTTTCTTTTAGGGTGTGCTCTTCGGATGCAGTATGTACAAATTCAGTTAACTCTATGGATGTTCAATCAGGATAGCACATATCAAGGTACGTTTGCACATGTATATAACTCATTCAATGTGACGATATTTTCATGATAGCTCAGAGCTTGTAGAAGTGCCATGAAAAATTGTATCTTAGTGAGATTACTTCTTTTCTTCATCTATGGCTGGGTAAACTTTTATAAATTTCCTTCATCGTTGAAAACAAGCCTTAACTTTCAGCAAATTGCTTGGTAAAGTATTGCCTAGAGATATAATTGAGTGGTCTTTTAGTAATATAGAAATATTAGTTTTTTGTTCTTGTCATAAAAATAATGAGGTGTTGCATCATATACTATTGGTTTTGATTGCAAAGCGTGTATACGGTGGTGTTTTGATATTTTTGTGGATGCTGATGTACCGTGATTTAGGAAATCCCAACTACAGAAGTGTGAACTATAGAGAGTATTCTAACGAGGTCCTTACCATCGACAGGTAGAAACACTTATCCCACAAAAAAATGTGGACATTCAGTTGGACTTGTGGCTCCATGGCAACGAACAACTATCCTGCTAGCGCCATTCATTGGCTTTCGAAAAGGAAATTAAGTAGGTTTTGATTTATATTCATATTTATACATTTTACTGGATTGTACTTAAAAAATGGGAACACTGGTGCTTCTGAAGTACCATGTGACTATTTGTTATACATGTGGATTTTTACTTACATTTTGTTGACATGTAGTGCGGGAAAAGAACGTTTGGCTAGCCAAAGCATACCCAACACGGAGGAAGCCGAAGATGACACCACTCCTTGTCACTCCCCTGTCTGAAACTTAAGCTATCAGGCAAACTGGCAAAGCTGTGAGTGGTTGGGGATTAGTGGCGGCAATGAGGGACGCAGCAAGTTGGTGACGGGGCAGATGAGGAAGCCGGCGTCGAGCCAGCGCTAGATGCTGTTGCGCTCGAACGTGTGACCAGAGGGAAGGGGTTCGTATTAACCTCAAAAGAGATGGGGTAGTATAAGTCGTCTGGCCACGACCCCAGTTACAGAACCCTCATGGTGGTGCTCTTGTCCTGGGCTCGAGGATTTTCAGCGGCCAGCAATACTGAGATGCGTATTGGGGAAGTGAAAAGTTCACATCCGGTATATTATTTTGGGGATTATTTATTTTAATTTCTTCCTTGAGATGTCGTGGCACACTTGATGATTTGATTCTTTATAAAAAGGAAAAAAAGACATTCCGCTGGAGTCACTGGTGTTGGTCTGGTTTCCTCCATCTTGAGAATAGATGAATGCTCAAATATAACAATTTTAAATTCCATAGGCAGAAAACAATGGAAAATGAAACTGGAGAAAACAATGCAATACGCACACAGTTTGAGTGCCCATGAAGGAGAAAGAACGGATCAAAGTACAATCATGACGGGGTGAAGAACTCAGTTCAGCGCCTCGAGGTTGTTGTACTCGGGGCCAAAGACGGCATCAGCCATATGGCAGAGGGCGTGTTCACACCTTGCGCCTTCACGGCCGCTTTACATATGAACAATAGATCTTATACTTCAAATCGCATTGTCTTAGGAACAAATATAAATTTGGCTTAATCTTTGAGTTTGCTACTATATTACTACTTGAGTATTCTGGATGGAATTCTCTAGATTGTTACATCTTCATCTTTTAGAGAGTCGGCGAGGGAGGTCGAAATCATGCCGGTGAGCGAGGTTCGCAATGAGGGCAGGAAGAATATCTCCACGTGTTTGTTGTAGTGTTGTCATAATAGCAGGGGCACTACATCGGGTAAGCACGGGGAAAAACTTGACATCCAGAAGTCACATAGAGATGTTCATTGCTGTAACTGGATACCTCAAGTGAAAATTTTGACCTTTTCAAAATTTGAAAAGACCGTAGCAACGCACGGGCATTTAGCTAGTTTGCTATAATTGTGCAGTTGCTAGTGCAGTTGCTACAAAACCACTAATGTTTGCACGCGAGAATCTCGGACGTTTTCTCCGGCGAAGTTAGTTTTTTGGTATATTAGAAGAACTTTGTTTCTACAACCGTCTCGTGGTTTTGCTACAACAATGTCAACTTTTTGCTACAAGGTCTCCGGCGAGTACCAGCGAGTTTTTTCCGTCGGTTTTGCTACATTAGCATTTTTTTTGCTACATGGTCTCCGACGGGACGTTCTATTTCTAAAACTTCGGAAGCAAAAGCGAGAACTTATATAGCAAAAACGGGGTGTTTTGCAGGAAAAACAGGATTTGAAGCGATTTATGAGGACACGTGGCAGCAGCGGAAGTAGGACGATGGCGAGGTTCCCAACGTCCGGGTGATGCCTAGCGCACGCCTTTTGTCTACTACCTACCTCAGACGATCTCGTTCTCTTTTCTGGTAACGCATCCACTCCACGGTGATCCGTTTCTAACTGCTCGATTCCTCCTGATGCCTGCCTCCCTAAACTATGGAACTGCGACGCTTCTCTCATGACATCATGCCAAGACGATTTCATTTTGTCCCAAAAGACCTGGCAGCGAACACAATCGACAGCACCAACTTACATCTAGAGATCGCCGTGCTGGCTTCCTTGCTCGCTCACACTCCTCCTCACGACTCACTCTAGTCTAAATTTTCTGATCTACTCATTCTCTCCTAACTTATTGGCAGGTTTTGCATTTGCCATTGTGATCATCTGAATCAGTCTCATGGTATCTTCCCAAGAACACGTCTGCGCTTGCAACCCCATCCGAATACATAACACCGCGCGTACTGAAATTTCAGATTACATGCCGCACAAAATTAAAGACTTGAACTGAGAGAACACTTGGAATATAATGCTTGTAATGAGCAACAGAAGAATCAAGCATAGTATGAAGTCATAATTAAGCCGGGCTGGCTCTCACCTTCCTCCTGGTCACAGATGGGGAGCTTGGGCTCCCCGGACTGTCTCACGGCCGGTCCGGCTAGGAAAGGAAGCCACCACCGCAGCAGGCGGAATCCCGGAGCGTTCTAGATGCAACGAAGAAGCGCATGCATTAGAAGCATATATATATATATAACCTACAAGTACCCTCGAAATCCCATCTCCTTTTCTTTGTGCCAGGAGGGAATCGGAGCCAGATGGGAAAATTGAAGATTGGCTATAGAAGCCGAGCGAGACCGCGTGCAAGTAGCAGCCGGGGAAGTATCAAACGACGCTAAGTCCTCGGGCTATGTTGCCAGGGCCGAGTTGAGATCCAGTCGGGGAACATTGTGCGTGGGGGCTCCTGCCTTTTCCACGTGCGACATCGCCCCCAGGTTCTCCGTGGCCGTCGAGAAGAGGATCTCCTTCATCAACCCGCCCGGAGTACTGCTCCCGGGTCAGATGTCGGTCCTTCCCAGGCTGAAGGCGGATCCGGTCGTCAGGATCCCGGTATGGGCAAGTCGAGCGTGACCTCCTATGCAAAGGCGCCAGTCCGGTGAACATAGTCCGAGATGACGAAATGTGTCACTAGGCCTTTGTTCGTGAGAACCTGGATCTTGTTGATCACAGGCTTTGTACTCGCGTTCTGGGCGCTCAGCCTTCTCCACCTTGGGTGAGCCTGGGCGACCTCCTAGGGATTACAAAAGGGTAGATTTATTTATGCCTACAAAAATGAAAGAGTATATGTTATTAACTTGTACACTTTTTTTTTGAATATGTACGCCCGTGGGCATACATCACTTGTATTTATAATTGTAGCAGTATAAAGATAATACTCATACAAGTAAAAGAAAACAAGGAGATACCAAACGGTTGAAAAACTGTACAACGTTCTTGCCGCAACTACTAGGACTCATATCCTTCGCCGTCGCCAGAGAAGAAGCTCACAAGCAGCCGGTCCACACTTTGGCAACGAAGAAACCCGTTGACTTCTACACTTAGTTGAATCTAATACACTTACTCTATGATCCCATACTCCTTTGGTGTCATCTATCGTTGTCACGCATATATAAGATCCAAATGGTAATTTACAGTCACAATATTTCACCATACGAGTTGAATCTAATTTTTCACTTTGGGCATATATTTCTCCATGTGCAAATTTCTGCATGAAGGGGCCCAATGTACCACAACGGGTTTTGCCACTTCTTCTACTATTCTAACCCTAAGGAGTGTGCGATTATGACATTGTGTGGGATTGTGCAAGTATCAAGGAACATGATCAACTGGACGTTGCTAGAGCCCGCGAACTTCCCGTTGAAGCAAAAAATAAAGAGAAAAATATCGCTTTTATAAATTTGTGTGATAGCCTGTAGACATTGACGAGTGGTAGTCGGAAGAAAAACGATGTGAAGAGTTAAGAGATGGGTCAAAACATCACGTACTTCACTCTGGTATGACGGGGATGTGGCAATGCCCATATTTCTTCCCTATGGCGGTTAGTGCGTGGTGATAGTATTATAATTGCCATTATCAAAATGGAGTTGACAATGCTAAGTTGTGCAACATAGCTATTGCCGAGGAGGTTAGATATGTGCTCATGGTGAACCTTCATCTGAAATGGTATGAGTACTACACTATTGCAGGTGAAATGGCACGAGTACTACACTATTGCAGGTATATAACTACGCAAATGACCAGTACATAGTAGACGCTAAGTGTCCAGACAATGAGTTCGGTCCCTTGGTATGACTACAATATATTTTATACATCTATGACGGTCTATGATACGCCAAAGCGTTGTAGTGTCCTTTGGGGTTGAGAAAATGAGTCTGCACTTACCGTGATGATTACGTAAAGGGTTGGTCTTGAATCTAGATAATTATATTTCACAAATAAGTGTCATACTATAAGTATCAAACGACGCGAAGTCCTCGGGCTATGTTGTCAGGGCCGAGTTGAGATCCACTCGGGGAACATTGTGCGTGGGGGCTCCTGCCTTTTCCACGTGCGACATCGCCCCCAGGTTCTCCGTGGCCGTCGAGAAGAGGATCTCCTTCATCAACCCGCCCGGAGTACTGCTCCCGGGACAGATGTCGGTCCTTCCCAGGCTGAAGGCGGATCGGGTCGTCATGATCCCGGTATGGGCAAGTCGAGCGTGACCTCCTATGCAAAGACGCCAGTCCGGTGAACATAGTCCGAGACGACGAAATTTGTCACTAGGCCTTTGTTCGTGAGAACCTGGATCTTGTTGATCACAGGCTTTATACTCGTGTTCTAGGCGCTCAGCCTTCTCCACCTTGGGTGAGCCTAGGCGACGTCCTAGGGATTACAAAAGGATAGATTTATTTATGCCTACAAAAATGGAAGAGTATATGTTATTGACTTGTACACTTTTTTTTTGAATATGTACGCCCGTGGGCATACATCACTTGTATTTATAATTATAGCAGTACAGAGATAATACTCATACAAGTAAAAGAAAACAAGGAGATACCAAACGGTTGAAAAACTGTACAACGTTCTTGCCGTAACTACTAAGGACTCATATCCTTCGTTGTCGCCGGAGAAGAAGCTCACAAACAGCCGGTCCACACTTTGGCACCGAAGAAACCCGTTGGCTTCTACACTTAGTTGAATCTAATACACTTACTCTATGATCTCGTACTCCTTTGGTGCCATCTATATCGTTGTCACGCATATATAAGATCCAAATGGTAATTTAGAGTCACAATATTTCACCATACGAGTTGAATCTAATTTTTCACTTTGGGTATATATTTCTCCATGTGCAAATTTCTGCATGAAGGGGCCCAATGTACCACAACGGGTTTTGCCACTTATTCTACTATTCTAACCACAAGGAGTGTGCAATTATGACATTGTGTGGGATTGTGCAAGTATCAAGGAACATGATCAACTGGGCGTTGCTAGAGCCGGCGAACTTCCCGTTGAAGCAAAAAATAAAGAGAAAAATATCGCTTTTTTAAATTTGTGTGATAGCCTGTAGACATTGACGAGTGGTAGTCGGAAGAAAAACTATGTGAAGAGTTAAGAGATGGGTCAAAATTCACTCTGGTATGACGGGGATGTGGCAATGCCCATATTTCTTCCCTATGGCAGTTAGTGCGTGGTGATAGTATTATAATTGACATTATCGAAATGAAGTTGACAATGCTAAGTTGTGCAACATAGCTATTGCCGAGGAGGTTAGATATGTGCTCATGGTGAACCTTCATCTGAAATGGTATGAGTACTACACTATTGCAGGTGAAATGGTACGAGTACTACACTATTACAGGTATATAACTACGCAAATGACCGGTACATCGTAGACGCTGAGTGTCCAGACAATGAGTTCGGTCCCTTGGTATGACTACAATATTTTTTATGCATCTATGACAGTCTATGATAGAGTAAATGACACTAGGGGCCATTGAACTTGTTTCGCATGTGCACTTAAGTCACATGTCTAAAAACTGAACTAACCGGTCATACAACTTGTAACCGCGTGCACTCGTGGTCACAAAAAGGGCCAGCCTAGTGGTTTTTCAAAAAACCGGACATACATGGCCCCATTTGTCAGTGCACCCCACTTGTGACCACATTATTTACCCTTTAGTTACCGATTGATTATGTCACCACATTATTTATCCCCAATTTTTGAAATAAAATCTTTATATTATGCAGGCCCACTAGTCAGTAAAGGAAGGAGTAATTTACAATAAAATTAAGCTGAGGTGGGAATCGAACAAGGGACCAATCTATGGGCGTTAAACACCCACGCCAGCCAATAGAGCATAGATCATATATACTGTTTTTATTGAGGACATTACGTTAACATACAACACAACTCTGTCATCACAGCTTTTGTTTTCTATCCTATATTGTACCTATAAATTTAGCTCGGAATTTCTGACGATGCCCTTGGGCCAACAACTGCGTATTGCTTCCGTATTCTTTACTTAATGTATGTGTATCTGATTATTTAATAAATTTCTTAATGCAAGACACCGTGAGTCAAAAGTTCGGATTAAGCTTGACCTATCATATATTAAAATGACATTCTATAACTCCTGTATTATAGACAAGGAATTGTTCTGGCTGTAGTGTCTTCGCGTGGGAGCTTCATCTACTATTACAAGGTCTTGTGTTCGAATCTTTGGATCTGCAAGTATACTTATAATTTTAATTAGATTAAATTCCTATTTTATCCCCTAGTTTACCATTTGTGACACTAATTACTCAATTTAGCAGTAATTTATTCAGCTTACCCCATTTAGCGAAAGTTGTGCCAATTTTTATCCCTTCTAGTTTTTTAGCCTATTCTGTTAGGATTGACCCAGTAACCATGTCCATGTGGTGTGCCACAATGTAAGTGTGATCTTGCCAGGTGATTTTTATTTAGCGACATCACGTCAAGCCGATGGATTCCCTCCTTGGTCTCACGACCTGTACAAAGCTAGCTAACTGATTGGTTCTTTGGATAAGCTAGCTAGATAGTCTGATCAATTTTGTGGTGGAATTAAGCTCGCCCTGCATAGCACACAGACCAGTACTCACCAATGTCGTCGTCGCCGACTCGCCGTGTACGTTGTTGGATTGACTGAGAATGAGAGAATTAAAGGCATGGATGCTAGCTAAATTGGGATGTAATTGGATTGATATACCGCCAACAAAAGTACGTTGCGCTTGTTGCTACAATTCCCTCAGCTGCCGCACACAAACTCTGGATCCACTTCCAAACATGTAGTTCTTGATGTCATTGCCGCTGGTCAGGCATGATACCAGCGTGCTCGCTCTGTCCGGCGGACAAGCCCAGAACCTCACTGGCAGGCATTTCTCGGCGGTGCAATGCTGTCTTCTGCAAGAGGAACGGCTGCTACATTCTCACATGATACCTTAGTATCCAAATTTGATAAAACAGGGAAGTAGAATAATAGAAGAGGTAAAAACAGGCACAACTTTCGTTAAATGGGGTAAAAGGGATGAATAATTGGTAAATAGGGTAATTACTGTCAGAAATGTCAAACTTGGGGGTAAAAAGTGGAATTTACTCTTTTAATTACTTCCTCCTCCACTGACAGGTGGAGTCCACTGGCAGGTGGGCAAGGTGCCGTAACAAACAAGAAACTTGAGGTGTTTTTTTTTGCAAAAATACTGGCTACCGTGACCATCACGTGCAACGGTCATCGTTTTTTTTAAACCGGCCGGCTAACCATTTTGTGACCACGGGTGCACGCGATTATAAGTTATGTGACTGGTTAGTTCAGTTTGTAAGATGTGTGACTTAAGTATACATGCAAAAGAAGTTCAGCATCATTTACTCGTCTATGATACGCCAAAGCGCCGTAGTGTCCTTTGGGGTTGAGAAAATGAGTCTGCACTTAATGTGATGATTACGTAAAGGGTTGGTCTCGAATCTAGATAATTACATTTCATAAATAAGAGTGCCATACTATAAGTATATGTTATAAACTAATGCATAATTAAAATATTGCATAATTTCTAACTAGTGGTGGAGATTGCCCAGGATGTGAGAGGTAATTATGTATATGTGTGTATATATGGGGGTGGGGGATGGAGTGACTTTCTTATTTTTCATCTAAATATCTACTTTTCCTTGATTGTTCCAAGTCTTTGGGGGTGAGGGGCAATGGCCCCCCTCACCCTTGACTTATGCATAGTTCCAGCACTGTTTCTAACCTTCACATACAATATAATAGCAACCAAGCCTTTTTTCCCAAGCATGTTGGGTAGTCTAGATATGAAACCCAAACAGAAACTTTCACATATAATACCAAGAAATATTTGGCTTTCACGGAGCAGAAAACAACTAATTCAGTGGCCTGTCAAGGAGGTAGATGCATAGGGCAGAAGACTATAGTCTGTATAGGTTGGTACATAGTTACAATGTAATTTACTGATGAATACACATGAACGAATCGTTAACAAATGTCTAATTAAGTCTATTAAGAGCTTCGCGGAGATACTACCCAAACCGATATTGGGTGGAGGAAATAAGATTTTGGAAGCCAAAAATAATTTCTCTTTTGGAGCATACCCATATTTCGAGCTTCTCCTCTCTACTATACACTGCATATATCATCCGAACTAATTAAAATTTTCTACGCATGATAATTAAATCTTTTCATCATCATGTCGCACATAAGTAGAAACGTTTCAAATGCCCAACATTATAAATCCAAGTGCTATTTAGACATAAAACCCCAAGAAAAGTGCATCATCAACACAAACAAACGGTTATACTCATTCCAGTGATATTTTTCTCTAGTTTTGAAAAAAGTGACAATGAATCATTGATAATTTATTAATTCAAAATGAATCAATAATATTAAGATAATCATGACAAATAAATCTTACTTGATGGATGAAACACAAATGTATCATCAAAAACACATGATTTCTCTAAATTGACACACAATTAAATCATTAAATCTGATTGATGAGTACATAGAGTATGTGTATAGCTAAGTAGTTGGAGATAGAACTATTTTCAGATGCAATCCTGCATATCTTAACCACATCTTCCATCCAAAATACCCAAGATCGTGTTTTAATTGTGTGTGGCCTAATGATTTGCAAGCCATAATTGTCATAAGCTTGAATGACATCACCCGGAGCATCAAAACAACCCAAAGGTTAAGCATCAAGTCTATAGAAATTAACTTCAGCAAGTTCTTGTGTCTCATAGAAGCTTGGAGGTATAGGGAAAATTTTGAGCACGTGGATGCAAGCCGAAAACTCGCCTTAGAATGGCATTTTTGAATTTTGTGCCATTCATATTTTTAGTAGCAAGTATTCGATTCGCTAAAAGATGTTGCGAATCAAAGGCATGCTTCAATTATTTCATCTAATATTAGGTTCGGAAAAACAAGTAATTCTACAACATATCCACATGTTGAAGACAACATTTATACCCTTCACCATTGATTTCATGAAAGAGATTGTGATCACAAATGATGATGGAACAATTTTTTGGTGGAAATTAGGTGGCCTTGATACTAGAATGTGACAATCCTAACTCGATGATGAGATCGGATTGCACAATCTATATCAGATTGTTCTTTATTCATGAATATAAAGGGAAAATGGTTAGAATTAGAAGAGGCAAGGATCTGGACCAACTTCTGATACAAGGATGCCTGACACCGAACACATGACCCTCTAAACCCTGGTTCTATGTTTGGGGGAGACTTCGGTAGGATCTGGTTCTGGGTAGGATTTATGAGATCATCTAAAAAAAGAAATTAATGTTAAAATAGTATTCTATTAAAACTCGCCCCTGTCTACGCGCCGCAGTGGGCTTTCTTATTTTTCTCTGTTTGTTGCATTTTCATTTTTCATTTTTCCTTTTCCCCTTTTCGTTTCTTCATGTTCATTTTCAGTTTTCTTCTTCTGCTTTTGATGAAATAATTCAAGATTTTTGAAAAATGTTCTTGTGTTTTTAAAAATATTGATTATTTTTCTGGAATGAAAATTAATTTAGAAAACAATGACCTTTTTTGAATTTTTGGTTCATGTTTTTTGAATATTCGGTTCATGATTTTTTTTTTCAAATTGGTTCAAGATTTTTTCAAATTGGTTCATGATTTTTTAAATTTTTGATCAGGATTTTTGAATTTTGGTTCATGAATTTTTAATTTGGTTCATGTTTTTTATCAATTTTTTCATGATTTTTGAAAAATATTCATGATTTTGAATTATGTTCAAGATATTTGAGGTTTGATCTTTTAGTCCAGTTGAAGGATCAAATTGGTGTCGAATGACCTAGGAAAAACATTGAACTTTTTTTAATCCCTTGAACACGAACGTGAATCTTCTTTTAGCATAAACATGCAATTGATTCGCTGGGAGCTAGGTTAGCTTCATCGCAAGCTCATGCACGGGAACAGAAAAAATTGAGAGAGAACTTCGGCATTTTATTGATTACGCAGCATCATTACACAGTACTTCCCAGATGCAGTCCAGAACAACATTCAAAGATAAATTACAAACCGAAATCTCAGCATTGTAAGCTAAAAGTCTCAACATTAATCTTGCAGCCATAGTGTTTGAAGTGACAAGTCTGGAAACCTATCACCAAGGTCTCGATGTCCGCTACCAATGCGCCAACACTCTTTGAAATAGGCATATGCCTAGCTTTACAAATAAAGCAACATCCATACAACATCTAGTACAAGTTCACGACAACACACAAACTGTATGAAGCAGAAAAACCGAAGCCTCACGGCAAACAAGCATGAAGGCGCACACACGCAGATAAAGAGGCCACACCCACCAGATAAAGAAGCCGCACCCAATGCGCCAACACTAGATCGATCCACCACCGGAGACCAGATATGTTGCAAAGCTGACAGACAGTCGGAGGCCAAACTGGTAACTTTGAAACCATTGTCAGCACTTGCCTGCAGCGCTCTTCGGATGGCCATTGCTTCGGCCAGCTCAGGATAAGGAATGCCATAGATACCTTCAGAACAAGACAGCTTGAACTCACCATTGTGATCCTCTACCACAGCACCCCAGCCCATTCTAGTGCTTCGAGGGAATAAGGCAAGAGCCACATCACACAAACCTAACCATCAGGTGGGGGAATCAAGTGGGACCATAGGCGGACCTAGCCATCCCTAAGCCTGGCCAAACGCCCAGGCTTCCGGCCAGCCGACAAGCCTAATTTCATAGCAATTTGATAAAAATAGTGTCTTTAGCCTTAAAATACACGGTTTGCCCAGGCTTTGAATAATTTTTCGGTCCGCCACTAAGTGGGACGGAGACGAAACGCACCTGTTATTAGTTGATTTCAATATTAAGCAGTATAAGAATATATTATCGACATAACCCTTCACTTTCCCAGCAACACGATCAGGATGCAAAAGACCCTTGTCATTCATCACATCATTGTGTGCTTCCCAAATCTGCCAACAGATCACAGCCAACAGGTCATCAGCCACTGTTTCATATTCATGAGAGACTTCTGACAGAGCTTGACAGGGTAGTTTACCCTGAATGAATCCCACACTGCCCTAGCAAAAGGGCACGTGACAAAAATGTGATCCACTGATTTAGATCTGCAGCAGAAGATGCATTCGTCTTTCGCTGCTATATGCCTTCTCCGCAACTGAACCCAATAGGTAAACAATCATGGACAATCCTCCATAAGACGATCTTCATCTTACCCGGGCCTGTATCGCCCAAAGTGATTTCCACTCTTTTATCCGATCAACAATATCTAAATTACTACGGCCACCAGATGTGCCACTAGAAGTGTAGAACGATCCAGTTCTTGCTAGATTATTCGCCGAACTGATAGAATATATACCAAATTTTGCATGTGGCCAGGATACAAAATTAAATTCACCATGTCTACTGATTGGTATTTGTTGGATAATTGACGCCATAGCATTGACATTGTCCGTTCTTGATCAATCAGACTGAGATCATAAATATCGCCAATGACCATCGCAGTAGATTCAACTGCAGTCAGACACAGACGCGCCATCAGATTTTTCCACGCGTTCCCAAGCTGAGGAACTCTCCTTGTCGCCTTCCACCGCTGCTGACTTCCCCTTCTCTGATCGTGACGGCCCTCTACTGATACCGCCGTCTTCCTTGTTGGGGATGTCTGACCGTGCCACCCCATTCACCGTACCCTCCATCCGATCACCCATCAGATCCCTTGCACGTACGGCCAAGGGCGGATAGCAACTGCAAGAGTGTCCTTCAATCGCCATGAACCCTAACACGAGGTACCGTTAGGATGGAGTAAATTAAAAAAAACAACCACAATTGGGGCAAGGATTTGATGTTGGATGATGTCTTTAATAAAGGCTGTGTGCATATCAACCGATGAAGAGGCCTGGGTTTTACTCCCCTTTTTGAAAAAAAAAATTAGGACAAGGGTAACAACCCTTCACAAAAAAACACCAAAAAACATGCTTATGGGTGGGCGTTTATTACCCTAGCTCCAATTATGATGATTTTTTGTAATTTACTTCGCTAGGACAAAAATACAATGGAGAATTAGAGGAGGCAATGTTTTAAATAGACGGCTATTTAAAACAAACAGAAAACAAAAAAAGACAAAGAAAACAGAAAAAAGAGAATAGAAAACAGAAAAAGTAAAATAAAAGGTGCTAATGGGCTGGTCCAACGTCCGCGTGAGTGAAATGGATAAACGCGCGCGTTGAGCAGCAAATAGCTTTTGCCTTTTTAGGCGAACGAAACTTGATCTAGAGTAAACATACAATCATGCAGTCTCCCGCTGACAGTGGGCCAGGCCCATGTACGGAAACACTGGAGTGAGGATCCCTGGCTGCGGGCGAGCGAGCATGGCACTGATTTCATGTTTATTTGACGGGCCTGAGCCTGCCTAGTGAAGTAGTGATCATCCTTTGGATTGTATATGTGGGCTGGGAACGTTGAATGTTGCATTGATACTGAATGTCTCAAACTAACCGTGAGACCGACGATTCTCAAAAAAAATGTGAGACTGACGAGAAAAGGGTGCATGTCCGCTAGTGCAGTTGCTACAATACCGCTAATTTTTGCTATAATTGTGCAGTTGCTATAATTTCTTTACTATTAAAAGGAAGTTGGTGATCGTAGGTCATCGTCAAACATCAAACATTAGGACTATCTAGACCGTCAGATCTCCATCCAATGGTACAGTGAGCCTCCCCAGAACTTGGCTCTGTTAATTACATCGCTGTGCCACCTATAAGTGGAAAGGGCAAATCCAAAACATATGAGAAAAAACATTGCTGGGAGAGGAAAATCCATCGCCCTAACTTCCTCCTCTTCTGGCCTGGATCCCGGCCACCGGCGGTGCGCTCCCATCTGCCTCGAAATCCACCAGCGCTGACATACCATCCCTTGCATCTTGAGCAATGAAGCGAGCTGCTCGAGTAGCAGCTGGGGCATAGCCGACTGGCTACCGCGATAAATGGAGAGATGAGGAGGCAGAGGCGGACGCCATGAAGGCCGACGCCGGGCGATTTGAAGGAACACCACCCCTTGATATCCATCTACGAGCCGCCTCCTCCTCTCTGCTCCACCCGGCAACCGCGACGGCCGAGATCCCTTCTATTCTCCAATTGATCCCCTGCAGCCTCGTCATGCCACCGGGTGGCGGAGGACGATATTGGCACCTATTGGGATGGTGGAAGCCGAGGGAGCTGCCGCCTAGGTGCTCGGCAAGTAAACTCCAACTTCGAGAAAATGGCGGTAGGTGTTCCTCCGCTTTCTCCCGCCAAACAATATCTGAACGAGGTAATTTCTAATATAGACTGTACCTGACTGCACTTGTGCGGCTTATTCTAGGAGCACATATGTGCATTAGCAGCGCGGCTTCATTGGTCAACACTGACTATTTTAGGGACAATTACATGTGTTGTATTTTCTATAGATGTGTTTAGCTGGCTCTCTTATCGATTCGATCCAATGGATTGATTTTAGCTAGCGTGAGATGAATCGTGCGTACATGCCCAATCCATTATGATGTTTTCCTTCTGAAATTGGTGAAGGATTTACAAGGAAATCAAACGGTTCCTATTGCAGGCTTCTTCCTGACATTTATTTTACATATGACTTTTGATCTGACTGATATTTATTACACACACCAAAGTACGAAGTATAGACTAATTTTAATCAATCACATTGGTATGTAGAATTCGGTTCCAGTCAAAAGAAACACAGCGCATTGTAGAGTTATATCCAGCAGAGTGTAGAGTAATTTTACACAAGCTTGTTGGTATGCAGAGGTTCTTTCCAATCAAAAGGAACACAATTACTTGTATTGTGATAGCCAACATTTGTTCTACACTTGATTGATATTGAAACTACAAACGCAACATTTTAATGGATGAACGGGTTCGATGTTGATCAATTATGTTAGTGTTACATCTTCTCGTATATTCAGTAGTCAGTAGGAATACCTTAAAGTGGCGTCTACCAAAGTGTACATGCATCTCTGACGGGTTCTATATCCTCGCAACGACATGGAACTAAGAGGATTTATTGTATAAGATTTTATCTTACCTTCTCTAATAAACTGGCATTTAGAAGTAGCATTCCTTAGAAATTAGAATAGCCCAGTCGCATGATGTACCATGGTTGGGTTAGTTGTGAAGAAACTTAATCATTCAATTATAGGTCAATGTGTTGGGTATAATTCCTATATCTATATACTCTTCATATAATATTAATGTTAATTAAGCCGAGCATGACTCCGTTACAATGTTTTTTTCCTTGTAAAATTGCTACTCAGATATAAAATTGAGAGGCAAAAAAAGTGTTTGATTGTGCCAACAAAAAGGTAACAACGGAATTATTTTCTCACATACTCATTTTCTTTTAGGGGTGTGCTCTTCTGGATGCAGTATGTACAAATTCAGTTAACTCTATGGATGTTCAATCAGGATAGCACATATCAAGGTACGTTTGCACATGTATATAACTCATTCAATGTGACGATATTTTCATGATAGCTCAGGAGCTTGTAGAAGTGCCATGAAAAATTGTATCTTAGTGAGATTATGTTGCCTGTCAAAACTCACCGGCGAGCAGCGACGAGCAACACGAAGAGCCGGGAGGCTCCTCAGAATCTGGTGGGCCTGGTCCTCGAAACGGCGCAAAACTCCGCACACGCCCCGGATTGGTTCGAGGGCGTACCGACCTATACCTGGTCAAGAAGGTGAAAGATTGTTCGATTGATTTCCCGCATGATAAACAAGTATACGTGAAATTCGAGCCGTGACCGCTCCTGTGTTTCTATGAATCGCTCCTAGAGCCGATTATCCCATGGTTCTGCATTAGATTGTTATGATAACATGGGGTTTTGCTTGATCATTACAAGTTAAATCGATCTACGACGCTTTAATGTTTTCACCACGAATCGAACGCCCTACACGTAATTGAGCCTAGTAGATACAAAAGATGATAAAAACTAATCCTAGAGGAGGCCTAACAACCGACGTAAAGTCAATTACCGAACAACTTCTCTAAAACTAGCAAACCACATCCTTACGTATCATCGGATCGTTCAACCCGTTTATAAGGCCTGACTACGTAGATGTCAAACTAAACCTTGGTGAGCAAGGCACAACCATAACAGATCGAATCAACTAAATAAAGATTAAGCAAGATGCTACCCTTGCACTTGGGAAGAGGTGCAAAGGTAGTGAGGTAACTTAGAGGTAGCATAAACAATTATAACGGAAAAGCACTGATGCTAGCCTCAACAAATCTACGATAGTAGTGTTACTCGCCATCAAAAAGGCTTCAGTACGAGTAACACCAAATAACGATAGAAGATATCGCCTAGATCGCAAGATGCGATCTAGGCAAGATGACACTTACCCGAAAGAAACCCTAGAAACAAGGGGTATGGCGCGCCGAGATTGTGTTTGTTGTGAACGTGATTGTCCTCCTTTCTTTGATAACCTTAGGTACATATTTATAGTCCGGAGACTCTCTACTTTTGGAATAACTCTACAACTCTATCTTTACCTAAACAAACGGAACCTAAACCAAACGAAACCTACTATGATACAAGATACACGGGCAATTTAGCCCAATTCACGACTAGGCCGATCCAACAACACGTTGAATATATGCATCTTCCAAGCCCATCTTGATCACGGCCCATCTCCTTCATGGCCAAAATATGGCGATAACACATGCCCCCCTGGTTTTGGCAATGATAATTCTAAAACCAATCTGTGTTTTTTTCTTCTCCTCTCTCTTTT
The DNA here is from genome assembly GCA_030063025.1 of Avena longiglumis. Taxonomy (NCBI): domain Eukaryota; kingdom Viridiplantae; phylum Streptophyta; class Magnoliopsida; order Poales; family Poaceae; genus Avena; species Avena longiglumis. Next base: position 576,314,608 of record CP125973.1, read on the forward strand.
TTTTGTATCGGGTTACGCGTTGATGTATCGCGGCGTAATCGCCACGCTACCCCTCATCATGATGCCCTGCCTTCTCAACTCCCGCAGGCATGGTTTGACGATTTTGGCAGCGCAACTGGGAAACCGCTATGGCATTGAACCGCCTCTCCACTATTCCCTTATTTAAATTCCCCGAGCAGTTCGCAGTCCCATCTTCCTCCAAGAGCTAAAAACCCTTCTTCCTCAAAAAAGCCTCTTTCTCCGCCATGGCCTCCTTCGCTCTCCGCCTGTCCTTCCACGCCCAACATCAGTGATCGAGAGCCAACGCCAGAGCACTCGCCGATGGCGGCGATAACACCCTTGCCCCACAATGGTGGGACGAGAGGGTTGGGACTTCGCGTTGGTCGGAGGACGCGTCCTGACCGACGGCGAAGAAGACCCGCAGCCTTGCCGATGGGGAATCGAGGCAGATACACCGACGACGCCATGTCCTCGACGGCCGACTCCTCCGAAGAGGAGGAAGAGGAGGACACCTCCTCCGAGGAGTACCACCGGTGAAGTACTTCCGCACCGGTCCAAATAAGACACCGACGACGACGAGGACGAGGAGGCCCCTGCTGGCTTCTTCAGCAGCAGCAGCGAAGACGACGCCGGTAGCAGCGCTGAAGATAGCGCACAAGACGGCGGCGATGACAGTGACGACGACCTCGGCCTAGATTAGGAACCAATAGTAGTAGTAGTAGTAGTAGCAATAAGCTCCTTTGTAATCAATCGCCCTTTGTAAGCAATCATCTTTTGAATGAATGAAAATCTATTTCAAGATTGCCTTGTTCGCCTCGATTTTGCCGATAACAAAATAAGTCGATACTCCGAGCCGATAGCAACGATCGGCTTTCACCTTGTTACGCTCTCACAACAACCAAGCTATAACTCAAAGAGCCGATGCACATCGGCTTTCCCAAATCGTTGACAAGGTCAACTCAACAGATACTTAGGCAAACCTAAACGGCCACTTCTTAGTTTCAAACGGTAATCATGACTCTCTTCAAAAAGGGCGACCTAGATCCCCAACTTCCCACCGACGATCGAGCTCAGAACAAGAACCCTCAATCCTCAATCTGATAGATCCATCTCCGCCGCAAACCAGATGGCGAATCGTCCAACACCAATCCAGAGGTCTCCGGTCAAGGTACGCCTACCCTCGCATCAACACAATGTTAGAATTTAATGGCGAACACCAATTAATGCCTTTATTCCACCATTAAACTTTCTAGGTTTCGACATCCTGCCGCATCCTTCTCTCCCAAATTCTCTGCCTTGGCCCTCGCATGCATTCTAGTCCCGCCCATCCGATTTCTTGCGGCAAATAGAATCCCTTCGTAAGCCAAGACCTAGATCTGAACTCTTGGGCCGATCCATGAGCCTGGCCTAATCCGAACATTGGATTTCTTGGTTCAAGAGGGTAGCTAGAGCTTACCAATCCCAATGGGAAACTACGAGCATAGCCGATGCCTTGCATCTATCATTGTCTCCTCTTGAAAACACGAGAATCTTCTCAAAACCATCGGCTACTTCGTCCGACGCTCAATCGCTTTTATATTTGGTCATGGCCCTATGTCACCAACCTTGCTAGACGTGGTGATGATCACGGTCTAGATGTTACATCATCTAGCCCCTCCGCTTTCAATCTGACCAAAGTCCCTACAAACGCTCTTCCAAAACAGATCGCATTTGGGTGCTTACCTCCAACGCCATATGAAAACAAAGGCCTGCCTCGTAGAAAGAACATACAGCTTTCTCAACTTCGGCGGAGCATTTCATATTCGTGGCCCTTCCCTGCTCCAACTAAAACTATCTCTCCTTAGCCCATGAACTGCCAAAGGTACTCAATTTGGCCTCGGAAATTGTTTCTTGGAGAAGTCTATCGACCTCCAATTGATGTCCGCTGTCGTTCTCCGCATAGCGCTTAAAACAGTGGTCCTTGGTGGTTTATTCAGCTATGGGCTCACCAGTATTTCCAAAATCACATCCCAAACTTCCCCTTTGGCGAGCACCTTTCCAGATGTAAAAGGAAGCATATCCGATGCACCGCTTATGGCCAAGCTTTGTATCGATTGCCGTGCAAGAACCGACCTCTCGGGAGGCATCTAAGTGGTTCAACACTTTCTTCCAAGGCCTGGACAACCCTACCTTCTTCCCTTACATGGAGGAATCGAACACTTTGAAAATCCACTCTCCTTCAGTGGATAATTTTGCCGATGATACCAAAGACTCTTTTCCACCATGATTCGTCCTGTTTCCTTCCAGCTTGGCATGAGTACGTCCAATGAATAATCAAACCTGGTATGAATTCTACCAGCCAATGTAGTGGCTCGCAAATTGACCTTGGACAAATAGCTCCCCACTTCTTTCTCCATCACCTTACGGAGAGAGCCGATCCGCTCGATCCTCTCACCACCAAAGGTGTTATTCCTTCTTTGATGCTCGACCATCCCAATTCCCAACGACCTCACCTTTGCCTCATCAACCGATGGCTTTGAAGACTGGTGGTCGATGTGGAAGACTCACGCCTTCAGAGAGCTCGGGACCGCTTCAAACAACTCGATGTCGATTATGACATCCCCTGGACCAGTACCACTACTTGCAAATTTTCTTGATGCAAATGCAATTGATCCTTTTATTAATCCACTTTTCTCTTTGCAGAACAAGATGGCCCCGAGCCTACACACACGGCGATGGCTCCCTTCGAAGTTCTTCCCAGCTCCTGTGGTTCTTTTTTCTCGCAAAGACTTTCCACCTCAAAAGGTCATAATGCGTAAACAATGATAACCCCACAATCGGCTTCCAAGAAACCAGCAGCCCTAAGTCACCGCCTCGAGTTCCGACTAAAACCGTAACGATGGTGAGGAAGGTAGCTGCTAGGAAGACTTTGAGGCGCCGGAGCCCTTCTCCGCATACCGCATGTAAGCTAATTCAGGCCTTGGTCGATCCTGGTCATTCTTCCATTCTTGCGACATGCTCGCGACATCGATTCTCCTCCTTTACAAAGCTTCCGTCAAGACACCTCCAGTGAGGATACCTGCACCAATCGAGGAGAACTAGGCCCAACGGATTCTGAGAGGACCATCACACCGAACCAGCCAGATTCACCACCATCGGCTTCTAGGAAAAGGTCGGCTCCTGAACCTGCTGCCCCCCGAGCGTCAGTCGAGGCGGGGCCAACTGCGGGTCCCAAGAGAACTTGCAAAGGACTACAAGCTTCTTCGTCGAGTCAGGAGGTTTCGAAAATCACCACCCTTTTTTGTCTGCCGATTTATCGTTATTTACACCGGCTAAGAACACCTTTCATGCAGACGCCAGTGGGAAAGCCGGGGCAGTGCCGACGCCGGATCTGGGAATCCCCGAAGGTGCAGATGAAACGGCTACTACTCTGGCCAAGCCTCCAGCAACCACACACAAACCGATGGTCTCCTCATCGGCTATCCCCTCGATCTTAGGAGAGGTACGTTTAGGTTCTTCGCTCATCCTTACACGCTTGGATGCATATCGACGCTTTCGGCTGCCGAGTTGTGATCTTTCGTGTTTGCCGTCGTTCGACCCCGAATACATCGAACCAACTCCCTCTGTTCACGCTGAACCACAAGCCAGGATTGCTCCACCTCAATTCCAGCGCCTTAAAACCTTGCTGTCCTCCCCGCTCGAGGAGTTGATCGAGGGTTCTGAGGAAGTGAAGGGCGTTCTTGCCGAAATTCAGACCATCTTCAAAGAGCATTGCAAGTGAAGCTTTGGTCATTGCAAATCTGTCCTTCTTCGCCACGGTGAAGTTAGCTCGTGAAAGGATCAATCACGCCACGCCCAACTTCCGCCGAAGCGATATTGCGCATGATGTCGCCAGCTTAACGAGAAAAGGCGTCTCGATGCTAAACCGACACCTCCGCATCGCCGAGCTCGCATCCTTGAAAAGGAGCTGGAAGATCTTGAGGAGAAGGTCCGGTGACTAAACAGCTCATCGCGACAAGGAAGAATCCATCGCCTGCTCCCAAAACGAGGGAAGGCCTCAAAGCTCAATCAAGACCGATCCGCGTATATACGCGCTGCCTCGCAAGCAGCTAGTGATGGGTAAGGATGAAGATGACGGCCGAGATCGCCGAGGTGGATCGTGTCCGTCTTGACGCCTCCACGCCTTCGAGGCATTTCTTCAAGAGCTCGTATGTAAACCGCATCTGTTTGTAACGTGTGAACCTCTAGAGTCGGCGACCGTGCATCGGCTATATTTTTATCTTTTGTTCGCCGATTTCATGTATCGGCCTTCACATTTTACGCCCATCATCCCACATGCTTCGAAATATTTCTTGAGATGTTGGCCGTTGACCGCCATCGAATTTTACCGCCCAACTGCTCGAGCATGTACGCTTTCCTCTTAAAACTTGATCGACCAGACGGCCCGTGCCAATTTGGAGACCATTTACCATATGTTGCATCCTTAGTCTCCAATGGCAACACGCTTCCCATACTAGATCACCAACGTGGAACTCCTTTGGCCTCACTTTCTTGTTATATGCACGAGCTACCTTGGCCTTGTTCTCTTTGATTTTCTCCAGGACCATAGCTCGAGCTCGGTTAAATCCTCCACACCGTCACTCATCGTACTGCGTATTCTTCGGTTGTTAGATCGTCCTGAAAAGTGACGCGTCTCGATCCAGCCGTAATTTCCCAGGGTAGTACGGCTTCTTGTTCATATACTAGATGGTATGGCGAGGTTTTTATTGCTCCATGGCATGACATGCGATAAGACCATAACGCCTCTGACAAAACCTCGTGCCAACGCCTAGGGTGCTCATCGACTTTTCTTTTGATCAGTTTGATGAGGCTCTGGTTGGATGCTTCAGCTTGCCCATTTGCTTGAGCATAGTATGGAGATGATCTAATCAGCTTGATCCCCGTGTCCTCACAGAACTTTCTAAACTCGTGAGAAATGAAGAACGAACCTCCATCGGTCGTGATAGTTTGGGGAATCCCTAATCTATGGATGACATGTTCTTTCACAAAATTGATAACATCCTTCAAGTTTACTGACTTCATCGGGACAGCCTCCACCCATTTAGTGAAGTAGTCAGTGATGGCCAAAATCCACATGTGGCCTTTGCTTGATGGAGGATTGATTTTGCCGATCATGTCCATGCCCCAACCTCGGAATGGCCAAGGCTTGATGATGGGGTTCATTGCTGACGCGGGTACCATCTGAATTTTCCCAAATTTCTGGCATGCTTGACACCCTTTGTAGTACTTGAAACAGTCCTCAAGCATGGTGGGCCAATAAAACCCTGATCGCCTGATCAACCATTTCATCTTATGAGCTGATTGGTGAGTTCCACAGCGCCTTCGTACCTCGTGTAGGAGCCGATTGGCCTCGGTCCCCAGGCATTTGAGCAATAGCCCTTCCAGAGTCCTGTAAAACATGTCATCCCCAATAAGCACGTACTTCATGGCCTTGTATCTTATCCGTTTAGGTGCCCCCCGAGCCGAATCCTTCAAGTAATTGAAGATATCGGCTCTCCAGTCGTCTGCTTTCAGGAACTGTACCTGAACATCGGCTCCTTCTGCAACGTCCTTGTAGCCTAAAGCCATCTGCGCAAGATCGTTCGCCTCGGTATTCTGCGATCGTGGGATCCAAGTGAAGTTTATGTACCGGAATTGCGCCATCACCGGCAAAGGCAGCCATAATGGGAAGAGGGACTCGCTCGCACTTGTAGTCCTCCGTGAGCTGGGAAATCACCAACTTGGAGTCCCCAAAATTTCCACCGCTCGCTCCGATGAGCAACTCCATTCTCTGCGACGCCTCATACTCAATGACGTTGTTGGTGCGAGGGGAGATAACCCGATGGAGAAATAGAATGTTGCCCGGGCGTACGAGTAGCATGCCGATACCGCTCCCATTGTCACAAACCGATCCATCAAAAACATAGCCCACGCCGGATCAGTAGTCTGCTATATTAGTGTTGATCCTTTCAGCGATAAGATCGCCAACGCTGTTCCTTAATCGCTTTCGGGGTTGATACCGGATGTCAAACTCCGATAATGCAAACATCCATTTGCCCAAATGGCCTTTCAACATAGGAGCCGACAAAGATGTGCTTTATGACATCCGACTTGCATATGATGACGATCTCTCGCGATAGCAAAATATGGCGCAACTTTGTGCGGTGTGAAAAAGCAGAGGCACAACTTATCGATATCGTGGTACCTTGTCTCTCGGCCCAAAGATCCTTCGCTTATGTAAAAGACGACTCGCCCAGCCCATCATAAACTTGCACCACCACCGAGGCGATGGACGTGTCACCATCGACAAGTAAATGTAGAACGGCCCGCTGCGGTGGAACTAACACCGGCGGCTTTGTCGATATTCTTTGATCTCGTCGTCGAAGGCTCGTTGTTGTTCCGCCCCCGCCGAATTCCTCGTCCGATTTGATTTTACTAGTCCCATGAACGGCTCTATCCTTCCCGACAGGTTAGAGATGAATCTTCCGACGGTTGATCTTGCCGATGAGGGACTGCAGCTTCTTTCGTGGTGGGTGGCTTCATTGTTCGCACTGCCTCCTGACTGTTCAGGCCGATTTCAATTCCGCGTTCATGGACCAAAAACCCAAGAACTGACCGGCCGTCACCCCGAAGGCACACTTCTTTGGATTCATCCGTAGCCCGAATTTTCTTGTTCGGTCCAGGACGCGTTGCAGATCGTCCAGGTGTCCGTGCGCTGAAGCAGACTTGACCACCACGTCGTCGATGTAAATCTCCACCAGTTTGCCGATCATGGAAAATATAATTCACCGGCGAGCAGAATGTGTTGCCTGTCAAAACTCACCAGCGAGCAGCGACGAGCAACACGAAGAGCCGGGAGGCTCCCAGAACTGCTGGTGGGCCCTTTGGTACGTGGCGCCGGCATTTTTCAGTCCAAACGTCATGACTACATATTCAAATAACCCCACTGACCCTGAGACTCTGAATGCGGTCTTGTGTATGTCTTCTGGAGCCATAAAAATTTGGTTATAACCGGCATTGCCATCCATGAAGCTCAAGATCTTATGACCAGCCGCTGCGTTGATTAATGTTTCTGCCACCGGCATCGGATACTCATCCTTTGGGGTAGCTCTGTTGAGATCCCGAAAGTCTATGGCCACACGCCAACGGCCATCCTTCTTCTCTACAGGTACGATACTAGAAATCCACTCAAAGATACCGCATGGCCCGATCAACTTGGTCACAACATTTTCTCGACCTCCTTCTTGACTTCTTCGCATTTCGCCTTCATCCGTCGTGCCCACTGAAATGGTCAAATCCTTTTTGCCGGAGTCGATGCTCAATGATGCTCTGCCTAACCTGCATTTCTGTAGTCCTGTGAGCGATCGATATTTTTCAACATGGCTATCATAGGGCCCCGCATACTCGGATCTAACTTCTTGCTGATAAATGTTGGTCGTGGCTTATCCCCATGACCAATGTCGATTTCTTCTAGTTCATCAACGGATGTGAACCCGTACCCTAGCTTCCGTCACCGTCAAATCGATGCTAAACACAGGCAAGCGGTAGGTGAGGATAACAAAATAATTTGGGCCGATTGCTTGAATCGGCCCCCTTTTTGCTCGCATTAGTCAAGGACGGTTTACACCTTATTGTTTTACAGTGGCAGAGCATCTCTCTGCTACGACTACATGAGCTGCTTGTCGTACGATCGCTGCTTTTTATTTTTGTGGCCGATCGCAGGATCGGCCGTACCACGGATGATCGTGGGCTTTTCTACTCGAAGGCCGTGGATAAGACCAGCCTCACCCCGCTTTTTGTAGCTTCAATACGCCACAAATCTAGACTGATTCCGAGATCGGCTCTTGGTCTTCGCTTCCCGCACGCTCATGCCAGCTATGGAGATCTCGATAGAATCATCTGCGTGGATGACCTCCACTTCATCTCCGTCCGATCGATCACCTTTGGTGCATTGTGGACGGAATGCAGCAATTAGCGTGAATCAATCCCTTCCTAGCAAGACAGTGTAAGTGCTTGCTGTCCACGACAAAGAATGACGTGGGGATGGTTTTTCTGCACGCAGATCTACGCTCAAGACGCCTTTGCTTCCGGGTCCGTTGAAGTCGCTTAACGTGACGTTGGTTCTGATCAAATCTGCAAGTGAGCGTCCCCAAACGCCGTAGCATGGAGTATGGCATGATATTGATCGCCGCCCGGTGTCCACCAACATCTTGCCGACAGGTTGCCCGTTGATGTAACCCCGTAGGTATGTGGCTTTCGATGTTTGTAACCCTTCTCACGTGGCTTCTCAAAGATAACCTACTGGGCCGCAATGAACCGTGCCACCGTAGCTCATTGGTTCTGGCGCAGAATCGACGGAAGTATGAACACCATGTTTGTGCCAGCCGATGTCTTTGCATCGGCTTTTACCGGTTTGGGGCGCCACTCCTTCCTTCCCGGGCGATTTTCCGTCTCCAAAGTCTGCCTCACTTTGACGGCCAGATCAGGCCGTGCTTTCTTTAAAGCGTGGAGATACTGAGCTTCGGCTTCCTCCAAGTTACGAGCCGCACTCGCGCTTTTGGGTGTCTGAGTTCGTCGGGACACCACCTTGGACGGTGATATCTGTCTTCTTCTTTGTCATCCCTTGGCTTCGCGAGGACGTTTGCTCGAGTGGACTCCCTGTAACGGCTCTGAGGTGGGAGAGGCCCTAGACGTTGGAACACCGAAACTGGCTCCGTCCTCCTACCGACCACATTCCGGCAGTTGTCGATCGTAGGCAATCGGTTCATTCCGCCCCAAAGAATACTTGAAGAAAGGACAATCCCAATGTTTGTCTGCGCCTTCCTTTTCTTTTGACGGTCCCCTAGCAAGGTGCTCATATCTCTCGTCGTCTCTGTCGCGCCGGCGACGTTGGTCATACTGGCGCTCATACTTGTTAAGGAGATGCGTGGAATGTGGCTTCTGATATCGCACTCTCCTCACTTGTTCCTCTGTTAAGTACCGCCTGTCATTGTGGCTGGGCCGGTCGCGTGGACTAGCCTCCTCTCTTTCTTTGCCCCGAGAGTGACCACCTTCCTGCTTGTACGTGTCATGGTGGTACCCAGACCCTGCCATATTAACGCCGAACGAGAAATCCAGCTGACGCCTCGCGGAGCGACTGAGTTCTACCATGTTGACGCCGGGAAATGGGTTTGTGTCCACTTTCATGGCGAACTGCCCAAGGATCAGACGGCCTTGTTCTATCGCCGTTTGGATTTGGCGACGTAGCTCTTTGCAATCATTGGTGGTGTGGGTGAACGAATGATGCCACTTGCAGTATGGTCTCCCGTGCATTTCCTGAGCCGTAGGGATTTTGTGGCCTTCGGGTAACCTCAGCTGCTTCTCTTTTAGCAGTAAATCGAATATCTGCTCGGCTTTGCTCACATCGAAGTCGAACCCTTTTGCAGGCCCTTGCTGTTTCACCCATTTGCAGGATACAGGATCTGCCCCTCGAGCCCACTCGGCTACGGCCACTTCCTGGTCTTGTGTAGGATCATCTTCTTCTGCATCGACCAGGCCTATCGGACGTTTGAATTTGTCTTGGTACAACTCAGGGTGGCGCTGTTCATACATTGTCAGCTTCTGGGCCATGTGCGCCAACGAGTTGTACTCTACCTGGAAAGCCAGGTCCTTGATGGGTGCTGAGAGACCCAACACTGCTAGCTCGACTGCTTTTCGCTAAACGAGCTGAGTAACATCGGTTCTGACGGTCCCGGCTGGATATACTCGCCACGGTTTCTCGCTCGCCAGACTGCGCCAGTCCGCAATGCCAGCCTCGGTAGCCTCGAGTGATATCGAGTGTGGAACTGGTCTTCCATTGTTTCCGTGTCTGAATTGAATCGTGGTAGCGAGGTGTACCATCCAAAAGCTGGTCTGTCAGATTGCGAAGAACCTTACGCGCAGCCGATCCGATGTCAAACCACGCCCAACCGCGCTGTATCGGCTCACGTGCTCGATCGAGCTCGATCCTTCCGATCCGCTGAACCTTGAGAACTCTGGGAGCCGATACTTGGGAGGCAGCGGATCGATCAAACTTATTGGGATACGGCTTTGAATAGCCGATTGTCCTTCTCTTTGGCACGGTAACTGGTCTCAGGATGGTACGGATTTGCTCCGCTGTGTGAGCTGTAGGGCTAGATTCTCATGACTCGTTCCAGTGGCATACTTGGCTAGCCATGCCTGCTTGTCGGCGTCCACCCCGGGCATCGCTGCCCCAGGAACGCCTACTGAAACCCCAGCTCCAGGAACTCCGCCATGGAAATCCCTGCGGCTGCAATCTGGTTGGTGCGTGTCAGGTTATTGCAGTCCGGCACGTAAGTGCACACATATCCGTGTGGGATCTCTTTAGGTGGTTCAAACAGGAACTGGCAATCGCCTGGGTCGCCTCCAACCTTGTAGACGACATACGCGGCTGCCCCTGGCGGCTCCGGAGCTGCAAGTGCGAATGGCAGTGGTGGCCTGTCCTGGAGCGGTCTTTCTCCCTGGTGAGTCCCCAGAGCAGGCCCCGTCGGAGAATACTGATGTTTCATGATCTCCTGAACTACGCGAACTGCGATCCGCTCAAAAGCGTTCACCAGGCTCTCAGAATGGCGGTGAAGAGAATGAGCCACCATGTAGTTGACTTCCTGTCGCAGAGCTCTGGTGCGCTCCTCTGAAGGAACAGACAGATCCACCTCATCAAGAGCACCCTCGGGCGAGAATCCCTTCCACTTGATGCCATGCTTACGGGTCCTCTCGAAAGAGCCGATGAGGTCTTCTTCGAAGAGAGTTTTGATCTCGTCATACTTGGCCTTGTGCTCGTCAGGTAGATCGTCGTAAGTGACTGGTCTGTCCCCCATCTCAGCGTCGGATGTTGATGCAGATGTTGTTGTTAGTCCCACCGGGCGTGCCAGAATGTGTTGCCTATCAAAACTCACCGGCGAGCAGCGACGAGCAACACGAAGAGCCGGGAGGCTCCCAGAACTGCTGGTGGGCTGGTCCTCGGCAACGGCCCGCAAAACTCCGCACACGCCCCGCTTGGTTCGAGGCGCACCTGACCTATACCTGGTCAGGAAGGTGAAAGATTGCTCCGATTGATTTCCTGCATGATAAACAAGTATACGTAAAATTCGAGCCGTGACCGGCTCCCAGGTTTCCCTGTGAATCGGCTCCTAGAGCCGATTATCCCATGGTTCTGCATTAGATTGTTATGATAACATGGGGTTTTGCTTGATCATTACAAGTTAAATCGATCTACGACAGTTTAATGTTTTCACCACGTAACTGGAACGTCCTACACGTAATTGAGCCTAGTAGATACAAAAGATGATAGAAAACTAATCCTAGAGGAGGCCTAACAACCGACGTAAAGTCAATTACCGGAACAACTTCTCTAAAACTAGCAAACCACATCCTTACGCATAATCGGATCGTTCAACCCGTTTATAAGGCCTGACTACGTAGATGTCAAACTAAACCTTGGTGAGCAAGGCACAACCATAACAGATCGAATCAACTAAATAAAGCATAAGCAAGATGCTACCCTTGCACTTGGGAAGAGGTGCAAAGGTAGCGAGGTAACTTAGAGGTAGCATAAACAATTATAACGGAAAAGCACTGATGCTAGCCTCAACAAATCTACGATAGTAGTGTTACTCGCCATCAAAAAGGCTTCAGTACGAGTAACACCAAATAACGCATAAGTAAAGATACTGCCTAGATCGCAAGATGCGATCTAGGCAGCATGACACTTACCCGAAAGAAACCCTAGAAACAAGGGGTGGCGATGCGCCGAGATTGTGTTTGTTGTGAACGTGATTGTCCTCCTTTCTTTGATAACCTTAGGTACATATTTATAGTCCGGAGACTCTCTACTTTTGGAATAACTCTACAACTCTATCTTTACCTAAACTGAAACGGAACCTAAACTGAAACGAAACCTACTATGATACAAGATACACGGGCAATTTAGCCCAATTCTACGCACTAGGCCGATCCAACAACACGTTGAATATATGCATCTTCCAAGCCCATCTTGATCACGGCCCATCTCCTTCGTTGGCCAAAATATGGCGATAACAGATTACTTCTTTTCTTCATCTATGGCTGGATAAACTTTTATAAATTTCCTTCATCGTTGAAAACAAGCCTTAACTTTCAGCAAATTGCTTGGTAAAGTATTGCCTTGAGATATTATTGAGTGGTCTTTTAGTAATATAGAAATATTAGTTTTTTGTTCTTGTCATAAAAATAATGAGGTGTTGCATCATATACTATTGGTTTTGATTGCAAAGCGTGTATACGGTGGTGTTTTGATATTTTTGTGGATGCTGATGTACCGTGATTTAGGAAATCCCAACTATAGAAGTGAAAACTATAGATAGTATTCTAACGAGGTCCTTACCATCGACGGGTAGAAACACTTATCCCACAAAAAAATGTGGACATTCAGTTGGACTTGTGGCTCCATGGCAACGAACAACTATCCTGCTAGTGCCATTCATTGGCTTTCGAAAAGGAAATTAAGTAGGTTTTGATTTATATTCATATTTATACATTTTACTGGATTGTACTTAAAAAATGGGAACACTGGTGCTTCTGAAGTACCATGTGACTATTTGTTATACATGTGGATTTTTACTTACATTTTGTTGACATGTAGTGCGGGAAAAGAACGTTTGGCTAGCCAAAGCATACCCAACACGGAGGAAGCCGAAGATGACACCACTCCTTGTCACTCCCCTGTCTGGAACTTAAGCTATCAGGCAAACTGGCAAAGCTGTGAGTGGTTGGGGATTAGTGGAGGCAATGAGGGAAGCAGCAAGTTGGTGACGGGTCATATGAGGAAGCCGGCGTCGAGCCAGCGCTAGATGCTGTTGCGCTCGAACGTGTGACCAGAGGGAAGGGGTTCGTATTAACCTCAAAAGAGATGGGGTAGTATAAGTCGTCTGGCCACGACCCCAGTTACAGAACCCTCATGGTGGTGCTCTTGTCCTGGGCTCGAGGATTTTCAGCGGCCAGAAATACTGAGATGCGTATTGGGGAAGTGAAAAGTTCACATCCGGTGTATTATTTTGGGGATTATTTATTTTAATTGCTTCCTTGAGATGTCGTGGCACACTTGCTGATTTGATTCTTTATTAAAAGGAAAAAGAAAGACATTCCGCTGGAGTGGTGTTGGTCTGGTTGCCTCCATCTTGAGAATAGATGAATGCTCAAATATAACAATTTTAAATTCCATAGGCAGAAAAGAATGGAAAATGAAACTGGAGAAAACAATGCAATACGCACACAGTTTGAGTGCCCATGAAGGAGAAAGAACGGATCAAAATATAATCATGACGGGGTGAAGAACTCAGTTCAGCGCCTCGAGGTTGTTGTACTCGGGGCCAAAGACGGCATCAGCCATATGGCAGAGGGCGTGTTCACACCTTGCGCCTTCACGACCGCTTTACATATGAACAATAGATCTTATACTTCATATCGCATTGTCTTAGGAACAAATATAAATTTGGCTTAATCTTTGAGTTTGCTACTATATTACTACTTGAGTATTCTGGATGGAAGTCTCTAGATTGTTACATCTTCATCTTTTAGAGAGTCGGCGAGGGAGGTCGAAATCATGCCGGTGAGCGAGGTTCGCAATGAGGGCAGGAATAATATCTCCACGTGTTCGTTGTAGTGTTGTCATAATAGCAGGGGCACTACATCGGGTAAGCACGGGGAAAAACTTAACATCCAGAAGTCACATAGAGATGTTCATTGCTGTAACTGGATACCTCAAGTGAAAATTTTGACCTTTTCAAAATTTGAAAAGACCGTAGCAACGCACGGGCATTTAGCTAGTTTTCTATAATTGTGCAGTTGCTACAAAACCACTAATGTTTGCACGCGAGAATCTCGGACGTTTTCTCCGGCGAAGTTAGTTTTTTGCTATATTAGAAGAACTTTGTTGCTACAACCGTCTCGTGGTTTTGCTACAACAATGTCAACTTTTTGCTACAAGGTCTCCGGCGAGTACCAGCGAGTTTTTTCCGTCGGTTTTGCTACATTAGCATTTTTTTTGCTACATGGTCTCCGACAAGGTCTCCGACGGGACGTTCTATTTCTGAAACTTCGGAAGAAAAAGCGAGAACTTATATAGCAAAAACGAGGTGTTTTGCAGGAAAAACAGGATTTGAAGCGATTTATGAGGACACGTGGCAGCAGCGGAAGTAGGACGATGGCGAGGTTCCCAACGTCCGGGTGATGCCTAGCGCACGCCTTTTGTCTACTACCTACCTCAGACGATCTCGTTCTCTTTTCTGGTAACGCATCCACTCCACGGTGATCCGTTTCTAACTGCTCGATTCCTCCTGATGCCTGCCTCCCTAAACTATGGAACTGCGACGCTTCTCTCATGACATCATGCCAAGACGATTTCATTTTGTCCCATCAGACCTGGTAGCGGACACAATCGACCGCACCAACTTACATCTGGAGATCGGCGTGCTGGCTTCCTTGCTCGCTCACACTCCTCCTCACGACTCATTCTACTCTTAATTTTCTGATCTACTCATTCTCTCCTAATTTCCGGGCAGGTTTTGCCTTTGCCATTGTGATCATCTGAATCAGTCTCATGGTATCTTCCCAAGAACACGTCTGCGCTTGCAACCCCATCCGAATACATACACAGCGCGTACTGAAATTTCAGATTACATGCCGCACAAAATTAAAGACTTGAACTGAGAGACACTTGGAATGCTTGTAATGAGCAACAGAAGAATCAAGCATAGTATGAAGTCATAATTAAGCCGGGTTGGCTCTCACCTTCCTCCTGGTCACAGATGGGGAGCTTGGGCTCCCCGGACTGTCTCACGGCCGGCCGGTCTGGCTAGGAAAGGAAGCCACCACCGCAGCAGGCGGAATCCCGGAGCGTTCTAGATGCAACGAAGAAGCGCATGCATTAGAAGCATATATATAACCTACAAGTACCCTCGAAATCCCATCTCCCTTTCTTTGTGCCAGGAGGGAATCGGAGCCAGATGGGAAAATTGAAGATTGGCTATAGAAGCCGAGCGAGACCGCGTGCAAGTAGCAGCCGGGGAAGTATCAAACGACGCGAAGTCCTCGGGCTATGTTGTCAGGGCCGAGTTGAGATCCAGTCGGGGAACATTGTGCGTGGGGGCTCCTGCCTTTTCCACGTGCGACATCGCCCCCAGGTTCTCCCGTGGCTGTCGAGAAGAGGATCTCCTTCATCAACCCGCCCGGAGTACTGCTCCCGGGACAGATGTCGGTCCTTCCCAGGCTGAAGGCGGATCCGGTCGTCAGGATCCTGGTATGGGCAAGTCGAGCGTGACCTCCTATGCAAAGGCGCCAGTCCGGTGAACATAGTCCAAGACGACGAAATGTGTCACTAGGCCTTTGTTCGTGAGAACCTGGATCTTGTTGATCACAGGCTTTATACTCGCGTTCTGGGCGCTCAGCCTTCTCCACCTTGGGTGAGCCTGGGCGACCTCCTAGGGATTACAAAAGGGTAGATTTGTTTAGGCCTACAAAAATGGAAGAGTATATGATATTGATTTGTACACTTTTTTTTTGAATATGTATGCCCGTGGGCATACATCACTTGTATTTATAATTGTAGCAGTACAAAGATAATACTCATACAAGTAAAAGAAAACAAGGAGATACCAAACGGTTGAAAAACTGTACAACGTTCTTGCCGCAACTACTAAGGACTCATATCCTTCGCTGTCGCCGGAGAAGAAGCTCACAAGCAGCCGGTCCATACTTTGGCACCGAAGAAACCCGTTGGCTTCTACACTTAGTTGAATCTAATACACTTACTCTATGATCTCATACTCCTTTGGTGCCATCTATCGTTGTCACGCATATATAAGATCCAAATGGTAATTTACAGTCACAGTATTTCACCATACGAGTTGAATCTAATTTTTCACTTTGGGTATATATTTCTCCATGTGCAAATTTCTGCATGAAGGGGCCCAATGTACCACAACGGGTTTTGCCACTTCTTCTACTATTCTAACCGCAAGGAGTGCGATTATGACATTGTGTGGGATTGTGCAAGTATCAAGGAACATGATCAAGTGGACGTTGCTAGAGCCGGCGAACTTCCCGTTGAAGCAAAAAAAAAAAAGAGAGGAAAATATCACTTTTTTTAAATTTGTGTGATAGCCTGTAGACATTGACGAGTGGTAGTCGGAAGAAAAACGATGTGAAGAGTTAAGAGATGGGTCAAAACATCAGTACTTCACTCTGGTATGACGGGGATGTGGCAATGCCCATATTTCTTCCCTATGGCAGTTAGTGCGTGGTGATAGTATTATAATTGCCATTATCGAAATGGAGTTGACAATGCTAAGTTGTGCAACATAGCTATTGCCGAGGAGGTTAGATATGTGCTCATGGTGAACCTTCATCTGAAATGGTATGAGTACTACACTATTGCAGGTGAAATGGCACGAGTACTACACTATTGCAGGTATATAACTACGCAAATGACCAGTACATCGTAGACGCTAAGTGTCCAGACAATGAGTTCGGTCCCTTGGTATGACTACAATATTTTTTATACATCTATGACGGTCTATGATACGCAAAGCGCTGTAGTGTCCTTTCGGGTTGAGAAAATGAGTCTGCACTTACCGTGATGATTACGTAAAGGGTTGGTCTCGAATCTAGATAATTACATTTCACAAATAAGTGTCATACTATAAATATATGTTATAAACTAATGCATAATTAAAATATTGCAACATTTCTAACTAGTGGTGAAGATTGCCCAGGATGTGAGAGGGAATTATGTATAGCATGCACCCCCATATAGAAAGAAGGGTCGAAGGTTTTGGGCCTGTAGCTACCCCCCCCCCTCGTCGAGTGGTGCTTGTTTGGGGGGGGGGGGGGGTGCCACCTGAAATCGGGCTTGAAGCTCTCGCCTTACCATGGGGGTGGGGGATGGGGAGACTTGCTTATTTTTTATCTAAATATCTACTTTTCCTTGATTGTTCCAATTGTTTGGGGGTGAGGGGCAATGGCCCCCCTCACCCTTGACTTATACATAGTTCCAGCACTGTTTCTAACCTTCACATACAATATAACAGCAACCAAGCCTTTTTCCCAAGCAAGTTGGGTAGTCTAGATATGAAACCCAAACAGAAACTTTCACATACAATACCAAGAAATATTTGGCTTTCACGGAGCGGAAAACAACTAATCCAATGGCCTGTCAAGGAGGTAGATGCATAGGGCAGAATACTATAATCTGTATAAGTTGGTACATAGTTACAATGTAATTTACTGATGAATACACATGAACGAATCGTTAACAAATGTCTAATTAAGTATATTAAGAGCATCACGGAGATACTACCCAAACCGATTTTGGGTGGAGGAAATAAGATTTTGGATGCCAAAAATAATTTCTCTTTTGGAGCATACCCATATTTTGAGCTTCTCCTATCTACTATACACTGCATATATCATCCGAACTAATTAAAATTTTCTACGCATGATAATTAAAACTATTCATCATCATGTCGCACATAAATAGAAATGTTTCAATGCCCAACATTTTAAATCCAAGTGCTATTAAAACATAAAACCCCAAGCAAAGTGTGTCATCAACACAAACAAACGGTTATACTCATTCTAGTGATATTTTTCTCTAGTTTCAAAAAAGTGACAATGAATCATTGATAATTTATTAATTCAAAATGAATCAATAATATTAAGATAATCATGACAAATAAATCTTAATTGATGGATGAAACACAAATGTATCATAAACAACACATGATTTCTCTAAATTGACACACAATTAAATCATTAAATGTGATTGATGAGTACATAGAGTATGTGTATAGCTAAGTAGTTGGAGAGAGAATTATTTTCAGATGAAATCCTTCCTATCTTAACCACATCTTCCATCCAAAATACCCAAGATCGTGTTTTAATTGTGTGTGGACTATTGATTTGCTAGCCATAATTGTCATAAGCTTGAATGACATCACCCAGAGCATCAAAACAACCCAAAGGTTAAGCATCAAGTCTATAGAAATTAACTTCAGCGAGTTCTTGTGTCTCATAGAAGCTTGGAGGTATAGGGAAAATTTTGAGCATGTGGATGCAAGCCGAAAACTCGCCTTAGAATGGCCTTTTGGAATTTTGTGCCATTAATATTTTTAGTAGAAAGTATTACTGATTCGCTAAAAAGATGTTGTGAATCAAAGGCATGCTTCAATTATTTCATGTAATATTAGGTTCGGAAAAACAGGTAATTCTACAACATATCCACATGTTGAAGACAACATTTATACCCTTCACCATTGATTTCATGAAAGAGATTGTGATCACAAATGATGATGGAACAATTTTTTGGTGGAAATTAGGTGGCATTGATACTAGAATGTGACAATCCTAACTCAATGATGAGAATGGATTGCATAATCTATATCAGATTGTTCTTTATTCATGAATATAAAGGGAAAATGGTTAGAATTAGAAGAGGCGAGGATCTGGACCAAATTCTGATACAAGGATGCCTGACACCGAGCACATGACCCTCTAAACCCTGGTTCTACGTTTGGGGGGAGACTTCGGTAGGATCTGGTTCTGGGTAGGATTTATGAGAACATCTAAAAAAATGCAAAACATGTTAAAATAGTATTCTATTAAGACTCGTTGCGGCCAGTTTGTCCGTGTTAGATTCCCTTTTTCTTCTCTATTCCCTATCTGGGTTTCTTATTTTTCTCTTTTTGTTGCATTTTCGTTTTTCATTTTCCAGTTTTCTTTTTCCCTTTTTCGTTTCTTCATGTTCATTTTCAGTTTTCTTTTTCTACTTTTGATGAAATAATTCAAGATTTTTGAAAAATGTTCTTGTGTTTTTAAAAATATTGATTATTTTTCTGGAATGAAAATTATTTTAGAAAACAATGACCTTTTTTGAATTTTTGGTTCATGTTTTTTGAATATTCGGTTCATGTTATTTTTTTCAAATTGGTTCATGATTTTTCAAATTTATTCATGATCTTTTGAATTTTTGTTCAGGATTTTTGAATTTTGGTTCATGAATTTTTAACTTGGTTCATGTTTTTTTATCAAATTATTCATGATTTCTGAATTTTTTTCATGATTTTGAATTATGTTCAAGATATTTGAGGTTTGATCTTTTAGTCCAGTAGAAGGATCAAATTGGTGTCGAATGACCTGGGAAAAACATTGACTTTTTTTAATCCCGTGAACACGAAGGTGAATCTTCTTTTAACATAAACATGCAATTGATTCGTTGGGAGGTAGGCTAGCTTCATCGCAAGCTCACGCACGGGAACAAAAAAATTGAGACAGAACTTCGGCATTTTATTCATTACGCAGCATCATTACACAGTACTTCCCAGATGCAGTCCCGAACAACATTCAAAGATAAATTACAAACCGAAATCTCATCATTGTAAGCTAAAAGTCTCAACATCAATCTTGCGGCCATAGTGTTTGAAGTGACAAGTCTAGAAACCTATCACCAAGGTCTCGATGTCCACTACCAATGCGCCAACACTCTTTGAAACAGGCATATGCCTAGCTTTACAAATAAAGCAACATCGATACAACATCTAGTACAAGTTCACGACAACACACGCAAATTGTATGAAGCAGAAAAACCGAAGCCTCACGGCAAACAAGCGGCGAGGCGCACACACATAGATAAAGAGGCCACACCCAACAAATAAAGAAGCCGCGCTCAATGCGCCAACACTAGATCGATCCACCACCGGAGACCAGATACGTTGCAAAGATGACAGACAGTCGGAGGCCAAACTAGTATCTTTGAAACCATTGTCAGCAGTTGCCTGCAGCGCTCTTCGGATGGCCATTGCTTCAACTAGCTTAGGAGAAGTGATGCCATAGATACCTTTAGAACAAAACAACTTGAACTCACCATTGTGATCCTGTACCACAGCACCCCAGCCCATTCTAGTGCTTCCAGGGAATAAGGCAGCATCCACATTCACACAAACCAAACCATCAGGCAGGGGAATCCAGTGGGACCATAGGCGGACCTAGCCATCCCTAAGCCTGGCCAGGCGCCCAGGCTTCCGGCCGACCGACAAGCCTAATTTCATAGCAATTTGATCAAAAAATAGTGTCTTTAGCCTTAAAATACACGGTTTGCCCAGGC
The DNA here is from genome assembly GCA_030063025.1 of Avena longiglumis. Taxonomy (NCBI): domain Eukaryota; kingdom Viridiplantae; phylum Streptophyta; class Magnoliopsida; order Poales; family Poaceae; genus Avena; species Avena longiglumis. Next base: position 576,334,799 of record CP125973.1, read on the forward strand.
TTTGAATAATTTTTGGATCAGCCACTGAGTGGGACGGAGAGGAAACACACCTGTTATTAGTTGATTTCAATAGTAAGCAGTATAAGAATATATTATCAACATAACCCTTCACTTCCCCAGCAACACGATCAGGATGCAAAAGACCCTTGTCATTCCTCACATCATTGTGTGCTTCCGAAATCTGCCAACAGGTCACAGCCAACAGGTCATCAGCCACTGTTTCATATTCATGAGAGACTTCTGACAGAGCTTGACAGGGTAGTTTACCCTGAATGGATCCCACACTGCCCTAGCAAAAGGGACATGACAAAAATGTGATCCACCGATTTAGATCTGCAGCAGAAAATGTATCCGTCTTTCACTGATATATGCCTTCTCCGCAACTGAACCCAATAGGTAAACAATAATGGACAATCCTCCATAATGCCATCTTCATCTTACCCAGGCCTGTATCGCCCAAAGTGATTTCCACTCTTTTATCCGATCAACAATATCTAAATTACTACGGCCACCAGATGTGCCACTAGAAGTGTAGAACGATCCAGTTCTTGCTAGATTATACGCCGAACTGATAGAATATATACCAAATTTTGCATGTGGCCAGGATACAAAATTAAATTCACCATGTCTACTGATTGGTATTTGTTGGATAATTGACGCCATAGCATTGACATTGTCCGTTCTTGATCAATCAGACTGAGATCATCAATATCGCCAATGACCATCGCAGTAGATTCAACTGCAGTCAGACACATACGCGCCATCAGAGTTTTCCACGCGTTCCCAAGCTGAGGAACTCTCCTTGTCGCCTTCCACCTCTGCCGACTTCCCCTTCTCCGATCGTGACGGCCCTCTACCGATACCGCCGTCTTCCTTGTTGGGGATGTCTGACCGTGCAACCCCATTCACCGTACCCTCCATCCGATCACCCCACTAGAGGAAAAAAGGGTTATCCGTTCGCGACCCCTCGGAGCATTAGTCCCGGTTGCGCCACCAACGAGGACTAATGCTGGCACGCGTCCCGGTTGGAGCGGGCACGGGGCCAGGGGGCATGCGTCCCGGTTGGCGCCACCAACCGGGACTAAAGGTTTGGCCACAGCCACGTGGCGTGGCACGCACCTTTAGTCCCGGTTGCTGGCTCCAACCGGGACTAAAGACCCCTGCCCTCTATAAATGCAACGCCCCAGCCCCCTCTGCCTCCACTCTGTTTTTGAATGGTGTAAGGTGTGAGGGTGTGCTAGTTTTCTCATGCATGCATTGAAGGTGTTTGTTGAAATGTTTGAGTGAAAAATCCGTTGAATTTCTCATAGAACAAAAATATAGAAGGTGTCCAGGCGCACTTGAGCTTTCTCCTCTTTATTTCCCTCGATCGAGGTTAGCAATCTTATCTTTTCTAGGTCATTGATACAATTCATGTGTCGGTGTGAATTGGTTATTTCACTATTTATGATGTCCTGTTTTTTTATAAACTTACTTATATGATGCAGATGAACGGTCGGGAATGGATGTACGGTGACCGACGGGTAGCCGGGTATATCAAAGGCGTGGATAAATTTATCGATGTGGCTACGGCAAACAAAGAGAATGGATTTATACGTTGTCCATGTGTTCAATGTCGGAACAACAAGGAGTACTCTTCCTCTAAAATCATTCGCGGCCACCTAATTATGAAAGGTTTCATGCCCAACTATAATTGCTGGACCAAGCACGGGGAAAGAGGGGTTATGATGGAAGATGGTGAAGAAGAAGATGATGATAACAACTATCATCATATGTTTCCTGAATACAGTGATACTGCAATGGAAGACAATGGAGGAAAAAGGTGAAGAAACGGGCATCGGATGAGCGGTGATGAACTTGGTAGGGTCATTTCGATGCAAAGCAAGACGTGAAAGCAGAAAATGAGAAGTTGAAGTTAGAGGGCATGTTAGAAGATCACAAGAAATTGTTGTACCCAAATTGTGAAGATGACAGCACAAAGCTCGGTACCACCTTTGGAATTGTTGCGATGGAAGGCGAGTGTGGTCTAACCGACTCCTCATTTGAAAATATGAAAATAATGAAGTCAAGTTTCCAAAACATAACGAACTTCCCGAGAGTACCTCTGAAGCAAAGACTCTCATCCTCTGGGATTAGATGTGCAAAAGATACATGCATGCATTAATGATCGCATCCTCTACATGATAAGGAGTATGAGAATTTAGATAAATGCCGGTATGCAGCGTTCGGTATAAGATCGACGAGATGACCACTGGTGATGTTGAGGAGAGCCCCTCGGAAGAGGGTTCTGCTAAGGTTATGTGGTATGCTCCTATAATACCAAGGTTGAAACGCATGTTCGTAAACAAAGAGCATGCGGGTTGTTGCGATGGCACAAAGAAGACCGTAAGAAAGGCGGGAAGTTGAGACACCTGGCGATGGGTCACGGTGGAGAAAAATCGAGAGACTTCCCGGACTTTGCGGTGGCGCAAGGAACTTATGGTTTGGTGTAAATGCGGATGGCATGAATCCTTTTGGGAGCGAGCTACAAAGATCCTGGCCCGTGACTCTATGTATCTACAACCTGCCTCCTTGGTTGTGCATGAGCGTAAGTTCATTATGATGCTAGTGCTCATCCAAGGCCGAAGCAAACGGCAACGACATTGATGTGTACCTTAGGCCATTAGTTGAAGAACTCTTACGGTTGTGGGGCAAACCAGGTGTGCGTCGTGGGATGAGAACAAACAGGAGCCATTTAATCTCGAGGGTTGTTGCTGCCAAAACTCACGGCGAGCAGCGACGAGCAACACGAAGCGGGAGGCTCCAGAACTGCCTGGTGGGCCTGGTCCCTCGGGCAACGCCCAAAAACTCCGTCACACGTCGACTTGGTTCGAGGCGTGCCACCTGACTATACCTGGTCGAAGGTGAAGGATCGCTCGATTGATTTCTGCATGGTAAACAAGTATCGTAAAATTCGAGCCGTGACCGGCTCCCTGTTTCCACAATGAATCGGCTCCCGAGCCGATTAACCCATGGTTCTCTGCATTAGATTTGATAACATGGGGTTTTGCTTGATCATTACAAGTTAAATCGATCTCTGACGGTTTAATGTTCTCACCACGTAAATGGAACATCCTACGTAATTGAGCCTGGTATATACAAAAGATGAAGAATACTAATCCTGAGGAGGCCTAATAACCAGCGTAAAGTCAATTACGGAACAACTTCTAGAGCGAGTAAACTACGTCCTTATGCACTACTGGATCGTTCAACCCGTTTGTAAGGCCTGACTACGTAGATATCAAACTAAACCTTGGCGAGCAAGGCACAACCATAACAGATCGAATCAACTAAATAAAGCATAAGCAAGATGCTACCCTCGCACTCGGGAAACAGTGCAAAAGGTAGCGAGGTAACTAGAGGCGGCATAACTTTAGACAATTATAGCGAAAAGCACCGATGCTAGACTCAACAAATCTATGATAGTAGTGTTACTCGCCATCAACAAGGCTTCAGTACGAGTAACACTAAATAACGCATAAGTAAAAGTACTGCCTAGATCGCAAGATGCGATCTAGGCGACATATACTACCGAAAGAAACCCTAGAAACAAGGGGTGGCGATCTTGAGATTGTGTTTGTTGTGAACGTGATTGTCCTCCTTTTCTTGATAACCTTAGGTACATATTTATAGTCAAGACTCTCTACTTTTGGAATAACTCTACAACTCTATCTTTACCTAAATGAAGCGGAACCTAAACTGAAACGAAACCTACTATGATACAAGATACACGGGCAATCTAGCCCAATTCTACGCACTAGGCCGATCCAACAACACGTTGAATATACGCATCTTCCAAGCCCATCTTGATCACGGCACATCTCCTTCTTTAGCCAAAATATGGCGATAACATGCCCCCTGGTTTTGGCAATAATTCCAAAACCACTCTGTGTTTTTCTTCTCCTCTTTTTTTTGTATCGGGTTGCGCGTTGACAGAATGCGTTGCGAGCAGGATCGCCACGCTACCCCTTCATGATGCCTGTCTTCTCAACTCCTTCGCGATTGCATGATTTGACGATTTTGGCGACAATCTGAAACCGCTATGGCATTGAACCGTCTCTCCACTATTCCCTTATTTAAATTCGCTGAAGTTCGCAGTCCCATCTTCCTCCAAGAGCCAAAAACCCTTCTTCCTCCATGAAAACCCTCTTTCTCCATGGCCTCCTCTTCCTCCTGGCTGTCCTCCCACGCCTCCAACTCAATGATGGCGACCAAGAGCCGGCCAGAGCACCCGCCGATGGCGGCGTACAACTCTCGCCCACAATGGTGGTGGGACGAGAGGGTTGGTTTCGCCGTTTGGTCGGAGGGCGATGCGTCCTTGGCGGCGAGAACTGCAGTTCCTTGGCGATGGGAAGCGGGCAGACACCGACGACGCCATGTCACTGGGGCGGCGTCGACTCCTCCGAAGAGGAGGAAGAGGAGGACACCTCCTCAGGAGTACCCGGCGGTGAAGTACTTCCGCCGGGTCCGGTGAGGACACGGCAACGGCGAGGACGAGGAGGCCCTCTGGCTTCTTCAAAGGCGGCAGAAGACGACGCCGTAGCGTGGCGAGGATAGCGCACAAGACGGCGGCGACGAGAGCGACGACGACCTCGGCCTAGATTAGGAACCAGTAGCAGTAGTAGTAGTAGTAGCAATAAGCTCCCTTTTGTAATCAATCAGCCTTTTGTAAGCAACCAGCTTTTGAATGAATGAAAGATCTGTTTCTCGAAGATTGCTTTTGTCGCCCCAATTTTGCCGATAACCAAAATAGGTCGATGCTCCAGAAGCCGATAGCAACGTATCGGCTTTCACCTTGTTACGTTCACACAGTCAACCAAGCCACAGCTCAAAGAGCCGATGCACATCGGCTTTCCCAAAAACGTTTGACAAGGTCAAACTTGGTCGCATACTTAGGCAAACCTAAACGACCACTTCTTAGTTTCAAACGGTAACCTGCGACCCTCTTCAAAAAGGGCGACCTAGATCTCCAATTGCCCACCGACCAGATCGAGCTCACCTTTGCCTCATCAACCGATGGCTTTGAAGACTGGTGGTCGATGTGGAAGACTCACGCCTTCAGGAGAGCTCTGGGACCATTGCTGAAACAGCTCGACGCTGACTATGACATCCCCGTGGAACAGGTACCACTACTTGCGACTCTTCTTGATGCAGCTTGCACGTGACCCTTTTACTAATCCACTCTTTCTCTCTGCAGCAACAAGATGGCCCTGAGCCCACGCACAGTGATGGCTCCCCCTTCGAGTTCTTTCCGCCAGCTCCTGTGGTTCTTTTCTGCAAAAACTCGCCACCTCTGAAAAAGGTCATAATGCAGAAACAGCCGATGACACCACAATCGGCTTCCAAGAAACCAGCAACTCATAAGTCACCGGTGCCCTCGAGTTCGACTAAAACAAGAACGACGAGGAAGGTAGCTGCCAGGAAGACCTTGAAGCGCCGGAGCCCTTCTCCAGAAAGCTCGCATGTAAGCTAATTCAGGCCTTGGTCGATCCTTGTCATTCTTCCATTCTTGCAGCCATGCTCGCGCTTACTGTTCTCCTCTTTTACAGGCTTAGTCGAAGACACCTCAGCGGATACCGGACCAATCGAGGAAATAGGCCCCACAGTTACGAGAGGACCATCACACCGAACCAGCGATTCACCACCATCGGCTTCCGGAAAGGTCGGCTCCTGAACTGCTGCCCCGAGCACCATCGGCGGGGCCATCTGCGAGTCCCAAGAGCTCGCAAAGGACTACAAGCTTCTTCGTCGAGCAGGAGGTCGAAAATCACCACCCTCCATACTCTTACTACTTGTTTCCTTTTTGTCGCGATTTATCCTTATTTACATCGGCTAAGAACACCTTTCATGCAGACCGACACTTTCAGTGGGGAAGCCAGGCGATCTTACGCTGGATCTGGGAATCCCGAAGGTGCAGATGAAACGGCTACCACTCGCCAAGCCTCGGCGACCACACACAAACCGATGGCCTCCTCATCGGCTATCCCCTCAATCTTAGGAGAGGTACGTTTAGGTTCTTCCAGCTCGTCCTTACACGTTTGGATGCATACTGACGCTTTTCTGGCTGCCAGAGTTGTGATATTTCAGGTTTGCTGTCGTTCGACCCCGAATCCATCGAACCAACTCTCTCCGTTGCTGCTGATAAACCACAAGACAGGGCTGTTCCACCTCAATTCCATCGTCTCAAAGCCCTGCTGTCCTCCCCAATCGAAGAGCTGATCGAGGGTTCTGAGGAGGTGAAGGGCGTCCTGGCTGAAATAAAAGACCAACTCCCAGTAGCCTTGCAGGTGAAGCTTTGGCCAGTCGTAACCCTGTCTTTCTACGGGCCAAGGGTGAAGTTAGCTCGTGAGAGGATCAGCCTGCGCCCCTAACTCATCGAAAGCCAATATCGCGACGGATGCGGCAGCTCAATGAGAAAAAGGCGTCTGGATGCCAAACCGACACCTCTGCAAGGTGCCTTGCTCGCATCCTTGAAAAGGAGTTGGAAGATCTTGAAGAGAAGGTCAGGCGACTAAAGAGCTCATCCGTGATAAAGAAGAATCCATCGCTCCCAAGGCGAGCGAAAGCCTCAAAGCTCAAATGAAGACCGATCTGGGAGAAATCGTGCCTGAACAAACAGCTAGTGACGGGCAGGGCGAAGGCACGGCCGAGATCGCCGAGGTGGATCGTGTCCGTCTTGGCGCCTCGCGCCTTGAGCATTTTTCAGTAGCTTGTACGTGTAAACTGGCACCTGTTTGTAACATATGTGAACCTCTAGAGCCGATGACCATGCATCGGCTATATATTTTTGTTTTTATTCGGCCGATTTACAGCATTGGCCCCCACATTTTTACTGTCCAACGTCCCACGTGCTTTTACTTGGCCGATTTCATATATCGGCCCCCAAGTTTCACTGTCCATCATCCCACATGCTTGGGAAATATTTCTTGAGATGTTGACCGTTGACCGCCACTGGGAATTTCACGCCGTCCAGCTCCTCAAGCATGTACGCGTTTCCTCTTAAAACTTGATCGACCCTGTACGGCCGTGCCAATTTGGAGACCATTTACCATATGTTGCATCCTTGGTCCCCAATGGCAACACAGCTTCCCATACCAGATCACCAACGTGGAACTCCTTTGGCTTCACTTTCTTGTTATATGCACGAGCTACCTTGGCCTTGTTCTCTTTGATTTTCTCAAGTGACCACAGCCTGAGCTCGGTTAAATCCTCAACACTGTCACTCGTCAGGGTTGCGTATTCTTCAGTCGTTAGATCGTTCTGAAAAGTGACACGTCTCGATCCAGCTGTAATTTCCCAGGGCAATACGGCTTCCTGTCCATATACTAGATGGTATGGCGAGGTTTTTATCGCTCCATGGCATGACATGCGATAAGACCATAACGCCTCTGACAAAACCTCGTGCCAACGCCTAGGGTGCTCATCGACTTTTCTCTTGATCAGCTTGATGAGGCTCTGGTTGGATGCTTCAGCTTGCCCATTAGCCTGAGCATAGTATGGAGATGATCTGATCAGCTTAATCCCCGTGTCCTCGCAGAACTTTCTAAACTCCTGAGAAATAAAGACCGAACCTCCATCGGTCGTGATAGTTTGGGGAATCCCGAATCTATGGATGACATGTTCTTTCACAAAGTTGATAACATCCCTTGAGTTTACTGATTTCATCGGGACAGCCTCCACCCATTTAGTGAAATAATCAGTGATGGCCAAAATCCACATGTGGCCTTTGCTTGATGGAGGATTGATTTTGCCCAACCTCGGAATGGCCAAGGCTTGATGATGGGGTTCATTGCTGACGCGGGTACCATCTGAATTTTCCCAAATTTCTGACATGCTTGACACCCTTTGTAGTACTTGAAACAGTCCTCAAGCATGGTGGGCCAATAAAACCCTGATCGCCTGATCAACCATTTCATCTTGTGAGCCGATTGGTGAGTTCCACAGGCGCCTTCGTGTACCTCGTGTAGGAGCCGATTGGCCTCGGCTGTCCCCGGACATTTGAGCAATAACCCTTCCAGAGTCCTGTAAAACATGTCATCCCCAATAAGCACATACTTCATGGCCTTGTACCTTATCTGTTTAGGTTCCCCCCGAGCCAAATCCTTCAAGTAATTGAAGATATCGGCTCTCCAGTCGTCAGCTTCCAGGAACTGTACCTGAACATCGGCTCCCTCTGCTACATCCTTGTAGCCTGAAGCCATTTGTGCAATATCATTTGCCTCTGATACCGCGACGCGGGATCCAGTGAAGTTTATGTGCACTGCGCCATCAGCTCACGGCAGTGCAACCATAATGGGAAGAGGGACTCGCTCTCACACTTGTACTCCTCCGTGAGTTGGGAAATCACCAACTTGGAGTCTCCAAAAATTTCCACTGCTTCTGCTCCGGCTTCGAGGAGCAACTCCATTCCCTTGCGTATCGCCTCGTACTCAGCGACATTGTTGGTGCGAGAGGTATACAATCTGATGGAGAAGGAGAATGTTGCCCCCCGGGGCGACACGAGTAAAATGCCGATGCAACCATCGTCACAAACCGATCGTCGAAAAACATAGCCCACGCTCTTATAGGCGGTCTGCTATGTTAGTGTTGATCCTTTCAGCGATAAGGTTGTGCTTGCCCTTAATCGCTTTCGCAGTTGATACGGATGTCAAACTCGATAACGCAAACATCCATTTGCCCGATCGGCCTTTCAACATAAGAGCCGACGGCATGTGCTTTATGTCGATTTGCATATGATGATGATCTCCGCTGATAGCAAAATGTGGCGCAGCTTGGTGCGGTGAAAAAGCGAGCGGAGGCACAACTTATCGATATCGGGATACCTTGTCTCGTCCGGCATCCTCGCTTATGTAAATACGACTCGCTCCAGCCCATCATAAACTTGCACCACCACCGAGGCGATGGGCGTGTCGACTCGACAAGTAAATGTAGAATGTCTGTCGGTGGGCGGAACCAACACTAAGCGGCTTCGTCGGATATTCTTTGATCTCGTCGAAGGCTCGTTGTTGTATTCGCCCCATGAATTCGTCGGTTAATTTTCACTAATCCCATGAACGGCTCTATTCTTCCGACAGTTGGAGATGAATCTTGGAAGTTGATCTTGCCGATGAGAGATCGCAGTTCTTTCTTTGTGGTGGGTGGCTTCATTGTTCGCCTTGCCTCGACTTTTCGGGCGATCTCAATTCCGCATTCATGGACCAAAAACCCAGAACTGACCGGCCGTCACCGAAGGCACACTTCTTTGGATTCATCCGTAGGCGAATTTTCTTGTTCGGTCCGGGACGCGTTAAATCGTCCAAGTGTCCTTGCGCTTAAAGCGACTTGACCACCACGTCATCGATGTAGATTTCCACCGGCTTGCCGATCGGATCATGGAAAATATAATTCATGGCCCTTTGGTGCGTGGCGTAGGCATTCTTCATCCGAGCGTCATGACTACATACTCAAACAACCCCACAACCTGGTACTCGAACGCAGTCTTGTGTATGTCTTGGAGCCATAAAAATTTGGTTGTAACGGCATTGCCATCCATGAAGCTCAAGATCTTATGACCAGGCTGCGTTGATTAACGTCTACGCGGCATCGGATACTCATCCTTTGGGGTAGCTCTGTTGAGATCCGAAAATCTATGGCAACACGCCAACGGCCATCCTTTTTCTCTCTGATGCGATACTAGAAATCCACTCAGCATACCTGCATGGCCTGATCAACTTGGCTGTCAACATTTTCTCGACCTCCTTCTTGACTTCCTCCAGAATTTCGGCCTTCATCTATCGTGCTCGCTGCTGAAATGGCCGAAATCCCTTTTTAAGCGGGAGTCGATGCTCGATGATGCTCCTGTCTAACCCAGGCATCTCTGTGTAGTCCCAGGCGAAGCAGTCTGGATATTGTTTTAACAGGGCTATCATCGGGCCCCGCAGACTTGGATCTAACTTCTTGCTGATAAATGTTGGTCGTGGCTTATCCCCAGGACCAATGTCGATTTCTTCTAGTTCATCAGCGGATGTAAACCCATACCCTAGCTTTCCGTCACTGTCAAATCGATGCTAAACACGGGAAAACAGCGGTGAGGATAACAAAAATAATTTGGGCGATTGCAGATAATTGCCCCTTTGATTGCATTAGTCAAGGATGGTTTACACCTTATTGTTTTACAATGGCGGGCATCTCTGCTACGACTACGTGACTGCTTGTCGTATGATTGCTGCTTTTATTTTTGTGGCGATCGCGAGGATCGGCCGCATTACCTGGATGATCGTGGACTTTTCTACTGTCGGGCGATGGATAAGACCAGCCCCCGTTTTGTAGCTTCAATGCGCTCACAGCCGTCTAAACTGATTCCAGAGATCGGCTCTTGGTCTTCTGCTTCCCAGACGTTCATGCCAGCAATGGAAATCTCGATAGAATCGTCTGCATGGATGACCTCCACTTCATCTCCGTTCCACTGTATTAGACACTGGTGCATCGTGGATGGAATGCAGCAGTTAGCGTGGATCCAATCCCTTCCTAGCAAGACGGCGTAGGTACTTTTGCTGTTCACGACGAAAAATGACGTGGGTATGGTTTTCACCGCCGCCCACTCCGTTCGATCGCCTTGCGTTTCAATCGACCGTTGAAGTCGCTTAACGTGGCGTTGGTTTTGATCGGATCTGCGGTGGGCGTCCCAAGCGTCGTAGCATGGAGTATGGCATGATATTTACTGCCGCTCGGTGTCCACCAACATCTTGGCGACGGGTTGCCCATTGATGTAACCTCGTGGTACGTGGCTTTAAGATGTTTGTAACCCTTCTCACGTGGCTTCTCAAAGATAACGCCGTGGGCGCGATCGAACCGTGCCTTGGTAGCTCATTGGTTCTTGGTGCGCGAAATTACGGCGGAGTATGAACACCATGTTTGTGCCACCGATGTACGTGCATCGGCTTTTCGGTTTAGGCGCCACTCTCTCCTTGTCGGGCGGTCTTCCGTTTCCGAGTCTCCTAATTTTGACGGCAGATCGGGCGTGCTTTCTTAAAGCGTGGAATCTGCGCTTGACTTCCTCCAAGTTACGCAGCCGCTGCACTCTCGCTTTTGGGTGTGTCACGAGTCCGTCGGGACACCACCTTGGACGGTGATATCATCTTCTTCTTTGTCATCCCTTGGCTTCTCGAGGTCTTTTGCTCGGCGGACTCCTATGCACCCCAGGGTGCGAGGCCCTAGACGTTTGAACACTGGCGAAATCGTGTTCTCCTTCGCTGTCCACATTCCGGCGGTTGTCGGTAGGTAATCGGCTCATTCCGCATCCCAGCAATACTTGAAGAAAGGACAATCCCAATGTTTGTCTGCCTTCCTTCTCTTTTTGGTCCCCTAACGAGGTGCTCATATCCCTCATCGTCTCCATCGCGGTGCCGTTGGTCATCTTGACGCTCATACTTGTTAAGGAGATGCGTGGAATGTGGCTTCGATACCGCACTCTCCTCCTGTTCCTCTGTTAAGTACCGCTTTGTCATTGTGGCTGGGCGTCGCATGGATCAGCCTCCTTTCTTTCTTTGCCCGAGGCGACCACCTTCCTCCTTGTATGCGTGTCATGGTGGTACCAGACCTGCCATATTAACACCGAGCGAAAAATCCAGTGACGCCTCGCGGGCTTGGAGTTCTACCATGTTGGCCGGGAAATGGGTTTGTGTCCAATTTCATGGCGAAGCGCCAAGGATCGAGCGGCCTTGTTCTATCGCCATTTGGATTTGGCGGCGTAGCTCTTTGCAATCATTGGTGGTGTGGGTGAGCAGGTGGTGCCACTTGCGTATGGTCTCCCGTTCATTTCTGGAGCCGTGGGGATTTTGTGGCCTTGGGTAACCTCACCGCTTCTCCTTCAAGACAAATCGAAGATCTGCTCAGCTTTGCTCACGTCGGTCGAACCCTTTTGCAGGCCCTTGATGTTTCACCCATTTTGGGACACGAGGTGCCCCAGCCCATTCAGCCACGGCCACCTCCTGGTCTTGTGTAGGATCATCTTCTTCCGTGTCCAGGCCTATCGGACGCTTGAACTTGTCTTGGTATAACTCGGTGGCGCTGTTCATACATCGTCGGTTTACGGGCCATGTCGCCAATGAGTTGTACTCTACTTGGAAAGCGGATCCTTGATGGGTGCTGAGAGACCCAACTGCCATTTGCTTCCTTCTCGATTAAGCTGAGTAACATCGGTTCTTGACGGTCCTGAAGCGCTGGATGTACTCGGCTACTGTTTCTCCTCGCTTCTGCCGCACCTGTGCCAGGTCTGCAATGCCAGCCTCGGTAGCCTCTGAATGATATTGGATGTGGAACTTCTCTTCCAGTTGCTTCCAGGTATGAATCGAATTAGGTGGCAGCGGTGTACCAAAAGCTGGTCTGTCGGAGATTGCGCAAAAACCTTACGCATCGATCCGATGCTGAAATTATGCCTAAATGTGGCGGTATCGGCTTACGTGCTCGATCGAGCTCGACCCTCCGACCCGCTAAACCTTGAGAACTCGGGGCCGATACTTGGGTGGCGTGAATTAGATCAAACTTCGTTGGGTACGGCTTTGAATAGCCGATTGTCCTTCTCTTGACGCAAGCGAATTGGTCTCTCAAGATGGTACGGATTTGCTCCCTTTGTTTGAGCTGCAGGGCTAGATTCTCATGACTTGTTCGATGGCATACTTGGCTACGCTTTGTTTGTCGGCGTCCATCCCGGACATCGCTGCTCGGAAGCGCCTCTGAAGCTCTGCCCGGGGAACCCTGCCGCGAAACTCCTGCGGTTGCAATCTGGTTGGTGCGTGTCGGTTGTTGCGATCCGTGCGTGGGTGCATACATATCCGTGGGATTTCCTTAGGTGGCTCAAACAGAATTGGCAATCGCTGGGTCGCCTCAACCTTGTAGACGACGTGATGCCACGCTGCCGGCTCGGAGCTGCAAGTGTGAATGGCACTGTGGCTGATGCAGGCGGTCTTTCTCCTGGTGAGTCCCTAAAGTGGGTCCCTAGAATCTTGATGTTTCATGATCTCTGAACTACGCGAACGCGACCGCTCAGCGTTCACGGGCTCTCGAATGGCGGTGCGGAGAATGAGCCACCATGTAGTTGACTTCACATCGTGAGCTGCAGTGCGTTCCTCGAAGGAATGCAGATCCACCTCATCAAGAGCACCCTGGGAGAACCCCTCCACTTGATGCCATGCTTACGGGTCCTCTCAAAAGAGTGATGAGATCGGCTTGAAGAGATTTGATCTCGTCATACGCCTTGTGCTCTTGAGCAGCTCGTCGTGCGTGGATGCATTCTCCATCGCAGTCGGATGTTGATGTAGGCGTTGTTGAAGGTCCCACGGGCGTGCGAGAATGTGTTGCTGCCAAAACTCACGGCGAGCAGCGGCGAGCAACACGAAGAGCGGGAGGCTCGGAACTGCTGGTGGGCCCTGGTCCCTCGGGCAACGGCCCGCAAAACTCCGGCACACGTCCTGGCTTGGTTCGAGGGCGTGCCACCTGACCTATACCTGGTCAGGAAGGTGAAGGATTGCTCCGATTGATTTCCTGCATGGTAAACAAGTATACGTAAAATTTGAGCCGTGACCGGCTCCCAGGTTTCCCTGTGAATTGGCTCCCAGAGCCGATTAACCCATGGTTCTGCATTAGATTTACGATAACATGGGGTTTTGCTTGATCATTACAAGTTAAATCGATCTAAGACAGTTTAATGTTCTCACCACGTAACTGGAACATCCTACACGTAATTGAGCCTGGTATATACAAAAGATGAAGAATACTAATCCTAGAGGAGGCCTAATAACCAACGTAAAGTCAATTACCGGAACAACTTCTCTAGAGCGAGTAAACTACATCCTTATGCACTACTGGATCGTTCAACCCGTTTTTAAGGCCCGACTACGTAGATATCAAACTAAACCTTGGCGAGCAAGGCACAACCATAACAGATCGAATCAGCTAAATAAAGATCAAGCAAGATGCTACCCTCGCACTCGGGAAACAGTGCAAAAGGTAGCGAGGTAACTAGAGGCGGCATAACTTTAGACAATTATAGCGAAAAGCACCGATGCTAGCCTCAACAAATCTATGATAGTAGTGTTACTCGCCATCAACAAGGCTTCAGTACGAGTAACACTAAATAACGCATAAGTAAAAATACTGCCTAGATCGCAAGATGCGATCTAGGCATGACATATTCTACCGAAAGAAACCCTAGAAACAAGGGGTGGCGATGCGTCGAGATTGTGTTTGTTGTGAACGTGATTGTCCTCCTTTTCTTGATAACCTTAGGTACATATTTATAGTCTGGAGACTCTCTACTTTTGGAATAACTCTACAACTCTATCTTTACCTAAACTGAAACGGAACCTAAACTGAAACGAAACCTACTATGATACAAGATACACGGGCAATCTAGCCCAATTCTACGCACTAGGCCGATCCAACAACACGTTGAATATACGCATCTTCCAAGCCCATCTTGATCACGGCCCATCTCCTTCTTTAGCCAAAATATGGCGATAACAGGTTGTTATTCGTAACCATCAATGATTGGCCTGCTCTTAGTAACCTTTCAGGACAGACAAACAAAGGATATAAGGCATGCACCCACTGTTTAGATAAGACCGAAGGTACATATTTGCATAAATGCAAGAAGGTTGTGTACCTGGCGAATCGATGATTTCTTCCGACCAATCATCCCGTAAGAAAGAAAGGCAAGCATTTCAAAGGTGAGGCAGATCACCGGAAGATGATGTATTTGGTATGATCAAGGACATAGAAGTAATCTTTGGAAAGGGTCCCGGCGGTCAATCAGTTCCGAACGACGTCGCTACAGGAAACGCACCCATGTGGAAGAAGAAATCTATATTTTGGGAGCTGCCATATTGGAAAGTCCTCCGTGTCCGCTCTTCAATCGACGTGATGCACGTGACGAAGAATCTCTGCGTGAACCTGCTAGGATTCCTAGGCGTGTATGGGAAGACAAAAGATACACCTGAAGCACGGGAGGACCAACAAATTATGAAAGACCCAAAGAACATGCATACAGATAACAAGACGAATAAAGGCGTCACTTAAGTCGTGCCTATGCTCTTACCAAAGGTAGAAGGAAATCTTTTGAAGTCCTTTAGTATCAAGGTGCCGTCAGGCTTCTCATCTAATATAAAGGGATAATAAATATGGCGAGAAAAGTTCCAAAACCTGAAGTCTCATGATGTCACATGATTATGACGCAGATTGCTTCCGATTGCATTGAGGGGCTTCTAGGAAAATGTTCGAGTACCCATTGTGAAGCTGTGTGCATTCCTCAATGCAATATCTCAGAAGGTAATCAATCCAGATATTCTGCCAAGGTTACAGAAGGATGTGGTACAATGTCTTGTTAGTTTTGAATTGGTGTTCCCACCATCCTTCTTCAATATTATGACGCATCTCCTGGTTCATCTAGTGGAAGAGATTGCCATTCTCGTTCCGGTATTAGCGAAGAAGGCATTCCAGGTGTCGTAGTTGTCGGGATCCCACTGGGGATCCATCCGCTGCTCCGGCGTGAGCTCGTGGTAGAAGTGGTTTGTGATGGCCGCCTGGCGTGCGGAACCTTGAGGGCGGGAGGGCAGAACCCCTCGGCCTCGGCATCCAATGCCGTGCCGGTACCGATGGACAAGGGTAGTTGGGCGCCTGGTACTCGGTCTCCTCGAGGGTCGAATGGCCCGATGGCGTTGTCCATTGTTCTAAGAGAGGAAGGTGTGGATGTGGATAGCCATGACACGATCACCCTAAATATAGAGGAAAGGGCGGAAAACTTGGCGTGAAGCTTTGGGAAATGGCGGAAATATCTTTAGTCCCGGTTAGTGACTACATCCGGACTAAAAGCTCTAGTAGAAAGGAAAGGGCGAAAACTTTGCGGGAAGAGGTGGAAATGGCAGAAAATATTTTTAGTCGGTTTGTGACTACATCCGGACTAAATGTCTTGAACAATGATCATGTTTGAAAAACCTTCACAAAATGACCTATCATGTTCGAGGTTTCATGGCTTTTCGGTCCAAATGACCGATGTTATGTCTGAATCACGGCATAGTTTGTGATGTTGTGCCCATATTATGCATGTGTGTGGAAATTGGTATGGAGAACAATGTTGCAGAGGAAGTTTTCCTTTTTATGCAAGAAAAGCCCTTTTCCATTTTTCCGGCGCAAAAAGCGAGTCGTTTTGTGAAGTAACCACCAAAATGCCGTTTCACAATGCTACCGTCCATTTTCCTAAAATACTAGACCACCTTACATGGACTATCTCCCACCGGTACATCTCAAACCTTTTCGTCCATCCGGGTAAAAGGACAAATGTCTGCCGAATCGGTAGGAAGTGGGTCCGGTTTGTACTACGTACATGATCTATCGCCTGTGATTTTTGAAAAATCATTTTAGACTCAATATGTGGTTTCTTCAGAGATCCAATGCAAGTTCTAACGATGCTCGTCCCCTATCTTCATGCACATCGGTTCGACCATAGTTAGAAATTCAGATAATTCAAAACGGGCATAATAAATTCAAAAAAAATCCGAACAATGAAAATCCTTCGCGTGGTGTCATATTATATTACATAGTTGAAAGGAAAAATACCAGACTTGGTATATTGATCATGTTTCGAAAAAACCTTCACAAAATGACCTATCATGTTCGAGGTTTCATGGCTTTCGGTCCAAATGACCGATGTTATGTGCTGAATCATGGCATAGTTTGTGATGTTGTGCCCATATTATGCATGTGTGTAGACATTGGTATGGAGAACAATGTTGCAGGAGAAAATGGTTTTGAATTATTTATTTAAATCCAAACACTTTTTATGTTTAAAGTTTTTCTAAATTCCAAATTAATATTAAAAATATATAAGTTAATTCATTTTTAATTGTAAATGGTTCATATTTTAAATGGGTACATTAATTATTTTTAAAATGAAAATGTTTTGAATTATTTATTTAAATCCAAACACTTTTTATGTTTAAATTTTTCTAAATTCCAAATTAATATTCAAAAATATAAGTTAATTCATTTTAAAGGTTACATTAATTATTTTTAAAAATAGAATATGTTTTTGAATTATTTATTCAAATCCATACACTTCTTATGTTTAAAGTTTTCTAAATTCCAAATTGATATTAAAAATATAAGCTAATTCATTTTTAATTGTAAATGGTTCATATTTTAAATGGTTACATTAATTATTTTTTAAAGCAGAAAATGTTTTTGAATTATTTATTTAAATCCAAACACTTTTTATGTTTAAATTTTTCTAAATTCAAATTAATATTCAAAAATATAAGTTAATTCATTTTAAAAGGTTACATTAATTATTTTTAAAAATAGAATATGTTTTTGAATTATTTATTTAAATCAAACACTTCTTATGTTTAAAGTTTTTCTAAATTCCAAATTAATATTAAAAATATATAAGTTAATTCATTTTAATTGTAAATGGTTCATATTTTAAATGGTTACATTAATTATTTTTAAAATGTAAAATGTTTTTGAATTATTTATTTAAATCCAAACACTTTTTATGTTTAAATTTTTTCTAAATTCCAAATTAATATTCAAAAATATAAGTTAATTCATTTTAAAAGGTTACATTAATTATTTTTTAAAAATAGAATATGTTTTTGAATTATTTATTCAAATCCATACACTTCTTATGTTTAAAGTTTTTCTAAATTCCAAATTGATATTAAAAAAATATAAGCTAGTTCATTTTTAATTATAAATGGTTCATATTTTAAATGGTTACATTAATTATTTTTTAAAACAGAAAATGTTTTTGAATTATTTATTTAAATCCAAACACTTTTTATGTTTAAATTTTTTCTAAATTCCAAATTAATATTCAAAAATATAAGTTAATTCATTTTAAAAGGTTACATTAATTATTTTTAAAAATAGAATATGTTTTTGAATTATTTATTCAAATCCATACACTTCTTATGTTTAAAGTTTTTCTAAATTACAAATTGATATTAAAAAAATATAAGTTAATTCATTTTTAATTGTAAATGGTTCATATTTTAAATGGTTACATTAATTATTTTTTAAAACAGAAAATGGTTTTGAATTATTTATTGAAATCCAAACACTTTTTATGTTTAAAGTTTTTCTAAATTCCAAATTAATTATCATTTAAAAAACAATACAAATTTAAACCCCAAAATAAAAAATAAGGCGGGAAGAGAGAGAAAATACCTGAAATTTTTTGAAAACAGGGGAATATGTCCCGGTTGGAGCCACCAACCGTTACTAAAGACCCCTTGCGCACCAACCCTTGGGCTGCTGAAAATATTGGAGTATAGGTCCCGGTTGGTGGCTCCAATCGGGACGTATAACCCTTTAGTCCCGGCTGGAGCCACCAACCGGGACTAAAGGTCCTTTGGTTATAACTGGGTGCCCCTCCTCTTCTTCTTCCCCATCTCCCCTCCTCTTCTCTTCGCGACGACGCCACCAGTCGCCTGCCCGCCACGCCCTACCGCCGCCCGCCCAAGCGTGCAGAAGCCTCGCCGCCCGAGGCTTCTCCTTGAAGGAATCGCCCGCCACTCCCAATCGCCGCCGACCCTCGAGCTCGATCGCCGCCGATTCGTCGGCTCCGACCTCGCCTCGCCTCGACACCACCACCGCACACTGTATGCTGGTCCTCGTGGACCCTCTCTCGCCCCTCTCGCTCTGGTTCATCCTCCCTGTCGACCACCGCCACCACTCTCCGCCACCGCCGCCGTGCTCTCTCCGGTGACCTTTTGGAGGCGGCCGCTACTCTTTGGCTCGCCTCAACCTCCTCTCTAACGCAGCAAGCACGCGCCTAGATCGCCTAACGCCGTTCCCGATCACCGTCCTGCAAGCCACCGCCCGGTGACGTCACCCGTGCATCAGCGCGACCCAGCCAGGGAGCCACTTTGCCTGCATGGCTTTCCTATGTGGCCTCTGGCCCACAGGTCAGCGTCTCTGGCTAGCCCCAGCCCGAGTGAAAAATGCCCCCCTGAACCACTTTTGCTTGTGTGGCTGCTGAGGTGGCTCCGGGCCCCTCTGTCAGTCACTGTGGGTAGGTTTGCCTGCGGTGTAAAAAGTTTAACCAGCTTTTAATAATTTCAGAAATAATTATAATCTTATAAATTCAATAACTTTTAATCTATAAGTCATAAAATATGAATAATATATCAAAATGTTCAGAAAAATGAAACCTAGCTATCTAAGCTATAATCATGCATTGTTCAACAACTTAAATTACAAGTTTAATTAGAAGAACAAATCCACCCCTCTCATGTGTTCCGGAGTTTCTCCGAGTTAGGGTTTTCACCCCTCGGAACCCCGATTAAATCTTCGAGCATTTCTTAGGGTTACATTCCAATGCAAATTAACTTGTCATATCATCATACTTGCTTGAGCATTGCATCGATGCCATGTGTTGATTGTTTCCCTTTCTTTTTGGTGTTTGGATTATTAGGTTTATTATTAGTTAGGTATTATTAGGTTTATTAATTAGTTTGGTATTATTGGTCTTCGGCCCCACTGGTCAGTCACTGTGGGTAGCCCTAGACCCGATTCACATTTTCAAGCAACTTAGGTGCATGTGGGTTCGACGATGTGCCTATCTACTACACGGTTTCCCTTTCTCTTCATTTTTATTATTGTGTATGTATATATTAGGGTTTATCTGAATTAGGGTTTATATCTCTCAACACCGTACTTAACTTTCTCCTTTAGCCGCTTTGACTTATTCGTTTTTCCACCTATGCAGAAAATATGGACCCACACGTCAGAGACGAAGAAAAGGAAGAGTTGATCCAAGGTGTGATCCGTGGGGAAGATAATTTAGACGTATCAACGTTCGAACAACTCGGTGAGGGTGATCCTCTTTACCGGAGTAGACAACTTGTTTGAGGTTGAAGGTGTTGCCTTCCATGAGGGAGAAAGCGATGCCTTGTGTAATCGAGAAGATGACCGCTCCGGAGGTGCATGTAATATAAATCAATTCATTAATTAATCATCTGCTATCTATATAGAAATAGTAACAACGATCTTTCTTCTTTTAGCCCTCCGATCGAAGGAATCTCTTGAAAAAAGAGCGAGGCCCAACCAAAAAGTTACAAGACCATGAGAGGTTCAGGATCGAAGATGTCGGCGAAGACGGCAGTAAGCTCCCGGTTGTCGCAACCAAATTTGTGGCACAATGCGGAGTAATCGTTAGGACTTAATCCCGATCACCATTAGAAATTGGAATAGGCCTGCTAATGCGGATGAAGAGGAACATGTTTATTTGTCCCTAACCACACCAAAGATTTCTTGTGGAAGAGGCTCATGGTTAATTTCAAACTACGAAGATAGAGCTGGATCCAAATACGGAGGATCCAGTTGAGGACGCTTACAACATGGGAGAGCCATGGAGGCTAAGGTCGGGAGTGGGCTTTGAAGAAGATGGCCCAGTGTTTCACCAACTGGAAGAAAAGATTGCACCTTGACTATGTCGTGAAAAGAAGACTCGATTTCAAGAATATTCGGTTTGAGAAGATAAAACCATTCGGGATGAGTTTGTGGAATACAAGAAATCGAAAAATCTAAGAAAATGTCTGAAACGAATAATTTGAATGCAGCTAAGAAGAAGTATCACCATACTATGGGGCAAGGTGGCTCTGAGGTTGGCATTCCTAAGTGGGAGAAACTTGAGCAGAATGCGTGATAAAAATATCACCCTGCAGATGCGATTGGGTAGAACGTGCAAGGAATTGGTTTTACGGGCATGGGGCACGTTGGACTCGGAAGGAGGTGTATATATAACATACGACATAAAGAAGACCCTTGCCAATCGAGAGGATCGGAAAAGCGATAAAGGTCAAAAGATGGGGACTTCATTCCGATAGAGAATGATGAGCTCACTCGCTTGGAAATAAGGAACATGATGAGCGAACACGAGGCACAAGAGGCTCCCAATCATGGAGGACTGGTTTCAAGAGAGGAAGAAATATCACGATAGAAAGGACGGGCGGTTGAAGCGAAAGTCGAAAAGAGCGAATGCGTTTAATTGAAGAACGATTAAAGCAACAACAAGATGAAATTAACACACTTAAAGAGCAAAGTACTACCGCCCATCTCAAAGACACCGCATTCGATGCTACCGCCTATCGAATAATCGAAAAGCGTGTGGCTTCCACCGAGGTCCCGGTGATGACAATGGCGATGTCGATGATGCACCGACGATGGCTCATGTTGGCTACCTAGTGGATGATATCACGGAGATGACACATCGCGAGCTACATGTCAAAGTTGTGAACATATCAATGAAGGTGGCGGTCGGCTATGCCTTACCAATTGGACCCACACCAACTTACCACCGCGTCCGGTTCCGGAGGGCTACGCTGTTGTCGGCGTGGATGAAATCATGCCCACCTTTGAGGTTTTGGATCTTCACTACCGCTGGTGAAGGGGATGTGGATCTTTGGGTGACGCAAAAACGTCACCATTCTATGGCAAGGATTGTATCGTGCTTCAAATCACACGCCAAGGCCATCTTCGCCGCCTCACCGTCTCACCGAATTAGGTCGCCGCCATGGCAGCCGTCTTCGCCTCACCCGCTTCGCCTCACCAATCTCGGTGCAGCCATCGCCCGGGAGCCATCGCCGCGCCTCGGGATAAAAAGCGTGGCGTCTCGCTCATCGTCGTGGCGATCGCCAAACGTAAACAAGAGCCTCTTCCAAAAGTACCAACGTTCCTCCCAAGAGAGCTTATGATGTCTTGAAGAGGAGATCGCGCGATCGTTGATGCGGAAACGACAAGCCGCTAAGTCGAGGCGGCCGAAAGAGCCAGATCCCAAAGACCAAAGAAGAAAAAGCCAAAGTGTTGAAAATGCTAAAGAATCTTCATCAACCCGAGCCAAAGCTGTCATCAGACTATGAGCGTTCTATTCTCAAGTCACATGCGGCACAAAAAGCCTCGAAGAACAATACTGATGCAAGCGGTAAATCTGTTGCCCAGCTCGAAGAACAAGCAAAATAGACTTGCGCCCCTCTCAAGGTGATTTCTCAAACCAATGTGGGGTCGAGCAAATATGGGGCCGAAGAGCAGTATGATCCAGAGGTAGTTGCACAATACGGAGAAGCTGCCGCTGCTCAAGGTATGAGTATTGCCTAGTACTTATCCCAGTTAGAGTTCTTCCCCGTGAGTGAAGTAGCATACAAATACCAGTACGGAAAACCTCTCGTCAAACCTGAGGAGGTAAACAATCTTCCAACAAAATGCGAAGATTGCATAACTGTACATGCATGCCACAAGGGTCGGGGCTAACTGGATAGTGCTGAGGGTTACAAAAAAGCATCATGGGAAAGATAAGGATGACATGATATCCATTGAATTTGATGAACTATTTCAATTATTCAATCAAGACGCCTTGGACAAATCGATCATGAGTGCCTATTGTCTGTAAGTACTAATTATGTAATTAATTTAGTCTCCAGCTATATTATTTTGTTTATTGCATGTATATAATCATACTGTAATATGCAGAATGAAGATTCTCGAATGCAGCAGAGGACAAATCTATGACATTGTCTTCATTGACCCATATTGGGTTCATGAAGCTAATCTCAAAATAAGCCCCCAGGATACGGAGGATAATATAGTACACGCGTTAAGGTTTCAAGAAACCAAAAGGGAAATACTATTTCCTTACAACTTCCAGTGAGTGTTATTGTCTTGTATACACTTTCTATTTCGCTTACTCGATGTTAAGTATATAATTTATTAGTTCCGCATTCGCAGTACCACTATTCTCATTAATCATTCAAATTGACAAAGGGCGTGTACTAGTCATGGACTCAAACATAAACCCTTGAGACGTGGAAGGACATGCGATACTTCTCCAGCGTAATTCTAATCATTACGACACTATATCGGCAGCGTTGAATTTTATGATATCAAGTACTTAATAACTTATTTTATTCGCTTTCTCGCCGGCGTTTGGAAGCAGTTCACCAAGAAGGCTAGGGGTGTTTGAAAGAGGATCTTACATTTCAACCACTAGATGTAAGCACCACTAGCTATATCCACGCATCTCTTTGATTCTAGTTTTGATACTGTTATTATCATGCTTGATTATTATTTTGATTGAACTCTATTCTCGTAAAGTGCCCGAGGACCGGTAACAATCTATGTGGATACTATGTATGAGTTCATCCGGCAGACGGGATGAGAAGGGCAGAAATTTAGAGCAACTCCACGTCGTAAACAATTTCTATAGTTTTTAATTACAATCAAATTGTGTTTAGTTTCATATTCATATAGGTGACTCCTTTTTAAATCAGATCGAGCGTCTACGGACGGTCTTACGCCAAAGGATCGACACGAGCAATTCAGGAGGAATTGGCGGGATTCTTGGATGCGAAGTCCTAAACACACAGGAATACTACTCGGTGTGTATAGACAACAGAATTGTAAAAATAGCAACTTTCAAAAAATTGGCGGTAGCATCGAATAGCAACTTTTGTATGTAGTGCATGAACTCGATCCGTGTATTGAATGTAATGTTGTCATGATGATCTTGTGTAATATAAGGTTCCTTCGTTGATAAGTGCAAAACACTAAATAAACAATAAAACAACCTAAATGAATTCTCGCCGGCACAAAAATGGCGAAAATCTTTGCCTGACAACAAAATGTGCCAAATGAATTCTTCGCGCAGAAATGACAAATCTGCCACAAGCGCAAGTTATTAGTCCCGGTGTTACGAACCGACTAATGCTCCACCCTCGCGCCCGATGCCGCCACGCAGCCCCATTTGTCCCGGTTGGTGGGGCAACCGGGACTAATGGTTAGAGCATTAGTCCCGATTGCCCCGTCCCGGTTGGGCAACCGGGACTAATGACCCTTACCAACCGGGACGCATGGGCCCTTTTCTACCAGTGCCCATCATTGCCGTCGAAACAGATCCCTTGCACGTACGGCCAAGGGCGCATAGCAACTACAAGAGTGTCCTTCAATCGCCATGAACCCTAACACGAGGTGCCGCTAGGACGGAGTAAATTAAAAAAAAAACCACAATTGGGGCAAGGATTTGATGTTGGATGATGTCTTTAATAAAGGCGGTGTGCATATCAACCGATGTAGAGGCCTGGGTTTTACTCCCCTTTTTGAAATAAAAAATTAGGACAAGGGTAACAACCCTTCACAAAAAAAACACCAAAAAACATGCTTATGGGTGGGTGTTTATTACCCTAGCCCCAATTATGATGATTTTTTGTAATTTACTTCGCTAGGACAAAAAGGCAATGGAGAATTAGAGGAGGCAATGTTTTAAATAGATGGCTATTTAAAACAAACAGAAAACAAAAAAAGACAAAGAAAACAGAAAAAAGAGAAGAGAAAACAGAAAAAGTAAAATAAAAGGTGCTAATGGGCTGGTCCAACGTCCGCGTGAGTGAAATGGATAAACGCGCGCCTTGAGCAGCAAATAGCTTTTGTTTGACTTGTGGCATATATGTAGATATTCAAAAGCCCAAGCAAGGCAGTCTTGGATAGTTTTGGATTTGATGAACCCATATTGGTTTTTGCTCACAATGGGGATGATAACATTCTGAACTCTGTTAGCAATCAGTTTGGTGATGATTTTGAGTGCCATACTAACAAGAGAGATGGGCCTGAAATCAGCGGGTCTGCATGGGTGCTGTGTCTTGGGTATGAGAGTAATGTATGCAGTGTTGATGCTAAGCAGGTCTAGTGAGCCATTGTAGAATTGATCACATAGATTGTAAAAATGGTGTTTCATGATGTGCTAGTATTTTTAAACATGCCATTGAATCCATCTGGCCCAGGTGATTTATCAGGTGGCATATGCTTGATGATATCATCAATTTCCTCATGATTAAAAGCAGCATCCACTTCTGTTAGGTCTTGTGGGGTGATCATGTCATCCAGATCAAATTGCATATTAGTATCAATGGATATACCTAGTCTCTCTCTGAAGGAGTTCCAAAGTAGAGCAACTTTATGGTCATGTTTAAGTAAAGTGGCCCCCTGATCATTAGTAAGTGTGGATATGAAATTGTGTCTGTAGTTTTTGGTAGCTATAGAGGGAAAGAATTTGGTGTTTTCATTACCCATTTTGGCCCATCTGATATTTGCTCTCTTCCTCCAGTAAATTCTTTTGGCTTCCAGCATCTTGTACTGGTGGTTTTTGACAATATTCCTGAAGTTTTTTTCCTGGACAGTCAGCAGTCTCTGTTCCTCCAGTACATCCAACATGGATAGGACAAAGCTGCGGTTGCTAATAATTTTTTTCCAGGTTTGATAGGTTTTTGCTCCATTTTTTGATGCCCTGTCTGAGGCTTTTGAATCTGGCAGCAATGTCTTGTGTAGCATTTTTGTATGGGCCTCTGTTGATCCAGCAACTGTTCACAATGTCAGTGAGACCCTCAAATTCCATCTAGTGTTCCTCAAATCTAAAGATATTGGATCTTGGAATGTCAGTGCCAATATTAATGATGATGGGAATATGATCAGATCCCAGTCTGTCCATGGGAGTAGCAATGGTGTTGGGGTACTCAGTTATCCATTTGTGTGATGTAAAGATCCAATCCAGCTTCTCAAGAAGTGGTTCTGCTTGCATATTGGACCAAGTGAATGCTCTCCCCTTTAGTGGTATTTCCTCAAGGTCATGTTCCTGAATGATGGCATTGAAGTTATTTATATTGGCAATATTACCTCCAGGCCTGTTCCTATCTTCAGTGCTTCTTATCATGTTGAAATCACCCATAACCATCCATAAATCAAATGCTGATGAATCAAGTTTCATAAACCATTCAAAGAATTGATGTCTTCCTTCATTAGTGCATGGTGCATAGATATTGGTAAGGTACCATGTTTGTGCAGTCAGATAACATTCAAATTTGATTATCATTTGGAAGTGAGATTGGCTGATAATTTTCCCATTAAATTGTGCACCATTCTAAATAATAATATGACCACCAGAGTTTCCCAGAGATGGTTGGTATGCAAATTGGTTTAATCTTCTGGGATAGAATTTCCTGATGTAGCTACTGTCAAAGTTCTCCCTCTTTGTTCCTTGCAACCATATTATGTTACAATTGCTTTGGTTTATTTTATCAGCAAGATCATCACATCTATCCTGTGAGTAGATTCCTCTAACGTTCCAATCCATAATAAAGATTGTTCTATTCATGTTTAACTGAATTATGGTGATTGTCATGGTGCCAGGTACTGGCATCCAAAGTGGGATATGGTCTGTGAGCAGTGGACCATGTGATCATGTTCCAAATGGTAGCAGGCTTATATGTGGTGTTGGGGGGAGGTGTATAACAGGAGATCATGATGATTACATGCAGTAGTATTCAAGTGGAGCCACACAAGCATATTATAACCCATAACATAAATAAGTCTGTATTGCCAAATAAAGATAACATCCAGGGAACAGATAATTCTGATACAATAATAAAACTTGGGATAGTTTAACTGATAATAAAAGCTAAGATAGATAGTAGTTCAGCTGTTGCCTACCAAAACTCACCGGCGAGCAGCGACGAGCAACACGAAGAGCCGGGAGGCTCCCAGAACTGCTGGTGGGCCCTGGTCCCTCGGGCAACGGCCCGCAAAACTCCGGCACACGTCCTGGCTTGGTTCGAGGGCGTGCCACCTGACCTATACCTGTTCAGGAAGGTGAAGGATTGCTCCGATTGATTTCCTGCATGGTAAACAAGTATACGTAAAATTCGAGCAATGACCGGCTCCCAGGTTTCCCTGTGAATCGGCTTCCAGAGCCGATTATCCCATGGTTCTGCATTATATTTACGATAACATGGGGTTTTGCTTGATCATTACAAGTTAAATCGATCTACGACAGTTTAATGTTTTCACCACGTAACTGGAACGTCCTACACGTAACTGAGCCTGGTATATACAAAAGATGAAGAATACTAACCCTAGAGGAGGCCTAATAACCAACGTAAAGTCAATTACCGGAACAACTTATCTAGAGCGAGTAAACTACGTCCTTATGTACTACTGGATCGTTCAACCCGTTTGTAAGGCCTGACTATGTAGATATCAAACTAAACCTTGGCGAGCAAGGCACAACCACAACAGATCAAATCAGCTAAATAAAGATCAAGCAAGATGCTACCCTCGCGCTTGGGAAACAGTGCAAAGGTAGCGAGGTAACTAGAGGTAGCATAGCTCAAACAAGTATAACGAAAAGCACCGATGCTAGCCTCAACAAAATCTATGATAGTAGTGTTACTCGCCATCAAAAAGGCTTCAGTACGAGTAACACCGAATAACGCATAAGTAAAAATACTGCCTAGATCGCAAGATGCGATCTAGGCAGCATGACACTTACCCGAAAGAAACCCTAGAAACAAGGGGTGGCGATGCGCCGAGATTGTGTTTGTTGTGAACGTGATTGTCCTCCTTTTATTGATAACCCTAGGTACATATTTATAGTCCGGAGAATTTCTATCTTTGGAATAACTCTACAACTCTATCTTTACCTAAACTGAAACGAAACTTAAACTGAAACGAAACCTACTATGATACAAGATACACGGGCAATTTAGCCCAAATCCTCGCACAAGGCCGATTCAACAACACGTTGAATATACGTATCTTCCAATCCCATCTTGATCACGGCCCATCTCCGTCTTTGGCCAAAATATGGCGATAACACATGCCCCCCTGGTTTTGGCAATAATAATTCCAAAACCACTCTGTGTTTTTTTTTTCTTCTTCTCCCCTCTCTTTTTTTTGTATCGGGTTGCGCGTTGACAGAATGTGTTGCAGAACAAGATCGTCACGCTACCCCTTCATCATGATGCCCTGTCTTCTCAACTCCTTCGCAGTGCATGATTTGACGATTTGGCAGCACATTCTGGGAAACCGCTATGGCATTGAACCGTCTCTCCACTATTCCCCTTATTTAAATTAAATGCGAGCAGTCAGTCCCCATCTTCCTCCAGTAGCCAGAAACCCCTCTTCCTCCGCCGAAAAAACCCTCCTCCTCCGCCATGGCCTCTTCCTCTTCCGCCCGTTCCTCCCAGTCTTCCAACAACATCAGTGACCGAGAGCCGACGCCAGAGCACCCACCACGGGCGTCTGATACTTCGCCCACAATGGTGGGACGAAGGGATTGGTATTTCGTCTGGTCGGAGGACGATCGTCCTGATCGACGGCGAGGAGAGCCTACGCCTCGTTGACGGGAACCGGAGGCGAAGCAGCAACGACGCTGGTCTTGGGACGGCGTCGAGTCCTCCGACGAGGAGGAATCGGAGGAGGACACCTCCTCCGACAGTACCGCCGGCGAAGCGCTTCGCGCCGGGTCCAGCGACACAAGACGATGAGGACGAGGAGGCCCAGCTTCTTCAAAGCGACAACGCGAAGATGACGCGGCGGCCGAAGACAATGAACAAGACGGCGGCAATGGCGGCGATCTCGGCCTTTAGATTAGGAACCAGTAGTAGTAGTAAGCTCCCTTTTGTAATCAATAATCCTTTTGAATGAATGAAAATCTGTTTCCCGAAGATTGTCTTTTTCGCCCTAATTTTGCCGATAGCCACAATAGGTCGATGCTCCAGAAGCCGATGACACTGTATCGGCTTTAATCATACTGCATTCATACAGTCAAACAAGTCAAATCGCAAAGAGTCGATGACCACGCATCGGCTTTCCCCAAAAAACGTTGACAGGGTCAAAACTTGGTCGCATATTTAGGCAAATCAAAACGGTCACTTCTTAGTTTCAAACGGTAACCTGCGACCTCCTTCAAAAAGGGCGACCTAGATCTCCAATTGCCCACCGACCAGATCGAGCTCACAGCAACAAGAACCCTCAATCCTCAACTGCATAGATCCATCCGCCGGCAAACTAGATGGCGGAATCGTCCAACACCAATCCAGAGGTCTCCGGTCTGAAGGTACGCCTACTCCTCGCAGTCTGAACGCGATGTCAGAATTTAATGGCGAACACCTGAATTAATGCCTTTATTCCACCATTTAAAATTTCTAGGTTTCAGACATCCTGCTGCCGCATCCTTCTCTCCCAAATTACCTCTGTCTTGGCCCTCGTACAGATTCTAGTCCTGCCCATCTGATTTCTTGCGAAGCAAATAGAATCCCCTTCGTAAGCCAAGACCTAGATCTGAACTCTTGGGCCGACTGCTTGCGAGCCTGGCCTAATCCCCCCGAACATTGGGTTTCTTGGTTCAGTAGGGTAGCTAGAGCTTACCAATCCCAATGGGAAACTACGGGAATAGCCGATGCCTTGCATCTATCATTGTCTCCTCTTGAGAAACACGAGAATCTTCTCAAAACCATCGGCTATTTCTGGTCTGACGCTCTGAACTGCTTCATGTTCGGTCATGGCCCCATGTCACCAACTCTGTTGGATGTGGTGATGATTACTGGTCTGGATGTTACATCACCCAGCCCTCTCGCTTTAAACCCACCAAAGTCCCTACAAACTGTCTTCTAAAACAGACTGCACGAACTGGGGTGCTTACCTCCAACGCCATATGAAAACAAAGGGCCCTGTCACGGAGAAAGAACACACAGCCTTCCTCAACTTCTGGCTAGAACATTTCATATTCTGTGGCCCTTCCCTTGCTCCAACCAAGAACTACCTCTCCCTAGCCCATGAACTGGCCAAAGGTACTCAACTTGGCCTCGGCAAACTGTTCCTTGGAGAAGTCTATTGATACCTCCAATTGATGTCTGCAATTGTTCTCTCGTGTAGCAGTCAAAACAGTGGTCCTTGGTGGTTTATTCAGCTATGGGCTCAATGTATTTTCAAAATCACATCCCAAACTTCCCCTTTTGGCTGCACCTTTCCGGATGTAAAGGGAAGCATCCGATGCACCAGCTATGGCCAAGCTTTGTATCGACCAGGCGAGAAGCGACCTCAGAGGCATCCAAATGGTTCAAGACTTTCTTCCAAGGCACTGACAACCCTACCTTCTTCCCTTACATGGAGGAATCGAACACTTTGAAAATCCACTCTCCTTCAGTGGACAATTTTGCCGATGACACTAGAACTCGGCTCTTCTCCACCGTGATTCGTCCTGTTTCCTTCCAGTTGGCATGAGTACGTCCAATGAATAATCAAACCAGATGCGAATTCTACCGGCCAGTAGTGGCTCGCCAATTTGGCCTTGGACAAGTAGCTCCCCACTTCTTTCTCCATCACCTTACAGAGAGCAGAGCCGACCTGCCTGATCCTCTCACCAGCCAAAGGTGTTATTCCTTTTTTGATGCTCTGACCATCCCAATTCCCAACGACCTCACCTTTGCCTCATCCACCGATGGCTTTGAAGACTGGTGGTCGATGTGGAAGACTCACGCCTGAGAGCTCGGGACCGTTCTGAAACAGTTCGGCGATTATGACATCCCGTGAAGGTACCACTACTTGCAAATTTTCTTGATGCGACTTGCAATTGATCCTTTTATTAATCCATTATTTCTCTTTGCAGCAACAAGATGGCCCGAGCCTACGCACGATGATGGATCCCCTTCGAGTTCTTTCCGCCACTCTGTGGTTCTTTTACGCAAAACTCGCCACCTCTAAAAAGGTCATAATGCGTAAACAGCCGATATCACCACAATCGGCTTCCAAGAACCAAAGAACCTCTAAGCCAGCTGCCCCGAGTTCCAACTAAAACAAGAACGACGGAGGAAGGTAGCTGGAGAAGACCTTAGCCGGAGCCCTTCTCCGAGCTCGCATGTAGGGTGATCTATGCCTTGGTCGATTCTTGTCATTCTTCCATCTTTGCGGACCGCTTGTGCTCACCGGTTCTCCTTTACAAGCTTCGTCGAAGACACCTCCAGCGAGAACACCGGACCAATCGAGGAGAACTAGGCCCAACGGATTACGAGAGGACCAACACACCGAACCAGCGATTCACCACCACCGGCTTCCAGGAAAAGGTCGGCTCCTGAACCTGCCGCCCCCCGAGCACCAGTCGAGGCGGGGCCAACTACGGGTCCCAAGAGAGCTCGCAAAGGACCACAAGCTTCTTCGTCGAGCCAGGAGGTTTCGAAAATCACCACCCTTCATAATCTTACTACTTGTTTCCTTTTGTCTGCCGATTTATCATCATTTACATCGGCTAAGAACACCTTTCATGCAGAATCGACGCGTTTCGATGGGAAGCTGGAAGGCCGACGCCGGATCTGGGAATCCCCGAAGGTGCAGATGAGACGGCTACCACTCTGTCCAAGCCTCCAGCGACCACACAAAAACCGATGGCCTCCTCATCGGCTATCCCCTCAATCTTAGGAGAGGTACGTTTAGGTTCTTCCGGCTCATCCTTACACGTTTGGATGTATACTGACGCTTTTCTGGCTGCCAGAGTTGTGATATTTCAGGTTTTCTGTCGTTCGACCCTGAATCCATCGAACCAACTCTCTCCGTTGCTGCTGATAAACCACAAGTCAGGGCTGTTCCACCTCAATTCCATCGTCTCAAAGCCCTGCTGTCCTCCCCAATCGAAGAGCTGATCGAGGGTTCTGAGGAGGTGAAGAGTCTGGCTGAAATAAAAGACCAACTCCGATGGCGTTGCGGTGAAGCTTTGGCCGGTTGTAACTGTCTTTCTACGGCCAAGGGTGAAGCTAGCTCGCGAGAGGATCGATCTGCGCCTAACTCCCACCGAAGCCAATATCGGACAGATGCCAGCAGCTCAACGAGAAAAAGGCGTCTCTGGATGCCAAAACTGACACCTCTGTCAATGCCGCCGAGCTCGCATCCTTGAAAAGGGAGTTGGAAGATCTTGAAGAGAAGGTCCGGGCGACTAAACAGCTCATTCGTGCTAAAGAAGAATCCATCGCCCGCTCCCAAGACGAAGCAGAAAGCCTCAAAGCTCAAATGAAGACCGATCTGGGAGAAATACGTGCCCTGAACAAACAGCTAGTGACGGGCAAGGACGAAGACGACGAAGCCGAGATCGCCGAGGTGGATCATGTCCGTGCTGACGCCCTCCACGCCTTCGAAGCATTTCTTCAGTAGCTTGTATGTGCAAACTGGCACCTGTTTGTAACATGTGTGAACCTCTAGAGCCGATGACCGTGCATCGGCTATATATTTTGTTTTATTCGCCGATTTCCGCCGCCCCACATTACCGTCCAACGTCTCACGTGCTTTTACTTGGCCGATTTCATGTATCGCCCCAAGTTCTTGTCCATCATCCCACATGCTTGGGAAATATTTCTTGAGATGTTGACCGTTGACCGCCACTGGGAATTTCACGCCGTCCAGCTCCTCGAGCATGTATGCGTTTCCTCTTAAAACTTGATCGACCCTGTACGACCCGTGCCAATTTGGAGACCATTTACCATATGTTGCATCCTTAGTCCCCAACGGCAACACAGCTTCCCATACCAGATCACCAACGTGGAACTCCTTTGGCTTCACTTTCTTGTTATATGCACGAGCTACCTTGGCCTTGTTCTCTTTGATTTTCTCAAGTGACCACAGCCTGAGCTCGGTTAAATCCTCAACACTGTCACTCATCAGGGTTGCGTATTCTTCAGTCGTTAGATCGTTCTGAAAAGTGACACGTCTCGATCCAGCTGTAATTTCCCAGGGCAATACGGCTTCCTGTCCATATACTAGATGGTATGGCGAGGTTTTTATCGCTCCATGGCATGACATGCGATAAGCCCATAACGCTTCTGATAAAACCTCGTGCCAGCGCCTAGGGTGCTCATCGACTTTTCTCTTGATAAGTTTGATGAGGCTCTGGTTGGATGCTTCAGCTTGCCCATTTGCCTGAGCATAGTATGGAGATGATCTGATCAGCTTGATCCCCGTGTCCTCACAGAACTTTCTAAACTCGTGAGAAATGAAGACCGAGCCTCCATCGGTCGTGATAGTTTGGGGAATCCCGAATCTATGGATGACATGTTCTTTCACAAAGTTGATAACATCCTTTGAGTTTACTGACTTCATCGGGACAGCCTCCACCCATTTAGTGAAATAATCGATGGCCAAAATCCACATGTGGCCTTTGCTTGATGGAGGTTGATTTTGCCGATCATATCCATGCCCCAACCGGAATGGCCAAGGCTTGATGATGGGGTTCATTCCGACGCTGGTACCATCTGAATTTTCCCAAATTTCGACATGCTTGACACCCTTTGTAGTACTTGAAACAGTCCTCAAACATGGTGGGCCAATAAAACCACGATCGCTGATCAACCACTTCATCTTGTGAGCTGATTGGTGAGTTCCACAGCGCCTTGTACCTCGTGTAGGAGCCGATTGGCCTCATTGTCCCCAGACATTTGAGCAATAATCCTTCCAGTCCTGTAAAACATGTCATCCCCTATAAGCACATACTTCATGGCCTTGTACCTTATCCGCTTAGGTGCCCCGAGCGAATCCTTCAAGTAATTGAAGATATCGGCTCTCGATCGTCGACTTCGAGAATCAGACGAACATCGGCTCCTTCTGCTACATCCTTGTAGCCTGAAGCCATTTGTGCAAGATCATTTGCCTCTGTATTCTGCGACCGCGGGATCCAGGTGAAGTTTATGTACCGAAACTGCGCCATCAGCTCACGGCAGTGCAACCATAATGGGAAGAGGGACTCGCTCTCACACTTGTACTCCTCCGTGAGTTGGGAAATCACCAACTTGGAGTCTCCAAAATTTCCACCGCTTCCGCTCGAGGAGTAACTCCATTCCCTTGCGTATCGCCTCGTACTCAGCGACATTGTTGGTGCGAGAGGTAGACAATCTGATGGAGAAGGAAAATGTTGCCCCCCGGGGCGACACGAGTAAAATGCCGATGCCGCAACCATCGTCACAAACCGATCCGTCGAAAAACATAGCCCACGCTCTTATAGACAGTGCTGCTATGTTAGTGTTGATCCTTTCAGCGATAAGGTCGGCCAACGCCTGTCCCTTAACTGCTTTCGCGGGTTGATACCGGATGTCAAACTCTGATAATGCAAACATCCATTTGCCCAGTCGGCCTTTCAACATAGGAGCCGACAGCATGTGCTTTATGACGTCTGATTTGCATATGATGATGATCTCCGCTGATAGCAAAATGTGGCGCAGCTTTGGTGTGAAAACAGGCAGAGGCACAACTTATCGATATCAGGATACCTTGTCTCTGCGTCCAGCATCCTTCTTCTTATGTAAAATACGACTCACTCCAGCCCATCATAAACTTGCACCACCACCGAGGCGATGGACGTGTCAGCTACTGACAAGTAAATGTAGAACGGTCTGTCCGGCTGGGGTGGAACCAACACCGCGGCTTGTCGATATTCTTTGATCTCGTCGAAGGCTCGTTGTTCTGCCCCAAGGAATTTCTCGTCGATTTAATTTTCACTAATCCCATGAGCGGCTCTATTCTTCCCGATGATTGGAGATGAATATTCGGCGAAGTTGATCTTGCCGATGAGAGATGCAGTTCTTTCTTTGTGGTGGGTGGCTTCATTGTTCGCCGCCTCGACTTTTCAGGCCGATCTCAATTCGCGTTCATGGACCAAAACCCAAGAACTGACCGGTCACCCGAAGGTACACTTCTTTGGATTCATCCAGGTCGAATTTTCTTGTTCGGTCCAGACGTTGCAGATCGTCCAAGTGTCCTTGCATGAAGCGGACTTGACCACCACGTCATCGATGTAGATTTCCACCAGCTTGCCGATCGGATCATGGAAAATATAATTCATGGCCCTTTGGTGCGTGGCGCCGCATTCTTGATCCAAACGTCATGACTACATACTCAAACAACCCCATTGAACACGGGACTCGAATGCGTCTTGTGTATGTCTTGGAGCCATAAAATTTGGTTGTAACCGCATTGCCATCCATGAAGCTCAAGATCTTATGACCAGCCCTGCGTTGATTAACGTCTCGCCACGGCATCGGATACTCATCCTTTGGGTAGCTCTTTTGAGATCCCGAAAATCTATGGCAACACGCCACCGCCATCCTTTTTCTCTCTGATGCGATACTAGAAATCCACTCGGCATACCGCATGGCTGATTAACTTGGCATCAACATTTTCTCGACCTCTTTCTTGACTTCTTCGAATTTCGGCCTTCATTTGTCGTGCTCATTCTTTGAAATGGCGAAATCCTTTAAGCGGGAGTTGATGCTCATGTCTAACCCGAGCATCTGTGTAGTCCCGGTGAGCGATGGATATTGTTTCAACAGGGCTATCGCCGGGCCCCGAGACTCGGATCTAACTTCTTGCGATAAATGTTGGCGTGGCTTATCCCAGGACCAATGTCGATTTCTTCTAGTTCATCGGCGGATGTAAACCCATACCCTAGCTTTCCGTCACTGTCAAATCGATGCTAAACACAGGCAAGCGGTAGGTGAGGATAACAAAAATAATTTGGGCGATTGCAGAATCGCCCCTGATTGCATTCGTTGGGGCGGTTTACACTTTATTATTTTGCGGTGGCGGTATCTCTGCTACGACTACATGATCTGCTTGTCGTATGATTGCTTTTTATTTTTTGTGGCGATCGCGAGGATCGGCGGTACCACGATGATCGTGGACTTTTCTACTCTGTCGGGCGATGGATAAGACCAGCCTCACCCTTTTTTGTAGCTTCAATGCGCTCACGGCCGTCTAAACTGATTCGAGATCGTCTCTTGGTCTTACGCTTCCCGACGTTCATGCCAGCTATGGAAATCTCGATAGAATCATCTGCATGGATGACCTCCACTTCATCTCCGTCCCCTTTATTAAACTTTGGTGCATCGTGGATGGAATGCAGCAATTAGCGTGAATCAATCTCTTCCTAGCAAGGCGTAGGTACTTTTGCTGTCCACGACGAAAAATAGCGTGGGTATGGTTTTTTCCTTGCAGTCGGATCCACGTTGACGCCTTGTGTGTCCGATGTCCGGTTGAAGTCGCTTAACGTGGCGTTGGTTTTGATCGGATCTGCGGTGGGCGTCCCAAGCGTCGTAGCATGGAGTATGGCATGATATTGATGCCGCTCGGTGTCCACCAACATCTTCTTGACAGGTTGCCCATTGATGTAACCTCGTGGTACAGGGCTTTCGGATGTTTGTAACCCTTCTCACGTGGCTTCTCAAAGATAACGGCCGTGGGCGCGATCGAACTGCGCTACGGGTAGCTCATTGGTTCTTGGCGCGAATTCGGCGGAGTATGAACACCATGTTTGTGGCCGATGTCGTACGCCGGCTTTTCTGGTTTAGGCGCCACCCTTTCCTTGTCGGGTGGCCTCCGTTTCCAAGGTCGCTTTTTTGGCCAGATCGGGCGTGCTTTCTTTAAAGCGTGGAAGTCTGCGCTTGACTTCCTCCAAGTTCTGTGACTGCACTCTCGCTTTTGGGTATGTCTGAGTCGTCGGGACACCACCTTGACGGTGATATCTATCTTCTTCTTTGTCATCCCTTGGCCTCGAGGTCTTTTGCTCGGCGGACTCCTATATGACTCTACGAGGTGGGAGAGGCCCTAGGCGTTTGAACAATGGCGGCCTCGTGTCCTCCTTCTTTGTCCGCATTCCGGGCAGTTGTCATTTGTAGGTAATCGGCTCATTCGCGTCCAACAATACTTGAAGAAGGACAATCCCAATGTTTGTCTGCGCCTTCCTTTTCTTTTGACGGTCCCCTAGCGAGGTGCTCATATCCCTCATCGTCTCCATCGCGGCGTTGGTCATCTTGGCGCTCATATTTGTTAAGGAGATCGTGGAATGTGGCTTTGTATCGCACTCTCCTCACTGTTCCTCTGTTAAATCCTTTGTCATTGTGGGGCGGTCATGGACCAGCCTCCTTTCTTTCTTTGCCCCGAGAGTGACCACCTTCCTCCTTGTCGTGTCATGGTGGTACCAGACCGCCATATTAACAAGCGAAAAAATCCAGTTGGCGCCTCATGGTAGTGAGTTCTATCAAGTTGGCCTTGGAAATGGGTTTGTGTCCACTTTCATGGCGAGCCAAGGATCGAACGGCCTTGTTCTATAGCCGTTTGGATTTGGCGGCGTAGCTCTTTGCAATCATTGGTGGCGTGGGTGAGCAGTGATGCCACTTGCGATGGTCTCCCGTTCATTTCCTGAGCCGTGGGGATTTTGTGGCCTTCGGGTAACCTCAGCTGCTTCTCTTTCAGCAGTAAATCGAATATCTGCTCGGCTCTGCTCACATCGAAGTCGAACCCTTTTGCAGGCCCTTGCTGTTTCACCCATTTGCGGGATCAGATCGCCCCCGAGCCCATTCAGCTGGACACCTCCTGGTCTTGCGTGGGATCATCTTCTTCAGATCGACCCAGGCCTATCGGACGTTTGAATTTGTCTTGGTACAACTCGAGGTGGCGCTGTTCATACATTGTCGACCACGGGCCATGTGCGTAACGAGTTGTACTCTACAGAAAGCGGATCCTTGATGGTCTTGAGACCCAACACCGCTTAGCTCGACCGCTTCCTTCTCGATTAAGCAGTGAGTAACATCGGTTCTTAGCGGTCTGAAGCTGGATGTACTCGACTCTGTTTCTCCCACCCTTTTGCCAGTGCGCAATGCCAGCCTCGGTAGCCTCTGAATGATATTGGATGTGGAACTGCTCTTCCGGTTGCTTCGGTCTGAATCGAATCGGTGGCGAGGTGTACCACCAAAAGCTGTCGAGATTGCGCAAAAACCTTACGCGCGCTCGATCCGATGCGAAATTATGCCTAGGCGTGCGGTCGGCTTACGTGCTCGATCGAGCTCGACCCTTGACCCGCTAAACCTTGAGAACTCGGGGAGCCGATACTTGGGTGGCGGAATCGAGATCAAACTTGTTGAAATGCGGCTTTGAATAGCGATGGTCCTTCTCTTGACGGTTGAAGCGGTCTCTCAAGATGGTACGGATTTGCTCCTTGTTTGAGCTGCGGGGCTAGATTCTCATGACTCGTTCGATGGCATACTTGGCTAGCCACGCTTGTTTGTCGGCGTCCATCCCGGACATCGCTGCTCGAAACACACTCCTCAGCTCCCGCCCAGAACCCTGCCAGAAACTCCTGCGGTTGCAATGCGGTTGGTGCGTGTCAGTTATTGCGATCCGATGCGTAGGTGCATACATATCCGTGTGGGATTTCCTTAGGTGGCTCAAACAGGAATTGGCAATCGCTGGGTGCGCCTCCAACCTTGTAGACGACGTCTTGCCCGCTGCCTGGCGGCTCTGGGCTGCAAGTGTGAATGGCAGGTGGCACAGTGCAGGCGGTCTTTCTCCTGGTGAGTCCCTAAAGTGGGTCCCGGAGAGAATGCGATGTTTCATGATCTCTGAACTACGCGACCCGCTCGAAAGCGTTCACGGGCTCTCGAATGGCGGTGCGAGAATGAGCCACCATGTAGTTGACTTCTGTCGTAGAGCTGCAGTGCGTTCCTCCGGAAGGAGCAGATCCACCTCATCAAGAGAACCCTCGGGGAACCCCTCCACTTGATGCCATGCTTACGGGTCCTCTCAAAAGAGCCGATGAGATCGGCTTCAAGAGTTCTCGATCTCGTCATACGCCTTGTGCTCTTGAGCAGCTAAATGCGTGGTGCATTCTCCATTGCAGCGTCGGATGTTGATGCGTATGTTGTTGAATGTCCCACCGGCGTGCGAGAATGTGTTGCCAAAACTCACGGCGAGCAGCGACGAGCAACCACGAAGCCGGAGGCTCCAGAACTGGTGGGCCTGGTCCCTCGGGCAACGGCCGCAAAACTCCGACACGTCTGGCTTGGTTCGAGGCGTGCCACGACCTATACGATCGGGAAGTTGAAGGATTGCTCGATTGATTTCTGCATGGTAAACAAGTATCGTAAAATTGAGCCGTGATGGCTCCCGAGTTTCCACAATGAATCGGCTCCCAGAGCCGATTATCCCATGGTTCTGCATTATATTTATGATAACATGGTGTTTTGCTTGATCATTACAAGTTAAATCGATCTACGACAGTTTAATGTTTTCACCATGTAACTGGAACGTCCTACACGTAATTGAGCCTGGTATATACAAAAGATGAAGAATACTAACCCTAGAGGAGGCCTAATAACCAACGTAAAGTCAATTACCGGAACAACTTCTCTAGAGCGAGTAAACTACGTCCTTATGTACTACTGGATCGTTCAACCCGTTTTAGGCCCCGACTACGTAGATATCAAACTAAACCTTGGCGAGCAAGGCACAACCACAACGATCGAATCAGCTAAATAAAGATCAAGCAAGATGCTACCCTCGCTTGGGAAAAGGTGCAAAGGTAGCGAGGTAACTAGAGGTAGCATAGCTCAAACAAGTATAACGAAAAGCACCGATGCTAGCCTCAACAAAATCTATGATAGTAGTGTTACTCGCCATCAAAAGGCTTCAGATGCAGTAACACCGAATAACGATAAGTAAAAATCGCCTAGATCGCAAGATGCGATCTAGGCAGCAACATATTACTACGAAAGAAACCCTAGAAACAAGGGGTGGCGATGCGCCGAGATTGTGTTTGTTGTGAACGTGATTGTCCTCCTTTTCTTGATAATCCTAGGTACATATTTATAGTCCGGAGACTTTCTATCTTTGGAATAACTCTACAACTCTATCTTTACCTAAACTGAAACGAAACTTAAACTGAAACGAAACCTACTAAGATACAAGATACACGGGCAATTTAGCCCAAATCCTCGCACAAGGCCGATTCAACAACACGTTGAATATACGTATCTTCCAAGCCCATCTTGATCACGGCTCATCTCCGTCTTTGGCCAAAATATGGCGATAACAGCAGCATCTGCCCCTACACTTGGGCCAACTAGAAGGGTGATTACACATCATTCTTGGAATTGTCCTTGTTTAACTTGTCCTTAGTTACTTCACTAGGAGGTATCTGACAGAATCCAGTCCCAATGGCTTGAATGGTGTTCACAGGTAGCTCAGGAGGTGGGATCCTCTCATTCTCAACCACAATGGCTTCAAAGTGACCAGACAAGTTCTGAGATGCCATCTTGGAGCTATCAGCATGATCATTAGCAGCCTTCTGGTTTTTAAAGCCAGCATTCAGGCTGGCAATCCTGTGGCTTCTCCTCACATATTTGACAGTGTTGGGTTCAGGCTTCTTGCGTTTGGAGCTGGGGAAATTGTTAGGCCTAGGGATTACAGCAATCTCACTATCAGAGCTTTCAGACTGTGTAGGTAGTGGGATAAAGTGTTTGCTTGATGTGATGCTCAGGGGTGTGACAGACTGGTAGCTGGGGTTAATAGTAGATATCTCAGGAGAATACTTGACAGCATTGTTCATGTCATCAGCTTCAGTGATCTTCATAGTGGCTCCAGTGATGCTGCTACCAACAAGGTTGGGGAATTGCACTTGGTCCTCACCCATGAGGCTAGTGAGTAGCTGGGAAAGATTGCTGACAGGATCAGGTACATAGTTGGGTACAACTGGCACCTCAGGTTGCATAGGTGGTGTCTGAGGTTCTAAAATAACTGCAGCAGGAGCCTCATGTGCAGGTGCAGCATTGCCCATACAACATCCATACCTGCAACATTGATATGTGGATGTGCAACATTTCCACCAAAGTCTTGATTGAATTGGTTGTCATGCCAGAATCCATGATGCACCAATGCTGGAGGATGTGGGTTTCCACCATTTGGTGGTAGTGGATCTTCATCACCTGCATTGCCACCCAACATAGTAGTAGATAAAATCACCATCGGGCATGTCCATGTGTCCCCACTTCCATCATCAGCAACATTTCTACCAACCACAATACTAAGAGATAAGGTGTCCATGTTGTGTGCACGAAATTTGACCAAGATTCTAGCTCTGTTGGACAGATCCTTATTCCACACAAGGAAACGTCCATATGGAGTAAATGTGCACATAACTGTATCAGAATCCCAGAGCTGTTGGGGGTAATTAAGAAGCATGCACCAGATATCATGTGTGGAAATAGTAGAATGTCTATTGATGCCACTATCCTCATTCACAATCCTAAGAACACTGTCTCCAATATGATATGGGCTACCACCAACAGCAGCATATCTATCAATCACACTCGCAAAGCGGAATAGTGCAGATACCATGGCGCATCTAGATGTGCTTCTAACTTGCAGACCAAGCCCATGAAGAAGCTCACCAATAATGGCCACGGTGCCGATGAAATCTACAGCAACTGGTTCAGGCGTCAAGGCTGCAATCGCCCACTCATCCGCGTACAGAGGGGCGTCACCTCCAAGGAACACATAGCCACGCTGAGTGTGAAGAGGTCCAGGAGGAGGGGCATGCATGCTAGCAGGTACATGGGTCAAAGGATCAACGGGATAGTTAGCCATTGTGGTGATCGGTGGTGGGTAGGGGGTGGAGGTGGTAGGGTTTCTTCGGTTGGAGACAAGGGGAAACAGGGGAGGCGTAGAGGGCGATGACGAAGAGGGAGGATATATCTGGGTGGTAGGTTTGGTTGGGATAGATTTGCGCCGATAAATCCGAGATATAGTTTTTAAAGAGAGACAAAATCGGGCAATGTGACCGTAGTTGTAGCAAATTCTGCATCGTATTGGGTTTGTGCATGCCAGAGTCAGGTGCGCATTGTCAGCAAGGCATCTAGCATATTTAACCTGATGTGATCCTGTCCCATCTGCGCCGCCTGAAGTCGAAACGGCAGGCGAGATACAAGGCGTGTGAGATTTTGAATAATGATGATGCTTTTGACCATTTCTTTCTGACCACGGTGCAACAGGTTTGGGCCGATAATGCCGATCATCATGCATAGGACTAGATTGTACATGATCAACACGTTTGGTGATAGATCTTTTATATCTATAATGAATCGTGTTTGAACCAGAGATGGGGTGATAATTTCTGGAGGTGAAAGATCGAGAAGCAAATGTACCTTGGGCAATAGAAATATTATTTCTCCTTGGCTTAACTATGGTCCAGTCGCTATCTTGTTCGGCATACCAAAGTTTTTCCTCTCGCTGCCAGTTAGGTCCTCAATTGCTCCATAGATCGAAGTAGAAAACGAAATCATCAGATTTGAACGATCTCATTTTGGCAATAAGGAGCCCAATTGCTTTGGAGCAAACATCGAAAATAGAAGTACGATCCCGTAGGGGCGATACATGGATCTTGTCACCATCGTCTCCCAAACATGCCTCGATTGCATGGCACACATTGGTCGTGTTGATAGCAAATTTGGCACGCTCAAAAGAGATCACCAGCGAGAAACCAGATGTGGGAGAGATCGGATGAACCGGGGTTGAGAACATGTTAAACCTTATTCGCAAATACCATGTTCCGCACAGAATAAATCAAATTCATTTGAAAAGTACTCTCCACCATGATTTGACCTTAGCCGCTTGATTTTAAGATCAAGTTGGTTTTCTACCTCAGCTTTATAGATTTTGAAGTAGTTCAAATCTTTATCTTTAGATTTTAGAAGATATCATAGCAGTATCTAGGGGAGTCATCAATCAACGTCATAAATTATCTTTTTCCACCTTTTGTCAACACACCATTCATCTCACAAAGATCTGAATGTATAAGTTCTAGCGGTGCTAAGTTTCTCGGTTCCGCAGCCGTATAAGACTTGCGGGGCTGCTTTGCTTGCACAAAACCTTGACACTTAGAACCTTTGATAGTGGTACATTTCGGAATAAAACTCATATTGGCTAGCCGCGTCATGCAACCAAATTTTATATGACGGAGTCGTGAATGCCAAACATTGGACTCATTATCATTGCAAATATGATTAATAACTTTAGTACATGAGTCTGACAAAGACAAGCGGAACAGACCTCCGCACTCATAATCCTTTCCAACAAATTGTACATACTTGGAAATTACAACTTTATTGGACACAAAAACCAAATTAAAACCATCTCGACATAAAAGCGATCTGCTGATGAGATTCTTATTGATGAAGGGAACATGCTGCACATTCTTCAGCTGTACGGTCTTCCCGAAGTAAACTTCAGATTTACCATACCAACACCATAAACAGAAGCACGTGAGCCATTTTCCATCGGCACGGAAGAGGTCCTTGAGACCTGTAAGAGGAAAACATGGAAATATCAGAACATACATGTGTATTAGCACTCGTGTCTATCCACCAATCAGGAGAATGACATACTGAAAGGATAGTAGGTAAAATACCGTACCCAGCATCCTTCATCTTAGTATCACTAATAACAACATTAGCGGTCTTGCCGTTGTTCCCATGTTGACGCTTGTCAAAGCGATTAGGACAGCTAGGAGCCCAATGATCAGGATCACCATATACGTGAAAGAGCCTTTCCTCTTATCATTTTTCTTCTTGAAGTTGGTTGAGTGCGTGGCCTTGTTCTTGCCATCAAACTTCCCCTTTCCTTCAGTTTTGTTCTTATTCTTAAGCTTGTGGGATTGGAAGTTTTTCCTCTGCACCAAATTGGCAGTAGAACCTCCCTCAAATCCTCGAGCAGTTTTGTCCTTTGCTCTCGCCTTCTCTTCCACATGAAGAGACCCAATGAGATCTGTAACAGAAAACTCTTGTCTCTTATGTTTTAGAGAAGTAGCAAAGTTCCTCC
The DNA here is from genome assembly GCA_030063025.1 of Avena longiglumis. Lineage (NCBI taxonomy): Eukaryota > Viridiplantae > Streptophyta > Magnoliopsida > Poales > Poaceae > Avena > Avena longiglumis. The sequence goes on from CP125973.1 coordinate 576,378,317, forward strand.
ACGAGGGAGGAAGCTTGGCAATAATGCCACCGGCCACAAAATTTGTCCGGTAAGGAACACTTGAACTGCTCAAGTTCTTTGGCAAGTGATTGTATCTCATGAGCTTGCTCAACAACGAAGCGCTCATCAATCATCTTGTAGTCATAGAATTACTCCATGACATACAACACAGTGCCAGCGTCCGAGACCCCAAACTTGGCCTCGAGCACTTTCCACGCGTCCTTGCCATTATCAAATGACATATGCAGGTCAACAATGTTGTCCCCAAAAACACTGATCAAAGCCGCCATAAAAATGGTATCGGATTTCTTAAAGGTCGCTTCCTGCTCAGCAGAAAGATATCCTTCAGGCTTGCCAAGAGTGGCGCTATAGCAGTTTAGTTTTTCAAACCATAGAACTGCTCTCTTGCGCCATCTCTTATAGTGCATGCCATCAAAAGGAGGCGGTCTAGTAGCCGCGGCTACACCAGTGGAATTCAGTTGCCTATAATCGGGTTTTTGGATTGTTGGAAATATAAGCAATAATCCATATGATTTAATCCGAATAATAAACTAATAAAGCCTAATCATACAAATGGTACTAAAACCAATTATGCAGATCAACAAAGTAGATGAATAGATTACATCTATATGAGATAAACCTATCACATCTACACCAAACGCTAGAACAAATAACTCTAGCATAATCCAGAAAAGACAGTAGAGGATCACGTACAGTGTAGGCTAAATAGCATCCGCAACGATCGCAGCAGCGTCGCCCATGTTGAGGTTATCGAAGAGGTCGCTGACGTCCGTAAAGAAGTCATCGTCCGGGAACTCGTCGTCGGGCGACGTTGTGGTTGCCAGTAGTCGCGCTTGAGCGCTCCCCAAAAACCTGATCGCCCCTCACCCGTATAGGTTCACGAGAGGCGGTGTTCCGGAGGCCTACTGTCCCGATTTGCGGTGCACGCCGCAAGCAGGGATGGGAAAGAGGAAAGCGGCTGCGCAAGGTTCTGGAGGTAGGCGCGTGTGTGGATTGATTCACCGATTAGGTTTAGCGCAGACGCTTATATAGTGCAGGTTAGGAAGATCGTGGGGATCAGCCCACGACCATGAAAACTGAAAACGGCTGTAATTAACGCGTCCATCATAATCATTTTTCCCAACCAGCAAAATAAAGCTCGGCTCGGCGAAAAACCCGCGGCGCGTGCGCGCGTTGTGACGAGGCGTGGCGAGGAGGGCGGCATCGAAGGAGGAGTGCGCGAGGGCTACTCTTCTTGTCACACCTTAGTGAGTGGTGCAACACTCTACTATATAAGGTGGTCCAACTCCCCTTCAACTAGCAATGTGGGACTAAACTTTAGCACCACTAGCACAGCCATATGCTGCCATATACAAGTGAGCCAAAGAGAATTTCAGAATTTGTCTAATGGGCCAACAACCCAAAACTCACCAAATTCCAACATCATCACAATCAAACGTTGTACTCATTCCAGTGAAATTTATCTAAAGTTACAAAGAATTGACAATGAATCATTAATGATTTATGAATTGGATATGAATAAAAAAACTTAAGTTAATCATGACAAGTAAAACTTAATTGACCAATAAAACATAAATATATCATGATCAACACATGATTTCTTCCAATTAAAAACTATTTTGTTATGTGAAAACTTAGTGATTAAAGCCCTCACGAACTTGATGGCATGCTTTATATTCTTTTCCGCTAATAAACTTGAACCATTGTGTCATCTATGTTGTATATGATTGCACTTATACGTTGGAATTAGCAGAACCGTGCTGCCACGGGGAACGTTTTCAACATTGCACTTGTACTTTGTACTCAGTTGATATCGTGCTCTTTTGTCTATGGATTTCACTGGTGTGAAATAAAGAGGGAACTTGTAAGTCCATGGAGTTTGTATTCTGTGTTAGAGAAACGACTGGGCCGCTAGTCTAAACCATGCCTAATCATGGTGGAAACTTGTAGCATCACCATAGTGAGCTATCTATGAAGCATCCTCAATAAAAAGCTATGCATATGGTAAATAAAAAGATTGCTGAGATGCTCATTGTCTGCTTGCCTTGTCATTTTGCTTATGGGAAAGCTCCTGTACCATGTGCAAGGGGTACCCCGTTGGCAGTTCTCTATGATATGCAAATACTTACAATGACAAGAACTTACAGGTGACCAAAGTTGAGTAGCATGAGGTGTGTCCCTCAACTTATACTTCTCCAAGCATATACTCCATCTTTGTTTACTTTAACCTTAATCACTTCAAGATGCTTATGATAGGGGCAATGAGGGCTGAAAGCTAACAAGTACCATAATTTTTGGAAGCTCTTTTTGAAACTTGAAATCCCTGCTTCCTTTATAAAAGGCTTTTCTTCCACCACTATTGAGTCTCCACCTTCTACCTTTAGGTAACATTAAGAGAGCATAGTTGTCATTCTGTGTGCAGTGTTCCAAAGCTTATTGATTGATCCATATTGTGATATTACTTGTTCTTGTGCTATTTGTTTCTAGTAACCCTTGTGAACTTTGAAGGTGTCCTATGCATCTATTTGCTACTCTATGAGGAACAAGCTGAATGCCACTATGCTATGTTTTCTGTATGTGAAACAAACAAATATTTTTAAATGCATGTTATTCATGATCTTTGTTTGTAGCATTTCATGTTGCATGCATAGTTACTATGTCCTATTGTTACAACTCCATTTTTCATGCACATGTTTAGAGTTCGTTGATCCCAGCTTTCAATGCTTGCAAATGGTTAGATCTTTATTGTGAGGGTGCATGTCACCTCAAAAATTATTCTTTTTATCACTTACCTACTCGAGGACGAGCAGGAGTTAAGCTTGGGATGCTTGATACGTCGTAAATGTATCTACAATTTTGTATGCTCCATGCTTGTTTAGTATCTACTTTGCTTTGCTTTGTCTACACTTTGAGGTGTTTTTTACATGTTTTCTGGTACTAACCGATTAACAAGTTACCACAGTGCCACTTGCATGTTTTCTGCTGTTTTTGGTTTCAGAAAAGCTAGTAAGGAAATATTCTCGGAATTGGACGGGACAAACGTCAAAGTCAATAACTTTTCATGGGTAACAAGAAGTCCAGAGGAGAGACGAAGAGGCATGCCAGGGAAGCCACACCCCCCTAGGCGCGGGTGGGCCCTGCCCCGCGCCTAGGCAGGGTGTGGGGCCCCTGGCCACCGCCTCGGCCTCCCCCTTTCGCTTATAAGAAGCCCCCGATGCAGAAACCCTAAGTACCCGATCAATATTTCACGAAACCTTCTATAGCCGCCGCCACCGTCGTTCCTAGATCGGGGGATCTGAAGTTCCTCCCGGCACCCTGCCGGAGGGGAGATCATCATGGAGGCCTTCTCTCCGGTATGATGTGTGAGTAGTTCCACCTTGGACTATGCGTCCATGTAGTAGCTAGATGGTTATATCTCCTCCTTGTGCTTTCATGTATAGATCTTGTGAGCTCCGTTCATGATCAAGATCTAATCTATTTGTAATCATGCATGGTGTGTTTGTGGGAATCCGATGGATATTGAGATTATTATGTTGGTTTGATTAATGGTTTTGTCTATATGATTCTATCATGTCTGTGTTGTTTGTGATCTTGCATGCTCTCCGTTGTTATTAGTATCTTGGCCAAGTAGTTGCTAGTGACTCCAAGAGAAGGTATTTATGCTCGATAGTGGGTTCATGCCTCTAGTTTCCAAGGGAAGTGACAGAAATCTCTTCGGTTGTAGATGTGTTATTGCTACTAGGGAGAAAACAACGGTCTCTTGTTCATGGAACATGTAGACTGTTTACCTTAACACTTTGCTTAATGCAGTTATCTGTTGCTTGCAACTTAATACTGGAGGGGGTTCAGATGATAACCTGAAGGTGGACTTTTAGTCATAGATGCAGTTGGATGGAGGTCTATCTATCTTGTTGTATTGCCCAATCGAATCTCATAGGATCTTTCTGACTAGTAATTGCATTGTTATGACTTGCTTAGTTCCTGTCAATTGCCCTGCTATAATTTGTTTATCCTTCATGCCATGTTTTTTATCTAAGGAGAGCACCTCTAGTGAACTATGGACCCCGGTCCAATCTTTACCATTGATACATCTTTCACTGTTACTTGTTTACTTGATGCAAACCACCATTACCTTCCACACAATACGTTTAATCCTTTGTTACAATAAATCGGTGAGCTTGACAACCTCACTGATTCGTTGGGGCAAAGTCTTGAGTTTGTGTTGTGTAGGTACCCGCGTTGCTTGCAACACCCGTGTGACGTTTCCTTCCTCCTACTGGTTCGATAACCTCGGTTTCTTACTGAGGGAAAACTTGTTGCTGTGCTGCTTCACACCTTGCTCTTGGGATTCCCAACGAAGCGCTCCTACATCAACTCAGCGCTGCATCTTACGGCAACACGATATACAATATAAAAGAAAGGAACCGAGACACCGCCTCTGTTGTTTCCATCTATGCTAAACTCTCACCTGTCCGACCACGGCCTCGCCGGCGATCGCCGATGCCCTTGAGGTCGTTTTGGGGCTCCTGCTTGCCGTCCTCACCATGAGGGGCGCACCTATGATGATGACCATCTCCGACCTCGAGGTCATCAACCGGGACGATCTGAGGTGCGCGCTGGAGGGGCTGGCACGGCCGAACGGGATCTTGCAAAGCTCGCCTGCTGCTTCTGCAGCAATATCAACGCTTGGAAGCTCCTGGAGTCGCCGCGGTGGTGGGGCACGGCGGGGCGCGAGACTACATGCATGCACTTGGTGGAGATCTCCGAGTGCTCGTCAGGGAGCTCCATGGTCTGCTGCAAGTGTCAAAGTCTTGCCCTTATTCAACAGCGGAAATAGGGAGGGGCGCGTCGCGTGGTGGTGGCCCTTGACCTTGAGGCTTTATGTAGTTCTTTGATTTTGCCCGTCATCGTGTTGCACCAGCTGGCCAACGCATCTTCGGGGTGATATCGTCCTTTGCCGGCGACTGGCCGTCACATGAAATGGGTCGATGGCCACGCACATGCCGACGCTCTCTCTCCATAACTGGCGACCGCCCGCACCGGCGAGCGAACTCCTGCTCGGTGTACGTCCTCCGGTGCAGGAGTTCGTGTGCTCGCAGAGCAGGCCCTGACCGACAAGTCATAGGCAGCAGCCTTCGCGTGCGGCATGTCACGCCTCAAGCCTGCCTAGCTACATCGTATCGACGCCGTCGTCAAGGAGTACAAACCGCAAACGTGCGTCATATACTTCCAATCTTTCCTTCGCCATACATGATGGATCTACACACGTACGGACACAGACGTAATGATCGATGCCATATGCCCATGCTACACAATTGTTCAGGTTTTCTATTTGCACGGGTGAAGAACATCGGACCCCCAAGGCGACACATGCAGGGCTCAAGCGTGAGGAGGGGATAGGAGAACGAAGGACATGACATGCAAAGGGTTTCGACTTGGTGGGCTGGACTGGCTGCGCCGGCCGGTCCAGTGGTTTTACATAGTAAAGGTTGTTGAAATTCGGAGAGAGCTTCGCAGTACACCAAAAGTTATTGTTTTCTATATGATGTCGAATTCTGCAAAAAATTAATATCTTTGTGTAATATAATGTGGCGAAGTGAAAAATATTTTATATAATTATCAAAATAAGCGAAGATAATAATTTGATTAATTTTATGTTTAAGATAATATAAATTTAAAATTCATAGCAACGCATGAGCATTCAACTAGTATCTAATAATAAAAGCAGCAACGCTTCTGTTAATCAGCCTTTTTTTTAGACGGTTTTGTCCTACCACCAAATCTCATATTACACACTAATAATGCCACCGAAACGTTATTTTCTCTTCTTTATTTATGTCGCAGCGACCAACCGCCTCCAGTTCTTCACCGCTCCCACGCTCCACCTGAGATGCGCCCAATCCATGCCACCGCAATGGCTCAGTCAGCCCGTGAGAATCCAAAGGTCGACCGCAATGGCTCAAACACAGTCTCTGAGAATCCAGACCTCGCGGTTACCTTGACAGAGCCGAAGGCGAAGTTGCGCCTCCGCTCGAAGGGGAGGGCGCTCCCACGGGCGATCCTCTGAGAGCACGCTGTGGCGGCGGCGATGGGCGACCTAGGCGCCGTTGCTGGTGCATCCATAGCTGAGGCGTGAATATGCTCAGGGTTCCGGTCCGGGCACGGGAGTTCGAGCGAAGGTGCGCAAATGGGGATCTGCTCTGGGTTGGACGGTTGGTTGTTGAGACTGGTTGGAGACATGGTGTTCAATGGTTGATTCGATTCTGAAACGGGGATGGGAGGGGTCAGCCGCCGCCAGCTGTGTTCTACTAATCTCCCGTGTCGTAACAGTAACAGAAATACATACAGGCATCCACATCCAGCAGCTTGCTTCGCCCCTGCTTGCTTCTTCCTTGCCGCCGGCGTGCTGCCACCCCGGGCTGGGTCAAAGGTGCCGGGCAGCATAGGGAACGCATCGAGAATATTGAGGGGATCACGAGTGAGGGGCGTCTCGCTGCTACACGACTACTACGGCTGGCGGCCTAGCATGGCAAATTGGGCCGACTTTGTTCAAGAGGTCGTACTCTTTTTTTTTTTTGTAAAACTCAATTTTCAGAAAACGAAGAAAAAATGGAAATGAAAGGGAGTTTGAAAGGAGTTTAACTTTTCTCGAAATGTTCAGGAAACTTTCAACTAGACAAGTTTTTGCAACCCAAACCAAATTGTTTATTTTCGTTTTTAAAACAAAACTATAAAAGGAGGGATGAGTTTTATATTATACAATAGGAACAATTTAGAAAAAGCAAAAATAATGTTTTGAAAAAATAGTTTTAGGGGTATGAAAACAGTCCATAAATTTACAATGCTTTTGCATGATTTCATCAAAAATATTCCTGCTACGCATGTCATGCTACCTGAATGTCCGGACCTGTTTCTTAACGGTGATATGCTCCTTCCATTTCAAAATATAAGATGTTATAGGTTTGTGAAAAAATATATCTAGACTTGTGTAAATTCATTTCAAATCTAAGTGAAATTACATACTAAAGGTACTCTAGATACCACTACTAGGGAAACGTCTGTTCGTGGCGCATCTGAAAAGGCCTTCCAGTGCGCCACTAGCCTTGCGTTGCGGCTATCTCCTAGCTATGGCGCAGTACATGGTGCGCCACGGTTGTGTCGAGATAGACGTGGCCACGGGTAGAGGTACAGGGTGTGCCACGGATGTGTTTTTCAAAAAACAAAAAAAATGCAAAAAACACCCTCGTTTTGAATTGCAAAAAAAATCAGGTCCGTGCATCGCCGCCGTCGTGTCACCTCGTCGGAGCATGGTCGTGGCCATGACCTACCACCGCAGGGAGGTGCGGGAGGCCGTGGCCGCTCTAGTCCTCGCGGCGTCGAGGTGGTAGGAATGGTGTGGTTGGAGAAAGGAAGGTAGGAAGAGATGGAGGAAGAGAGAGAGGAAGGGAGGTCGGTGAGGAGAAGGATGCCGCCGTCGCCCGTTGTCACTGCGAGGAGGAGGAGAAGGCCGCCGTTGTGCTGCCGTCATTGCAAGGAGAGGAGGAGGCCGCCGTCGCGCCACCGTAGAAAGGACACGGTCATGCAAAGTGAGGAGGAGGCCGGAGAAAGGACGCCGGAGCAAGGTGGCCAGAGAGAGGAGAAGGGAGAAGGAAGAAGTGAAGGGAATATGCCTGAGAGGCAATAATAAAGTAGTTATTATCGTATTCCTTGTTTATGATAAATGTTTATTTTGCATGCTATAATTGTATTAATACATAAACGTTAATACATGTGTGTTTAATAAAAAAAAGGAAGTTCCTAGTTATGCCTCTCTTATAAACTAGCTCGTTGATTAACAAGATGATCAAAGGTTTCCTGATCATGGACATTAGATGTTGTTAATAATGAGGTCACAACATTAGTGTAATTATGTGAACATTCATTCGAAGTATAGCATTACGATCAAAGTCATTGAGTTTATATTGCTATAACAACTTACGAAGTGATCATAATCCTTAGACCATGAGATCATGTCAATCCCTAACACCGGAAGAGTTTCTTGTTGACATCAAACGTCACACCGTAACTGGGTGATTATAAAGATGGCTTCAAAACTACTAAAGTGTTATGTTGAGACTCATGGATCGAGAGTGGAATTTGTTCATCCCGATGACGAATAGATATTCTCTAGGCCCTCTCGGTGATATCAGATTGATTAGCTTGCAAGCAAGTGATTTGATCACTAGAATGTTATATCACGAAAACAAGAAAAGAGTGCATGTCGGTAATGAGATCAAACTAGGTATGGAGATACCGATGATCGAATCTCGGACATGTAATATATCGTGAAACAAAGGGATTAAGATACTAGCGTAAAAGGTTCACACGATCACAGAAGTCATCGTTGAATGTGTGGGAGTCAGTACGGATCTCCAGGTCCCGCTGCTGATTATTGATCGGAGAGGGGTCTCGATCATGTCTGTATTATTCGTGAACCGTAGGGTGAGACACTTAAGGGATACCGACACCATTCGGAGAAAATGATATGTCAGAAAAAGAAAAGGAAAGCACAGAAATTTATTTCTCTCTCCCCTTTAGAATTTCCCCATGGTCTCGGATCAGCGAGATACATGTTTTCGGTGGCTTTTTATGGAAGGATTTTTGTTTCCGCTGCTTCGCTGGAGTGAGGGTGCGGAGGTTGTCGGGGTACCCGTACGTGTGTGCGATCACGGATGCACCACTGTTTTGCGGTGTTGGACTTGATGGTGCTGGACCGGCTGGACAGATGGACTTCATCACGATCTTGAGATCGGCAAGTGTTCGTCTACTTTATCCACGAGTACAACCTCGTTAATGCTATTCGGTCTTCAAGGGTATGTATTTTATGGATTTGTATCCACTCGTTGCTTATATCTAGTAGATAGATCTTGGTACATAGTTGTTCTCATCGTAGGATTTTTTTTGTTTTCTATGCTGCGAACCCTACAAGAAGGAGAAGGGAGAAGGAAAAGAGAGAGGGAAAAAGGGAAAGGAAAAGGTAGGTGGGCGGGGTGGGGATTCAAATTTTGAATCCTGTCCAACTTACTCGTAGCACACTAGGTGGTGGTGCGCTACGCGTAAGTTGCCCTTTATTTATTTTTTTCTGTAGGAAAAAAGGTCTTTTGACCGTAACTTTTTACTCTTTTCGAATTTTGAAAATATAAATAATCGCTAAACGACCGGAGGTTGTTGCGAACGGATGCGAAATCTCGGATTTTTTTTCGACATCGTATGCAAAAGTTACGGCCATTTTACCATGGCATGAATTTTTTTTGCAGAAAACGTGAAAACTCATGTTTGTTATTTTTTCTAGAAACTATACCATATTATGTACCTAAATATGAAAGGTTTTTTTTAAGTGCTTATCATTTTCTTTTATGTTTTACAAAGCCTAAAAAGGCGATCCACCGGTGGGTGGAGTTGGAGCATGGTAGTTAGGCGTAGGACACTAGGGCAAGGTGTCCTACTACTAAGTTTACACATCTATGGCGTACATGGCATAGTGCGCCACAGAATTTGCCACAACCGTAGCGCACCTACCCCATGTGCGCTACGGGTATGTGGCATGCGACTGGCAGGCCCCTGGCCATACACATCTGTGGCGCACATATGCGTCACGGTTGTTCTAGTTACTAGTAGGACACTGCTCACAGGTGAGCCACGCCTATTTTACCTGTGGGGCACTTCAACCATGTGAGCCACGTATGTGCGGCTTACCTATAGTCCTTTTCCTAGTAGTGTACATTTGCTTCACAATGATAAAACATCTTATATTTTGAAATGGAGGGAGTACAATCGTAAGACATGAAATAGCCTTTTCTTGATGTAAACGCATTCACCAATATTAACAAAAAGATTCATTTCTTGGTGGCGGGACCATAACCGGCAAGCAAGATTTATCATTCTTCATAGTAGCCAGACCCAACAAGAAAACAATCTAAGCTTATTTTGAGTAGTGAAATTCTCCATAAGATACTTTTCTATATACTAAATATCAACGCATGGGCATTATTTGCTAGTACTAAATCAATCCTGTCTCAGTATCTTCGGTAAGAAAGAGCTCGATCAGATTTTATAGTTGGGTATTGAAATAAGATTTTGGTATAGCGGTTGTCTAGAAACACGTCTACTCTACAAAATCATCTTCTGAGCATAGGGTGTGCCAACAAGGACTATGCCGACGCAGTGAACGTCGCAGGTTCTGTCCTTTAAACGTTCTGTTATGATAATTATGAAGACTCTATAGGCCTTTATTCGTTAAGTAAAAGGAAGAAAAAGCCAAAGATTGCTGTAGTAGAATAAAGCCGACCCTCTCACCTACCACTGCCAGCGCAAACCCTATCTAAAGTTCTCTCCTCGAACCGGCGAGGATGACGAGCTGGTGGATGAAGCAGGGCCGCCACGACAACGAACCTGGGCCATACTCTGGCCGCTGTACAGGACTGCGCTAACATGTCAATGGAGGCCACCGGAATGTACTGAGAGCCACTTATGTGTCCCGGCATCTGCCTCCTGGCTATTTGGCACTTCAATCGGGACTAGTACATCTTGTTGCCGCCCATACATATCTAAAGGTCGGCGCACTATCAGGAGTTAAGTCTAAGGCCACCGTCGGTGAAACCTTGTAGACTATGGTTTTAGTTTTATTGATTTTTACTTGAAAACTATGTTTTATTTAATGTCTATGTAAATTATGTTTTTTTAATTACTTGCACTATTCTTTTTGCAATGGGGGTCGTTGAGTGCACCGACTCACCCCACACAGATCAGGGAGAACATGGGACTTTGGTCTATCGGCGAGAAACCTCAAACAGATCAAACCAGACACAGACCGTTGGAGATGCCTTTAGAGAATGACCCTACCAAGTTTTTTCCAGATCATGGACGATGGCCTTATTCCTCCTTATTAGTCTGTTCTTGTCATAGATCGAACTGGTACGTGCGTGCGGCTGCTCCTAGGAGGACGAGGCGGCGGCTGAAAAAACTCATCTAGGGTTCCTTCCCTCTGTTGGTGACGCTATCGGTCCGTTCCGCCTCCGATGGACTTAGAGCCTTAGAGGTGTGACGGACCATGGCCTGTCGCCGGCGGGAGGCTTTTTTCTTTGATTAGGCTATTTTCTCGTGTCTTTTTCGAGATGTTGAGACGACGGCTACATCCTGAAGTCAGAATAAAGTCCTCCCCGCTCTATCCTCTCTCCGGTGGTGCGCCTAGCGCTGACGAAGAGCGTGTGGAGTCGTGTGTCCGGCTGATATCCTCGGATCTAGTCGTTTTTTGTATTAATTTCAGATCAGTCTCTTCCAATGTACCGATGTCATCATTGGTGATGGTTGCTACTTTAGTTCGCTGGTTCTTTGGGACCTTAGCACGACGACTTCATGTCTTTTTACTATAACAAGCTCTACTTTGCCTGGCCCCGGTGATGGAGGGGCGAGGACGGTGGCGCACCTTCGGCCCGTGCTATTGTTTGTAGTCTTCGCTAGGTGGTCCATCGGTCTATTTGTAATTTTTATTACTTTAAGCCTTGTTTTTACTATTGTTGATGATTATTAATAGATCCGTGAAATTTTCGCAAAAAAAATGGAGGATGGCCTTTAGCACAAGAAGCTTGGGAGGGGTGTCTTTATCTTAAAGTAGACGAATCAGGTCCCTTTATCATTTTATCAAAGCCTAACCAAAGTGCATTATTAATTCCACTTGGTCACTACCTTTTATTAGCATGATCCATATAGGCATATATGTAGAGGAGAACACTGTGCTATAGCCTATATAGTTATCAAGAATATAATAATACTAAGACGTACACACATGTCTGGTGCATGCCATTTGCCAATGGAGTCGCGTAACGAGGCAAAACTGCTGATGCAGCAGCAACCCGAGCTGCTGATGGAGTCGCGTAACGATCTGTACTGGCAGGTCTTGCTTCGCTTCTCAGAAATTAGCCTCTTAATAAATTTAGATAATAACTTTAACAAGGCAGCCATGGTTGCATCTTCAGCACCAGCTCCACCAGCAGCTCCTGAGTGGGAGTCGTCGAGCCACATCGGTGGTCACGTAAATCGTTTAAGGTGGCCCATAAGGTGGCCCGCGCGAGCAGTATGTCTACGGCTTGCGCAGTCGGAACCTTATCCCCTTTGTCGCAAACCCTAACCGCCTCCGCCGCTTCTCTTGCCAAATCCGCTGCCGCCGGCCACCCCTCCAGCCACCAAATCCGCTGCCAGCTGCCACCTCTTGCCAAATCTGCCACCGCCATTCCCTCCGCTGAGATGAGATGCAGCCTGACACGCCACCCTTGCCCCCGCGCTACGGCTCCCGAGGGCAGCGCCTCCTCTCCAGCGTCGAGCTTCGACGGAACTGCTTGGAGGGGGCGAAGAAGCGCGCCGCAAGGAAATTTGTCAAGTGGGGCAAGCCTGCTCCGTCGTCGCCCACTACACTGCCGGTTTCTCCTCCTCCTCATGTGCGGGGAGTAGCCGCCACTGCCCTCCATCTCCGCCTTTGGAGAGTTATTCCTCGGGGTACTGCAACTACGCATCGCCCGAGGAAACGGATAGCTTCGACGCAAGCTCCGACGACAGCGTCGCCGAGAGGGACTTCGTCACCTCCGATGCGGCCGAGGAGCGTGTGTTTGTGTGGCTGCGACGCCGCTCCGAGCGCGCCCATTTCAATGAGCAGGCGAGGGAGGATCAGGAGCTCGCCGACACGCTCCGCTTGATAGAGCGCCATAAGGAGGAGGAGGCGGCGGTGGAGCGGCTCAAGTGTCAGAAGAAGAAGGAGGCCGCGGCGGAGCGGCTAAAGCGCGCGCGCCAGGACGTCGTTGTCATCCCGAGCGACGACGAGAACTGCCAGGAAGGGTGATCGCCGCCGCGGGCAGGAAGGGTGATCGCTGCCGCTTTGAGGCTTGTTTGAGCCGGATTTTGTTGTTTCTGCTCATGGCGATGTAAAAATTATGCATGTAAAACTGATAAATCGTATGTTCTTCGCTTTAATGTTAACTGAATAGTATGTTTTTCTCTCTGAATTTTGCCGCGAAAGCATTTTTGACAACTTTGAAATTTTGCGGTTTCTATTATTTGTTAGATGATTTGGAACTGCAAATCGAGAGTTCAATTCCTTGTACTTGCGTGTTTACAGTTCGGATATACCGTAGCTGCTAGAGTTACTCTAAACAGATCAAATCAGACACGAACTGTTGGAGATGCCTTTAAAGAATGACCCTACCAAGTTTTCGCCAGATCATGGAAGATGGCCATAGTATGTGCCTTCTTCCGCACACGAAGCTTGGCAGGGCTGTCTTTATCTTAAAGTTATTACCAAGCAGGTCGCCTTATCAATTTATCGAAGATTCCTAACCAAAGTGCTTTATTAATTCCACTTGGCTACCTTTTAGCATGCATGATCTATATATATATATAGCCATGTCTGTACAGGAGACCAACTGTGCTATAGCCTATAGATATCAAGAATATAGTTGCCAAAATGGAGGCAAAACAGCACCCCGAGCTGCTGATGGCCGCTCGGGAGGGCGATCTGGCACGACTAACTCATCTTCTCGGCAACGGCCACGCGATGCTGCAGCCGGTGCGTGCTGTCCCTGGAGTCGTCGTCAACATGGAGGCAACCGTGGACGCAATCGGCATGGACGTCGCCATGGACGTGGAGCTGAACAAAATCCTCCATGTGGTGGCGTCCAGTGGAGACGCACCCAACTTCCTGGAGAGCGCGAGGCTCGTCTACGGCAAGGCCAGCCACCTCCTGGACGCATGCAACGCCAAGGGAGACACGCCTGTCCATAGCGCGGCGAGGGCTGGGATGGTGGAGATGGTCTCGCAGCTCATCCGTCTGGCGAGAGACGAGGGCGGTGGCGACAGGGTGAAGGCGGTGCTCCGCAAGCAGAACCAGCAAGGCGAGACGGCCCTTCACGATGCCCTCCGCTTGGCCGACAGGCGGACGGTGGAGGCCATGGTCAGCAGGTTAACGGCGGCGGATGACCAACTGGCCCGGGTTCCACCTGCAGACGGCGCCTCGCCCCTGTACCTGGCCATCTTGATGGGGCATGATGATATTGCGGAACAGCTGCATCACAAGGACGAGGGGCTCTCCTATTCTGGACCAGATGGACAAAACGCTTTGCATGCCGCTGTTCTCCGGAGCGCCAGTGAGTTTATTACTCCAGATTACTTCCCTTACCCAATATTTTGCAAACTTCTTCAGATCTCGCTTCAGATTACATGTTAGCATTTTTTAGAGATGCCTCATATATATGTTTTTTTTGCTGTGCTCTCTGGGAGACAAAAAAATTTACTACATTCTCTTATTAGCTAGCTACTAAGATACTGCTAGCACTTTTCTTTACTTGCCTTGGTCTCCTACTAATCATCACATGTTCTATAGCTAACTATAAGACACTTTGTTACATGATCTACATGTATTTATCATCTATGAGGCATATCTCATTGTTTCACATTTATCGTCTCTAAGCGCACCTCATGTTCACGCTGCCAGGTTTTCTAATACTCCCTCCGTCTCTTAGTTTTGTGAATCAAATGTATGCAGATGTCTTTTAGCGTAGAGATTCGCAATAAACCTATGCATTAAAAGGTGTCTACATACATTTATATTTCACAGAGCTAAAATGTCTTATATTTCTGAACGGAGGGAGTACTCCATTGTGATTTCGATGCATTTTACAACTTTCTTTGAAACAGGAAAGATGATGTGCCAGCAAAATTAGGGAACCGTTAGTTCATATTGGATGCACACACGTAAATTTGGGAACCGACGAAATAGCCATCCGATTATACATCATGAAAACCTTTATTTTTTGTCAGGCTAGATTTAAGTTAACCCTATATATGTATATATGATGATGACCCAACAGCTGATGATGAGTTATGAACTTATGATCAATAGATAGCGAGAGCCACATCCCTCATGTGTCTAGTCTTATTGTAAATGTAGGGATGACAAATAATCTACTCGAATGGAACAAGGACCTCAGGACACAAGGGGACAGAACCAAGGGAAGTACGCCCCTTCATTTCGCTGCATCATGTGGGTTTGTGAGACAGGTCAGGTCACTTGTAAACGCTGACAAATCTCTAGTATACCAGTCCGACCAGGACGGATCATTCCCCATACACTTGGCAGCTGTTGGAAGGAGGAACGATGTGGTTTGTGAATTGCTCAGGAAGTGCCCCGATTGTGCCAAGCTACGAGACGCTCGTGGCAGGACTTTCCTCCATATAGCCGCCCAGGATCGCGACGGGGA
This sequence comes from Avena longiglumis, assembly GCA_030063025.1. NCBI lineage: Eukaryota > Viridiplantae > Streptophyta > Magnoliopsida > Poales > Poaceae > Avena > Avena longiglumis. The sequence continues at coordinate 576,393,622 of CP125973.1, forward strand.
GATATTTCGTTTTGCACTCCCATTTTTACAAGCAAACTCGAGGTTTGCATCAATCATAAATATGCAGGACGATGACGGCAACACTGGGCTGCACCTTGCTGTCCTGGTCAGGGCGATGCAGCCTTTTTTATCTATGTTGGCTGACAAGGATGTTGTGTTAAATATACCCAACATTGCGCAGCGAACGGCACTTGATCTTGCACGGAGCAGGCTACCCTCCGGTGTGATTTTTGGACGAGTACGTAATTAATCTAACGTTTTGTCTTCTCGGATATATATACTAGCTCGATCTCTTCTCAGATACTCCTATAATGCAGTAAAAAAAAAATAAGAATTATCTAAGGATGTTTTGTCTTCTCTTGCAGGATCCGAGTGATACCATACACTCCCTGCTGAAAGTAGCAGGTGGTCGATATGGGGCTCGCACTGGAAACCATGACTATTGTCGATATGGGAATCATGAAGAGCACATCAAAGACTCCACGCCGACCATTGGCGTTGTATCGGCCCTACTCGTGACGATTACATTCGCAGCAGCCTTCACCGTACCTGGTGGGTACCGCGCCGACGGCACGCCGGTGCTCGCCGCCTCCTACTCTTTCCAGGCCTTCATCATCGCCAACAACATAGCACTGCTCTGCGCCTCCATGGCCACCATCAGCCTCATGTATGCCGGGATCACCACGGTCGACATCCGCACACGGACGCATGCTTTCGTCATCTCCGTCTTCTTCCTCAATAGCTCGGCCCGGAGCCTCGCCGGTGCATTCGCGTTCGGCATGTACGCGGCGCTGGCCCCAGTCGCCCACGGACCTGCGGTCGTGACATGGGTCTGCATGGCTGTCTCGTTGCTTGACGTTCCTTGGTTCGCCTGTAAGATGTCGACGCCGCAGCTTCTCAATAGGGTGGGATTTCGTAAGTGGATGCTCATGTTCGCGGCTTCAGTCCTAGGCCCACTCTTTGGGCCACTCTGGCCGTGGGGAGTAATCGGAGGTTTCTTAGCGTATTCCAAGATCTACGGAATCTACTGAGTCTTGCTTAAGTATATGCTCGTTATGGTTCGTAATTAACTAGCCTGGTGGCTCTCGCAAATACAACATCATCATCTTTTGAGTATATTTTTCTATTTATGTCTTATTTTTCCTTCTATTCGTCCTCTTCAATAAAACATGACACGTCATTAAGATGAAACTTTAAAAAAATATATGATAATATTACTAAAATATAAATAAAATAACTATAACAAAATTTTAACAGAGATAAATAATTGTGATGCATTGGCTAGCTTAGACCCTATATCTTTATGTGTCTCTGTTATTTTGTACATGGCTATACAAAGCATTATGTTCTGCTCGTCTCTATTATCATTGTAAAAAAGGTAGGTTTGCTTCACCATATTGTAAAACATGATATGCTTTGAGGCTAACTTGAGGCACATGTCTTCTAAGGCACTTGCCCTAACCAATAATTATAGTGGAAGCAAACAATTTCACTGGTAGAAAACACCCCATTGATCCCGGTTGGTAAGGGGCATTAGTCCCGGTTGCCCAACCGGGACGGGGCAATCGGGACTAAAGCCCGAACCTTTAGTCCCGGTTGCCCCAGCAACCGGGACAAAAGATCATACACGTGGCAGCTGCACCGTGCGAGGAGGGGGGGGCTTTAGTCGGTTAATATGAACCGACTAATAACCTTCTGGCGGAGATTTGGCCCATTCTCTGCCCGCAGAATTCATTTTGCACATTTGTTGCCTTGGCAGCATTTTCGCCACTTTTGTGCCGCGAGAGAATTCATTTAGGTTGTTTTATTGTTTATTTAGTGTTTTGCACTTATCAATGAAGGACCCTTATATCCTACAAGATCATCATGACAATATTACATTCAATACACGGATCGAGTTCATGCACTACATACAAAAGTATTCCCCTTGTCTATACACGGATCGAGTTGCTATTTTTACAATCCCTATTGTCTATACACAGCAGAATAGTACTCCCCTTTCGGGTCTAGGACTTCTGCATCCAAGAATCCCGCCAATTCCTCCTGAATTGCTCGTACGCGATCCTTTGGCAGAAGACCGTCCCGTAGACGTTCGATCTAATTTAAAAAAGGAGTCAGTCTATATGAATGAAACTAAACACAATTTGTTTGAAAATAAAACTATAGAAATTGTTTACATACGTGGAGTTGCTCTAAAATAAAACTATAAAATAAAACTATCCAAAACCTCAAAGGTGGGCATGATTTCATCCACGCCGACAACAGCGTAGCCCTCTGGAACCGGACGACTGTGGTAAGTTGGTGTGGGTCCAATTGGTAAGGCATAGCCGACCGCCACCTTCATTGATATGTTCACAACTTTGACATGTAGCTCGCAGTGTCATCTCGTGATATCATCCTTTGGGTAGCCACAGGAGCCATCGTCGCATCATCGGCATCGCCATTGTCATCACCGGGACCTCGGTGGAAGCCACACTGCTTTTTCGATTATTCGATAGGCCGGTAGCATCGAATGCAGTGTGCTGCTGAGATGGGGCGCCGGTAGTACTTTGCTCTTTAAGTGAGTTAATTTCATCTTGTTGTTGCTTTAATCGTTCTTCAATTAAACGCATTCGCTCTTTCTGACTTTCTGCTTCAACTGCCGCCCTGTCCTTACTCCTCTGACGGCTTCTATCAGGATATTTCTTCCTCTCTTCGGGAAACCCAGTCCTCCATGATTGGGAGCCTATTGTGCCTCGTGTTCGTCCATCATGTTCCTTATTTCCAAGGGCGAGTGTGAGCTCATCATTCTCTCTATCGGAATGAAGTCCCCATCTTTAACAGCCTTTACTGCTTTTCTCATCCTCTCGATTGGCAAGGGGTCTTCTTTATGTCGTATGGTATATATACACCTCCCTTCCGAGTCCAACGTGCCCCCATGCCCGTAAAACCAATTCCTTGCACGTTCTACCCAATCGTCTGTCTCTGGGGTGATATTTTTATCACGCAGTTCCTGCTCAAGTTTCTCCCACTTAGGAATGCCAGCCCTGTAGCCACCTTGCCCCATAGTATGGTGATACTTCTTGTTAGCGACATTCACTTATTCGTTTGAGACATTTTCTTAGCTTTTTCGATTTCTTGTATTCCACAAACTCATCCCGTAATGGTTTTATCTTCTCAAACTGAATATTCTTGAAATCGAGTCTTCTTTTCACGACATAGTCAAGGTGCAATCTTTTCTTCCAGTTGGTGAAACCTGGGCCATCTTCTTCAAAGCCCACTCCACGACCTTAGCCTCCATGGCTCTCCCATGTTGTAAGGCGTCCTCAATGGATCCTCCGCATTTGGATCCAGCTCTATCTTGATAGTTTGAAATTAACCATGAGCCTCTTCCACAAAATCTTTGGCGTGGTTAGGGACAAATAAACATGTTCCCTCTTCATCCGCATTAGCAGGCCTATTCCAATTTCTAATGGTGATCGGGATTAAGTCCCTAACGATTACTCCGCATTGTGCCACAAATTTGGTTGCGACAACCGGAGCTGCCGTCGATGCCGTCTGCAATGACATCTTCGATCCTGAACCTCTCATGGTCCTGCAACTTTTGGTTGGGCCTCGTCGCTCTTTTCGGTAGATTCCTTCGATCCGAGGGCTAAAAGAAGAAAGATCGCCGTTACTATTTCTATATAGATAGCAGATGATTAATTAATGAATTGATTTATATTACATGCACCTTGCCGGAGCGGTCGTCTTCTCGATTACACAAGGCATCGCTTCTCCCTCGCGGAAGGCAACACCTTCAACCTCAAACAAGTTGTCTACTCCGGTAAAGAGGATCACCCTCACGGAGTTGTTCGAAACGTTGATACGTCTAAATTATCTTCCCCACGGATCACACCTTGGATCAACTCTTCCTTTTCTTCGTCTCGGCGTGTGGATCCATATTTTACGCATAGGTGGAAAACGAATAAGTCAAAGCGGCTAAAGGAGAAAGTTAAGGAGAAACCCGATATATACATACACAATAATAAAAATGAAGAGAAACCCTAAACCTAGCTACAAAAAGGAAACCGTGTAGTAGATAGGTAACTCTAGCTAAAATCAACGGTTATCAATATTCCGGAGTTCCGAGGGGTGTAACCTAGTTCGGAGAAACCTCCGATGCATATGAGAGGGGAACCCACATGCACCTAAGGGGTATTAATGATTCCTTATCTAACCACGTGGTAGCAATGTGAATCGGTCAGGGCTACCCACATTGACTGACCAGTGGGGCCGAAGACCAATAATACCAAACTAATTAATAAACCTAATAATACCTAACTAATAATAAACCTAATAATCGAAACACCGAAAAGAAAGGGAAACAATCAACACATGGCATCGATGCAATGCTCAAGCAAGTATGATGATATGACAAGTTAATTTGCATTGGAATGTAACCCTAAGACATGCTCGATGATTTAATCGGGGTTCCGACGGGTGAAAACCCTAACTCGGGAAACTCGGAATATATGAGAGGGTGCATTTGTTCTTATAATTATACTTGTCATTTAAATTGTTGAACAATGCATGATTATAGGTTAAATAGATAGGTTTCATTTTTTGAACAATTTGATATATTATTTGTAATTTTCGACTTATAAATAAAAGATATTGAATTTACAAGTTTATATCAATTTCTGGAATTATTAAATCATTTAAAATTGAATTACTGTGGGCCACGTCAGCAAGCCACCGTGGGCCACGTCAGCGGGCCCGTACCACGTGGGCCACGCGTCGGTGAGCCGATACCACCAGCGGCGATGGAAGCATGGCATCAAGAATGGCGGCGCCAAGACCACCACCAGGGAGGGGGAGGACAGAGAGGGCCACGTCAGCGGGCCCATACCACCACCAGCAGCGACGATGGAGGAAACGGCGCTTGGCAACCGGCAGCGCCAAAAAGACCACCGCGGGAGGAGGAGAGGCGAGGAGAAGCGGCGCCCGTGCAGCCATGGGGAAGAAGCGCTTGATCGTCGGGGAGGCGAAAGCGGTCGGTCGGTCGTCGAGAGACGCAGCAGGCGGCCTTGCCTTGTGAAGAAGCGAGTGGCGGCGGGCGAGGCGTTAACGACGCTTCTGAGCGGCGACGGTGGCGAAGCGACTGGCGGCGTCGTCGTCGGCGATAAGCGTGGCGAGCGAGTGGGAAGGAAGAAGAAGAGGAGGCACGCCCTTAACTAAAGGGCCTTTAGTCGGTTCGTGGCTCCAACCGGGACTAAAGGGCATACGTCGATTGGAGCCACCAACCGACCTATAGTCCAAATTTTCAGCTTGAAGAAGCGGCGCGAGGCTCTTCGTCGGTTGGTGGCTCCAACCGGACGTATTCCCTGTTCAAATTTTTCAGTTATTTCTCTCATTTCGCCTTATTTTTATTTTGGGGTTTAAATTTGTAATGTTTTTAAATGATAATTACTTTGGAATTTAGAAAAACTTTAAACATAAAAAGTGTTTGGATTTGAATAACTAATTGAAACCATTTTACTTTTGAAAAATAATTAATGTAACCATTTAAACAACGAACCATTTAAAATTAATAATGAAATAACTTATATTTTTTAAATATTAATTTGGAATTTAGAAAAACTTTAAACATAAGAAGTGTATGGATTTGAATAAATAATCCAAAACCAATTTCTATTTTTAAAAAATAATTAATGTAACCATTTAAAATTAATTAACTTATATTTTTGAATATTAATTTGGAATTTAGAAAAACTTTAAACATAAAAGTGTTTGGATTTGAATAAACAATTCAAAACCATTTTACTTTTAAAAACAATTAATGTAACCATTTAAAATATGAACCATTTACAATTAAAAATGAATTAACTTATATTTTTGATATCAATTTGGAATTTAGAAAAACTTTAAACATAAGAAGTGTATGGATTTGAATAAATAATTCAAAAACATATTCTATTTTTAAAAATAATTAATATAACCTTTTAAAATGAATTAACTTATATTTTTGAATATTAATTTGGAATTTAGAAAAATTTTAAACATAAAAAGTGTTTGGATTTAAATAAATAATTCAAAAACATTTGTCCTTTTACCGAGGATGGACGAAAAGGTTTGAGATGTACCGGTTGGGATATAGTCCATGTAAGGTGGTCTAGTATTTTAGGAAAATAGGGCGGTAGCATTCTAAACGGCATTTTGGTGGTTACTTCACAAACGACCGTTTTTTGCGCTCGAAATGGAAAAGGGCTTTTCCGTGCGACAAAAGGAAAACTTCCTCTGCAACATTGTTCTCCATACCAATGTCCACACATGCATAATATGGGCACAACATCACAAACTATGCCGTGATTCGACATAACATCGGTCATTTGGACCGAAAGCCATGAAACCTCGAACATGATAGGTCATTTTGTGAAGGTTTTTTGAAACATGATCAATATACCAAGTCTGGTATTTTTCCTTTCAACTATGTAACATAATATGACACCACGAAGGATTTTCATTGTTCGTATTTTTTGAATTTATTATGCCCGTTTTGAATTATTTGAATTTCTAACTATGGTCGAACCGGTGTGCATGAAGATAGGGGCGGGCATTGTTAGAACTTGCATTGGATCTCTGAAGAAACCACATATTGCGAGTCTAAAATTATTTTTCAAAAAATCAGGCGGTAGATCATGTACACTTAGTACAAACCGGACCCACTTCCTCCGATTCGGTAGACATTTGTCCTTTTACCGGGATGGACGAAAAGGTTTGAGATGTACCGGTTGGGATATAGTCCATGTAAGGTGGTCTAGTATTTTAGGAAAATAGGGCGGTAGCATTAAACGGCATTTTGGTGGTTACTTCACAAAGCGACCCGTTTTTGCGCCGGAAAATGGAAAAGGGCTTTTCCGTGCGACAAAAGGAAAACTTCCTCTGCAACATTGTTCTCCATACCAATGTACACACATGCATAATATGGGCACAACATCACAAACTATGCCGTGATTCAGACATAACATCGGTCATTTGGACCGAAAGCCATGAAACCTTGAACATGATAGGTCATTTTGTGAAGGTTTTTTCGAAACATGATCAATATACCAAGTCTGGTATTTTTCCTTTCAACTATGTAACATAATATGACACCACTCGAAGGATTTTCATTGTTCGGATTTTTTTTGAATTTATTATGCCCGTTTTGAATTATCTGAATTTCTAACTATGGTCGAACCGGTGTGCATGAAGATAGGGGACGGGCATTGTTAGAACTTGCATTGGATCTCTGAACAAACCACATATTGCGAGTCTAAAAATGATTTTTTCAAAAAATCACGGGCGGTAGATCATGTACCTGTAGTACAAACCGGACCCACTTCCTCACGATTCGGCAGACATTTGTCCTTTTGACCGGGGATGGACGAAAAGGTTTGAGATGTACCGGTTGGGATATAGTCCATGTAAGGTGGTCTAGTATTTTAGGAAAATAGGACGGTAGCATTCTGAAACGGCATTTTGGTGGTTACTTCACAAAACGACCCGTTTTTTGCGCTCGGAAAATGGAAAAGGGCTTTTCCGTGCGACAAAAAGGAAAACTTCCTCCTGCAACATTTTTCTCCATACCAATGTCCACACACATGCATAATATGGGCACAACATCACAAACTATGCCGTGATTCAGCACATAACATCGGTCATTTGGACCGAAAGCCATGAAACCTCGAACATGATAGGTCATTTTGTGAAGGTTTTTTGAAACATGATCAATATACCAAGTCAGTATTTTTCCTTTCAACTATGTAACATAATATGACACCACGCGAAGGATTTTCATTGTTCGGATTGTTCGGCACACATTTAGTCCCGGATGTAGTCACAAACCGGGACTAAAAATATTTTCCGCCATTTCCCACCTCTTCCCGCCAAGTTTTCCCGCCCTTTCCTTTCTACTAGAGCTTTTAGTCCTGGATGTAGTCACTAACCGGGACTAAAGATATTTCCCGCCATTTCCCAAAGCTTCACGCCAAGTTTTCCCGCCCTGAAGGGATTGCGGCAGAGTGGGCCAGACAACACTAATAATAGGGGTGAGTGTCGACATTATGTCGTGCGGCTTGTACCTTGTCCCGGATGGTGTCACCAACAGGGACTAAAGATGAACCTTAGTCGGTTGGAGACACCAACCGACTAAAATGAGTCGCACTAATAATAGGGGTGAGTGTCGACATTATGTCGTGAGTGTCGACATTATGCCGAGCTGCTTGTACTATAAATATGCATCCTTGTGAGTCCAGTCCTCCAGCCAGTTTGAGGCATCTCCAAGATGGTTTTAGAGAGCGAGGACACCACTACGGCCGATTTCGGGAGATGCCTTGAGCCGGCCCAGATCCTCCGCATCTCAGAAACGTCATAGAACACTCCTAATATGTGAAATTAGTTAGCTCGGCGTATTGATCTAGTTAGTGAAGTTACAAGCTGCAAGATGGTTTTCGAGGCAGGACACCACTGCGGCCAGTTTGAGGAGATGCTTGAGCCCAGTCCTCCGGCATCTCAGAAAGCGTCATAGAGGCACTCTAATATGTGAAATTATTTAGCTCCGAGGAGTATTGATCTAGTTAGTGAAGTTACAAGCTGCAAGATGGTTTTCGAGGCGGGGACACCACTGCGGCCAGTTTCGAGGAGATGCGACGGGCCAGTCTCCGGCATCTCCGAGAATCGGTCATAGGCACTCTAATATGTGAAATTAGTTAGCTCCGAGGTATTGATCTAGTTAGTGAAGTTACAAGCTGCAAGATGGTTTTCGAGGCAGGACACCACTGCGGCCAGTTTGAGGAGATGCCGACGCCAGTCCTCCCAAGATCTCCGAGAAACTGGTCATAGAGGCACTCGGTCCAGCCACAAAATGGGACTAACACTCAAGACATTTATTAATATTAAAACGAGACTACAAAACCGGGACTAAAGGCCACAAACGCGAAAGATATCCTTCGTCAAGCCACAAACCGCGAAAGACATGAACTAGAGTTACATAATATGAGCATGAACTTCTTGGCATATGTCATTCCTTATGACCGCTTCAGACGTAACCATGGAGCATCTTCTTTACTTAACGGAATGCTTGGGTGGTTTCCTTTGTGAAGGCGGAATTTCATCAAACTTATTATAATCTTCCGACATGTCATCTTGTCCTCGATTCCCACGATGTTTCTTTTCCTGAAAAGAACTATGTGACGCTTTGGATCACCATATGATGTATTCGTTTGCATATTTTTCTTTTTTTTTCTGGAGGACATGTCCTTCACATAGAAAACCTGAGACACATCATTGGCTAGGACGAATGGTTCATCTCTATAACCAAGATTGTTGAGATTCACTGTTGTCATTCCGTACAACTGGTCTATCTTTACCCCTTCCCCATTCAGGTTAACCCATTTGCAGCGAAACAAAGGGACCTTAAAAGAGACTCCATAGTCTAGTTCCCATATCTCCTCTATGTAACCATAATATGTGTCCTTTTGTCCATTCGTCTATTGCATCAAAGCGGACACCACTATTTTGGTTGGTGCTCTTTTTATCTTGGGCGATCGTGTAGAATGTATTCCCATTTATTTCGTACCCTTGGAAATTCAATACAGTAGAAGATGGTGACGCGGCCAACAAGTATAGCTGATCTCCAACAGTGGTGTCATTCAAGAGATGTGTCCGCATCCAACCACCGACAGACTTCATGTGTTCATCTGTACTCCATGATTCAGGCTTCCCCGGGTTTTTGGAGCGTACAATATTCTTGTGTTCCTCCATATACGGAGCTGCCAAGGTGGAATTATGTAGAACTGTGTAGTGTGCTTTAGTGAAAGAATCCCCGTCCCTACATATCAGTGCTTTCTTTCCCAGCGTGCCTTTTCCACTTAGTCTTCCCTCATGCCGCGAGTCAGAAACACCAATCGGCTTAAGGTCAGGAATAAAGTCAACACAAAACTCAATGACCTCCTCTGTTCCATATCCCTTGGAGATGCTTCCTTCTAGTCTAGCACGGTTATGAACATATTTCTTTAAGACTCCATGAACCTCTCAAAGGGAACATATTGTGCAGAAATATCGGACCTAGAATGGCAATCTCTTCCACTAGATGAACCAGAGATGCGTCATAATATTGAAGAAGGATGGTGGGAACACCAATTCAAAACTAACAAGACATTGTACCACATCCTTACGTAACCTTGGCGTAATATCTGGATTGATTACCTTGAGATATTGCATTGAGGAATGCACAGCTTCACAATGGGTACTCGAACATTTTCTCGTAGAAGCCCCTCAATGCAATCGGAAGCAATGCGTCATAATCACGTGATCATGAGACTTCAGGTTTTGGAACTTTCTCTGCCATATTTATTATCCCTTTATATTAGATGAGAAGCCCGACGGCACCTTGATATCTTGTAAAGGACTTCAAAAAGATTTCCTTCTGCTTTGGTAAGAGCATAGGCACGACTTAAGTGACGCCTTTATCCGTCTTGTTATCTGTATGCATGTTCTTTGGGTCTTTCATAATTTGTTGGTCCTCCGTGCTTGATGTATCTTTTGTCTTCCCATACACGCCTAGGAATCCTAGCAGGTTCACGCAGAGATTCTTCGTCACGTGCATCACGTCGATTGAAGAGCGGACACAGGACTTTCCAATATGGCAGCTCCCAAAATATAGATTTCTTCTTCCACATGGGTGCGTGTCCTGTAGCGTCGTTCGGAACTGATTGACCGGGACCCTTTCCAAAGATTACTTCTATGTCCTTGACCATACCAAATACATCATCACCAAATGGGAGTTCAGCTTCTTCCTGATCTGCCTCACCTTTGAAATGCTTGCCTTTCTTTCTTACGGGATGATTGGTCGGAAGAAATCGTCGATTCGCTAGGTACACAACCTTCTTGCATTTATGCAAATATGTACCTTCGGTCTTATCTAAACAGTGGGTGCATGCCTTATATCCTTTGTTTGTCTGTCCTGAAAGGTTACTAAGAGCAGGCCAATCATTGATGGTTACGAATAACAACCCTCGTAGATTAAATGGCTCCTGTTTGTTCTCATCCCACGCACGTACACCTGGTTTGCCCCACAACTGTAAGAGTTCTTCAACTAATGGCCTAAGGTACACATCAATGTCGTTGACCGGTTGGTTCGGGCCTTGGATGAGCACTGGCATCATAATAAACTTACGCTTCATGCACAACCAAGGAGGCAGGTTGTAGATACATAGAGTCACGGGCCAGGTCTGGATCGCAGCTCTGCTCCCAAAAGGATTCATGCCATCCGTACTTAGACCAAACCATAAGTTCCTTGCGTCACCGCAAAGTCAGGAAGTCTCTCTCGATTTTTCTCCACGTGACCCATCGGTGGTGTCTCAACTCCCGTCTTTCTTACGGTCTTCTTTGTGCCATCGCAACAACCTGGCATGCTCTTTGTTTCGAACATGCGTTTCAACCTTGGTATTATAGGAGCATACCACATAACCTTAGCAGGAACCCTCTTCCGGAGGCTCTCCCTCAACATCACGGGGTCATCTCGTCGATCTTATACCGCAACCCGTTGCATACGGGCATTTATCTAAATTCTCATACTCCTTACATGGTAGAGGATGCGATCATTAATGCATGCATGTATCTTTTGCACATCTAATCCCGGAGGAGAGAGTCTTCTTTGCTTCAGGTACTATCGGGAAGTTCGTTATGTTTTGGAAACTTGGCTTCATTATTTTCAGCATCTTTTCAAATGAGGTCAGTTAGACCACACTCGCCTTCCATCGCAACAATTCCAAATGTCGTATCGAGCTTTGTGCTGCCATCTTCACAATTTGGGTACAACAATTTCTTGTGATCTTCTAACATGCCCTCTAACTTCAACTTCTCATTTTCATTTCAGTCTCGCTTTGCATCGAAATGACCCTACCAAGTTCATCACCGGCTCATCGATGCCCGTTCTTCACCTTTTTCCTCTCCATTGTCTTCCATTGCGGTATCAGATTCAGAAACATATGATGATAGTTGTTATCATCATCTTCTTCTTCACCATCTTCCATCATAACCCCTCTTTCCCGTGCTTGGTCCAGCAATTATAGTTGGGCATGAAACCTTTCATAATCGGTGGCCGAATGATTTTCGAGGAAGAGTACTCCTTGTTATTCCGACATTGAACACATGGACAACGTATAAATCCATTCTCTTTGTTTGCCGTAGCCACATCGATAAATTTATCCACGCCTTTGATATACCGGCTACCGCGGTCACCGTACATCCATTCCCGACCGTTCATCTGCATCATATAAGTAAGTTTATCAAAAAACAGGACATCATAAATAGTGAAATAACCAATTCACACCGACACATGAATTGTATCAATGACCTAGAAAAGATAAGATTGCTAACCTCGATCGAGGGAAATAAGCTCAAGCGCGTCTCGGACACCTTCTATATTTTTGTTCTATGAGAAATTCAACGGGATTTTTCACTCAAACATTTCAACAAACACCTTCAATGCATGCATGAGAAAAAACTATCACACACCCTCACACCTTACACCATTCGAAAAAACAGTGGAGGCAGAGGAGGGGGCTGGGGCGTTGCATTTATAGAGGGCGGGGGTCTTTAGTCCCGGTTGGAGCCAGCAACCGGGACTAAAGGTGCGTGCCACGCCACGTGGCTGTGGCCAAACCTTTAGTCCCGTTGGTGGCTCCAACCGACGCATGCCTCTACCAACCGGGACCCATGCCCCCTGGCCCCGTGCCCGCTCCAACCGGGACGCGTGCCAGCATTAGTCCCGGTTGGTGGCGCAACCGGGACTAATGCTCCCAGGGGTGGCGAACGGATGGCCCTTTTTCCTCTAGTGTTTATGTGTATTGATAGAGATGTTAATAACATACGCGAATATATGTAAAAAGTATCATTATTAAAGTTTATTAGTGTAACTATTTTAATTCAAAATTATATATGTGTAACTCACAATATAAAAGCATAGACTTAACTATAAATGATTTGCACTATTATCCGCAATAGGTATCATTGCAGATATTAAAACATGCTATCACTAGTTGAACTCAATGGAGCCAAGCACATAGAGCTCGGCAAACATAGACCTCCATAGGATACGTATGTTCAACGACTGCATCGTGGATCTCGCTCTTAGAGAGATTACACGGGTGGAGGCATGATACACGTGGACCAACAAGCAGCTCGACCCAGTCTGTAGCGTGCTTGACCCTGTTTGCGTCTCGATGGAATGAGAGGTGGCCTTCCCACTGTGCTCCATACGGGAGGTCACTAGGATTGGCTCCGATCATACTCCCCTCCTCGAGAGGAGGAGATCCACCTAGACTGAACCATTTCCACTTTGAGAACTTCTGGCTCCAAAAACCAGGGTTTGCGGAGGCGGTTCGATCAAAGTGGTTAGAGGCAGCTGCCTCCCTCCTCGTATGTTTAGTGCGGTGGATGTCAGGCACCATTGTGCCAAGCTCTCCCGCCAGTTCATGGGATGCTGGGGGACAAACCTGGGGGCTGCTTTGAGAGCCTAGAAAGAGGCCCTGCTTTAGGAGATTTAGGCTCTAGATCTGGAAGCGGATCAAATGGGCATATCGCCTGAGATGTGGTCCCATAGATACTACATTGAGACCTTCATAATGGAGATCTATAAGGGAGAAGAGGTGTTCTGGCAAGAACGGAGTCTTCTTCCTCAATAGCTCGGCCCGGAGCTTGGCCGGTGCATTCACATTCGGTACGCGGCGCTAGCCATGGTCGCCCACAGACCTGCGGTTGTGACATGGGTCTACAATGTTGCCTCGTTGCTTGATGTTCCTTGGTTCGTGTGTAAGATGTCCATGTCGCGGCTTCTCAATAGGGTGGCATTTGGTAAGTTGATGCTGATGTTCACGACTTCGGTTGTAAGGCCACTCTAGCCGTGGGTAGTAATCGGAGGTTTCTTAGCGTATTCCAAAATCCAGGGAATCCACTGAGTCTTGCTTAAGTATGTTTATTGTTGGTAATTAATGCAACGGAACTACGTACTACTGCATTGCGATTTCACTTGAATTGTCTAAAAATTTCTTCTTTTTTCCTAAGTCTGGTCATAGTGCTAAATAACTTAAACTAGTAACATGCACATGTTACTAGTTTATGTTACTATTTTTATAGTGGGTAGTAACATATGTATGATGTCATGCAATGACTAATTAATTAGGTTGTAAGCTCATATGGTTTTAGTATGTGTGATGTTATGGTAACTAGCTAAGTTACTACCACCCTCTCTTTCTTCATATAATTATCATGGCATGTCACTAATTTATTTACTTGGCATTGTATGTACATGCATGTTACTAGCTAAATTACTTCCACTATGACTAGCCTAAGTCCTCACATCTACAACTAGCGTGTATAGGCGTTGTGGATATTCGTCCTTTATACACGATGAACCTAATCGTCGCTGGGTAGACGATCAGCCTCTACTACGTATGTGGTTTGCCGAATCGTGTGCAAGTATGAATATACATTTTTGGGAAATCGACCGTTCGCAAAGTAAGGGCCATAAGCAAACATGTTTTTCTTTTTGACCATCTCTCTGTCTTTCTGCATGATTGCATACATGTTTCTTTATTAACCGTCTGCGATTTCCACATGATTGCAAATGACTTATGTTGTGTCATCGTACGTGTTCAGCTAATTTTCCACATGAGTAAGCTGATTTTATATATTTGCAAGCATTTTTACTCTCAACCGTCTCTAGTACAGGCCCGGGTGGTAGATATGCAAATACAGTATCAAACCTCATTTTTATTTGATTATTTCACACCTGATACATCATATATTAATTTACATACATTTGTATCATATATTCATTTGTTAGCTATACAAATGAGAAGATATACTCCACAAAAAGAGAAAAATCTGTAGCTTTTCATGGTTGCATCTTTCTCTTCAGACGAACGCCGCATGCATGTGCCGCGCGGGTGACCTGACCCCTCGCATGGGCTGATTAGCCGGCTCCTTCGGCCGGCCGGCGCGAGGTCAAGGATGTGTAGCCCCGTGTACACCGAATTTGAGTGCCGTCATGCACGCGGTCCGGAGATCGAGGAGTGCGTCGTCTTTGTAGATAATTGACTTGGAAATTCCGAGTGAATTCTTCGAGCGGATTTTTGCACTAATCTGCACCGGATGGCCCGTGGCCTAAGGTTATTTATGGCTATAGTAAAGATTGATATGCTAATTGAAAATTAAAATTTCGATATCTGGATCTAATCTAATCTAAAGAACCGCTCGAATCTTTGATTTCGACATGGTGTCGTGCTCCCAAGTAGAATACTCCCTCCGTCCCGGTTTAAAGGATATAATTTGCAATTCTCTGGGCCCTAGGTGTCCTCTAATTGGTCCATTTAATAGTATGGAGAAGAACATGCATAAGAAAAAAAAAGTGCCATCAAGGCGTTCATATTTGTTCACACTTGTGCATGCAAGCATTTTATTGTTTTCACACAGGAGTAATTACAGAGATTAAATGCTTTTGTGTCAAAATATTTTGGAATTGCATGGTTTGCAAATTGTGTCCTTTAAACCGGGAGGGAGGGAGTAGATTGGTCTCTCGTGTGTGGCACGCGATGCGGACGTATTGTAAAACCTAGAATTAGGCATGCAGGCAGACGTCCGTTTGTCCGTCTTTGTTTTCCATACCTCTCTACTTTCTCACATCTTGTTTCCCGCACTGCCTAGATGCCGGCGGACGTCCACTCTGTCTTTCGGAGAGTCCACCTGTATCCTAACCTAGGATCAGCGTCGTGAGACCGTAAAAGTATAGAATCACAACTTTTGTCGGTTGTATTGCCATGACTCTCATAGTATATATAAAGAGCATGACACAAGGATAGATATAGACTTGGAGTACAAGAATACTAAAATCGTAGTGTATTTCTAACTCGTGCACAATATCTCTTCTAACATTGTACCAGAGTAGGCATTTTAAGAGATGGGTCTAAGTCAATCACCTACTGCTCTCCAAAATGACGGGGATGTGAGGGGTTCCTATCTTTCTTTCCAATGGAAGTCAAGGGAAGTAGTTGATATTACCAACGCGGAGTTGATAATGCTGAGTTGTGTGATGGAGTTGTTGTCAAGGAGGTCAGATATGTCCGCTCAAGGTGAGCCTTTATCTGACACGGTATGCGTACTACACTATTGGAAGATACAGTTATTCTACAGACAAATACATCCTCGACGTTGAGTTCCTAGAAAATGAGCTAGCCGAGGATGTGATGGGGCAATGATGCATGTATGCGGATGTGATGGGTTGACTACTTTTGTCCATCTAAGTCCCTTTTTCTTCCTTGATTTTTCCAAGGGTAGGGGGCCACGGCCCCCCTCCCCTTTGACTTATACATAGCGTTTTTTCTCGAAAAGGAGAGCATAGCCTTGGTCTCTGCATCGGTGGTTGATGCACAAAACCATTAATTAAAAATTTATCACCCACAGTTTCTAACCTACTCATTCAATGACAAGAAAAATGGCTGTTACAAGAGTGTACACGATTGCAATGTAATTATAGAACACGCATGAATGGTTAACCAATGTCTAATCAAGTATGTTAAAAGCATCTCCAAGGGAAAACACAAATCGATTTTGGGTAGCCAAAAAATGTATGCTTTTGCAGCATATATCATCTAAGGTAACTATAAAAATTCTACACATGATAATTATAACTTTTCATCATCACTTGGCAGATAAATAGAAACATTTCAAATGTGCAGTATTTTAAATCAGAGTTTGACATGAAGCATTAAAAAGCAGCAAAGTGCATCACCAAAACGAAAGTTATATTGGTTCAGCTGATATTTATCTCAAGTTTCACAGAGACTAGACTAGGGATCTCCTTTGGGCTAAGCATCAGGTATGTAGAAATCAACTTGAGATATTTTTTGCGTCTCATGGAAGCTAGACGGCAGATATAAATCGAGCCTGTGGATGGAAGTCGGCGCACCTATCCCTCATGAGCTAGAAATTCGCCTTCGAATGGAAACCTTTTGGGATTTTGTGCCATTAATATTTTCTAATAGCTATTACTCATTCCCTGAGAGATATTGTGAATCAAAGGGGCACATTTCAATTTTATGACAGACTCACATGTGGAAGACGACATTTATACATATACTACTATTTACCCATGAATGAGAATGATGATAATGGCAAACACAAGGAAAACGATGATATTCCCATAAATTTCCTCACCCTGTGCAATGGATTTAATGGGCAATCGAGAGATTGTGATCACGAATGAGGTTGAAACAAACTTTTTGGTGAAAATTCGGTGGCCTCGATGTGACGGTCCTTACTCATTGATGAGACTGGATCGCACAATGTATATTGGATTGTTCTTCATTCTTGGATACAAGAGGAAACGGGTGACAACCAGAGGAGGCGGGGATCTGGATTAACTTCTCATACAAGCCTGCCTCACATGGCACACATGACCCTCTAACCCGGTGCTCTTTATAAGCAAGACTCTTTTGTGTCTGCACACATCACAGAGGTGATGGACAGCTGTGATGCAGGCGTGACATGTTTACTTTACTAGGCAAGTATAATATTAGAACAAGAGACCGAAGTAAAAAAAAAAGTTAAATAAATCTTCAACACTCTATTCCCTTGGCAATAGAAATGTCAGATGTTTTCACTTGATGAGGTTGGTGATGGCCGTGCAGATGATTACAAGCTGCATAGAGCCCTCGCTTCGCTTTGTGAGCGGCGAAGGTACTCCGACCTTCACAAAGGCGTTGTCGCATTGTTGCACAAGCGGGACGACCTGCGCCGCCTTCTTCTTCCCTATGTCATAGTGGCGCCAATTAATTTCATCAGTCGCTTCAGCAAATGCCGCCCCTACTTGATCATATAACTTATGGCATTGCCCTAGTGGCGCCTTCAACTTCTCATCTGTATCGGGCTTGGCTAGCAAGACCTCGATATCAGCCATTGCAGCACCAGCGTCGCCCTCACCGAGCGACGCTATGATCTTGGCAAGGCCCCATGCATCCTTGTCGAGGCTTTCAGGGTGACCAATGAGTTCCGATACACAGAAATCATAGTTGACACGCTTGTCAATTCTTGCCGCTGCCTTACATGTTGTTTCTGGTGTCGCATGGACTCCACTCACAACTAAGAAAGTGCCAATGACAGCAACAAGGACAAGCCTCCCCACTGATGTCCTCATCGACAACAAGTGCATGCTCTCAAATACTAGGAGGTTTACCTGGATCAAGAATATTGTCTATTGTGTGCTCTGGCGGCAAGTTCAGGGAGGAAGGACTTGTGTACTTATAGTAAGGCTAGGATATGAGATATTTTCCATTATTTATTGGTAATAAATACTAATTAAAGTATTACAATAATAGATTAAATGCATGGCTGTAAATAGTATCGGTATATTTTGACCCGATTTGTTGAAAGATATTTTTATTAAAGAATATGATACAGAGTAGATTTTTAGATACCATCAGGATACAGATACATATACTAATATAATGGAAACATTTTTGACAACTGTACAATTAATATTATTAATAGGTATTGGTCCCTAGAAAATATTGTGAAATGAATAGGGAAATTTCTATTGTTAGTAAGTAGCATGGTTAACTTGTCGTGACTACACTATGGGGTGGCCTCCAGTCAAACGAAAACCCAAACAGGATTTACAAAAACCTCATAAAATATATACTAGAAGAGTTCTATAGAAAAAAAAAATCATATGGTACTGTTTGGCGCAAAGTTAGATTTCATTGAATTTCTATGAAACTGTTCATTTCATTGGATTTTCAGGCGAAAACAAACAGTATATCTCACCTCATCGTTTCATCATTTTTTTGTGCCTAAAACTTGTGCGCCTTTTCCTCCATGAACTAAACACTCTTGAATATTTCCTATGGTTCCGGTTCTATAGGAATCTAAACAGGTTTTACCTTTCTTACGTTTCAGACGCACGTGCCTACCTGAATATTATTTCAGATATTAAATTACTAGCTAGTCATCATAGAGAGTATAAGTTTGTAAAAGTGGATTGTTCAAAAGTTAGGGTTAGTCACCGTCTCTTGCAAATTTTGTAAGAGCAGAGCAGGGAACCGTCATTTGGCTCGGCCGGATGTTGTTCTTCGAAGTTGGACTGCGAGTTGGATTTAGCCATTTTTCTTAATCAGATCCATCGTCCCAGACCTAATTGGGTAGGCTGACCTTTTGGCTAGATTGCAGTGCAGTCCTGCCACTACACCGAACGCTTTGAAGATTTGTAGCACCGCCTCTGCTTCCTCACGAACCGACGTTGCTCCTGGCGCCGTCATCTACATACCGTTAACTTCGTCCGGCGACGGCCAGATGACGCCGACGGGCGTCAGATACTGTTGGCACAAGCCTCTACGCTGATGGCCGGAGCTCCGCTGACGCGAGAGATGCTGACGGCTCTGTGCCGATGGTCATTGTCGGCATTGTCACGCGGTGACAGTTTTCTAGGCTACGCCGACGAAAATCACCGTTAGTGTTGGAGCTGCTTCCTGTAGTGAGTACCATGTCATCTACATGAACAGATTGTCAACGTCAAGTGAAGGATGCAGGATAGCACATGCTAAGCATATGCTTGTCCTCTTCTAAGTTCCGAGCCATCACTAGTAGAAAAAGGGTCTTTGGTTTGGTCTAGAATCTAACACGAGTCCCGATTTGTTACGACCGGGACTAGTATGAGCACTAGTCCCGGGTCGTACCGTTTTCGATGGCTAGGAGCCCGAAAAAACTCTAGCCCCAAGTCGTGACACGGCCCGGAACTAAAGGGGTTCGGACATCGGTCGGGACTAAAGGGGTGCGGTCCACGGCCGAAAAACTTAAAATGGCTATAACTCTTGCGTACGATATCGAAAAAAATATATACCTATCAAAATGTGCGGAAAAAAATTGTGAGTTCGATTTCAACAACCTTATGCCGTTTTGGATTATTTTATATTTTTAAAATTCAAAAAGGAAAAAACAGATATTTAAAAAAAATGCAATTTTATTTATTCCATATTTGGATTCCTCACATTTTTCTGATAATTATGGATATATTATTTGTCAAATTTCGATTTACAGATTTAAAGATATTATTTACGCCATATTAAATGAATAAATGGCAAAAATGAATAAAATATTATTTTATTTACTTTTTACTTTTATTGGATTAAAATATTATTATTACTTATTTATTGTTGTTTACTAAAATAGTTGTTTGTAATTTTTATTGTTGTTTACTAAAATATTATTTTTACTTTCATTGGATTAAAATATTATTATTACTTATTTATTATTGTTGTTTGTAATGAATAAATGGCATATTGATATGGGCTAATAGGATTGATATGATAGTGTTGATAACAATGTACAAATGGGTTTCGCGCAAGGACATCATGATGGAACAAAGAAGTTAAGCATGATGAGAGTGAAGTAGTACTAGGATGGATGACCAACCGGGAAGTTTGACTATACGTGTAATTTAACCTAAGATTAAATATACTTAGTGCTAAAAATGTTCCAAGTGAGAGGATTACAAGTCAAACAAATCAAAATTTTAAGAAAAAATTCAAAAAATAAATTAAAAAAATTTGAAAAATAATCTTTAGTCCAGGGCCGTATTACGACCCGGGACTAAAGGTCCTTCGTCCCCCCACTGCAAAAAGAGCCATGCGGTGGCCTCTAGTCCCTAATTTCGTAGTCCCGGATGCAAAACCGGGACTAAAGACCCTTACAAACCGGGACTATATGTCTTTTTTCCACTAGTGCATGAGTAGAGATTTGTTTTAGTATGTCCGAGGGCATATTCCTCAAGGAAATATTTCCAAAGAAATGTCACTACGAAAGAATATCGGCTGCCATCAATTTAGAAATTGTGAGAACACAATTGACCCCTTACTCCTTCGAAATATTGTGGACCAAATTAGTTTATCAAGCACAACTCCAAGTGAATCTCTTTCTGGCAAAATAATTTGGAACAAATCGGCAAAAGTATTTTTATGCACACCGTTTGACTCAAAGTTGGATTCGTCATTGGTCGTGGCAGAGAAAGGTGGAGGATGGCCTTGACGTTTATGTCATCACCCCGACATGCTACTTGTTGTTCACTCTTACACTCTAGAACCATGTATTTATTTACACTTAACATCGATACATATACAATCTAAAACACTTAAGCAAGATCTCTACACAGCTAAAATAATATGGACAATGAAACATATAAAATCATCATAACTTATTGACGAGGCTGAATTCATTTTTTTGGATTAATGTGATAATTGTTCTACATTTAGTAGTAGGAACACATTGTGATAACATATTTTATTAACCAATAGAAACTAGAGAAAAAATATGTTCAATAATAAATATAAGAATATGATTACATTCATAAATATGCCATTTATATTGGAAAATAATGTTACAAAACCAGGGCCGCTCCTGAGTTTTGGGCCCGAGTAGAGAAAATTTTGGCCCCCAAAAGTATCAAAATAATAAATTTTACATGTATATAAATGTTACCTAAAACATTTGAAATACGATAAAGCGATTTTAAATAATGTATACATATTATTTTAAAATTACATACGGAGTACGACAATTTAAGATCATTTTTTTTGTCCACTATTAATCTTCTCGGTGACTTGGCTACATCATGATATATATGGGAGTTTCGAGCCTACCTGCTACTTTATTCAACTATTGCTTCGCATGCCTGATTTTGATAGCCCTATCATGCTTCGAGAGAGATATGCACTACTCAAATTAATTTCACATGTATGTGCACATCGTATAGACCCCATTTTTTTTTAGCTCGACGTATAGGCCCCACCTGAAGATCCCTTGGTAACTAATGGAAAGAAGGCCCATGCGAAGTATCAGAAAAAGAGCCTAACTAAACAAAGGAAAGGCCCAGTCCACTAGGTAAGAACTAAGAAGAGTAACTGTTCGTCCTTGCTCCAGGATCATATGAGAAAAACTTCAAACATGCTCTAAAGGCGCTGCCGCATTCATGTGAGTTTCTCGCCCCTGCATCTGCCTTAGCTAATTGTGGCTTGGGCCCCCTGATGTCGGAGGGCCCGGGGCAGCCACCCCGCTCACCCCCGGGCCGGGCCTGTACAAAATATCATATAGAAACTGGTATCACTAGCAACAACATCTATGTAGTAACATGATCAAGTAAAAATATTTTGTATAAATAAGTGAGAACACACTCACGTCATCTCGAAGTTGCTCAGTCTCAAGATCTAGCCTTTGTCTTTCATTCGGCATAAATGATTTGAAAATCAACGATTTTGTAGTCTTTCAACATTTGAGCGCTACAAAAAAATGGAGAGAGGCTGACCAGATGAGAGGCGGAAAGCTGAGTGACTTTTATGTCTTCATTTGTTTTCTTTTTTCACTGTAACTATTTTATTTTTTCTTCTCATTGAAAATTTTCTATTTACCTTGTTGAGTCTGCATGTATTGACTAATTTTTATCTTGTTTTAGTTAATAAGTGAGCATCTTTGTTTTCTTTGTACATTTTAGTGTGACACTTCTAATAGTATTTAGTCATGTTTTTAACTTTAAGATTGCTTTCTTAATCATTTTTATTGAAAGGATACTTCCAATCAGTTGGATTTGCATTATGATTCGTGGCAGCAAGGGACTTGCAAGTCGGTGCAACTATGGTTTTCTAGTTGCAAGTGGGTTTCAACTAACCAATTTTCTAGTTGAAAGCGGGTTGCAATCGAGGAAAATACTATGAGACGTTGAATTTGTGTTGTGATTTGTGCTGAGCAGTGTTGCAAGTGAGTTACTGCTGATATTTCTTGACCATTTTTTGCGTTGTAATTCTTGTGAGCATGGGAGTGGCAAGATAGTTGCAACTGGGATTTGAAAAAAAAATCCGATTGCAAGTGGGGCGCAATAGGTAAAAATGTTCATAGCCGTCGGATTTGTGTCATTACTCGTGTGAGCATGGGAGTTGCAAGTAGGTTGCAACTAAAATTTTCTAGTTGGAAGTGGGTTGCAACCAATATTATTCTAGTTATTGTAGCTAAAGTCTTTTTTAGTTGCATATTATGTTGTGACTAGAATTTGTCTCTTTCCATTTGCATGTTATGTGTAAGTTGGGTATTTCTTTGTGCAGTTGCATCTCATGTGCAACTACAGTTTTTCTTTGCAGTTGCATATCATGCTAACTAGAGTTTGTCTCTTTGTTGTTGTGTAACTGAGTTATTGTTGTACTCCCAACAAAGGGAGTTTTTATATCTCTTAGGCCATAAATGCTTCTTGCTGTAAGCTTTTCAGCAAATAGACGCTCTTTTAGATCTGTCATTTATCTTGCATGATAGGCAAGTTAGTTATGTTTGTTGGTTCTCCTTGCTTGGTGGGCCTAGTTGTTGAATTTTTTTTTGAGGGGTAGTCGTTGAACTCGTGGGCTACAGGATTCAAGCACAGACACAACATATTTAGGAGGGTAATTAGAATTAGAAGTCTATTCCGCAAGCTCACGAAATAGTTATAAGACATGAAACAAGGAGAAATGCTAAATGTCGCTTAGTGCGGGGTGTGGCAGGCCGCCCGAAGCCAAAGATTCTTGGGCCAGACCCATTTTATCCTTAGTTTCGTTTTTCCGGGTTGTTTCTGTCTTTTCTATTTTCTATTAATGGATAACCTGTGGATAAGATTGTACTGTAGGAGAAATCCGTACTGCCATGGACTTCTGGATATGCACCGACGACGAGTTAACAAAACAAACGCTGACACAATGTAGCATACTCTCTTGGGTGGATACAATAATATTTGCAGTTAGCCCCATTAACCTCGGGTGTTTGGATGCGGCAGTTGTGCACAACTAGCACACACTTTACAACTGATGTTCCTTCCCCAGTTCCCCTCAGCTTCAGTCTTGGAGCTAATTAAATTACTCGGAACCGATCGCGCGCTACCGGTATTGTTTCCTGATAAGATCGATCGACTCCATCATATGGTACTAGCATATGATGTAGGTAGCTAGCATTAGGAGAGGAAAATGCTCCTTTTCATGGGCATCCAAACATTAGGGGTGGAAAAAAACCGGTCGCACGATTCTAAAAGCATCATGGGGGCAGGTCGGAGGGCCATGCCCAAATTGGACGTGTCTTTAGGGACAGGCCAGAAATTCTCTTACGTACTTCCTATGCCAGGATGCGTTGCCCCTCTCGTATGGTACTAGGTAGGAAACGCGGCTTGCCGCTCGGGCAACATGACATAAATAATTGTTTTGGAAGAAAATGTAGCAAGGATAGTATACAAAGACACTTTTATTAGACCGAGAGTTATTTTATATGATAAATAGAAGATAATGATGCTTTAGAGTCGACCTTACAACGAAAGAGGAAAATTTAAAGGAGCCACGCTTTACAATCGGAATTTAAGAATCAACCACAGAAGGAATGGTTAAAAATGTAGGAAATATTAAAATAGTAAGATACTTAAAGGTGCAGCATATAAAATCCACAGCGAAAGTACGATTCTTGGAGGATTATCAGCCGCAAAATAACGATGATTAGATGATAAATGCAGTTGTTTATACAAACTTTAGATAACACATATCTAAGAACAAAGGTAGATTATAAAGTCTGATGGTTTAACAAGAACAAAAGAAAGGTGGTGTGATTACAGAGCAGACACATTGAACTGCCCATACATGATCTAGAGAAACGACTTCTAAGATCATAGGCAGAACAGAAGCCTGATAGCTTAACCAGAAGTAAGAACAGGGTAGTGATATTGTATATGTCTTAAGTTACATAAATAGAATCCTTTCTACGCCTGGCAGTCCTAGAGAGTTGGTTTTCAAGACCAGTACAGAGCAGCCGCAGGATAATGTCAAGGATATAATACTATAGGGTGGTGAGAACGTGTTTCTGCTCGGTTGTAGTGGCAGAGCACGACCTGGTTACAAAAAAAGAGACACGGTACATACTTTGCTTAGTATAAGCAGAATATTATCATGTTAAGAGATGAGCAGCATACATATTACCTCACACGTTGAAGATTTAGTGCTAATTCTATGGGAACAGTTTCTTTCGAAGGGCACGGCGAAGCGGTGTTTTTTCTTTCGTCCTCTCCAAGCTATGTCGCAAGGCATAAACGGCAGGGAAAGATCAAAAATATGTCTAAAGATTGACTGACTTGACCCAGAAATATGCAGTAACAGTTCTACTAATAGCCTGAGAACGTTACATGGTAGATGCTTCTGTAGTGCTAGAGGGAGATGTGGATTGGTCACTTTTAGTCGAGATGTACTAACGTGTGTGATAAAGGAAGGGATATGAGATATGATACTATCCATAAAAATAACAAACTTAAACTATTCTGTAAAATTTACCCTTACCGGTATGCGAGCTTTTGCCTGATTGGTTGTAACGACAGTCCCTGACATTGTAGATAATTGCTCTTGCAGAGCAAATGCACGAGCGTAGGTTGCGGAGGACCAGAAGAGAAATAAATCATACATGCCAGGCTGTGCGAAGAAACCACAACTAATACTAAATTTCTCGCTCAGACAACGGCTCAGCACCTGCAGCATAGACAATACACCTATGAGGAGAAAGTAAAGCATGTGGCAACATCAGGAAAACGCAAGCGTATTCCAGTCAAACCATAGAAGCAAAAATAAGACAAACCCAACAATAGATCGCACCTGACAATCAATCACAGAAACTACACCTTAACAATAGCAATCCTCGGACTAAAGAAGCCAAGCCTCTGCAAGACAAGAAAGAAATAGATCAGGAACAGTCACAAATTCTCAAGACAGAAAGGACCAGACAACCTGATAAGAGACCTAAGCCATCCTTGGAGACGACACGGACACAAACATGATTTTACAGGCCTAACAACCACCTTCTAGAGCTACGAACCACGCGAACAAAGATCCAGGCCATGCAAGCGGCACCTCATCTAAAATTACAAGCAGACCCGGTAACATCTCAAGAGAGCAAATGGAGGCCATAAGTAAATAGCTAATCTAAATAAGCTCCTCAGGACCTAGACTAAAGACGAAACCAAGGGCCCAAAAAAACCACAGCAGGCTAAAAACCTAACCCGCATGAAAACCCAAACTAAGCATAACCCGAACAGGAAACCAAACAGACGGGGGAAGGTACAGTAACGCACATACCTGGTATAAGCAAAACCAGCAACGAAACAAATAAAGCATAACCCTGACCCAACCAAACCACACAAGGAAAATTACCACGAGAACAAGAATAGGTCATACCTGCCAACCAACCAACAGACCACAGCCTGAAAGCAGCAATCCCCATATCAAACAGACCGAACCCCTGCAAGACGAAGAAGAAGAAATAGATCAGGAACAGCTAGAATCTACCAGGACATAATCTATATCTAAAACTGAAACAAAAATCTGCTGGCAACTGCATGCAAGCAGCCACTCTATTAGCTAAACTGGAAGCTCCCTTGAGGAGGACACAATATTCCCTTGAGGCCTGTAGCACCCTAGCAGAGCAACCAAAACCCGCATCTAAAACTAAAAGCAAAACCTAATGGCAGCCGCATGTAAAACCACAACCAAAATCTGCAGAATCCTAATAAAGCAAAGCAGAAGACATAAACAAGTAGGTGGTTAAAATGGGACTCCACAAACCTCAATGAACACCAGACCAAGCATGTGACTGAATAAGAAGTAAAACAAGGGACATAGTAAAGTAGCAAATCACAGCAGTTCTGTTTTGAATTAAAGATTAAGTTTTTTTTAGAAAGGGGATATCCCTAGCCTATGCATCGATTTATGCATGCAGCTGTACTAAAATCAAGTGTTCGCGTGCTATGTACACACTGTGCGGTTTAAACACGGAAAATGCTTATAATGAAGCCTACCGTAGTACCGGTTTGGGAATATCAAACTGTGCTATTCTACCCTAACCTGAAATTCTAATGCCTCTATGTTACATGCTGGATATCAGGCACATCGATTGTGCTCCAGCATACCGCAGTGAGAAGGAGGTAATCAGTAACTATTTTATCCACATCATTTACATCTAATCAGATAGATGCCCTTCAAATGTGCCTAATGTTCAAACCGTAAACCGCTCTAAAATAATCACCCGGTAATTGCAGAAAACATGTGGTGTTAGATTTCTGAAATAATAACCGTTTGCTTGCATGTGCATTTTTATATCTAGAGTTCCTCTGTCAATTCTTGATGGAGTGCATCTACCAGTACTGCCGTGTCTTTTTTTCATATTCTAATACATATGGCAATGAACTATGTACTTGCAAACGCCTGTAAAAAATAATTTGATATGTGATCTGCACCAGAAAAAAGAGAATGGAGGACAAAACTGAGTACATTGTTTTTATGCGTGAAGTTTTTAGGATTTCTTAAAAGCAATATTACCAGATCTCTCTAAAACAGAATGGCTATAAATGACGAAGAATGTTTATAGTCAGATTGATACCTAAAACATATAGTAAGAATGACGCTGAATACAAGCATATAGATCCATACAAGAATATTTATAGAATCTGCCTATAAACGACAGCATATTTATGACTACCAATGACGTATCACTGATCACTTGTCTAAAGGTTCCAGATTGATACCTAAAATATATATGCTTGTATGAATCTCCCTGGCAAGTACTGGTGAGCTAGCAATAACTGGGTTTCCAGCGCAAAGGCTATAAATAAGAGAGCATCTCAGAGATAACGCTCACTGATCATTTCTCTAAAGGTTCCAGTTCGATACCTAAAATATACATGCTTGTATGAATCTCCCTGACAGGTACTGGTGAGCTAGCACTAACTGAGAGAGCATCTCACTGATAACACACTAAAGGTTACAGCTTGATAAGGAAGAAATAGACCTAGACCTACCTAACTGGGGCACCTCTTTGTTGAAGTAAAACTTTCTGCACCAATAGCTTATACCTAACTGGGGCATATTCATGCTTTTATGCAGATCATCAACTGTTCTTGCAAAGAAACCAATAGGAATTTCTATATATGGAGAAAAATAGTATGTTAGTACCTAATGGCTAACATAAATATATTTGATTCAGTACGTACATAATTAGTACTATATGGCTAACATGTATAGATTCGGATGTTTGGAAGAATCAGCTCTTCCAGAAGAGATGAATGATTTGATAATCTGAATACGGTCTTCCGGTAAAAATGTATACCTCTATTGCATCACACGAATTCTAAAACTTACCTAACAAATAATCTGAGTACCAATAATGTTGGAGCTTTTAGAACAACCAAGCACAAAACATATATGAGCTCACCTGTCAAATCTACGACCTGTACTCATCAAGGATTAAATCTGGTGTTCACATGAATCACTGAAGATGTTCCCGAAGGAAGGGAACCAGCTCACTAGGAAATCGGGGATGGCCTATGGCACCGATGCAGCGGAGAAGAGGAATTAATCTATAGTACCATGTCCAGCAGAACGTGTGACACAACTCTTCCAGCTCCTCCACATCTCTATATGTTCCACTCTCTTGTCCTTAAATAGTACATAGAGTAATCCTAGTTAGGATTTTCATCGAACACCTTACGAGCACAAATAAAAACAGATATGTGTGTTTCAAACGAAGATGAGATTTCATGTCAGCTTCAAGCAGGGAGAGAAGCCCCACCAGCATTAGCAACCACCTGGAAAGTAGATGGTGGGTTACTGCATGGTCATTGGTCAGAAAATGTGACCCGGGAATTCTACGGTTGGAGAGGAATGGGGTTACATGCAGTGAATCGGAGCATACTACGTCTGGTCATTTCACATATGTAAAAACTAACAGGAAATAGCAAAGAACAAGCAATTCATGACTAGCAAGTTAGGTGGTTCTATTGTCTAGAAAACGATCTACCAAATTGTAGTCTGTACCACTCCTTCTCAAGCCTAAGCCGCCACAAGAGATAAATGGGGGGAGAGAACCTGTAGGTGGAGTAGGTGTTGTTCAGGTCGAGGAGGAGGACGGGATCGAGCTCCCCGCGGCGGCGCTGGATGCACAACTCGAGAAGGCCGCGTCTGACCAAGCTGTGGTGGCGCGGATGGGCCCACGCCCGCCGCTGCCACACTGAGAAGAGGCCATCGCCGCCCTAACAATACCACGACCAACGCCTGCTGCTTGGGGAACCCTAGACCGGTGAGGCCCGGCCTACCGCCTCTGCTCCGAGCAAGGCAGGGACGATGCAGCCTTGTTCCCTCCTCGTCCTCCACCATGCCGTCATGCCAAGATATCGGCGAGACCCTCCTGTCCGATCCTCGCGGGCTCGCCGATTGCCGTCGCCTGCTCCATTCCTCCCCGGGCTCGTCGAGCTTCCCCGGTCATCTCCGCCACCGACTAGCAGCCATGGGGCTAGGGTTTTGAGGAGGAAGGATGGGGAAGAAGGAGAGCACGGAGTGGGTGGCGGCTAGGGCCGACCCTGCCTCCTCTCCATAGCCAAGCGCTGACGGTTTTGCCCCAGCCATCCAACGAAAACACGGGTAGCCACCGCTTCTCCGATTCCCTCTCACATAGCGCCACGTACCTCCGTCTCCGACAAGCGGGCCAGGCGAGACGCAGGCCCTCAAATCAGTGGAAAAGCGGGGATGAATGCCGGTGCGGGTAGAAACGCGAAGGCGAGGTGGACGGCTAGGATCGCTTTGTCAACTCAATCCGATGGCCAGGAGGGCACATGGCCTCTAAAAGCTCCCTTGGGGGGCTAGAATATTACTTCTTGATGCATGAAGCTGCCACAACAAAATACCTTGCTGCAGACGACCACACCATGCAGCAAACAAACAACTTGATCACAACGCTGATTTCTTGCAGATCGTTTTTCGCTGGACAGAACTGACTAGAGCTAGCAACGTACTTTGCTGCTGGACATGATGAATAGGGTCAACAACCAAACGCGTCCCATGTGTGTTTATCAAACGTATAGTGGCGAAATATGCATGGTTTATTATGCATATGTGTCAAGCCGTTAGGGGGTATATAGGTTGCAAGCGGGCAACTCATCACAAAAGCGGTAAACGCATGAAGTTAACTAAAACTACATCGGTTTGCTAAAAGCATGCTACTATCTTTCGTTTATATTAATGTTCTTAATTTTATCTAGATAAAGTTAAGAACGTTAATATGAATCTGAGAAAATAGTACAACTTACCTGGCCAATTTTAACCAGTGGTATATGTTGTCGTTTTGGGTAGGATGCAATTGGCGTCACCGGTGACGAGAGGCGCTGTCCCTTGGCTGTCGTAAGTGCTAACCCATCGGCGACATGTGCAGCGGTGCTCTAAGGGCGTATCCACCGGACCGATTCATACGGTTATTTTAAACGGTTCATTTCTATTCGTTTGGATATGTCGATATGGATAGGGCCCCGGTCTGTCCGGCCAGCCGCGTCCAGCGGCGTGAACTATTTATCCGCGCTTAGCCAGCTCTGGCCAGGGATTTTATATGTCACATAATTTATTTTTAGGATATAAATAAACTAGACTAGGTAATCAAATTAAAATAGTGCTTACATATAGATAGTTCAGTCTCGCATGGCTCAATAAAAAATAACAAAACCGTCAATCAAATTACACAGAACAAATAGAGGATTAAATATTGAGATTTCCCGCACGAGCCCATATATGCTCAACCAAATCCAGTTGAAGTCGTTCATGGGTTTGCCTATGACGCAAATTTTCATGCACTTGCATGAAATCTTCCCACGACACTAGACCTGGCTCTGGCTCAACCAACTGACCCTGAAAGTCTTAGTCTTGGTTCAAGATGCCGTCATCACGCTCGTCCTCGACGATCATGTTATGCATGATGACACAAGCAGTCATCACATCCCACATCCTCTTTGTACTCCATGTTCTAGAAGGGTACCGAACAATATCCCACCTTGATTGAAGCACGCCAAATGCTCGCTCCACATCCTTCCTAGCGGCCTCTTGCTCTTTCGCAAACCTCTTGCACTTCTCATCTCCAGGATTGTGGATTGTCTTCACAAAGGTGTCCTAGGAGGGATAGATACCGTCAGCAAGATAGTAACCCATATCATATGGATTGCCATTGGTCTGATAAGAAATCTGCGGGGCATTGCCTTCTGCCATCCTAGCAAACACCAGAGACCGCTGCAGCACATTGATATCATTGTTTAATTCAGCCATGGCAAAAAAAGAGTGTCAAATCCAGAGATCCTATGATGCAACGGCCTATGGTATAACGGTGCACCCCTCTACATGCCCTTTGAACTACCCTTGCCAACCAAAGGGATAGTTCTTCCACTGACAATGCATGTAGTCGATGCTGCCAAGCATACCAGGAAACCCCCTTCTCTCGTTGATGGTCAAAATACAGTCGGTGTCTTTGGTGTTTGGCTCTCTCAGGTAAACTTTGCCAAACACCGCAATAACCGCGCTGCAAAACCGGTACATAGCCTCATGGCATGTGGACTCGCTCGTGCGCATGTAGTCGTCGAGGAGGTCACTGGGGACTTCATATGCAAGTTGCCGAATGGCAGCAGAACATTTTTTGGTAAGAGGAGAAGCCAATCTTATCGGTGCAATCGTACTTGGACTCGAAGTAGTTATCGTACTCCGTCACCCATTGAGAATTTGCAAGAACGGGTACCTCGACATCCGATAGCGGCGACGGAATGCCTTCTCTTTAAAGACTGGATTAATTAGATGAAAGTAGTCCTTGTAAAGGCGTATGTGGCTATCTTCTCGGTCGCGCTCCTGGTTGGCTTGGCGCCACCTGGACGAGGCACCTCTGTGCGGTGGCAGGAGGTAGTGGTCGTGCACCATCTGTGCAGCCGCCAACACAATCTCGGTCTCATCGTCGGATTCCTCCTCGAACGATGACTACACAAAATTCTTGTAGAAGAACTCCATTGCCCTTCGGCTGCTGCCCATCTACAAAGTATGCGGTCGTCAATGGCGATGGCAACTCCCGCAGCGGGCCGGACAAAACCTAGAAAGAAACAACGAACGTACCTCAGGCAATTGATCGAGCAGGTTGTGCGCCACGCAGAGGGTGTCGCGCGCCTAGTCCAATGGCGGAGACCGAGGGCGGCGAGATTGCCTGTGGCGCGGGCAGACAACTCCGGCAACGTGCGTGGCCTGCGGTGGCGCTCGATATCACGAGGGCATCGGCGGCAGCGAGCGGTGGCGGTGGCAAAGATTGTGCCTACTCGAGACCGAGGATATGGAGTGCGCAAGGGTTTGGGGAGGAAAGTGTCTGTTGTGCCACTGGCAGGAGGGCCCGGGCGAATTATTGGGAGGACACCCCACGTTGTCCGTGCTGTCCGGGCCGACGCAACCGAGCCCCAAATTAGAGGCATGGATGGGTCGATCCGGACGCGTTTCTTCCATGGGTCGCCCCGCTGGGACGCCGCGCACGCCCTCAGCATCCGCGTGGACAAGTTCGGACACGCGCAGACCGTTTGTGTCAGCCCGGTGAAGATGTCCTAAGGAAGCATGTGTATGCAAGTGAGTTGGTAGCGAGAGCGGCAGGAATAGCCTAGACTAGTTGCGGAGCTATATACAAGTCAGAGCCAGCCAACCCCCCCCCCCCCCCACACACACACACCACCACACACCCCACCCACACCCACCCCCACACACACTTGGAACAACCAATGAAGAAAAAATATTTTAGGGCCCTAAATGGAAAACTTTTAAGTGATTTGCCTCCAAACATTCCAATATTACCATTTGCCCCCCAAAGCATTTCAATATTACCATTTGCCCCCCAAAACATTCTGGGCTAGCTCCACCACTGGCCCGGACCAGATGCGACCTCTGTCTCTCCACCGCGCGCGTTCTATCTGGGACAGTCCCGAACTGAATCCGGCACGCGTAGACGCTGCTTCTTTCCTGACTGCTTACCATGACCCACCGCACTTCACTGTGCTTCTCCTCCACTTCCACTTCCACTCTAGCAAGCGCTGATTGCCCGCATACCTTGTCGTGTTCCATGTGTGCATTTGCATGTGCTATTTAATTATTTGCTCCCGAGAATCAAAATGAATCGAATGATCTTTTATTTTAGTAAGTACTATATGGACCATGTGTACATATATCTATCGGTTGTTGGATTGGATAGAGAATCATGATCTTCTACTCTTGATCCTTGAATGCATCGTGCTCCATATGCTTGCACATATTTTCTAACATAAATACACCATAAGAGCATCTCTAGCAGCATATTGTCCGGCAAAATAATCGACAGTTTGCGATACGAGGCGGAAAAAGTGACCATTACAGATACCCTAAACTATATCGCATCCAAAAAAAATTGCGATTCCCCGCAAATCGTCGTGTTCATGCCGCATATATACCGTTTGAAGGGGTAGGTTTGCGGTTCACCGCAAAACGCGTCTTCCGTTAGTGGGAGGGAAATTTCCCCTTCACTTCTTCCCGCTCAGCCGCCGCCGTGGATCTTCCGCCATCGGCTGTTTTCCCTGCCAGTATCCGCTTTCTCCCTACCACTTTCTCTTTCTCTCACCCGCTGCCATGGAGACACCCAGTCTAAACGAGTACGAGGTTACGAGGTTCGTGCAGTACAACATCCTCGCGCCGCCGCGCTCGACGCTTCGGCTCGGCGAACCGAGCTATGCGAGGGTGCGGTGAGGCGGTTCCAGGCTACTAGTCGTGCGTATCGAGGAGCGTCGCCGCCAGCTGCCAGAGTGGAAGAGGGCAATACCTCGATACGCGTCGGCGAGCTCCTATTGGCCCAAACGTTTCGACAAGGAGCGGAGGGAGGAGCTTGGCTTCTGCATCGTTCATGGGCGGGAGGTCCACCCCGATCTCCGCAACGCCGAAGGGAGGGTGTGCTTCTGGGTAGTTCGTGGCCGCACAGTCGACTCCTTCATCGCGGAGGCGCGCCGAGAAGAATTCCAGAGACAGGCAAACCTCTTCGGAATCGTCGAGATTCATGACAGCGGAAGTGACGCAGAGGACGCGGGGTACGGCGGCACGATGGAGAACAGCGGAAGCAAAGCGGAAGACGGTGGGGCAGAGGCGGACGACGGCTCGGAGGCGGACATCGGAAGCGACATCGTCGATTAGGTTTTCATATTTAGTCGTTTGTTATTAGTAGTATCTACGATTGAACAGTTCGTCGTTAAATTGTGTGACCTAATTACTAGTATCTATGTCGAATTTCTGTTCTATTTCAACTAATTTGTGATTCGAGGTGAAATTGTGTGATCTGAGGTAAAATGTGTTTTGCGATATAGACGACGGGCGGAAGAGATGCTGCATACCTGACCCGTAAAAACGGATATTAGGTTTTTACAATACACTATCGGCATCTGTTCCGTCCAATGGTTTTCCATATCGCAAACGCGTTTTACAGTTCACCGCATCCGCGTTTTGGCGGTACCGCGTATCTGCAAGAGATGCTCTATCAACATATATATATACACTTCTTTCCCAAGCGCACCTCACTCGTGCTCTTTCTTTTTCCACCCAAAGCAACCACTCACACGACCTGTCCTGTACCTCCCACGTTTTCGGACTGTTTGAACTAAACAAACACTCTTAATTGATAGGCTATATGATGGCATATGGAATGTTTAATTGCTTGTTGCACGATGGAATGTATATCCCGTATGCTGCCCTTTCGATTCAACTTGGAGCCAACCTAAACAAAAAGTGGAGTCTGCTCTCTTGCTTGGATCGGATGGTCGTTGGTCAAGAAGGAATACCACCTAGACATTTCTGCTGTGTTTTGTGTACAAGTCAGCAGCATCATCTACTGGCCTTCTCCTGGAAAACAACCAAATTTACACAAAGCTTATCTGAATACTCACAAAGCTTATCATAAATCAGGTAAATTAGCCCACCAAATTGTCAATAATGCCATGTAACGGGAACAAGCTTGTTGCCAATTAAGCATATGCCTCTCCTCCTCTAAGAGGCTCTAACCCTGCTATGTGGCCTCTCTTGCCTCGCCTTTTCGCCTATAGGAAGCTCTCGATGTCTAAACCCTAAGTACCCGATCAATATTTTACGAAACCGTCTGTAGCCTCCGCCACCATCGTCCTTAGATCAGGAGGGATCTAAAACTCTTTCCGGCACCCTACCAAAGGGAAGATCATCCCGGAGGCCTTCTTCTTCATTATGCCAGCTTCCGGTATGAAACGTGAGTAGTTCCACCTTGGACTACGGGTCCATGTAGTAGCTAGATGGTTGTATCTCCTCCTTTGTGCTTTCATGTCTAGATCTTGTGAGCTCCATTCATGATCAAGATCTCATCTATTTGTAATCATGCATGTTGTGTTTGTGGGGATCCGATGGATATTGAGATTACTATGTCAGATTGATAAATGGTTTTGTCTTATTGATTCTATCATGTCTGTATTGTTTGTGATCTTGCATGCTCTCTGTTGTTAGTAGCTATCTTGGCCAAGTAGTTGCTAGTGACTCCAAGAGGGGGTATTTATGCTCGATAGTGGGTCCATGCCTCTATTTAATCTAAGGGAAATGACAGAAATCTCTAAGGTTGTAGATGTGTTGTTTCTACTAGGGAGAAAACAACGGTCTCTTGTTCATGGAACAAGTGGATTGTTTACCTTACACACTTTACTTAAAGCAGTTGTTTGTTGCTTGCAACTTAATACTGGAGGGGGTTCGGATGATAACCCAAAGGTGGACTTCTAGTCATAGATATAGTTGGATAGCGGTCTATGTATCTTGTTGTATTGCCCAATCGAATCTCATAGGATTGATACGTCCAAAACATATCTACTTTCTCGAACACTTTGCTATTGTTTCTCCTCTAAACTTATGTGATTTGGATACAACTAACACGGACTGACGCTGTTTTCAGCAGAATTACCTTGGTGTCTAGTTTTTATGCAGGAAATCAACTATCAGGAAAATATGAGAAAAATTATATTTCACCAAAAGACGAGACGGAGAAGGAGCCTAGGGGGCCCACACCCATGCGAGGCGCGGGCCCACCAATGGCCGCGCCTGGGGGGGTGCAGCCACCCCAGACACCCCCTCGGCCTCCCTCTGTGCCTATAAGTTGCCTTTCGACCTAAAAACCGAGGGGGGTTCGATAGTTTTCCAGAAAGAGTTCCGCCACGCCACCGCCACCAGAAAGCAAGATTCAGATCCAGAAAATCCGTTCTGGCACCCTGCCGGGACGGGGAATTTGGAGAGGATCATCACCATCGTCATCACAAACGCATCTCTATCAACCATCGATGTTTCCCTCATCCATGAGTGAGTAATCCCCCGTTGTAGGCTTGGGGATGGTAGGGATTGGATGAGTTCTATCATGTAATCGAATAAGATTGTTAGGGCATAGTGCCTAGTATCTCTATTAGTGCTATTTGACTTTGTTGCAACTTGTTGGGCTTAATGCTTGTCACTAGGGCCCGAGTGCCATGATCTCAGATCTGAACTTATTATTGAACCATTATGATAGTATTGTTTGTGATCTTATCTTCAAGTTGTGTACACATATCATTGTCCGGATCCAAAGACCACAAAGTGACAATAATTGGGACAACCGGAGGGGATGGCTGTGGTGTGAGGATCACATGTGTTCACGAAGTGTTAATGCTCTGCTCCAGCGCTCTATTAAAAGGAGCACCTTAATTGCTAGTAGTTCCCTAGAGGCCCCGCTGCCACGGGCTGGCTGAACAGAAGATGTTGTGCAAGTTCTCATTGCGAGCACGTATGACTATATTTGGAGCACATGCCTAGGATTGTTTAGTACTTGGATGCTTGTTATTATTTATCTGCAATGCCCTAGTTCTTGAAGTTACATGTTTAGACTCGTCCATGCAACGCCCATCCATCCATCCCTATGCCTACCGCACTCGAATCCCACTTTTACTGTTACTGTTGCTCCTGTTTCACTGTTGTTGTTGCTTTGCCATTGCTACTACCAAACTGTTGCTACTGATAAACTTTTGTGAGCAAGAACTATTTCCAGGTGCAGCTGAACTGACAACTCAGTTGTTAAGACTTGCAAGTATTCTTTGGCTCCCCTTGTGTCGAATCAATAAATTGGGTAATACTACCTGCGAAGACTGTTGCGATCCCCTATACTTGTGGGTCATCAAGACTATTTTCTGGCGCCGTTTCCGGGGAGCATAGCTTTATTTGTAAGTTCACTTGGATCTATAACTATTCACTGCTACTCCTTTCATCATGGGGAAGTCTCGTGATAGAAAGTTCCCTATTTTATCATCGACTACAAGAGGTACGGTCCTAAACACCTCTGCTGCTCTTGATTCACCGTCTGTTATAAGTAAGATTGTCACACTACCACCACATACACATGCTACACACACTGCTACTACTGCTGAGTCTGAAACTGCTTTTGATACTCATGATGTTACTTCTACTATGCTTGATGCGAGTGGTTCATTAGGTCCTTTTCTATATGCTACTATGGCTAATCTAGGAAATACCGAAACTCCTAGTGAAGACATTGTTACACCTGTTAGCTCACCTGAGTCTAGTGAGAGTTATGATATTAATGATGGTTACATTGAGTTCACTAATGATTTTGTTGAAGAGTGCCGAAACACACATGGTACTAGTGCTATTAAGAGTCTCCTTGCTAGACGCACCATTATTCCTAAGTTGTCCTCTGATCCTAAGTTTGCCACTTCTCCCATAGATATTAAAGATAAAGATTATTATTTCTCTCTTGATTTATCTTATTTAGATATTGTTGAGAAGGAACCTTTTTGTGGGACTGAAAATGAAAGTGATGTGGCTCATATGAATGAGCTTTCTACTACGAGTGCTTTGTTCTCTGATGATTTTAAGATGCGCAAGTACTTTGTTGCTAAGATCTTCCCTTTTTCACTAAAAGGGGAAGCTAGGGCTTGGTTTAATAGATTACCTCCTGGTTCCATTGATAGCCCTGATTGTTTGATTGCTTCTTTCTTTCAGAAATATTTTCCTCCCAGTGCTAGACATGCTGCTTTGCAGATACTTTTTGATTTTAAACAGGGAGAAGAAGAGAAATTGCCTGAGTCATGGACAAGGTTCTGTGCCTTGATTCATTCACATCCTGGATGTCCATTACCTAAAAATGAGCTTCTTGATATTTATTATAGTGGACTAACTGATGATTCTAGGACATACCTAGATAGCTTTGCTGATTGTGTTTTCAGGAAAAGAACTCCTAAAGATGCTGAAGAATTAATGGCTAAAATAAGCAAGAATTATGATGATTGGACTTCAACTGAGCTAAATACACCTGAGCCTATTACTCCTGACCCAGAGGTTCCTGAACCAGTTCTGATACCAACACCAAAGAAGAGAGGAGTTATTGCATTAAATGATGAAGTGATGAAGGAAGCTAAGAAGTGTCTAAAGGAGAAAGGTATTAAAGCTGAAGATGTGAAGAATCTACCTCCTATAGAAGAATTATGTAAGCCAATTCCCCACTCATCTACTATTGAGGTGCATTCTCTCCAACACTTTGATGAAGGTGATATTCCTTATGGTAAGCCTCCTGATCAATGTTTAGAGGAACTTGACATTTTTATTGTTAAACAAGGTCATTTTAATAAACAAGTTCATAATCATTTATTGGAAAACTCTAGAGCTATCAGTGAGTTGAAAGATATTGTGGAAAGAACTTCTAATGATATTAAAATGCTTTGTAAACACTTTCAAATGGTTCGAACTCAACTTGATCAACTTGCTAAGGTACAAAAGGATATGCTAGTTAATGCATCAGGAGATAAACATGCTTATGGAATTAGAACTAGGAGTGGTATAGTTACTCAAGATCCTTTATATCCTGAAGGACACCCTAAAAGAATTGAGCAGGATTCTCAACAAGGTGAGAGTAGTGGTAGTCCTCGTAAGAGAAAGAAAAAGAAACATAAGATAGTTGAGGAACCACTTGAAACTGCTGTAGATCCTAATAGTATATCTGTCTCTGATGCTGAAACTGAGAGTGGTAATGATAAAAATGATGCTCCTGATAAGGAGGAAGTTGAGGAAGAACCTAAGAGCACACTAAGAGCACTAGGTACACAAAGGAAAATTTTATTGCTAATAAGCATGGTAAAGAGAGAGAACCTTGGGTGCAGAAACCTATGCCTTTTTCAGGTAAGAAACACAAGTCAAAGGAGGAAGAACACTACAACAAGTTTTGTGAGTGGATGAAACCTTTATTTTTGTAAATTCCTTTGACTGATGCTATTAAGTTGCCTCCTTATTCAAAGTATATGAAGGATATTGTCTCTAATAAAAGGAAGATTCCTAATGAGGAGATTTCTACTTTGCTTGCTAATTACTCCTTCAATGGTAAGGTTCCAAAGAAACTTGGTGATCCAGGTATACCAACTATTCCTTTCTCTATTAAGAACAATTATGTTAGAACTACTTTATGTGATTTGGGAGCTGGAGTTAGTGTTATGCCTTTTTCTCTCTACAAAAGGCTTCGACTATAAAAGTTGATACCAACTGATATATCTTTGCAAATGGATGATAAGTCAACTACTATTCATGTTGGTATATGTGAGGATGTTCCTGTTCAAATGGCTCATAATTGCTTGGTTCTAACTGATTTTGTTGTGCTTGAAATGCCCGAAGATGATAATATGTCTATTATTCTTGGGAGACCTTTTCTTAATACTGTAGGTGTTGTCATCAATTGTAATCAAGGAAAAGTAACATTCAATATTAATGACAAAGAGCATACTGTATATTTCCCCAAGAAGGTTGCTAAGAGCTATTTCCTGAATTCCATTGAAAATATTGAGAGCATCAAGGTTGGAGAAATATATTGTCCCATTCCACAAGAAAATTTTGAAACTATTATGATTGGGACCATTGCTATCAAGTATGAGGTAACATAATCACCTTGTGGATTGCAAAGTTTTGTTTCATATAAGATTGTTTTGGTAACAAGACTTGATCAACCTTGTTAACAAAAGCATTTTAATGAACAAAATAATGTTTTCACTGTGGTTATTTTTGCTTTCTTTTACTTTTCTCCTTCCTAGTCTTTGCTTTTGCTCTTGTTAGTTAGTTTTTTGCTTGTTAGAGTGTCTTAGAACTTCTGTAGTTTGGATTTTGTTTGCTTTTGCTTCTTCTGAAAAACTGTTTCTACGAGAAAATCAATTTTCATACCCTGGAAATTGGCCAAAAATAAAGTTTTCCGAAAAATCCCAGAAAATTCAAAATAATTTTTTCCTCAGAAAAAGGGGTAGTGAGGCACCTAAAGTGACCCCGGGGGGCACCCCAGGCCACCACACCCTGGTAGGCGCGGCCTACCAGGGGGTGGCGCCTGGGGGGTCTGGCCCACCTAGGCCCCTCCAGGCTGCCTCCTCAAAGCCATCTTCTTCTCTCTACCGAAAAACACCGGAAAACTTGCTCAAGCTCGAGTTCTTGTTGTTCTTGCTCGCGATTTTCCATCTCCTTGTTCATCCCATCTCAAGTGCTGATTTTTGGAGGGATTGCTCCTTGGTATGTGCCTCCTCCACTTGTCCAATTATATTTGTGATTGGTAGATTGTATCTTGAGTATTTTGCTGCTATAGGTGCCAGGTTATTTGAGCTTGCATGCTTGTTCTATGCTTAGAATCTTTATTTTTATGCATGTGTAGTCCTCTAGCAAGTTCCTATAATAGGTGCTCATCATTTATCAATTTAGAAATCACTTGGTTTGATGGTTGTTTAAAATTTCAGAAAAGGGAAGTTATGGACCACCACACATTTGGTGATATATTTGAGAGTGATGCACCTAGAAGGGAAAGTCTTCCAAGGTCATCTACCAGTACTAGACCCTCATACAATGAGGATCTCATCACTCCGCGATTTGGTGACGAGGGATATGAAGGGGATGCGCACCCCTCCACCTTTCCTTGCCATACTTTCTTGCGAGCTGCTAGGATTCTTAATGATTTTATGACTTTGGTTCAGAGGGCTGGACTAACAAGTTACATGCAGGATGAGAGTGCACAATATGCTTTGCTTACTAAAACATTTGTGGAGAGTTTCTCCTTTACTAATAGTGTGTTCAAGCCTGCTGTGTCTTTCAATTTATGGCAGGGCTCATTATATGACTTTGAAGCAATTTTGCAAGGCCCTGGGACTTGGTATAACTAGGTCATCAAAGAAGATTCCAAGTCTACCCGCTGATTTGTTAGAGCTTTACCGAGGAATAACCAATGATGATGACCGTAGAGCTCGGCGAGGGAAGATAAAGAACATTCAACTTCCAGCCATCAGGTATTTTGCCTACTATCTTGCCACCAGTGCTCTTGGTAGGGAGAACACTAGTAATATTTCCAACTATCAATTGACCTTCTTAGCTGCTGCGCTCAACAATGAGGATAAGTATAATCTTGGTTCTCTCATTGCTCCTCGTTTAGATGCTAAGGGACCCATTTTGGGGGAATTATTGCTACTCGTATTGCTGCTGCCTTGAACATTGCTGTTGATCCACATGATATAGTTTTGGCTCCTCAGAGGCTTGATCTTGCTGCCATGAAGGCACACCACTTTGTCACTACTGGTTCTACCCTTGAGAACTTGGTTTATAGAATGTTGTTTATTGACGAGGAAGAGAGAGAGAGAGAGATCCCTCTTCCCCAAACCACTTTGTTCAGTATTTCTCAGGGACCTTGGTCGCACTCAAAGGGGGAGATGGACGACAAGCTGCGCTCTCTTAACTTCCACGGCACTATCAGGAGGAAGCACCATCATACGACCCCTCTGTGTATTACACGGGGAGGCCTCGAGCTCATACCAGGACGAGGGAGCTTCCTCGACATACTACGGAGGTCCATCCTCTTGGACACCATGGGATTGAGCCCCACTTAGGTCAAAAGCCTAAGCTTGGGGGGAGGTATACCGACATCGCACTTATATATATATCATGTTCGGTCGGTTCTTTGTATATCCATTGTTTCGCTTTCTTTTTGGTTCTTGTTGCTTCTTTCTCAAAAACACAAAAATACCAAAAAATATTTTCGTTGTTTCTCTTGGTTTGTTTCTTTGTTTCTTTGCTTTGATTTGCCTTAAAAGAAAAATCCAAAAAGATTTTGCTTTGCTTTGTTTGCTTCTTGTTTGGTTTGTTTCTCTTTGTTTGCTTGTTTCTAAAAATCGAAAACACCAAAAATATTTGTTGTTCTTCTTTGGTTTTGTGAGTTCTTTGCAGGGTTCAGCCGTCCTCAGTGGATTTTGGTTTGATGTTAATTATTCAAGTCACACAAGTGAAGGGCAATAATGAAGATTAAGACAACTCGAGAAGTGGTAAGAGGCTGGTGACGAACTCTATTTGTTTCATTTTTATACATATACTCATCATTGTGAGCATGCTTAGCCTGTTTGTGTAAGGTGCATGTCATTATGGATGCTTAGTAGTTCTTGCTTGTCTATGATTAGCTCCAGCTTGCTAATAGTTTGTAGCATGTCATATGAATGTTTGCCTGCATTGTTTTATTCATACTTTGGTTTGATATTATGGTATCCTCCTCTAACTGTTCATGTGAATCGACTTGGCACATGCTCACGCATGCATATGACTAATCAATAGTCAGTAAGCCTCAATGATTTATTTTGCCTCAGAGTTCTTGTATCACTTTCATGCCATAATTAGTCATGTTTTGTTGCAAGCATGATTATGACAGCTATTGCTCTCTCGTTTGTCGCTCCCTCTATATTGCTAGCCTTCACTTGCACTAAGTATGTCCTCTACTTGTGCTTCCAACTCCCCAAAACCATTATTACCAACTATGTCCACTATACCTACCTATTAGCATCATTTGCTACTTCAGCGCATATTCTATATGTCGTGTTTTCTTCCAAAATAAAATGTTTGTCTATTTTGAGAAAGTTAGTTAGTAAAGCTCTCACGAACTTGATGGCACACTTTATTCCTTGCATTTAATAATCATGAACTATTGTGACTAGTCCATGAAAGTTATATGCTTGCAAATTATATGCTGGGAGTCAGCAGATCCGTGCTGTCACAGGGAATGCTTTCAACACTTTTTGGATATCTCATCCAGTTGATACTTTGCTCTTTTGCTTACGGATGTTGACGATGCAAAAT
The DNA here is from genome assembly GCA_030063025.1 of Avena longiglumis. Lineage (NCBI taxonomy): Eukaryota > Viridiplantae > Streptophyta > Magnoliopsida > Poales > Poaceae > Avena > Avena longiglumis. The sequence continues at coordinate 576,436,677 of CP125973.1, forward strand.
AAAAGGGGAGCTTGTGAGTTCATGGAGTTTATACATTGTGTTAGAGAACGCCTGGGCCGCTAGCCTAAGCCATGACTAATCATGGTGGAAACTTGCAGCATCACCATAATGATCATCTATGAGGCATCCTCAATAAAAAGCTATGCACATGGTAAATAAAAAGATTGCTGAGATGCTCATTGTCTGCTTGCCTTGTCATTTTGGTTATGGGAAAGTTCCTGTACCATGTGCAAGGGGTACCCCGTTGGCGGTTCTCTATGATATGCATGTATTTACAATGACAAGAACTTTCAGGTGACCAAAGTTGAGTAGCATGCGGAGCGGCTCTCGTACTCAAGGGACTTGGAATTCCCAGTTTATGGTCTGCCAAGCATATGATTCAGAGTGGACCTCACTTTCACCTTAAACACATGAAGATGCCTATGATAGGGGCAATGAGAGCTCAAAGCTAATGAGTACCTTCCTTTCAGCATTTGGAAGCCTTTCGAACCTTTCAAAACCGTTTCACAACCTTGTTGAGTCACCACTTATTCTATGAGCATCTTCCTGAGAGCATAGTTATCATTCTTGTATTTGTCTCAAAACTTGGTTAATTATTTCATGACTTTGATGCTTGTATCTCTGATATCTTTACTTCTAGTCTTCATGTGAACTTCAGAGGTGCCTTGGCATTTATATTGTGCTCTTCAAACAAAGGCAAGCGAGATACCACTCTATCATACCTTATTATGAGCATTGCAATGTTGCATGTGTTTATGTTTCATGCTACTTATCATTATTGAGTTAGTTTCTCTTCATAGCTTGCATTGACTATTGAGTAGACTTAGTTGCATACTCTTTATTATTAATTGTATAAGTATCTACTCCCGTGCTGAGAATATTTACATCATATGAAGCAAATGTGTTCGTGAAAGTTATTTTGTCGCACTCAGTTTTCAACTGAATTGCTTGAGGACAAACAATAAGCTAAGCTTGGGGGAGTTGATACTTCCAAAACGTATCTACTTTCTCGAACACTTTGCTATTGTTTCTCCTCTAAACTTGTGTGATTTGGATACAACTAACACGGACTGACGCTGTTTTCAGCAGAATTACCTCGGTGTCTAGTTTTTATGCAGGAAATCAACTATCAGGAAAAATCCCGGAAAATATGCCAAAAATTATATTTCACCAGAAGATCCACGGAGCCAGAAGACGAGGCGGATAAGGATCCTGGGGGGCCCACACCCATGCCAGGCGCGGGCCCACCATTGGCCGCGCCTGGGGGGTGCAGCCACCCCAGGCACCCCCCTCGGCCTCCCTCTGTGCCTATAAGTTGCCTTTCGACCTAAAAACCGAGGGGGGTTCGATAGTTTTCCAGAAAGAGTTCCGCCACGCCACCGCCACCAGAAAGCAAGATTCAGATCCAGAAAATCCGTTCTGGCACCCTGCCGGGACGGGGAATTTGGAGAGTATCATCGCCATCGTCATCACCAACGCATCTCCATCAACCACCGATGTTTCCCTCATCCATGAGTGAGTAATCCCCCGCTGTAGGCTTGGGGATGGTAGGGATTGGATGAGTTCTATCATGTAATCGAATAAGATTGTTAGGGCATAGTGCCTAGTATCTCTATTAATTCTATTTGACTTTGTTGCAACTTGTTATGCTTAATGCTTGTCACTAGGGCCCGAGTGACATGATCTTAGATCTGAACTTATTATTGAATCATTATGATAGTATTGTTTGTGATCTTATATGCAAGTTGTGTACACATATCATTGTCCGGATCCAAAGGCCCCAAAGTGACAAAAATTGGGACAACTGGAGGGGGTGGCTGTGGTGTGAGGATCACATGTGTTCACGGAGTGTTACTACTTTGCTCCGGTGCTCTATTAAAAGGAGCACCTTAATTGCCAGTAGTTCCCTAGAGGCCGCGCTGCCACGGGCTGGCTGGACAGAAGATGTTGTGCAAGTTCTCATTGCGAGCACGTATGACTATATTTGGAGCGCATGCCTAGGATTGTTTAGTACAGAGATGTTTGTTCTTATTTATCTGCAATTGCCTAGTTCTTGAAGTTACATGTTTAGACTCGTCCATGCAACGCCCGTCCATCCATCCCTATGCCTACCTCACTCGAATCCCACTGTTTACTGTTACTGTTACTGTTGCTCCTGTTTCACTGTTGCTATTGATTTGTCGTTGCTACTACCAAATTGTTGCTACTGATAAACTTCTGTAAGCAAGAACTATTTTCAGGTGCAGCTGAACTGACAACTCAGTTGTTAAGGCTTGCAAGTATTCTTTGGCTCCCCTTGTGTCGAATCAATAAATTGGGTAATACTACCCGCGAAGACTGTTGCGATCCCCTATACTTGTGGGTCATCAAGGATCTTGAGGTCTAGTATTGCATTGTTATGTCTTGCTCAGTCCTGTCAATTGCACTGCTGAAATTTGTTTACCCAGCATGCCATTTTTTTATCTAAGGAGAGCACCTCTAGTGAACTATGGACCCCGGTCCAATCTTTACCATTGATACATGTTCCCTTGTTACTTCTTACTTGCTGCAAACTATTATCACTTTCCACACCATACAGTTAATCCTTTGTTACAGCAACCGGTGAGATTGACAACCTCACTGTTCGTTGGGGCAAGTCTTGAGTTTATGTTGTGCAGGTTTCCAAGTTTCTTGCAACACCTTTGAGACGTTTCCTTCCTCCTACTGGTTCAATAACCTTGGTTTCTTACTGAGGGAAAAACTTGTTGTGCTTATCATACCTTGCTCTTGGGGTCTTCCAACGAAGCACCCATGTCAACACCGTGCGCGTCATCAGGAGCTTTAACGAAAACTACAAATTCAGATGAAGCAACTAGGGAGGATACCTTATCGAGTTAAGTCACTCGGTAGTGCTCAAAAGGTACAAATCGATGATAGAGCTAGGATGTCGACCGGGTCACAAGAACAAGCATGGACAAAGAGTTGACTTTGATGGTATGAGGATGGTGGATGGGATGGTGAATTTGGATCAAATATTTCAAATTACAAGATGAAATCTAAAGACATGATCAACAACTGAGCAATGGATAACATTTAATTCTTAAATTGTATCTATCTATGGACACTGATACTATGAAACTCAGGCTGCTGAAGGGATCAGCCACATGATTACCAATAGAGGCTGGGAGTTTTGGTTTAGTATCAACAGGTGTGGTAGAGGAATGACAATCACTAATGGCGGAACGAGAGAGGACTTCAATAATATGTTGGTGTTAGGAAAGATGAATTTGATTGAGATAGCGTGTACAGAAATACCAAGGAAATGATGTGAGGTCTGGGATATTTCATAGCAAACTCATGACTAAAATTAGCAATTATATTTTGTAGGATGTTTGTGGATGGGGATGTATGATGTCATCAATTTAGAGTAAGAGATAGGTAGTTCTAGATCTGCGGTGGAAGGTAAAGAGATACCCAATGGAACGAGCATAGGTAGCACAATGATGGAACCACACACAAGGAGGTTGTTTTAACCATAAGTAGGATGAGATAGATCAACGAAACCGGATGGTTATTAATCGTAGACTTCCTCGTCTAGAGTGCCGGTGAGAAAAGTATATTTAACGTCTAGTTGATGGATGGGCAATTTTTGAGAGAGAGCAAGAGAGAGAACAACTCGAATTGTTGCTGGCTTGACAACTGGACCAAAAGTCTCATCAAAGTCAATTTCAGGTTTTTGAGTAAAACCATGTACAACCTGATGTCCTTTGTGGCAACAGAGAGATCCATCAGAGTTTTCATGGCGATGGAGGGAAGCAAGATTATGAGTTTTGGGAGAGGCATCTAGGTTTAGGATACGGTCTGCTCTGATACCATTCTTGAAATTCAGGGTGTATTGACTCTAGACTTCTTCGTCTAGAGTGGCAACGAGAAAAGTATATTTAACGTCTAGTTGATGGATGGGCCATTTTTGAGAGAGAGAGAGAGAGAGACTCGAATTGTTGTTGGCTTGACAAGTGGACCAAAAGTCTCATCAAAGTCAATTCCAGGTTGTTGAGTAAAACCAGGAACAACCCAATGTCCTTTGTGGCAACAAAGAGAGCCATCCGAATTGTCATGGCGAGGGAGGCAAGAAAAAATATGAGTTTTGGGAGAGGCGGCTAGGTTTAGGATACGGTCTGCTTTGATACCATTCTTGAAATTCAGGGTGCCGAATTGCACACATCGAGATCGATCCCTCCTCTTCATATACTCGGGTTACATGTCATTTTACAAATATTGTAACAGGAGAAATATCCTAACTAAAGTAGGTAGGCGGGTCATAGGAGATATGTGATATTGTTAACAAACACCACTAAAATTTACCCTCTCATAGTGAATCTCCGTCCCCTCACCTGGTGTCGTCGCCATCTCGGGCTCGATCACTAGGATTGATCATGCGATCGAAAAATGAAATCATCGACTATATTTTAACAAAAACTCGAATTCTAATAGTTTTTTAGGGACATGTAGTGTTATAGTAGTGCTTAGAGTAGATCTGGCAGATCCCGATAAATTTGTGGCATGTAAAATGCGTTTATAGGGAACAAAAAACTAGTTTTACGGTTCAGCTTGAGACGGCATGGAAAAGATCCCGTATTCCAGCCCGTAAAACAAAATATTCAGTTTTGCCGGCCTATAATGCGGGAACTGTTCCGCGCTGGCCCAAGCCAAACCGTAAAACCATGTTTTTGATAGATTCGGTAATCAATGAACTTAGATGCAAATTTTGATAAATCGATGCAATAGTTCGCGATTTTGCAATAGACAATCAACATTTCATGCGTAAACACTCCGCCAATACGATCTACCAAAAAGTTGCACCATCATCTCATCTTGGCTTTTGTTATCACATCAAGCAACACCGTCATCGCCAAAGTCACTGAATCTGTCACCATCACTTGCCGATCCACCACCACTACCACTTGACAAAGCACCACCACCTAGACGAGCTCGATCCTCCTATGTAAGATCTCCATTCTTGCAAGTTTCCACCACTCCAATTGGTATGAATCCATTTTGGTTGGATCCATCATCCTCGTTTTGTTCTCCTCGGCCATGATCTCCTTGATTGCCTTCTTATTTTCGAATTGCAATCTCCTCTCCTCCAATCCGGCCTTGCTCTTGGAATCTTCCCGGAGTTCTTTCCACATTGCACGCTTTATCTCATTATTCTTCTTGTCCATGATCATCTTTGCCTCCAATATCTTCATCACCATTGCTTCCTTAGACTTGGCTATTTCATCGATCTTATCTCTCAAACTTGATCCTCTTTTGAATGCTAGCATAGGCGGGAACGACATCTTTCTTGCCTTGCGGGATGATGTGGGTGCCGACGCGCTTCCTCTTCTTTCCCCTGGTGGCGGCTATGCTATGAGAAACCACGCCAATGGGTGGGGAACCTACGCAAGATTCCAGAGCCAAGGTAGTGGCAGGAGGCAGCGGTTGAGGGCGCACAACCTCGACAACGGTAGGAGTGAGCTCAGTCGGATCCATGCTTTCTACTAAGGGATGCGGCAGCGCACAGGGGCATGGGAGCAGTAGACCGACAGCTGATACGTCGGAAACGTATCTACAATTTTTGATGTTCCATGCTTGTTTAGTATCTACTTTGCTTTGTTTTGTCTACACTTTGAGGTGTTTTTATATCTTTTATGGAACTAACCTATTAACAATTTTCCATAGTGCCAGTTGCCTGTTTTCTTCTGTTTTTGGTTCCAGAAAGGCAGAAAATCAATATTCTCGGAATTGGACGGGACAAAAGCCAAAGTCAATATTTTACCGTGGGCGACACGAATCCAAAAGACGAGACGGAGGGGCGCCACGGGGTGGCCACACCCTCCCCAGGCGCGGCCAAGCCTGGCCCACGCCTAGGTAGGGTGTGGCCCCCCCAGGCACCCTCTGCCTCGCCTCCTCGCCTATAAGAATCCCCCGATGCAGAAACCCTAGGCACTCAATCAAAACTCCATGAAAACCGTCTGTAGCCGCCGCCACCGTCCCTAGATCGGGGGATCTGAAGTTCTTCCCGGCACCCTGCCGGAGGGGAGATCATCCCGGAGGCCTTCTTCTCTGGTATGATGCGTGAGTAGTTCCACCTTGGACTATGGGTACATCTAGTAGCTAGATGGTTGTATCTCCTCCTTGTGCTTTCATGTATAGATCTTGTGAGCTCCGTTCATGATCAAGATCTAATCTATTTGTAATCATGCATGTTGTGTTTGCGGGGATCCGATGGATATTGAGATTACTATGTCAGATGGATTAATGGTTTTGTATTTATGATTCTATCATGTCTGTGTTGTTTGTGATCTTGCATGCTCTTTGTTGTTAGTGGCTATCTTGGCCAAGTAATTGCTAGTAACTCCAAGAGGGGGTATTTATGCTTGATAGTGGGTTCATGCCTCTAGTTTCCAAGGGGAGTGACAGAAATGTCTTCGGTTGTAGATGTGTTGTTGCTACTAGGGAGAAAACAACAGTCTCTTGTTCATGGAACAAGTGGATTGTTTACCTTACACATTTTGCTTAAAGCAGTTGTCTGTTGCTTGCAACTTAATAATTGAGGGGGTTCGGATGATAACACAAAGGTGGACTACTAGTCATAGATGCAGTTGGATGACGGTCTATGTATATCGTTGTATTGCCCAATCGATTCTCATAGGATCTTTTTGTATGGTATTGCATTGTTATGCCTTGCTCAGTTCCTGTCAATTGCCCTGCTATAATTTGTTTACCGTTTATGCCATGTTGTTTATCTAAGGCGAGCACCTCTAGTGAACTATGGACCCCGGTCCAATCTTTACCATTGATACAACTTCCACTGTTATTGTTTACTTGCTACAAACCACCATCACCTTCCACACCATATGTTTAATCCTTTGTTACAGCAAACCGGTGAGCTTGACAACCTCACTAATTTGTTGGGGCAAAGTCTTGAGTTTGTGTTGTGCAGGTCTTCGCGTTGCTTGCAACACATGTGTGACGTTTCCTTCCTCCTACTGGTTCGATAACCTTGGTTTATTACTGAGGGAAGGCTTGCTGCTGTGCTGCTTCACACCTTGCTCTTGGGGTTCCCAACAGGCTCCACGCGTAGCCATCAAGCTTTTCTGGCGCCGTTGCCGGGGAGGCTAAGGACGTCTTCACAAGGGGAGTCCTCCACTTCCTTTCTCTTTACTTTGTTTTTAGTTTGGTTAGTTTCTTTTGTTTGTTTTTGTTTGCCTCTTGTTTTCAAAAACTCCAAAAAAATAGTTTAGTTTGGTTTGCTTTCCCTATTCAAAAACACACAAAAAATAGTTCCTGCTCTAGCTACTGCTGCTGTTTTTGGCTTGCCCACCTTTGCCAAAATGAACTCTGCTGAGAACACCAAGTTGTGTGACCTCACTAGCACAAACAACAATGATTTCCTTAGCACTCCTATTGCTCCACCTGCTCCTGATGCTACCTTTTATGAAATTGAGCCTGCTTTGTTGAATCTTGTGATGAGAGAGCAATTTTCTGGTGCTAGTTCTGATGATGCTACTGCCCATCTCAATAACTTTGTTGAACTTTCTGAGATTCAAAAGTATAAGGATGTAGATGGAGATATTATTAAGCTCAAGCTTTTTCCTTTCTCTTTGAGAGGAAAAGTTAAAAAATGGTTGCTACCTTTGCCTAGAAAATAGTATTGATTCTTGGACTAAGTGCAAAGATGCTTTTATTGGAAAGTACTCCTGCTAAGATTATATCTATGAGAAGTGACATTATGAAATTTAAACAACTTGATAATGAACATGTTGCTCAAGCTTGGGAAAGATTTAAATCTTTGGTTAAGAATTGTCCCACTCATGGACTCACTGCTTAGATGATTATCTAGACTTTTTATGCAGGTTTGAACTTCTGTTCAAGAAACCTATTGGATTCAGCTGCTGGAGGTACCTTTATGTGCCTCACTTTGGGTGCTGAAACAAAGCTCCTTGATAATATGATGGTTAACTACTCTGAATGGCACACTAAGAGAGCTCCACATGGTAAGAAGGTAAATTATGTTGAAGAAACCTCCTCTTTGAGTGATAAGATTGATGTTATTATGGCTATGCTTGTTAATGGGAAAGCTCCTTTAGATCCCAATCATGTTCCCTTAGCCTCTTTGGTTGCTCAAGAAGAGCAAGTTGATGTAAACTTCATTAGAAACAACAATTTCAATAGCAATGCCTATAGGAGTAATTTTGGTGGTAACAACTATAGGCCTTATCCTCCTAATAATGGCAATTCTTATGGAAACTCCTACAACAATATTAGAAGTGCTCCCTCTGAACTTGAATTCATGCTCTGTGGCATCCCGCAAAACCACTACTAGAAAATCGCGTTGTTTTGTGCATTGCATCGTCATCATCATACATTGTTTGCTAAAACTATTTTCGCAACGCCCGTTTTGTTTTCCAAACGCCCCCTCTTAATTCAAACACGCAAACCCGGTCTCCGGATTATTTTCGTTTGAAGGTTATCGGTCTGCAAAAAGGTGCTTTCAAATTAAATAAAAAGTAAATTATTTTTAGCGGGGGCAGTCGAACGGGCCAGCTCGACCCGAACGACCACCCCCAGGAATAATAATCGGTCCCTACCCCATCTAAATCCTATTCCTACCAGAGAATCTACCCCATCCCTCTGGCCACATCACCCCGGCCAACCCCGTCGCGCCACGTCACCCTGCCCTTCCCCTTAACCTATCCTAGCCCTCCACCTAGCCACTCTCTCACCCCACCCCTCCTCTCTCTCCTCTCTCTCCCTCATCCAGCACACACACCACACACGCACCTGCCTGCCCACCCACTCCCCATCGCGGCCCCACCGCCCAGACCCCTCTCTCTGCACCTGGACCCGCTCCCATCCCCACCCCCACTCACCACGCGCCAATTCCCCTTCCCCCCCACCGACCCGGGCCCCGCTTGCCAGCCTCCTTCTCCTCTCCCCAACCCCCCCCGCGTCGTTCTCCTCCCGCAAGCCGACGCAACCCCCGCCGTCCTCTGACCTCTGGCGCGTGGCGCGCCATTGCGTCCCTCACATACCAGCACTTAGCTCCCCCCTGTGCCCTTGCCCGGACGCCCGCCACGAGCTTCCTCACCCCGCATCGCCGTCGCCTCCTTCTTCCCCGGCCACGCCCGCCGCCCGCAACCTCCGCCTCGCGCTCCATGCACCTCCGGCTGACGCTGGCGCCGATCGCCCACGCCCAGTACCCTGGCCGGCCTCAAGAGCAGCGCTGCCGCTCTGCCTCCCCTACCACACCTGCTCGCCATCACCGCCTCCGTCGCCGCCCGAGCCGCCTCTCACGCCCAGAGCCGCCAACCCCGCCCCGCCCAGCCCGGCGGCTCCTCGGCTCCTCCTCCAGACCACTTGCAGCGCCACGCCTCTCCTCACGACTCGCGCCTCCAGCGCCACCTCACACGCGCCATGCGCCCGCCACGCCGGACGCGAGCACCTCCGCCCTGCACGTGCGCTTCGCCCGGCCTCTCCCTCAACGCCGCCTCGACCCGCAGCTTCCCCGACGTCGCCGCCGAGCCTCTCCGTCCCCGCCAGCGAGCCCCCCACCGGCGCTGCAACCCCAAGCCGCCCCGCTCCCCTCGGTCCCGGCCCGACCTCCGCGCATCCGCCGCCGCCGGCCCTGGCCATGTTCCTGTGGCCTGCCGTTCGCGTGATGCCCGCTGCTGTTCAACCGGAAAACCTTTGGGCATGTTGCGTCTGGACAAACCGTTTCTGTGAGATGGCAAGGGTACCCCGCCAAGATCGACATCGGCCGAGCAGATTCGATGAACCCCGGGTGACCATCCGAGTTCGCCATCGACCACAAAGTCGCAGGCCGAAGCTCCCCTTCACGGAAACCAAGATCGCCTCACGGACGCGTCACGGTTTTTGGAGGAACTCTCGGACGCCAAGTTCGCCTCGTGAACCCCCAAGACCTGGACCCCGATGACCATGATCTTCGCTGCAGAACAACGAGTCCTTCGGGGTGAAACCAACAAGATCTACCCCGTACGCCAATACCGCCGACAACGGAACCGTGACACCCCAAGGTCTTCCCCAGATTCGATGTCAAGGACCACGGATGCGACAATGTCTACCTCACGGAGCACCGAGAACATCCCGCGGACGCGAGACGCCCAGACCGTACCAAGCCGAAGGTGTCCGAAGAACCTCCGACAAGAACCCCTTCACGGAACATCTAGCACTCCGACAGGGAACCCTGGAGCCCCCGGCGTCGAGCCCCAAGTTCGTCCCCGATAATCAAGGTGGAACCCCAAGACCCCGATGCCCCGATCTGAAGCGCCAAGCACTTCGCCATGGAACAACAAGTACTTCACCCCGGACATCGAGGCCCTGAACGACGAGTACTCCTTCCCGGATGCGATGCTCGAGAACACGGACGATAAGGACGCCGAACGCCAGAACCGTCGACATTACCCGAGACCGCGAATGCGCCAAGACCTACCCCAGATATCCGAGAACGACCCCGGAGTCCGAGGACGACCCCGTCAAACCCTGGACCCCGAGACCGGACCCTGGACCCTGTCGAACCCCGAACCCCGGAAACCAAGATCGCCGAACCCCTAGTGTGACCCTTTTCCTCGAACCCTATTTTATAACATAACAACTTGTTGCATACTTAATTGTCATCTTGCATGCATCTTGTGTGGTTTGGGGGCCTTATGCCGATTCACCTAATAATTAAATATGGGGCCCATATGCGGGCAAATCTAGTCACATATCGGCCTCATTTAAATTTGTGTAGCGAACCGGTGTTATCTTCTGCCATGCTAAACAACATTTAATTTGCGGGGGTTCTAAACAACTTGAACCATCTAAGTAATTGTCGGGACCCCGGTTCCGCTTAATATGACCTAATCGCATCACACCTTTGCCATGCCATACATCATACATGCATCATGCCGATCTCCTGCCGTGTATTAAATATTGCATCCGGTGTTTCTCTAGTGTTTTGGTTCTTCGCGGATAAGGCCGTTGAGTTGATGTGAGCTTCGCCCCGATCTTCGGTTGAACCTTCGGCAATGTTTTTCAGGCGAGCATCTCCCCCTTTCTACCTATCTTACTTTTATAGTATTTATTCCCTCCTGTTGATCTATTGCTATCTGTGTCGCGATGCTTTAGTTTCCGTACCCATGATATTTCCTCGACCTCATATTGCCTTGGACACACCCTATTACCATTGTTTGGTAGATAGTTGGACTTATGCGTCGTAGTTGCTTGCTCCAAGGTCTTTGTGTGTCGTCATATGCCACAGCTTGATGTATTGCCGCATGTTGATGTTGGAGATGATTCTAGTTTTACTTATCGTCACTTTAATTTCTGTTTAACAACTAAAATTGAAATAAGCGGGCATCGGTGGGTGATAGAAAATATTTGGTTTCGAACGCCCACTTGTGTCCCGTAAGACCCGAGTACTTGATACTGTTCCTTGATTTATCGCGCTATCCACATCCGGAGGTATATGGGACCCCCGAGCGAGCTTGATTCAGTCTTATTTCTTGGGGCCACAACTAGTTTGCGGTTTTATTACGATCCTGTACTTATGCCATGCTACTCGTATTTAAATTGTGCGAGCACACGTATCGCTTTAGGATGCGGAGTGATTACGCTGTCGACAAGCCCAGCCACACTTTCGGGTTCCCGATCGCTATGACCATTGGCGCAACCTTGAGGCGTCTCGAGCTTGCTTACTCCGTTGCGGGATCTACTCAAAGGTGGCCCTGAAATATTTCGAATCTTGTGATTGTTCAGTGAAAGCCTCGTTGGGTTTTGATTTGGTTTTTCCGAGGTTGATCGGCGTGTGTTGCTATTGGTGCACCGCCGGGTAAAACTTTCAAAGCCGTGTCATGGATATGGACGACTTGGAGCACGATATCTCGATCATAGACAAGCATAACTAAAGTTTATTTGCTATAAATTTGACTTATAATGACTAGTAATCAGCTCCACTATAATGGAATGACTAAATAATACTGCCCACAATTGCTTGTTTTGTGTCGCCATGACCATTGTGCCTGACTAGTAAGTATTGCAACTACAACAAAATGGCTGAATAAAAGTACCAACAACTGGGTTATGGGTTTATCTCATGCTACCACATGTCGATTAGTAATTGACAACTATAACGGAATGGTTAACTAAAAGTGCCCACTGCTTACTTTATCAGGATAAACATCTATACCTGACTAGTAATTGCTGCAACGATAACTAATTAAATAAAACTGTCAACTGTGTGAGTGCCTCGGTTGACTTCCTCGATTGGTCTCGAGGGGGAAACGTCAGGATGGGTTTGTTTGGTGTTAGCTTCAAGTTGGATCCGAATAGGTCTTTCTTACCCCTCTCTGATTGACGCCAGTTGTATCGAGTCTCTATAGGTTGTTTAGCGCATGATGCCGCTGCCGCTCAGTCCACTATACCTATGTAGGCGAGGACCGCCGAATTCTAGCCTCGCTGTAATCGCCTCGATCGACGCCTCTTTTCTCTTTGCCCTTTGTCGGCACCCTTTTGTTTAAGCAGGTTTGAGATCGGCGTCGTTAGGTGGTTACCCTTCCGCTTGGCCTCAGGGTTATGGACGCCATTGGTTATTCTTCGTGGCTCTTAGCCCCATTTGCATCTTGTCCGTAGTGGACGCCTATCGTTTTCAAGGTGATTTGGATCTTTGTATATTATATCTGTATTCTTGACTCCTTGAGTCATTATATATATTCTGTTCGTGGGTCCCATCGGGACTGTTGTGTAATGTTATTACGCTTTTCCACCCGCGAAAGTGCTGGTCACCTTTGAATCGTTTCTATGCGGGTTTGGCGAATTTTGCTCAAACTTGCATAGGTCCGACTCGAGGTGTTACTGAGTGGTATCGAGCTCGTGCTATGATACCCCACAAGTCCAAATTTAGGATAACCTAGCTAACGGCCGAAGTAGAGTGTCAAAACTAATTTTTGCAAAGTCAGTTGGATAGTTCTGATTAGGTCTGATTTTACTCCTTACCCCTTTGCTATTCCTCTCTTACCTCTACGTGTTTTGAATCCGCTCTCTTCTCTCTCTTAGAGTCCAGGATTTCTCGTGGTTGGGTTTCCGTCGTACTTCGTGGTTTCAATTCTCCTTTGTAACGGAGGTGCTACGATCATCAATCTGCAACTTGTCTGTTGTACCCTTCCTCCAATCTGTTGTTCTTGAGCTCTTTATCTATGTGTGTTTCTTGCTGGATATCAGTGTCGTTGAAAAACATATGAGAAGGACGAGCTTTGGTGAAGTTGGAGTCGACCTTGAGCATGTGTTGTTCATGCCAATGGAACCATCGCGGAACCTAATCATTGTGTCTTTCATACGATTTCTGTTGTCTCTTCCGGTGTTTTCCGACGCGACGACCTCATCTACGCCAGATTCGATGCAGAGTTTGCATCACTCCTTTGTTCCGAACCTCGTTTGCCGAGATCTTCAGTCTATTTCCGAGAGTTGGTTGCTTAACCCGCCTATTCGTGTGCAGAGTAATGGTTTGAGTGCGGGATGGAGTAGCTACCCTACCACTGCTCTTATCATTCGCTCTTGTACGTCGAATCAGTGGATCCAGCAATTTTACTCCGTCCACGGAAGTTAGGGGTGGCTTTATTTGCGATACCTCTACCTTCGACCTTTTGCTCCCGGAGTGTTCTCTCGACGATCAGGGGCATCGACCTCTTTGTTGTTGGTGCCGCCGTTTTCCAGATGAAGAAGGAACCCTCGTTAGTGGTGTCGCGAGGATCTACACGAAGCGAGAAGATGCAGATCACCGCCTTCCTTCCGGTACCATGAGGCGGATCTCGAGGGCGAGATCCCTTGTTAGTGGTGTCGAATTGTGGCATCCCGCAAAACCACTACTAGAAAATCGCGTTGTTTTGTGCATTGCATCGTCATCATCATACATTGTTTGCTAAAACTATTTTCGCAACGCCCGTTTTGTTTTCCAAACGCCCCCTCTTAATTCAAACACGCAAACCCGGTCTCCGGATTATTTTCGTTTGAAGGTTATCGGTCTGCAAAAAGGTGCTTTCAAATTAAATAAAAAGTAAATTATTTTTAGCGGGGGCAGTCGAACGGGCCAGCTCGACCCGAACGACCACCCCCAGGAATAATAATCGGTCCCCTGCCAGCCCCATCTAAATCCTATTCCTACCAGAGAATCTACCCCATCCCTCTGGCCACATCACCCCGGCCAACCCCGTCGCGCCACGTCACCCTGCCCTTCCCCTTAACCTATCCTAGCCCTCCACCTAGCCACTCTCTCACCCCACCCCTCCTCTCTCTCCTCTCTCTCCCTCATCCAGCACACACACCACACACGCGCCTGCCTGCCCACCCACTCCCCGTCGCGGCCCCACCGCCCAGACCCCTCTCTCTGCACCTGGACCCGCTCCCATCCCCACCCCCACTCACCACGCGCAAACTCCCCTTCCCCCCACCGACCCGGGCCCCGCTTGCCAGCCTCCTTCTCCTCTCCCCAACCCCCCCGCGTCGTTCTCCTCCCGCAAGCCGACGAACCCCGTCTCTGCCCTCTGGCGCGTGGCCACTGCCCCTCACTGCGTCCTCAACTAGCCTCAAGCGCTGCCCAGCCTGACGCCGCCCACCGGAGCTTCCCTCACCCGCGCCGTCCGCCTCCTTCTTCCCCGACGAGCACGCCGCCGCCCGCAACCTCCGCCTCGCGCTCGCGGCACCTCCGCCATGACGCCCGACCGCCCACGCCATGCGGCTACCCCGCCGCCGCCTCCCAGCAAGAGGCCGTCGCCCGCTCTCCCCTACCACGCACCGCTTCGCCATCACCGCCTCCGTCCGCCCAGAGCCGCCCGTCCGCCGCCCAGAGCCGCAACCGCAACCCCCGCCGCCCGCCGGCGAGCAGCTCCTCCTCCTCGGCAGACCGCACCCAGCGACCACACGCCGCCTTCCTCACGACCCGACGCCCGGCGCCGCCTCGCCACTCACGCCACCGCTTCGCCGCTTCGCGAGCCCCACTCGCCGGACGCGAGCACCGCCGCCCGCACTGCTTCGCCCGCCTCTCTCTCAACGCCGCCTCGACCCGCAGCTTCCCGGCGCCGCCGCTGAGCCTCCGTCCCCGCCGAAGCCCCCACGGCGCAGAACCCCAAGCCGCTCCTCGGTCCGGCCCGACCTCGCGCATCCGCCGCCGCCCCTGACATGTTCTGGCTCTGCCGCGTGATGCCCGCTGCTGTTCAACCGGAAAACCTTTGGGCATGTTGCGTCTGGCCAAACCGTTTCTGTGAGATGGCAAGGGTACCCCGCCAAGATCGACATCGGCCGAGCAGATTCGATGAACCCCGGGTGACCCTCCGAGTTCGCCCTCGACCACAAAGTTGCAGGCCGAAGCTCCCCTTCACGGAAACCAAGATCGCCTCACGGACGAGTCACGGTTTTTGGAGGAACTCTCGGACGCCAAGTTCGCCTCGTGAACCCCCAAGACCTGGACCCCGATGACCATGATATTCGCTGCAGAACAACGAGTCCTTCGGGGTGAAACCAACAAGATCTACCCCGTACGCCAATACCGCCGACAACGGAACCGTGACACCCCAAGGTCTTCCCCAGATTCGATGTCAAGGACCACGGATGCGACAATGTCTACCTCACGGAGCACCGAGAACATCCCGCGGACGCGAGACGCCCAGACCGTACCAAGCCGAAGGTGTCCGAAGAACCTCCGACAAGAACCCCTTCACGGAACATCTAGCACTCCGACAGGGAACCCTGGAGCCCCCGGCGTCGAGCCCCAAGTTCGTCCCCGATAATCAAGGTGGAACCCCAAGACCCCGATGCCCCGATCCGAAGCGCCAAGCACTTCGCCATGGAACAACAAGTACTTCACCCCGGACATCGAGGCCCTGAACGACGAGTACTCCTTCCCGGATGCGATGCTCGAGAACACGGACGATAAGGACACCGAACGCCAGAACCGTCGACATTACCCGAGACCGCGAATGCGCCAAGACCTACCCCAGATATCCGAGAACGACCCCGGAGTCCGAGGACGACCCCGTCAAACCCTGGACCCCGAGGCCGGACCCTGGACCCTGTCGAACCCCGAACCCCGGAAACCCAAGATCTGCCGAACCCCTAGTGTGTGACCCCTTTTCCTCGAACCCTATTTTATAACATAACAACTTGTTGCATACTTAATTGTCATCTTGCATGCATCTTGTGTGGTTTGGGGGCCTTATGCCGATTCACCTAATAATTAAATATGGGGCCCATATGCGGGCAAATCTAGTCACATATCGGCCTCATTTAAATTTGTGTAGCGAACCGGTGCTATCTTCTGCCATGCTAAACAACATTTAATTTGCGGGGGTTCTAAACAACTTGAACCATCTAAGTAATTGTCGGGACCCCGGTTCCGCTTAATATGACCTAATCGCATCACACCTTTGCCATGCCATACATCATACATGCATCATGCCGATCTCCTGTCGTGTATTAAATATTGCATCCGGTGTTTCTCTAGTGTTTTGGTTCTTCGCGGATAAGGCCGTTGAGTTGATGTGAGCTTCGCCCCGATCTTCGGTTGAACCTTCGGCAATGTTTTCAAAGTAGCATCTCCCTTTCTACCTATCTTACTTTTATAGTATTTATTCCTCCTGTTGATCTATTGCTATCCGTCGCGATGCTTTAGTTTCCGTACCCATGATATTTCCTGCAGACCTCATATTGCCTTGGACACACCTATTACCTGTTGTTTGGTAGATAGTTGGACTTGGCGTCGTAGTTGCTTGCTCGGTCTTGATGTGTGTCGTCATATGCCACAGCTTTGATGTATTGCCGCATGTTGATGTTGGAGATGATTCTAGTTTTACTTATCGTCACTTTAATTTCTGTTTAACAACTAAAATTGAAATAAGCAGAGGCATCGGTGGGTGATAGAAAATATTTGGTTTCGACGCCCACTTGTGTCCCGTAAGACCCAGTACTTGATACTTGCCTTGATTTATCGCTATCCACATCCGGAGGTATATGGGACCCCAGGCGAGCTTGATTCATCTTATTTCTTGGGGCCACAACTAGTTTGCGGTTTTATTACGATCCTGTACTTATGACATGCTACTTTACGTATTTAAATTGTGCGAGGAGCACATTTGTCTGTTTAGGATGCGGAGTGATTACGCGGTATCGACAAGCCCAGCCACACTTCGGGTTCCCGATCGCTTGACCATTACGCAATCTTGAGGCCGTCTCGAGCTTGCTTACTCGCTATGGATCTACTCAAAGGGTGGCCTGAAATATTTCTGAATCTTGTGATTGTTCATCGTGAAAGCCTCGTTGGGTTTTGATTTGGTTTTTCCGAGGTTGATCGGCGTGTGTTGCTATTGGTGCACCCCGGGTAAAACTTTCAAAGCCGTGTCCGCGGATATGGACGACTTGGAGCACGATTCTCGATCATAGACAAGCATAACTAAAGTTTATTTGCTATAAATTTGACTTATAATGACTAGTAATCAGCTCCACTATAATGGAATGACTAAATAATACTGCCCACAATTGCTTGTTTTGTGTGTCGCTTGCGACCATTGTGCCTGACTAGTAAGTATTGCAACTACAACAAAATGGCTGAATAAAAGTACCAACAACTGCTGGGTTATGGGTTTATCTCATGCTACCTGTATCTGATTAGTAATTGACGCAACTATAACGGAATGGTTAACTAAAAGTGCCCACTGCTTACTTTATCAGGATAAACATCTATACCTGACTAGTAATTGCTGCAACGATAACTAATTAAATAAAACTGTCAACTGTGTGAGTGCCTCGGTTGACTTCCTCGATTGGTCTCGAGGGGGAAACGTCAGGATGGGTTTGTTTGGTGTTAGCTTCAAGTTGGATCCGAATAGGTCTTTCTTACCCCTCTCTGATTGACGCCAGTTGTATCGAGTCTCTATAGGTTGTTTTTTTGCGCATGTCGCCGCCGCTCATCCACTATACCTATGTAGGCGAGGACCGCCAATTCTAGCCTCGCTGCACCGGCCTCGATCGACGCCTCCTCTTTCTCTTTGCCCTTTGTCGGCACCCTTTTGTTTAAGCAGGTTTGAGATCGACGTCGTTAGCGGGTTACCCTTCCGCTTGGCTCAGGGGGTTATGGACGCCATTGGTTATTCTTCGTGGCTCTTAGCCCCATTTGCATCTTGTCCGTAGCTGGACGCTCTATCGTTTTCAAGGTGATTTGGATCTTTGTATATTATATCTGTATTCTTGACTCCTTGAGTCGCTGTTATATATATATCTGTTCTGTGGGTCCCATCGGGGACTGTTGTGTAATGTTATTACTTCGTTTTCCACCCGCACGAAAGTGCCTGGTGGGCACCTTTGAATCGTTCGGGTTTGGCGAATTTTGCTCAAACTTGCATAGGTCCGATTCTGAGGGTGTTACATGCTCAAAGACTTTATTAGTAAACAAACCACTTTCAACAAGGCTATAGAGGAAAAGCTTTTAAATGTTGATAAAAATATATCCTCTTTGTCTGAAGCTCAGTCCTCCTTGATTAATAAAATGGCTGTTAAACCTGAAACCATGAAAAGTACCTTTGCTGCCACTCATGGCATACAAGTTACTATTTTTTTTGAATATTTACTGTAGGGGAGCCCCCCACAGCCCTTTATTAAATAAACCAGGAAGTATTATGTACAAGCTACCAAACTAAGACAAAAAAGTATATACAAAAAGAGAAAGAAAAATACACATAATTTACAATAAGGCAGCAATCCAGGAATTAAGATCTGTGATGGTCTTCTTTCTGAATCTGTATTTTAGTAGTGAAACATCACAGATAAATCCTGATTTCCAAGAGCTGAAAGATGGTCTGATTCCTTTGAAAATCCTATCATTTCTCTGCTTCCATATATTCCAACAGGCCATAATAGCAAACTCAATAAAACATGGACCTTTGAATTTCTGTTTTGCATGTTTCAAAATATCTGGTCCAGATCCTGTACCCTAGTCAATCTGAAGGTAAGTCTAGATTCTCATACTAAAATTGCATTCAAAAAATAAATGTGACCAGTCTTCCAGGATGTGACAAGGGCAAAGAACACAATTATGATTATTAGAAACATTCCAATGTCTTCTAAGCAGCATATCTTTAGTATTGATGCGGTCATGGATTGTTAGCCAGGCAAAAAACTTATGTTTGGAAGTGCATTTACTACTCCAGATCCACTGTGATGGAAAATGATTTGGTATATGATTGAAATATCTCTTGTACATATCACTGACAGAAAAATCCCCTGTTTTTGAATTCAAACTGTTCCATTCATCATGTTTTGTTTGCTGAAGAGTGACTTGAGCCAGTTGCAATTGTAAATGTTGTAATTCAGTACTAGCTTCAGCAGATAATGGCAGGTAAAAAGCTTCAGACATTTGAGTAATTGATATTGCTTGCTTAACTGAGCAATCTTTATCAAGTACATGTGAGAATAAATGTGGATAAGTTGAGTTGAGAGAATTGTTGTTCCAGTTATCCATACAAAATAGGGCTGTGTCTCCAGAACCCACTGAACATTTAGAATTTAAGAGATACTCCTCATGCAAGCTCATAATACTACGCCACCAGAAAGATCCACAGACAATAACAGTGTGAGGAACCCTGTCATGATAGTATGTGTTCCAGACCAGTTTCACCCAAGGCAGATCAACTTTATTGTAGAAATTATGTAGATGTTTCATAAGTAGGCATTTATTTTGGATTTGAAGATTTATGATTCCTAAACCACCCTTGTCCTTTGGTTTACTGATCATTTACCAAGATGCCATAGAGTGAACATTAGCATCATCCTTACTCTTTCTCCATAGACAATGTCTTCTTGCTCTGTTTAGGACTTTGATTATTCCTTTTGGGACACTTAGAGAACTAATATAGTGCAAAGGCAGTGAGGATAACACAGAATTCACCAAAACAAGCCTGTCTCCATAAGACAAAAAGGATGCTGAGGCTATCAGCCTTCTTTCCACTCTGTCAGTCAGAGGTGAGAGATCTTTGATTGTTGGTTTTGTAATCCCCATGGGTAACCCAAGATAAGTGAAAGGCATTTTTGCTGTAACACAACCAATTTCCAGAGCAAGAGAGGTAGCCTCATCGTGAGATAGATTTATGGGTATCAATGATGATTTATGATATTTAACCTTAAGGCCAGTGAAAGCAGTGTATTCTTCAAGAATGTGTCTGAGAGTGTGTAATTGTTGTGAATCATCTTGCATTATAATGATAGTGTCATCAGCATATTGCACAACAGGAAAAACATTAGTGCCTCTATTGGGTATTGGTGCAATTAACCTCCCTTCATTGAAAGCTTTGTTAATTAAACTCTACAGCAAGTCTCCCCCAAGAATATATAAAAGTGGGGAGAGAGGATCACCTTGCCTAACACCACGCTTACATATGAAATTTCTGCCAGGCACACCGTTCACTAAAATAGCTGAAGATCCAGATGCTAAAATTTCTTTAACCCAGCCAATATATATCATCAAAACCCTTGCACTTCAAGATTCTAATTATTGCATCATGTTCAATTGTGTCAAAGTCCTTTTCAAAATCCAATTTTATAACCACAGTCTGTTTGTTTGAAGCATGGCATTGATGCAAGTATTCAAAAGTCCAACCCAAACAATCTTGTATTGTTCTGCATTTAATAAAACCATATTGGTTCTCATGAATGCACCTTTTAATTTGCTTCTGTAACCTGTTTGCAGCCAACTTTGTTAAAAACTTGAGATAGGTGTTTGTAAGGGAAATGGGCCTGAAATCATTGACAGACTCAAGAGAGTTATTCTTAGGGATCAGGGTAATGAAAGAACCATTAATACTTTCAAGAGGAGTTTGGCCTTTGTGAAAATCATGACATAACTTAATGAAGTCATCTTTAATTATGTGCCAGCACTTCTTCACAAACATCCCATTAAAACCATCAGGCCCTGGAGCTTTATCAGTTTTCATATACTTAACAGCATCTTCAATTTCCTCTGTACTAAACTCCTTAGAAAGGCAATCTAGGCCATCCACCTTTGAGACAAAATCAGATATATCAGCCATGCATTCAGTAGGGAAAGAAACCCCCATTCTATTTTTATAGCAACTCCATAGAGCCTCTTCCTTCTCTTTATGTTGGACCAAAATATTTCCATATTCATCCTTAATTTGGTTGATAACATTGTTCCTATATCTTTCAGTTGCTTTAGCATGGAAGTATTTAGTATTTCCCCTCCAAACTTGACCCATCTAATTGTGCATCTGTTTTTCCAGTAAATAGACTAAGTGTTGAGCAGATTTTTGAGATGTAATTTAACAATATTTCTGAAATTGAACTCAGGTTTGCTTAGGGGCCTCTTATCCTCAATATCATCCAATTCAAGTATACATTTGTTGCATTTATCAATCAGGACCTTAATGTGTGACAATCTTTTCCCCCATCTCTTCAAAGCATATCTGAGATTTTTAAACTTTGTTGTAATGATATTAGAAATAGGTCCCTGCCTAACAGGTTGCTTCCAGGCTTGTTCCTCTACTTGAAAAAAACCAGGCTGTTCAATCCATATATTCTCAAACCTGAATTTTTTTGCTCTTGGGGTTGTTGTGGAAATACTGACCACACAAGGTACATGGTCAGAAGTTGATTTTGATAAAGGATTTACCAAAGTGTTTGGGAATTTCAAGGTCCAGCCAGGAGTTGTAAAAAACCAATCCAATTGTTCTAGCAAAGGATTCTCTTGCATATTTTACCAAGTGAAATTTCTTCCCTTTAAAGGCAGTTCTAACAAACCAAGATGACTAATGATGCTGTTCAAAAGGAAGATATCATTTAGATCAGCCCCATCCCTATTTCTATTATCCAGTGATCTGATGAAGTTAAAATCCCCCAATAATAACCAGTCTTCATCATGTGGGATATTGAGGTCATATAGCCATTGCACAAACAAATCCCTCTTCAAACCTCTACAAGGCCCATAAACATTTACAAGTGTCCAGTTATCTGAATTATGGGTTGAAGAAAACTTGATTTTTATTGCAGAGTCTGTGGTTTCTATTAAAGAACCTACAAATAAAGAGCTATTCCATAACACAATTAGTCCACCTGAGGCACCAACAGATGGAACAAAAGCAAACTGGTCAAACCGCCTTGGACAGAATGTTTTGATAAAGGAATGATCAAAATCTTCACATTTTGTCTCTTGAAGACAAACAACTGAGCAATGACTTTCATTAATTTTGTTATACACAGCCAATCTTTTATCTTTATCATTTAAACCTCTGACATTCCAACATAGCACCAATCAATCAAGATTTATAGAAGAGAAATTATCCATTGGAAATACTGTGTAAAAAACATCCATCTGGTATGCCCATCAAACCATAAACAAACACAATGCACCGACTTTAAGCAATAGTTGCAGGCTGTCACAGATAAAGATACATCATGAAAACCAGATAGTTGATATTGCAAAAACACACCAAAAGACCACATGACCACCAGAAGTTCATTACAAGGAGACATAATAGTATGAAACACTAGAGACTTAGACCCTAGACCACACTGGTAAGTGAAAGTGTCACTCTTCATTGGGAACATTCTTGGTCTTGTTGGAGGAAGGATCAGCCATAAGCTTTTCCCGTGAGAGCTCTTCTGGTGGGATTTCTAACTCCTTTCCTGTCCTTTGGAGAACAGGAATTGGTATGAACAATTCTGCTGGCTCTTGGATTGGTTTGGCAGACCTTGCCTTCTTTTTTGGCCTTGGAGTTTCAGCTGTAATGCATACTTTAAAACCAGCATCTCTATTAGCAGTTCTTGCACTCCTCCTCACTGGGTAACTCTGAATTTGAGCATCATCCCTTCCCAAAAAAAGAGGCTTAAGATGCACAGGTTTTTTAGGCTTTGCAGCACTTCTTGTTACTCTAGTTGAAGGTTCAGTGTAGGCCTTTCTACTCCTCTTGGAAACACTAAGAGGGGAGGCTTTAAAGACCACAGGGACAACTTGCTGTTCATTGGTATTTGCTGAGGTACAACTGCTATTGACTGATCTGACCTTTATATTCATCCTGTGATTAATTGACACTTTCTCATGATCCCAGGAGACAGAGAACTCACATTGGCTATTGAAGGCAGTTGGCCAATTTCTTTTTTCCAAAACTGATTTGGAAAACTGATTAATTGACAAGCAAGAAGGAGCAACCTGCTTACAGTAGTGAGGGATCATAAATTGTAGTAACTTATTCATCTGCATGCTGGGTGGGATCGCAGGACCATTTGAAGCAGGCAGAAGCATGCTTTCCACAGGGACAATCCTAACATGATTGATTATTAGTTGATTGTGTGCCATCACATTGTCATTGTTAAAAGAACCCCCTGAATCATCAGATCCATCAATGATAATTGAATCATCAAATTGCTCCACCTCTTGTTCCTGTTGTGCTTCATTATCCTAATTCTGATGTTGCACCTCATCCTGCATGTTGTCTGGCAAATCTTGATTTCTAGGCTAAACATTTCCACCTTGGTCATGTGGCCCTTGTTCATGATTATGATACCACCCAATTTCAGGGTACTGTGGTCCAAAAAAATTGTTAAAATTCATATGCATGTGACCAGGCATGGGATGTGGGTTACCATCAAAAGGCATTGGGTCTTCATCATTGGGCAGGGCATCAGCAAATTGAGTTGACAGGATATAACAGACTGCAGTCCATCCTTCCCTCACTCCACCAACTAAAGCATAGTTACCAAACACAACATCTCTACGAACCTTTGTAATAGCTGGGTAAGAGGCATACACCAGATTTCTTTCAAGAACATTGGGGTCTTGGAGCCAATGCAGAAATTTACCAAAAGTGCCAATTGCATTAGCAATGTCATAATCGTTCCTGTAATCTAATGGCAAGCCAAGAAACATTAACCACCCAGTATTGAACCCTACTTCAACCCTGTGATTTTGCCTATCATCATGCGTTAAAAACGAACAAAAGTGCCATTCTGAAGCTGAAACGGAGGATGGTCAATGACAGCTGATCTTGCAGCCTGACTGCGAAGCACAAACAGACCAACTCCAAACAGACATGGCTGAACTTCCTCAACAACCCTGTGCAACTGGTGAGCAATGAAATCCCTGACCTTCTGCCTCCAGAAGGCTTCATGTTGCAGCGGCGGTGCTGGCATCAACTCAGCAATGCAAATATGGTCGTGACGGCGGGGCGGCACCACCGAGGGAGTGTAGTATGTCCTCGGCAGTCTTGTTGGACCACCATCGATAATCTGATGCCCTTCAGGAATCCACCTTGTTGGGTCCAGCGGAAAGTTCGCCATTGTCGCCGGGAGGATCTTTGGTAGAAGATTTGAGGTAGGGTTTGTTTGCAAAGGCAAATAGTCAGAGGCGATGCATGAGGAGGACAAAGAGGATATCGAAGCCGAAGAGTCCAGGCACTGTTCAACCTTGTCTGTACTAGACTCCTTGTCCAAACCGGTAGGTAATTTTTTTTCTTTGGAACCCAACGTTTACCAAAATGACTCTTGGAATTTAGACAATCCTTATTTACGTGACCATAGAGAAAGCAAGTCCGACACCGAACACATTGAGATGTGTTATGGCCCACAGAAAGACATCTGCCACAATTGAGAACTTTATAAACCATGTCATCAATCATTTTTTCAAAAGCAACATCCTTATCGGAGTTATTATTATTGGTACCAGATGGATGATCAGAGCTGCTTTTTGAAGATTCCCCTAGCTCCATAAAAGAAATGGTACCAAAATTTATATTTGACAAAGGTCCCTGTAAGGCAGTAGGCAGAATAATAACACCAGATTTTTTTCGAATTTGGGGACAATCATATCTAGCTTCCATATAACAAATAGCCTCTTCTTTACTGTAGCAAAGGAGATAATTTTCCTCACCTGATAATTATGATGTCCAATAAATGAATTACGGATATTTGATGTAGCCGTCTTTTTCTTCAGTGCATTTAAAGCCCGATCAGTTCGTTTCTTATTAGGACTAATCAATGTCCAATCTTTATTGCATTAATTTTGTCAATCAATGAATTCCCTCCGCCATAAAGGACCTCCATTGCTCCATAAATGAAAGAAACATTTGAACTGTTTGCAAGAAAATGAGCGTAGCGCATAAATCATGAAACTAACAAACTTAGAAGCAACAGAGAACCTGAAAACCCTATCAGATAGTTGAGAGACTGCAAACTCCTAGCTGATTCCACCAATACAATATTCCAAGGCCTGACTAACAGAATAATCTTCCAATTTAAACGTTGATCGGCCAAACGACACCACCATCAGAAAATGGTTAGACTTTCCTAAGGGGTGAACTGTTGATCCGAACTTGATCTTCACATCATTTTTGAAATCATATCGTAGAGAGTAGTCCAGATTCATAGAAATATGTTCCATAGGTTTACAGGGGTGGGTTCGAGTGCTTCAGTAGGAGGAAAGACCCGAGAACCGAAATAATGTGATCCGATATCTTAACAGTAGATCCAATCCGTATCATTTCTCCATCAACCAAGAATTTCCCCCTAAAGGAGATCCCTTGGAATTCATGAGAACAAGCCAATCACGAGGATTCCAGAGATGTAACTCACCATCATACGCCTTTAAACGCCCACGATCAAGATCCTTAGTCGTGGTGTAGGAGACTTTCCATCGCTAAGTTGGAGGGATCATCAGGGAAAGGGGGACCAAATACCTATAGGGATGTAGATGGGGGTGTGGTGGAGCTGGTGATCGGAGTGGGTGGGAGAGATCACCAGAGATCAGGGAGATAGCCGGTGAGAATGGTTTAGGGTTTAGGTCGTGGGGTGGTCCTCATCTTCCAAACCCTCCTTTGATGAAAATGTTAGACTGTTAGCCCAACTTCATGCTAAGTGAGAAAGGGAAGTTGAAATTGATAGAAACAATAGTGTGTACACCATCACTAGAATGGATACCACTAAACCACAAGAAGTCCCCATTCCCTCTCCTACAATTCCTAAGCCTATTGAGTCTACTAGTAGTGATGCTAAGTTTGATTTTGATAGAGATGGTTGCAATATTTCTGAAGTGATTATGTTCCTACAAAAGCTTGGTAGAAGTCCTGATGCTAGTGATATGCATGTTGCTTTCACCAAATAGATTACAGATGCTCTTATTAAGATTAAGGAAGAGAAGTTAAAACACAAAGCTTCTATTCCTAGGAAGGTAAAAGATAGTTAGGAACCCATTATTAATGTGCAAGTGAATGACTTTGATCTCAAAGCTTTATGTGATCTTTGTTCTAGTGTCTCTATTATGCCTAGGAAGATTTATGAAATGCTAGATTTGCCACCTTTGGAAGATTGTTATTTGAATGTACCACTTGATGATAATGCTAAGAAGAAACTCATGGGGAGTATTAATGATGTTCTCATTATGGTTAATAATGCTTATGTCCCTGTGGATTTCTATGTTTTGGATGTTGAATACTCCCTCTATCCCAGTTTATAAGACTTACGCGTATACCTAGATCGTCCGCATGCCCCATATACTATGAATTATATAATATAAAAATTATACCATTAGAAAATACAACATTTAAAGTTTCTAATAATATAATTTTATCATATGTATCTCATGCTAAGTTCGTTAATTTATCAATCTAGAAATACGCGTAAGTCTTATAAACTGGGATGGAGGAAGTACAATGCTTCTTGTCCTATTACTTTGGGAAGACCTTTTTTTAAAACAGTTGGTGATATCATTGATATGAAAGAAGGCACCATTAAATATCATTTTCCATTCAATAAAGGTATTGAACACTTCCCTATGAGGAGATAGAGGTTGCTTTTTGCTCCTCCTTTGAAAGCAAGGTTTGATGTTAATGCTTCCTCATTTGAAAATACTTGATTCTTCTTGCTTCTTGTGTCTAACTTAAAGGCGTTAAAGAAAAGTACTTGTTGGGAGATAACCCAAGAGTTTCCTTGAGTCTTGGAAGTTATTACTTTTGTAATGACCTCTCCTTATTCTTTTTGTTTTCTTTTGTGTCAAGTATGACCTCTAATGAGAGGGAAGTAAGATTTGGGGAGTTGCTGTCCCAAAATAGATTTTTGTCCTTCGCCATAAAAATTCGTGAGGAGTCCCTATAAGTCGGATTAAGCTGAAAATTTATGAATAAATGCCCAAGTATATTAGCTAAGTTTAGTTAGTTCAACACTTTTTGTTTTGAGCAACATAAGATTTTCGAAAAAATCGGTTTATACATGCTGGTCTGTTTTGACAGATTTCTGCCATTATTTGCATTTGCTTCTTATTGATTCCTTTTTGAGTTCTCTTTTGGGGAATTGAGATTTTTGAAGGAGTTGCTACAGTATCTTGTGTTTTTAGTGAAAAGTCTTGCTGTTCCAAAGCTTTTCCTAAAGTTCTATTATCTTTTGAATACACTAATGTTGCTAATGAAGATTGTGTGAAGTTTTGTATGAAGGAAAAAAATTTAGGTGTAGAGAGAGAATGATGTAATGAGATGAAAAATGGACAAAAGCTCAAGCTTGAGGATGACACCCCGGTGTCATCCCAACAAATATACAAGAGGTACAAGCGTCAAAGCTTGAGGATGCCCAAGGCATCCCCTTCTTCATCAATAAAAAGCTTAGGTCTGTCTAGACACTTCGTTTTTATTTTTTCATGCACAGTTGTGTTGTTCTTTGAGCGTCTTAGTTTTCG
This sequence comes from Avena longiglumis, assembly GCA_030063025.1. Classification (NCBI taxonomy): domain Eukaryota; kingdom Viridiplantae; phylum Streptophyta; class Magnoliopsida; order Poales; family Poaceae; genus Avena; species Avena longiglumis. The sequence goes on from CP125973.1 coordinate 576,464,413, forward strand.
TTTGCTTTGCTTAGTTTGTTTAGTTTGATTGAATAAAGTAGTTGGACCCAGTTCTCGCTGTGTGGTTTCAAATAAGTCGATTGGTGTTGGAAAGGAGTAGAAAGTTCCTGCTTGAAAGTGCAAGAGAAGCTTGCATTTACTGTGACTTAGACTTTAGCATGACATGCTAGGTGTTGTTTTGACCTTATGCTTAGTGATTATTGATGTAGCATGTTTTTTTCCAAGCAATTGGGATTTCTTAGTGTGCCTTGAAGAAATTATGCGTTGTTTTAGCATGCAAAAGCATAGTATTGTGGTATTCTCCTTTGATGCTTTGTTTAGGTTGACTTAGCACATGCTCACACCATGTTATGACTATGAACAAGTCACCATAGCCTCTATGATCATTTATTCCTTGACTTGTAGTACCACTCTATGCTTTGATTAATAATGTTTTGTCGCTCTGCATGATTATGGCCACTATTGCTCTCTTAGTTGGTTGCTTATAGTCTTTTTCTAGCCTCCACTTGTATGAGTAAGCTCTACTTATGCTTCCAACTCCCAAGAAACCCAGTTATTCCAAAGTGTCCACTATAAACTCCTATGCATGGTGTGTTACACCATTTCAAGTATATTCTTGTTTTCAGCTATCTTCCTATTAAAACTATTTGTTTATGTGAAAACTTAGTGATTAAAGCCCTCACGAAGTTGATGGCACACTTTATATTCTTTGCCCCTAATAAACTTAAACCATTGTGTCGTCTATGTTGTATATGCTTGCACTTATACATTGGAATTAGTAGAACCATGCTGTCATAGAAAACATTTTCAAAATTGCACTTATACTTTGTACTCAGTTGATATCATGCTCTTTTGTCTATGGATGTCACCGGTGTGAAATAAAGAGGGAACTTGTAAGTCCATGAATTATGTATTTTATGTTAGAGAAACGCATGGGGCGCTAGACTAAGCCATGCCTAATCATGGTGAAAACTTGCAGCATCGCCATAGTGAGCTATCTATGAAGCATCCTCAATAAAAAGATATGCACATAGTAAATAAAAAGATCGCTGAGATGCTCATTGTCTGTTTGCCTTGTCATTTTGGTTATGGTATAGCTCCTGTACCATGTGCAAGGGGTACCCCGTTGACGGTTCTCTATGATACGCATGTACTTATAATGACAAGAACTTACAAGTGACTAAAGTTGAGTAGCATGAGGTGTGGCCCTCGTATTCAAGGTACTTGCGATTGCCAAGTTATACTTTCTTAAGCATATACTCCACAGTTTGTTTACTTTAAACTTAATCACTTCAAGATAGGGGCAATGAGGGCTGAAAGCTAACAAGTACCATAATTTTTGGAAACGTTTTTTGAAACTTGAAATCCCTGCTTCCCTTTATGAAGGGCCTTTCTTCCATTATATTGAGTCTCCATCTTCTACCTTTAGGCACCATTAAGAGAGCATAGTTGTCATTCTTAGTTCTATGTGCAGTGTCCCAAAACTTAATGATTGATGCATATTGTGATATTACTTGTTCTTGTGCTATTTGTTTCTAGTCACCCTTGTTAACTTTGAAGGTGTCATATGCATCTATTTGCTACTCTATGAGGGACAGGCTGATTGCCACTATGCCATGTTTTCTATATGTGAAACAAACAAACATTTTTTAATGCATGTTATTCATGACCTTTGTTTGTAGCCTTTCATGTTGCATGCATAGTTACTTTGTCTTATTGTTAGAAATCCATCTTTCATGCACATGTTTAGAGTTCTTTGATCCTAGCTTTCAATGCTTGCAAATGGTTTGATCTTGTTTTTGATGGTGCATGTCACCTTAAAAATTATTCTTTTTATCACTTACCTCCCCGTCAAGTGGACCTATGGGGTCGCGGGTCCCACCTCGTTGTGGTGACGACGCCTATGCCGTGTGCCGCTATCGACTTTGTCGAGCGTTTTTTCTTTGCCATGTTCTTTTGTGAGCCTTTACCGTGTATATTCTTTGCCGTGTTCTTTTTTCGAAATTTGTTGTGTTCGTGTACTTTGTCGTGTGTTTTCTGGGTTATACACGGCAAAGACAAAGTTTGCCGTGTTTCAGTCTATTTGCATACGGCAAAGCCGGGTTTACACTGCAGCGACATATTTTCCCCTAGTGACGTATACCATAAGATTGTACATGTCCCTAGAGTTGCTCTCAGGCTGTTTGACTTCGGTGTTTGCACGTGGCGCCTAGATGAAGTTGTAGATCCACACCCAACACGTACGTCGTCGTAGTACTCCCTCCGTTTAAAAATATAAGATATTTTAGGTTTGTGAAGAAGATGTATCTAGACATGTTTTAGTGTATAGGTTCAAATGAATCTACACACTAAAAGGTGTCTAGATACATCTCATTCACAAACCTAAAACATCTTATATTTCCAAACGGAGGGAGTAGTAGTTAATGACGTCGGTGTAAGTTTCCTTCTCCTCCGTCCGCGCATGGTAATACGCTTCAGTTTTGGCAGTAAATTATTCGCACTTAATTTCGTGATAAGAACGCCAATACATCATCCAAATATTCAGCCACCGCTTGATGCCCATGTCCCTTCTATAAATACCTCGATGCTCGATGATCCAGATACAACCTCCCCACAAATCCAACAACACCCACCGCCATTGCTCTCCAATCTCAAGGGCTCTTCGGTTGATCACCTCCGATAGATCTTTACGAGGTAGCTAGGCTGTAGGTAACCGCTAGCTCGCTCGCCGACCGACCATGTCTTCGTCCCCTGAACTATCCCGGATCCTGCCCCGCGTGCTCATCGTCTCCCGCCGCACCGTCCGCAAGAACAAGTCCGTCGACTTCGTCGGCGAGTACCACCTCGACCTCATAGTCGGCTACGGCGCGGTGCCGGTCATCGTGCCGCGGGTGGCCGGCATGCACGCCATGATCGACTCCTTCGAGCCCATCCACGGCGTGCTCCTCTGCGAGGGCGAGGACATCGACCCCTCCCTCTACGGCGGCGACAACGCGCTAACGCCGGAGCAGCTAGAGGCCGTGCGGCGGCTCCACCCAAGCGACGCCGCCGTGGACCACGAGAAGGACTCCATCGAGCTCCTCCTGGCGCGCCGCTGCCTCGAGCGCGGCATCCCGTACCTCGGCATCTGCCGCGGCTCGCAGGTGCTCAACGTCGCCTGCGGCGGCTCACTCTACCAGGACGTCGACCAGTTGCTCCCTTCCCATGCCGCCGCCGACACCTCTGTAGTCCACATGGACTACGCCGACTACGACGGGCACCGGCACCCCGTGCGCGTGCTCCCCGGCACGCCGCTGCACGACTGGTTCGCCGAGTCGCTCGTTGGCGACGAGATGATGGTGAACAGCTACCACCACCAGGGCGTGCGGCGGCTGGCAGAGCGGTTCGCGCCGATGGCGTTCGCGCCGGACGGTCTGATTGAGGGGTTCTACGACCCAGACGCGTACAGCCCCAGCGAGGGCAAGTTCTTCATGGGGCTCCAGTTCCATCCCGAGCGCATGCGCAAGGCCGGCTCCGACGAGTTCGACTACCCCGGCTGCGCCAAGGCGTACCAGGAGTTCGTCCGCGCCGTGGTCGCCTACCAGGACAAACTCGCTGCCGTGCCCGCACGCGGCCGGGCCGCGGTCACCGCGATGGCGACGCCGAAACTGGGCCACGACATGGAGAAGCAGCGCAAGGTGCTCGTCCGTAGCTTCTCGCTGGCCAAGAATATGTACTTCGCCGGCGGCGGCGACACGCAGCGGCGGGACCTGGACGCTGGGGGCGAGTTCCTGGATACGACGGTGGCGGCGGCGCTGAGCTCGCAGCAGGAGAAGCGGCTGAAGCAGATGGGCGCGACGGTGCGGAACGCGTCCGGGTACCTCAACAGCAGGCTGAAGGTGAGCGAGGAGCGCGAGACGGCCGCAAGAGCGGTCATGGCCAAGATGTCGGCCTTCCAGGTCTCGAGCCTCGCGGCATTCTACCACGCCATGGGAAGCATCTGCTCCGACGTGCTAGACGACAAGCTGCAGCCTGCTGTGACTCTGCATGAGTGACTCCGCGACGTGATTTCGGGTGTTGGTTGAAGGTTCCATTGCGTACTGGATTACTACTAGTAGTACATTTTCTAGTATTGATGTAGCTCCACAAGTGTTTTGTTTGACTTTGTTTATGTGTCCGTACAATGAATTTGCTCAGGCCACTACGGGAAAGGCTTTGTCGCGCAGTCTTTGCCGTGTACAGGCTTTGCCGTGTTTTTAAGCTTTGCCGTGTATCATGTGCTACACGGCAAAGAACAAAAATCCTGTAGTGGGCGTCCGGCTCGTTGACTTTGGTAAGTTCGATCATTTCTTGGATTGAAAGACCAAGGAGCATGTGTGTCAACTTGGCACACCAGCTCCATGGAGCTCGTTTTTAGATCTTTTTATTTTTTGTTGGTCGATACATGTCTTAACCTTAGCTGATGTGTTATTGTAATAAATACTATAACTAAACTTTGCAATAAATAAAAAGCTGTGTGCATCACTTGATGCAGATGCCGGAGCTATGTTCCCCATTTCGAAAAAAAAGAGTCATGAACAAACGGCCTCACCAGAAGCTGACCATCGAGGATGTGGCAGCGTGCTACTTCAAAGATCTCATGGATTGGTCGTTATTCAAAAGAAGAAGACTCACAGATGGACTCTATGAGATCCATGTGCACATCCCTAAGGAGCTCTAAGCTCCCTGGTTTTGAGGGCATGTGGTTGCTCTAACCAGTCACGTCGCTTTTAGGGATTAACTTTTTTTTACCTGCTTTTAGGGCTAACCTGTTGGCACGCTGTGCGTGTACGTGTCTATTTGGTCGGTCGCTTTATAGAGTCGTGAGGTAATTGGGTTGGCTCACGTTGCCCTCTTTCTCCTGTCTCTCATCCCTCGCGCGCCGCCGTTGCCCCACCGTCTTCCATCCCCTCCATGAAGGTCCATGGCCCCCCCTCTGTGTGCTGATTCTGCCCGCGGCCTCTTCTATTTCCGTCCTTCCCAACCTCCCAAATCCCTTAGTCCAGCTGCATCCATGGAATCGTTGAGACGTACAATGAAGGGCACACAGGTATGCGGGAAGCTATTTCCGTGTCCACAACAAATCAGGTTAATCCCTAGCCATATGTTCCCCCTCTCTTAACCCTGATTTGCTTCCCTCACACGTACGTGCAACTATTGTTTGACGTTCCTCCTCGACATGACTTGATCATAAGGGTCCGTCAAGCCATGGAGGCATGGTGGATATTGATGGAGAGCCTCGAGCCGATGTCATACGGTCGCATGGCCGTTTTATGTTCCCCGATCTCTTTTCCCTAATTAGAACTGCAACTATCTTAGGTGAAATTACCACATGTAAGCTTTGTTTCGTGATTTTTCAGTGGGAGGTTGGGAGAGATCCATGTGATGCTATGGCCGAAGTTCAGAAGAGTTCATAGAAATAAAGCTAATTAAGACTAATACCATGCGTTATAGGTAATTTCCTTCCTTCAACCTGAAATCACAAAGGTCATGTTTTCTGCTTTAGCCTTTCCTCTTATAATAAATCAGTGTGTCAGTGAAAGTATCCTCGGTTGCACAGAAAAATTTCTGCTACCGCTACAATGCATCTTTCATCTGTTTATTCTATTGATGGTTTGTCTCAAATGAGTTACTGTGTCAAGGCTTTAAATTTTCTGTATTATTATGTTTGATGTATGGTATAACACAAGTATGTGAATCCATGTCCGAGACACTCATTCATGTGTGCCTCCCCGGCAATGTGGTTCATGGACTACTGGTTTGAGGCGCTAAAGAGAGATTATAAAAGGACTAAAGCACTCACCAAACACGGTGAGACAATTATTTTGCTAGACACATACCATTATATTCCATAAGGTTTTGCATATGCAGATTTTTAAAAATCCATTGGTGGATTTATTGAAGTGTTCTCCAACAAAATTATCGATTATGTGTATTTTCTTTGCTATACATCTGTTTGTCTATTAAAATATTTTTAGCTATGTAAAAATTGAAATTTTTTCTTAGTATTATCTATAAAAAATAATTGCAATGTCGAAGCCATAATAATAATGTTGCATGATTTGCCAGCTTAAACTATCTTCACTTAAAATGAAGGAAATTCGATTAAGTTCACCTTTTTTAAGTACTAAATTCTTATACCTTTTTGTAATTGGCTATTTTCATTTTCTACAGAGAGGTCTTACAAATAGTTCAACAGAGCACATTGCAACACAAGGTCATAGTCTGCCAATTGAGCTCTAGAGTTTTGGGTGTCACAGTGCTTGACATCAATTTGTGGGGATATGAATTGGATTGCACATTGGTTTTATATTTGGAATTTTTTATCATTGAGTAGTGGATGGTTTAATTACAAATTAAGAAGATATGCAAGTATTAAAATTTTCTATGTAACAATGTCTTGAAGTGGAGAAGTTGTAATGGTATACTTATGCAAGTTTTCTTGTTGGCTCTTACGACATGTGGTTGATGAGCAGAAAATGGGGCTGTGACCTTGCATTCATCTCCGGCTGATGTCATAGACAATTTCTTTCCTTTTGCAAGTTCTTTTGGTGGTGTGATGTGGTTGGGACCCTGGGAATGCTCAGGGGTTTGGTCCATGTTCGATGTGTGTGATTTGTGTTTTGTTTGGTCCTTCGATGGATGGTGGTCATGTAGATTTCTTTTATTTTATAGTGTATTCAGTTTTTTGCTTAGGTTTTGTTTGTTCCTCTGGTTCATGGAACTGCTTTTTCTGCTATGTTAGCCTAGATGCTGCTAGACGGTTCTACTAGGGATTTAGATGTTGTGCATTATAGTCTGAGTGTTCTGTTCTCGATGTTAATGGTTGGCTCATTATTGATGTTTTCTTCCTATAGATGGGTGCTCCGTTGTGTTTTTTGCGGTAAGCATCTGAATAAGGATTTGTGCTCGAGTTTATGAAATAAATGTGTTTGAACAATGTGCATATCTAGCTCATTATGTATGCTAAACGCAAAAATCAGAAATGGCGCGACAAAGCGCGCAAGGTCCATTTAGTCCATTCTATGATACGCCGTGTCTCTTGCAATGATTGTATGAGCATTAGCAACGGAGATGACAATTCCTCCAACAGTTCGCCACTTATCTGTGGCTCAAGTGAAGAGCAATAAGAAATCTGATGATGAATTCGGAACGGTGCGGACACTGCTTGTCTTCACGGGACAAGGAGGCTCCTTCCTCCCCCTGGAGTGACATTCAAGGCAAACAACACACTCAGAAAATTCAAGGGCGTGAAGGTACAGTACTAGATTTGACGGATACAGACATAACTCAGCTTCCTGATAGCATTGGCGAGCTCATACATCATGCCTCGGTTTGCGGAATGAGTCTCGAGTCGAGCTTATCTTTGATCGCTATGGCTATGTAAGATTTTTAATGATAAAATATCTTCTAGTTTGCTGATTATCTATCGAAGCACCTCTACGCTATGTTTATGATAATTTCTACAACATGTGGAGTTTCGTGATCCGTTTACGAGTTCTCTACACGCTTGGAGGATATGGAAAGAGATGTTTTTTTCCGACATGGATAACAGCGTGATCTTAGAATTGGACCTCCATCTTCTTAGACATTATGCATTATATGTTGATTTAATGTATTTTTCCTATATAATTTTTTTGTGATCGAACATGTTGTCGGCTGAGTGCACCCTAATTATGTAGAGGTGGGGTGTAATGTTTAAACCTTATAAGTAATAAAGCACCCATTTTCGAAAAAAAACCCACCTCTTCTACCTGTAGAATACCATGTATATGTGTGAGATTACAACATTGTGGGGGTCACTCGGTGCCAAGAAACCTAACCCACTAGAAGGTTCTGGAGTCGATGTTCTTCCATTTGAAGTAGTTTGGCTTGAAATCTTCTTGGTCAGGATCTGCCACTTTTCCGCTCGGCGGTATGCCTTTCTGAATATATAGGCATCAACAATCGTAACCACCAGGCGCAGAATGTTGCCTAGCCTGCTGATCTATCAAACCTGGTCCTCCCCAACTGGTCCAAAGCAGACTATAATCCTGTCATTTTTTTGGGACGAAGACATGAAAGCAAGTGCATTTCGTGATCCCATCATGGACTGATAGGATCCTAATGGCATGTTTCAATATAGCTAAAGGGTTGGTCTTGAGTGTCATACACTACATACATGTCATAAATGACTGCATTTTCCATCTAAGATTATGAGAGGGGGGCAGGCGCCCCCCACCCCCACCCCTTGCCTTATACATAGCTCTTCTACTATTTATAATCTTCACAGAAAATTCCATGAAAGATTTTGGCTGTTACGGAGCAACAAGCAAACAATACATATTGGCCTATCAAGGAGGTAGAGGCATTGCCGCAGAAGCATGTTATCTCAGGTTTCAAAGAATCGGCAATAAATTATGAATTTAACGAATCAAGAAACATAAGTTAATCACGACAAGTAAAACTTAATTGATCAATGAACCGTAAATGCATCATGAACCAGACATGATATACAAATCATAAATGGATCATGATCCCCAATTGAATATTCTCTCAATTCCCACACAATAAAACTTTTAAGTCTGAATGATGAGTACATAGAGTAAGTCAATAGCTAAGCAGTTGCAGATATAGATATTTTAAGGGGACGCAATGTTGAGTATATTTACCACGGTTTCCATCCAAACTACCGACGCTATGCTTTTAATTGTGTTTTGGAGTAATGAGTTGCTACCAATAATTGTCGCAAGATTGCACCTGACAAAAAAAAACCATATGCAGCAAATGGAGATCACCCGAAGCATCAGATCAACCAAGAGGCTAAGCATCAGGTCTGTAGAAATAAACTTTAGCCATTTTTTGTGTTTCATTCATGGACGCTAGGAAGTAGAGATAAATTCGAGTCGTGTGGATGGAAGCCAATGCACCTATCCTCGCATGCGCTATAAATTCGCCTTTCATTGGAAACCTTTTGGAATATTGTACCAATATTTTTTTAACCATTGCGCTGAAAAGATAGTGTGAATTAAAGGAACAATTCACTTGTTTACATGTATTCGTGCTCGGGAAAACAAGTAATTGTACTAGTATGAGACATTCACATGTGGAAGACGACATTTTTACATATTACATGCATCAGGGGAAGCGTGTGCAGTAGATTTCGAAAAGGCTTTTGATACGGAGCATCATGTAATTCTGGAAGTCTTATACAACATAAAGGGTTCGATCAGAGGTGGATCAACATGGCAAAAACAATTCTCGAGTCCGCTAGCTCGGCTATTCTGGTTAAGAGTCCCGGGCACATAATTCGTGTGGAGTACGATAAGGAGACCATTGCGCCCTCTCTTTTTCGTCGTTGTGGGCGACCTGCTATAGTCGGTAGTCAATGAAGCATTTGCTGAGTGGATTCTCCAAACTCCAATTGCCCAACCAGTTATGGAAGACTAACCCATAATTCAATACGCGGACGATACCATTGTTGTGATGTCGGTAGCGCCAAACAGTTAAGGATCATATGGACTATTCTGCAATATTTCTCCAAAAGTACCAGATTGAAAAAACTTGTATAAAAGTGATCACATTTTGTTACAGACATCAAAGTGATGGTAATTCGAAAATTTTGTTAAAAGATGAGAGTAGTTTTTATGCTAAGAACTCTATCCACATCCTAAGTGGACACCCGCGGGCTGCCTACGGCGCCCCAGCCCAAACCCACATTTGATACCCACGGGCACGAGTCAACGTTTCACGGGCGCGTCCGGTACCGCCGCCGCCGCGCCGCATCGAGACCACCTCCACGGCGATGGAGGCTGGCGCCGTGCCCGGAGGAACTATCCCGCCGTCGCTGGTTCCTCCACCTGCTCGCCTGCTCCCTCTCCCTCGCACTCGCAGCCGCACGGCCAGTACCGCGCCGCTCCAGATCCCGCTCCATCAGTCCACTCCCCCCGTCGGCGGCGGCTTCACGTCCATGCCTTGGATCACGGAGCAAGGTGGCCAGGCGGCCGGCGATTTCGAGCAGGATCCAGTGGAGGTTATCCTTGCGGAGCTGCAGGCTGCTAGCGGTATGCTCAGGTCACGGCCTTCCTCCACCTCCAACAAGAACGGGCAGGAGGTAAATCTCCCCCTCTCCCTCTCCCTCTTGCTTAAATCCAATCTCGTCACTTGCACGAGCAAAATCTGATGCTTGTATTACCCGCGGCAAGGAGCAGCAGTCCAAGTAATAAGATTATAAGAATATATAAACATGTGCAGTTGTGTACAACTGTATTTCAGTTCTAGATTTTCCTTTACAGGCTTGTTACACAACAAATCCCTTATTTTCCTGATTATTACAGTGCCAAGCATGCCATGTCCCTTTCTCATTGTTCACCTTTTCTTAATTGCTCCCAAACTAATTCCGGTTTAGTATCATACCGCACACCACTGTTACTAATAATGAGCTAGATCCGTCAGATCACCTTGCTATATATGAATTCTCCTTGGTGTCACTTCTGTGGATTTTCTCGTTGTGCATTGACCACTATGACGTGCTCTCGGTGCATTCGTTTTTTACATTCTTGTTTGCAATTTGCAACCACAGATTTCCACTACTGAAAATCAATTTCTCTGTCCAGCTGTACATGATTAGCTGTAATCCTTTTTTGGACCGAGCTTTTGGGGAGAACGGAAGCAGATCCTGTTTATGTGTCGAGCTAAATGTATATACTTTGATTCTAAAATTTCAAAAGATTTTCTCCGTACCTCACAAAATGTGTTTTCTCCATTAACTCAATGATTTTGTGGTACAATTCCTAATATGATACGGTCACTTCTCATTTTTTTTATGTGAACTACTATGCATGGCATTGTCGAGCCTTATCTAATCTTACAACTTGCTTACTGTGCTAAGTTACCCGTACCAAGCAATGTAAAATTATTCTACAAGTGTTGAGGAAAAAGAAACAAGTAATAGTTTAGTCACTTGAATTGTCAGATGAATAGTGCAGACCAAACTGCAGCTATCATTACAATGAAAATTGCAGTAGTCATACTGTTTACATATCTTACCTTTATGGTGTGATGATTATGTCTTGGTACAAGTTCTTCTTTGACAGTACACTGTCTTAGTACAAGTTGGTAAACCCAAGAAGCAACAGGGTAGTAGAAAAAGCTAGCATGTTCATAGCCTCATAGGTCTGAATACTGAACTTTCTTTTCTTACTTTATCTGAAATTATGTGGGGAACATGCATCTCAAGAGCAAGAAAGGCTGCAAAAACTATTAATGCAAAAGTAAGTTTGCGGTCTGTTTTTATACTATTTAACAACATGAATCTCCTAATTTGCATGCAAGGCCAACTAATTCGCATGCAAAAGATCTCCTAATTCAGCTGTGAAGTCCCCTTCTTTGCATAGTCTCTCACCTGCTTCTGCACAGGGCACTCCAACTACTTCGCATGATCTATCACCTGCTGCTACTAATGGTAAGTTCTAACCTGGTTTCACATGCTCTCATGTATGACCATTAATACTATGTAGCTGACAACATTTTGAAAACTTTCATACTTGTAGGCTCCAAACGCAGATCACGGAAGTTAACCTCCTTCATTTGGAATGATGCCGAGCCAATATATATTGATGGATTTCTAATGCAAGGCCGATGCAAGTATTGCAGCACCGTGTTTCCAGCCTCTAAGGTCTCGGGTACCAGTCAACTTTCTAGACACTTGAAGGTATGTAAGGTCAAAGGTTCAGTGGATGGGGTGATCCATCAGTCCACTCCCCCTGTCGGTGGCGGCATCACGTCCATGCCTTCGACCACGGAGCAAGGAGGACAGGAGGCCGGCGATTTGGAGCAGGATCCAGTGGGTAGCATCTATGTGGAGAAGCAGACGTCCGGCGTTGTCCGCGTGGAGCTGCAGGACGCTAGCGATGTGCTTAGGTTACGGCCTTTGTCCAGGAAGAAGGGGAAGAAGGTAAATCCCTCTCTCCTTGCTTAAATTCAATCTTGTCACTTGCACGAACAGAATTTGATGTTTGTATTGGCGTATGGCAAGAAAAACCAAGACATTGACTAACTACTAGAAGGGATCGGCGTGCTTTGCTGTGCCCGCTAGACATAAAATCATTAAAAGTTTTCTGTCCAAAATCCTTTATAGGCTCTAAACAATAGCATTGCATGCTGTGGGCACACTCCAATTTTTGTTAGGCCGTAAGAAATGTTTTTTATAACTACACAAAAGAAAAAAATACGTCCAGAACATTTACATCAGGTGGTAGGTTCATAATCCATACAGAAGTACTCTACCCCTAATGCCGCCAAAGCATAGGCTGGCTTGTTACAAGCCCTCTGTACATACCCAAAACTAAACTGAATAAAGGAAGTACTTGGGAGGAACTTTGCATGAGGAATAATTGGCCCCAGCCTGGACAGATCATAAGAAGTGAACTCTATGGCCTGCTTGAGGACAAGGCAGTCCGTGGAGAAAATAGGGCGGGCGATTCCCCTACAGTCCAGCTATTGGGATCACATTCACCAGGGCCATCAGTTCAGTCTGCAAGGCATCTGGAGCCGTATTCACTCTCCCAGCTGCAGCAAAAATGGGATCACACACCGAATCCCTAGTAATCGCACCCCAGCTACCGGTACCTCTATCATAATGGAAGGCTCCATCAATATTAACTTTAACCATATCTGCAAGAGGGTGGTTTCCAGTGTTGTGCTTTTCGGCTGATTGTTGTTGGCAGTTTTTTTTCACAGTCTTCCATTCATCAATATGGAGCTGTACCTGAGATCTGAATTCCTCAGCTGGAAGACGTCATTTTTTTGATGATTAGCCCTACTTCCTTCCTGTCACCAGCACCACAAAATCGCCACTTCTTCATACACTGTTAGCTCGGAAGGTAGAGCAGCAGGCTTACAATCTCCAGAGGCTTGCTGAAATCGAGTGTCCTCCATCTCAAGCACCTGCTACATCTTCTTCACTTTGTTGCGTCGTTGCTCTGAAATCGAGTCTCCTCCATGTCAAGCACCTGCCACATCTTCTTCACTTCGTTGCATCGTTGGTAAAATATGGCTTCCATTTTCAAACAGTTTCGAGCATATAATACACTGAGAATCCAGCTCTACTCCTCTTCTCTCAGTATTCATGTGTAGACATGGTTATTGTGACTGAACGCTGAACCAAAAGCACAAAAGAAACCAAGCACCTAGCAGAATTGTCAGTGTAGATACTAATGAAAACATTGTAGAAGATGAAAGGAATTTGGTATGCCCTTAACCCATAAAGCGAACATTGATAACCCTTAAGATTTTTTTAGTGATCATGCAGGAGAACTGTATGTATGTCCATTAAAATATCAGAATACCGAAGAAAGACATGATTCATAAAAGATGAGCATTCTTTGCGGCGCCAGTGAAATTTGATCTGTTCAATATCATTTTCACGATGCTACTAATTCTCAGATTGCATCAGCATCTCGTGGTCGTGGGCAGTTCAACGCCGAATATTCCAAATCTAGTTTCAAGACAGAACAAAATGCACCCGCAAATTCAATTCATATTAAATATCAAATATTATTTCTGGAAACAGGTTAGAAAGGAAAAGGGAAAATGTAGATATTAATCTTTGGAGTAATGCCTAAACAAAGGATATCATCTCTAGGCTCATGTGTATCAGCACTTGATTTTTTTGACAGGTTCAACATTGTAAACCTTAACAGTAAATGTTTTTGAGCTGAATTTTTTTGACAGACTGTTTGTTCTTACAGTTTACCCTTAAACACATTTACAAATTTCACTGAAGGCACGAGGCAATGTATTATATTACCAAACCATTTTTAAGTAGATCTTGTACTATCATCTTTAGTTTCAAGAAGCTTACTTTATAATGTAAGTACAGATTTGAAACTAATGGAGCAATGTATGGTAATGTTAACTAGGTTCCACAACTCCTAGTTAACCACCATGTTCGTACAATCCAAATACATTGAACCATAGTAATTCCAGTAAGAGATACTTCCCATTAGATTATCTCATTGACAAGACAGTACTACACAGATACCTGCAATCTCTAGGAAGGGGCACTCACTATATTAATTTGGTGATCTTCATTGACAACACATAATCGCTTAATCTCTGACTCAGTGTGCAACTGTACATGAAAGGGAAGCTCTAGTGGATCATGTTCATGAGGAAAAAGAAACAAGTAATAATTTAGTCACTTGAATTGTAGATAAATAGTGCAGACCGAACTGCAGCTATCATTAAAAATGAATTGCAGTAGTCATGCTGTATACATATCTTACCTTTGTGGTATTATGATTATGTCTTGGTACAAGTTCTTCTTTGACAGTATACTGTCTTAATACAAGTTAGTAAACCCAAGAAGCAACAGGGTAGTAGAAAAGAGCTAGCATCTTCATAGCCTCATAGGTCTGAATACCGAACATTTTTATCTTACTTTATCTGAAATTATGTGGGCAGCCGCAGGGGTCTGGCGAGGCCTGTAGAGAGCCGCAGTGGTCCGGCGATGCCCGTGTTGAGCGGCAAAATACCAGCAAGACCCGTGTGGAGCAGCGGGACGGTAGCGAGGTCCCTATCTCTGAAACTGTAGGGGGCAAAAGGTCACTATCTGATGCTAATGAAAGCTCAAGAGCAAGAAAGGCTGCAAAAACTATTAATGCAAAAGTAAGTTCGTGGTCTATTCTTATACTATATAACAACATGAATATCCTAATTTGCATGCAAGGTCTCCTAATTCAGTTGGGACGTTGAAGTCCCCTTCTTTGCATGATTTCTCACCTGCTACTGCACAGGGTATTCCAACTACTTCGCATGATCTATCACCTGTTGCTACTAATGGTAAGTTCTAACCTCTATCATATGCTCTCAGATACGACCATTAGTACTATGTAGAAGACAATATTTGAAAACTTTCATACTTGTAGGCTCCAAACGCAGACCACGGAAGTTAAACTCCATCATTTGGAATGATGCTAAGCCAATATACATTGATGGATTTCTAATGCAAGGCCGATGCAAGTATTGCAGCACCGTGTTTCCAGCCTCTAGGGTCTCAGGTAACAGTCAACTTGCTAGACACCTGAAGGTATGTAAGGCCAAAGGTTCAATGGATGTGGTGATTCAGCAAATTAGAACCCCTGATGAACTATACCCTGACTGGAAATTTGACCAAGGAGCAGCAAGGATTGAACTTGTTAAGTTAATTGTCTTGCATGGGCTGCCCTTTTCATTTGTCGAGTATGCTGGTTTTAGGAAATTCTGTGCATCATTGAATCCTTGGTTCAAGTCAGTCAATAGTGTAGCTGTCCAAAATGATTGCATGGACGCTTACTATCAATATAGAAATACCTATGAAAGTTTCTTCATGAATTGCAATCATAGAGTATCACTAACGGGTGATATGTGGACATCAAACCAAAAACTTGGTTACCTATGCATTACATGTCATTGGATTGACAGTGAATGGAGAATTAGGCATAGAATCATAAGTTTTTGCCTAATTGAAACACCCCATGATGCTTGGAATATGTTTGGTGTGGTACTCAAGAGACTTCGTGATTGGAACATTGAGAATAGAATATTTAGCTTCACAATGAATAATGCAGAAGTTAACACCAACATGATTAGCCATCTTAAAAACATCTTGTTGATCGAGACCTTATCCATCATGAAGGAAAACTATTACACATTCAGTGTGCGGATCATATGCTAAACCTGACAGTGCAAGATGGATTGAAAGCCATGAAGTCTGTTGTGGACAATATTAGAGAGAGTGTGAAATACATCAGGAGTTCTCAGTCTAGAAAAGAACAATTTGCCAATATGGTTGCAAAAGTTGGAATAAAATGCAAACACCAACCTACACCTGATGTGTCTTCAAGATGGGACTCCACATTCCTTATGCTCGAGTCCACATTACCATTTAGAGAAGTCTTCGAGACCTTACAGGAACAAGAACCAAATTATACATTTGGTCTTTCAGCCGAGGAGTGGAAAATGGTTGAAGACATTTGTGAGCTTCTTAAGGTATTCTGCCATGCCACCAATGTCATTTCAGGCTCAAACTACCCAACATCAAATCTGTATTTCTTCGAAATTTGGAGTGTGAAACTTATCCTAGATAAACAAGCAAAGAGCGACAGTGCTACAATTAGAATCATAGTGAAAGAAATGGAAAATAAATTTCACAAGTACTTTATGGAGTCATACTTGACAAACTGCATACCGGTGATACTCGATCCAAGATTTAAAATGGAACATGTTGAGTTTCGATTGACGACATATTTTGGAGTTGATGCGCCTAAACATATCCAAGAAGTTATGACAGCTATCAATGCCCTATGTACAGAATATGCTGCTGAATTGGAAGGTGTTGTCGATTTATCGACACAAGAAAGGAATGAAGAGGGAGTTGTTTTGGCAGATAGTGCCCTTTCAGATTGGGATGAACATGTCAAACTTAAGAAAGCTAACAACCGCAATGAGCTGCAGCGGTACCTAGAGGAGGACTTCCATCCTCGTACAGCAGACTTTGACATCCTAAAGTGGTGGGATGTGAACTCTGCAAGGTACCCAATACTTGCTAGTATTGCCCGTGATGTGCTGGCTGTTCCAGCATCGGCCACTACCTCCGAATCTGCGTTTAGCACATGTGGTAGAGTCATTACGGATCACATGAGTAGCCTAGCACCTGAAACGGTTGAGGCTTTAATGTGCGTTGAAGATTGGATTAGACCTGACGGTGAGTACCTTTTTCAGCATCTACTTTATTATTTCATAAATATGTATAGTGTGGCATATTTTGACTTGTAATTGTTACAGGATCTTCTTCGGAAGCAAGCACACCATTGGTTCAATAATTCCGATGGACCTTGCCATGCAATCTGCAGGTACCGTAGATGAGTTGAGTTTTTGACAATTTGGAAAAATGGTTACAGGAATATTGATTGTTCTTTTTTTTGAATATTATTGATTGTTCCTGTATATAGCTAGCAGTTTCAATCTAGTCTGACTAGTGAGAGTCCCTGTGTGCTACCTGCTGTATGCTTGTTATAGTAGTAACATGTTATTATTTCAAAAAATCATTTATATTTTTTTTTCAAAAGATAGATGTTCAGTACTGGTATAAGAAGACAAGACCATGGTGTGGGCAAATGAAAATTCATTTTCCATACCACTAGTACTGGCAGTAACATGTTAGGATGTTTGTTGCTCACATGAGAGCCTTGTTTGCCTATCTGAAAACATGAATCATTTAGAATTGTCAACTTTTTTGCTCAACGGTATTGGATAAAAAAAATGGGATTGGATGTTATTTTTGGATTACCTCTGGATGTTAATCTGACCATGGGCTAGAGACCGTCACATGTTTTTTGTTGGAAAATAGCATGTTTCATGGTTGCGTATTTAATGGCACATTCTTGTTCTTGCTCTTGTGGATGATCACTTGATTTTGATTTTTCAGATTCATCTGGGTCGATATTGGTTGAGGTCTTGAGGAGCACAATTGATGATGTCTACATTGTACCAGTTTGGAATTGACAGTTGCGGAGGGTACTCATTTTATGGAGCAGTTCTAGGCTTCTAATGTATTGAGATCTGATCGTGATGTTTGTAGTATTTCTACAACTAATTTTAGTCAGTTTGTGAGTGTTGCCATCCCGCCGGCCGAGCCAGAACTCTGCCTGTCGGATACCTGCCAAGCTTCCTCCCCAGGATGCGGATGGTCTGTCGTCGTCTCGTTCTCTGGTGCATCCAAGGATTCCAAGCCAACGTCTTGTCCATCTTCTGGTGAGCAGTAAAATGATTGGAACTTGCATAGTGTGTTTAACTGAATGTGCTTCTGTCGCACACACTCACTGAAGAAAATTCAGTTAACATGTTTTGGGCACTGAGGTAAGTTCAGTCTAGCTGAGCTATTGCTGTACCCACTGACATCTAACCTTGTTAGTGCATAACTGCTTGAAGTGGTGCATCTGATGCTCACCTCCATGTGTTAATAATTAACTAGTTATTTCACAAAAAAATAAATTAACTAGAGTTAAGGGCACTTTTAACTCTACCATAGACTCCTCCCTCACAAAACTAATCTAAAGTTTGCACCCACTGACATGTAGCTACCTCATGTATTAGAAAACTGGGAAAAATGATACTACTAACATGTATGTTGCACATGTAAATCGATAAAGTATCCCTGGTTATGGATTTTAATGTTTCTTAGCCCAACCAATTGGTCTTTGAACTGGAGATCCTTCTAACCTACTCCTAGATTTATCACTTGGTATCACTTAGTATTACACGACTCGTTATGCTTGGTAGCCTCCCCCACCCCACCCGGCGCGCCGTCCAGGCTCACATGAAGCTCACGGTGAGGTCAGCAGCGGCCTACCTGTCGCTCCAGCCAGAGCCCAGGCCTGCCGTCTTTGCTGGCTCACCGGGTGGCCATCGCCGTCGACCAGGTACGTTCCTCTTGGCCAGTCTAGGTGTCTAGCTGCCTCCTAAATCGGTTTAGTTCAATAGAAACGGGGAGGACTTGTTGCACACCAGGTGTTTGCTGTTTTACCGAGCTGGGAGAAACTCACTGGGCAGCAACCAAGCTTAGCAATATTTAGTAGTCACTCGAATCGAGCTAGTCCAAGTTTAGCAGAGCTTTTCAGTTAAGGGAGATGACGATCAGTCGTCGTCTGTAGTGCCCACCTATAGACATCTGCTGTAAAGGTTGAACCTCGCATGATAGATTAGTGAGAATTTCTGTTGCCTTACATGTATATATAGTGCGCCTGAAAACTGAGAGCCATCTTGTACTGTAACACTCAACAGGTAACAAGGTGCTCACGGTTAGCTGCTCATTTCTGAATTTCCATTGCCTTATTACATGTAGTATTATAGATGACTGATCTCTGCAATCTACCGTGTACCCACACTCAGAGAGCTGATATCTATAACAAGGCGCTCATGTATGCTTCGCACAAGAAGCAACTTGTTAAATAGCATAGTTACCGAAAGGGTTCTGTTAAGTGTAAAGGAATGTTTTGCTTACTACCTGCTTGGGGTTATCCTGAGCTTTGTTCCTTCTGCGTGAAAAACAGACTCTAGTTTTGTGAAAAGTTTCAGGATATCAAAACCGAGCAGAATGATGTTTTGAAAACTGAGTTATTCACATGCCCTGTTTTTCTTCCCATTATTGACCGTTTTGAGCAGTGAGCAGGATGGTGTTTAAACCGCTTTGGGCATCACATGAACATACTGCCCTGTCTTTCTTCCCATCATTGACCGTTCAATGATTTTGTAAAGTCAACCATGAGATTTTGGTGCTTATTCACTCATTTTCTCAAACTGGTTGTCCATGCAATTCTCATATTGGTTTTCTTGTACCTCATATTCGTTTTTGAACTGAATACGTCATTTCTATTAACATTGGCACCGCCTGATAGATTAGGGATCTAGTCATTCTAAAGCATTGCCAATATCAAATTACTATGCATTGGTCATCTTGACAAACGAATACTTTGCGTTACACGACATATGAACTCATTCATCGTGATGACATCTCCTCATGCTGCTGCTGTTATGTCATGCGTGCTACTAATTCATGGAGTGGACTGGTTGCCCTGTTTAGAAACTTATCACCACAGATGACTTAGAATAAAATGACAGCCCCTTGATCTACATTAAATTTCTTAGGGGACGTCCAGGGTATAAAAAAAGTAGTATTATCCTGCACATGCTTTGTCCCTTCTTGCAGATGGAGAATGTAAATTTTCTAAGGATAAAGATCATTCGATCTACTTCTGGAATTATTGTTGTGCTGCCACAGTTGGCTATCTAGGAGACTAGGAGTAGCTGTGAGGGTGACAAGTTCATTTGTCAGGAAAAGTTCTGATCTGATGGAATGTTATACCAACTTCATAAATTGATGTCATGAGAAAAATAAACAGGTCCCTCAAAGTTCTGAAACTGATCATCATACTTATGATTGAAAGGGGAAGCTATGTGTCAGTGCAAAAGAGTGTGACTAGAGAGACACCCCATCCAGATGCCAATACTAATGTGGATGGCCGATACATGACATGGAATAAATCGATGAACGTCATGCATATGGTTTATGGGCTGATAGACTAGCTGAACATGTACAAATTTATGAGCCTCTATTACTTGCACCATTTTTAGAAATTTGTGCCAAACATTATCATGATCTTGAGTTTTAGAATCTGTCATCTTAGCACGGCTTCCTTGCAGGTATATATATTTCAAAGCGACAGTTCCGTTTAGTAAGATATTGCAGAGTGCTTGGATCATAACAGCCTTCTAGGATGTTCTTGCATTTCTTAACGTACCAACGCTTAATTGATATTCCACCCGTTCCATAATATAAGCCTTTTTAGCAAACTAAAACAACTTGCTAGAAAGGCTTATATTGTGATACAGAGGTAGCATATAATTGTGTAGATCCTATTGTGTGTGGAACTGTGCTATACATTAGACATTTTGATCTTTGATAATTAACTTGAACTCTTACCACGTTTTAAAACTATCTCATCAGCACTGAAGCATCCTGTCAGTGTGGCTCTTTTTTTCCACTGTTCACATGGTTTTGAATTTTGCCATGAATTTTGAAGTCACTCGTCAAAGATTTTGCATGATCCCTTTGAAAAGTCACCTGCCACGTGGCTTCCTGTTCGTATCGTTTCAGACCTTTACACCTTATGACGAGCACGCAAAACAGTTCGCGTCCTTTCAGGCGAATGCTACTTGAGGCATTTTATCCTTTCTCGTGATTTTTTGTTGATAACAGATACAGTAGGGTTGGAGGATAGACTTGCATTTATCCGCGCTAAGAAGCCGCCACTACAAAAGATACACATGATCGATCACCTATGCAGTGCATATATATACTAAATAGTTTTAATCAGGTGGTATGCACATATATAAAAACATGCAAATCTCGGGGTGGACACTATATTATTTGTTATGCATACTGCTAATTTAAGGGAAATCTGCAAACATGGTACAAAAAAGTTTTTCTTATGGTTTTCACTGAGGTATCAATTAGAAAAGCAACCACCTTTATGAAAATATATGGTCTGAGAAGTTTTAACATCTATTAAAAGAAGTGTAACACACAACCGTCACACAAACAAAAATCAAGAAAACAATCCCTTGATGCCATTAACCACATGGCATTGCTGGATTTTCAACTTTAAAGGTCGGAAACACTACTCTACCTTTTTTTTTTGAGGAAAACTACTCTACCTTGATGCCATTTCAAACACACTTCCAAAGTACAGATAGGAATTGTACATGCTAAATTCCTTCCGCCCATTAGCCTTCACCTTGGGCCAGATATGATGGATGCTTGAGATGGGGCTGAGTATGCAGATGCGTTATCTTCAGCAAACATTATTGAAATTGCTTCGGAAGTTTGTATGTGTGCCACTCCTTCCAATACCTTGATCACTGTGGACATTGAGGGCCTTTGGGTGCAATCATTTTGCAAGCACCACAGGGCAAGTTTCATCATTTGAATTACTTCCTCCTTGCGTGAGAACATTTCTTCACTGTGCCTGTCGATCAGATCAATCAACTGATTGGTTTGTTCTTTTTCTCGTAGTAGATTTATGAGATGGAAATTCTCCCCAGGTTGAGAGTTGTCGATGTTTTTTCTTCCACTTATTATTTCCATTATAACAACTCCAAAGCTGTAGACGTCGACTTTTTCGGTGATCGACGACGTCAACCATTCAGGTGCCAGATATCCCGGTGTTCCTCTCATCATAGTCACTACCTTGCTCTGATCCCTATTTATTAACTTGCATAGTCCGAAATCAGCCACTTTGGCATTGAAGTTGTCATCCAGGAGAATATTTTGTGGTTTGATATCCAAATGAGCAATTTTGCGCCTACACTCCTCGTGAAGATAGCATAGGCCCTTGGCTATATCCATAATGATCCTACACCGAGTGTACCAGTCAAGCGGGGCATTTTCATGGCGGTAGTAGATCCACCTATCAAGCGACCCTCTAGAGACATATTCATATACCAGAAGCCTCTCGGACTTCTCTGCACAAAAGCCAATCAACCTGACAAGATTGATGTGTTCAATGCTGCCAATCGTCTCCACCTCTGCCAAGAATTCTTTCTTTCCCTGTCTGGCACTTTCCAAACGTTTAACTGCAACTTTGTCTTCACCTAATTTTCCTTCAAAAACCGACCCAAAGCCACCTTCTCCGAGCTTCCTACTGAACCCTTCAGTGCATTCCCTCAACATTTCGAAAGAAAACCTCGTTGGCATTCCAGTCAATTGATCAAAATCAAATTCTTCATCTTTCTCTTCATAAACTCTCCTCCTTCGTAGATAAATTGAACCAACAATAACAAGCAATAAAAGAGTAGCAACAACTCCAACTGTAGCACCGACAATCACCTTCTTTTTGTTTTTCTTATTAGAGGGGCTCAAATTAGTGGGGCTAAGTTGCACCTTGAGGTAAGCATAGGAGTTGTAACCAACATTTTCAGGTTCTATTGAATGCAAGGATAATATCTTCGTTACCCACACACATTCTATACCTGTGGACAAAACGGCCATGCATGAGCAGTTCTTCAAGCAGGCTTGCTTACATGCATCCATGGTTGTTTCGTTGTAGGTTATTGAATGAGAGTTTGTGTAGTTTTGATCATAGTAATAAATGTTTGGAATGGTCAAGAACTGATGGTGTTGTATTTCCTCACAATAGATTGGAGTTAATGGTGTGCAACCAAGGTTTGGCTTGCGTTCATCCATGGGCTTGAAGTAGCCTGAACTTGAATTGGACTCAAGTGGGCATGTGCACTGCCCCCCTCTGCATACACCATACTCCCCGCAAACTGTTGGGTAATCACAAGGATCAATTCCCAAGGACCCCAGTATATCATACACCACTGTCCACCTCTCAATAGGCCCTGACCATTCATATAGTCTAAGATGTCCATCTGAATCTAGTCTCATATACCGTGTGGATTGGGCTACTGGAAGTGTGATACTTTCATTCAGAAAATCTTGCCCCAAACTGAAGGTAAGGCTTCCGTTCATTAATGTAACCTTTGTTAGATAATTTCCTATCCTGCCTACTGGAATCTGCATGCTGTACTCAAAGTAGAGTTTTGGTGGTGTGGATTGAACATAAGCAAATAACCCACCTCTTTGTGCAGTGATATACATAGTCGCTACAGATGTACTTGATGTGAGCCTCATACCTTCCACGAGTGACTGCCCAGCGAACACCGTGTCAGTAGGATGATCAAATGACTGCCACACTGTTGCATTCTTGTTATCAGATAACACAATATTGCCGAACTCGGTGATCTTCATTCCATCTACACCTCGGCTCGAGCTGTTGGTTGACCAGACGTTAGTACCATCAGCATCAGCGAGGACCAAGTTTCCGTCTGCGGTAAACTCAAGGGTGGCATTCTCCGTAACAGGGCGAGCAACATTGGCCGACCAGACAATCTGCCGATTGTAAATGCCGACCATCGTGTCAACAAAATCGCCAATGGACACCGCAAAGAGGAACTTGTCGCAAGGGAACATGGAGGAGACACAATAGAACCCTGCGGCAATGTAAAGTTGAAAGTCGGAGTGAGCTTGGGGTTGTGCTATGGTGAAGATGTTGCGGCTGTAGTTGCGGTTGTCGAAGAAATCGTCGCTGTTGATCCAAACTGTCGAGGGTTTGGCCGTGGAATAGTCTAAGGCATGCAACGGTGTTGCAGCCGCCAGCACGAGGAAGAAGAGAATGACAGGTCCCATGGGGTCGGAAACTGCATCGGATTAAGATGAAGCAGTTAGCAATGAAAAGCCGCAACATGAAACTGGTAACAAGCTTGTAGGGTAGGTTTATATAGTCAGAAACACTAGTAATTCCGAATAATTTGTGACGAAATAAGTCACTACATTAATCAGATATTAATACTATTCTTTGCAATGATTCCTGCCAACAACTAGTAGTACAAGCAGGCAAAGAGGTAACTCATGACGTAACTCATAACAGAGCATGCAAACAAGGTTAAGCTAGCAGAGGTTCAATGAAAATACGGTGGTAATTACCTGGAGGTTGACGCAAGGTGGCCTGTAGCTAGCTCCCGCGGAGTGAAAAGCTAGCACGTTTGAGATATTGCTTAGCTAGTCTTCTGAAGCTACAGATGCACAAATGGAGAGTGGGTGTGAATGTGATATCATACCAGCAGAGAGGTGACCACATACGTGAGATCAAGATCTTTTTCCCAATGAAATTAGGTTATTCACACTTGATGGAAAAATGTTTAGTTCCGATCAAAAAAAAAAGAAAAATGTTTAGTTAATACACAGCGGGAAGAACCATTTGCAAATAATTGAACTGGCTCTGCTAGGAGCATCCCATCTATATATAGATAAGCACAACTACTTGCTTCTTTCATTTGTTCACAGTGCAATACTTTTGAAATAATTTCAGTGAAGTCTACACAAATATGACTGAAAGATCCATGCTTTGCATGTACGAAGAAAATGTTAAGTGTGTTCGGAAGAGATAAAATGCAGCAAGACTTCTATTTCTTCAGTATAATGGCCTGATTTCTTGGAACTTGCTAGTTTGGACCTGAGTGCAGGGACCATGCTGCACATACATCAGCGCCTATTTATTTGACAGACCTATATTCGAGTAAAATACTACCCCCTCTAGTTTTTTCTCCCATCTACAAAACTACTACTCCATCTCTCTTCCATAAACCAAAATTACTAGTTTTTTCTCCCATCTACAAAACCTCTACTAATAGACCAATAGATTTAAAACTAAATACTTATCAGAAGTTGGAAGCAGAGTGACCATAGACACGCATACAAATCAACACAAATAGGAAGGAAAACATTGATGCCAATTACCTGGCTGGAGAAGCACTGCCGCCGTGCAGTAAATTAACGTGTTCCAAAATGTTTCCTTGTGTTTTGAAGCTGTTTAAGGGAGGGAAGGGGATGAGATGAGATATATCGTATAAGATGGGTATTTCGAGCTAAACAAGTTTAGCCCATCCAGATAACTAGGCTAATATACATGCTTGACAGAAATCGTTTAGCCCTACTTTACGAGAATCATGATCTCTACGCAAACTTCAATAACTAGGCTAGCTCGTTCTTCCTCAAAGCAAAGACCCCCATATATAATGTGAAATACTAATGATTTCAAATAAAAAAAATTATAGTATGAAACAGAGAAAACATGTTTTTTTTTTTTCCAGAAACCAAACACTGCCAGATGTTTGCTCTGAATCCATGTCAAGCACCAGTGGTACACAAAGAGATATATAGGTAGATAATAACGACAAGTTCGCGGTAAGCTGATGGCAAACACAGTTTGCAGGAAGGTGCGATGATGAACCAGAGCATGTGTATCAGAAAAGATGGATGACAATTACCTGGAGAAAAGCCCCTGCAGCAGCTTCGCAATGAACTAACTTGTTTCAGAAGTTGCAGAGAGTCTCATGAAGGGGTTGTGTGGAGGGGAGGAAAGGGGATATGTTGTTATAACATAACTGACGGATCCATATATACCTGCATTCCAAGTAGGACTGGCTTACACGCGTAGGGAACTGTTTGACTAAGCTAGCTGGATGTATCGTTAGGTTGCAAGTAATTGAGTTGACTCTAGACATGTATCTCCATTATTTTTCTTTAGTCAACAAAGTCTACGAAATGCACGACTATTTTGGCCTTCAATACTGAATAAAGATAAATATTAATTGTATTGGATAGACGGTCACTTTCAGTTATCTATCGTGACGACTAAGATGTAGGAGTACTACATAGCAGCCTCCCTCTTTATTTATCATATATCTGTACATAAGTCTATCATGTAGATCGAGATGTGACAGTACCATCATGCTCGAGTTAAGTCCATGTGGAAATTTGCTAAATAGATATGGGATTGAATGGAACGGAATCCCTTGCCACTCTCATTCCGGTACGCATGTGGATCCTTGACCCAAGCTAGCTACCTAGCGACATCTATCTCTCTTCAATGACAGCTATCTGCATTTATGGTGCGGACAAATGTGACCAAAATAAAGCAGTGGACCGGATGCTGATTTTAGACCCATCCGAATTAGGCCCCGTTTGTTGATTGACCTGCAAGGTTTAAAACAAGGATCGTGACGCGTCCCCCGGGGATCAAATCGCCCGATCCCCTGGTTGGTAGGCTTACGATGCGATCGATCTGGACCAACCACCCGGGTTAACGCTTTCAGACTCTCTTCCAGCGCGCATGCAGCACGCCCACCAGAGAGATCTGACAGCGTCGTGTTCCTCCAACTCCCGCTGCCCGCGCTGGTAACAACACAGCCAATGGTCCATCGACCGTGGCGTTATTCGGAGAGACCTGAAGTTGCGTGCTGGAGGTCATCGCCGGAGAAGACGTCGTTGCAGCGGTAGCAATCGCGGCCATCCCTTGTAGCAGCGACTTCCTCCGCTTGTAGCAAAAGGCGCCGTCGCCGGAGAGCACGCCGTCGCCGAAGAAGACGACACCGTACATCTGTAGCAAGGCCGGTGTGCCTATGTAGCAAGGCAGTTGTGCCGATCTAGCAGGGCCTCCTTCCGCTTGTAGCAAAAAAGCTGTCGCCGGACAACATGCTTTTGCCGGAGAAGCCGCGTTGTTGGAGAATACGACGCCGTGCATCTGTAGCAAGGCCGACGTGCCTATGTAGCAAGTCAGTTGTGCCGATGTAGCAGGGCCTCCTTCCGCTTGTAGCAAAAACGTTGTCGCCGGACAGCATGCTTTCGCCGGAGAAGACACGTTGTTGGAGAATACGACGCCGTGCATCTGTAGCAAGGCCGACGTGCCTATGTAGCAAGGCAGTTGTGCCGATGTAGCAGGGCCGTCGCAAAAAAGCCCTCACACGACTTGTAGCAAAAAATTTGTTGCCAGAGAGCACGATGTGGCCGGAGATGATGCTGACGCGCCTCTGTTGCAAGACCGCCATGCCTTTATAGCAGAACCACGCACCACTTGTAGTAAAAGTCGGCGTCGCCGGCAAAGAAGGCGCCTGCCGAGACTCTTAGCAAAGCCACCTTGCCTCTATAGCAAGGTTGATGCCCGCTCGTAGCAAGGGATGGTAGCCGTTGTAGCAGAGCCTCGCATAGCTTGAAGCAAAGAGGCGTCACCGCGGAGAAGACGCCATGGTACCTCGGTAGCAAGGCCGGAGGCCGTTCGTAGCAGTGGCCGATGGCCGTTGTAGCAGAGCCTCGCACCGCTCGTAGCGGGGGTCGGAGTAGCACCGCCACCGACGCCGGCACCACCACCACCGACGCCGACAGCACCTACTCGTGGAAGCAGAGCTCTAGCCCCATGGCGGAGCATGTGCAGAGATAGGGAAGGTAGGCACCGGAGATGGGGGAGCACATTGTGGTAAAAAAGAGAGAAGTTCGGGGACGTCGTCGTCGCCGACGGCGTCGCATTCGACCGGTGGCGGTGGGCAGCGACGGTTAGTGGAGATGAGCCGATATGGGGAAAAGCAGGAGAAGTTGGGGAAAGTGATGGAGAAGATAAGGCCTGGTGCGATCTGTTATGTGGCCCACACGCGAACCGTGTCGTGAGCAGGAGGCGGGGGATGCGAGCGACGCGATCCCCCAGAGGAATCATGTCATTTCCCTTAAAACAACTGATTCAAAACACAAAAGGAGATAAGGAGGGGCCACGAACCAAGGCTCGACCTGTGTTGTATGCACACAATAAGAAAGGGAGCTCTGGCAGCTAGCATTTTAGCCTTTAGACGCGTAGCCCCGCTGCTCCCCGACAACCCTAAGCCTGCACCAATCGTAGTTTCATGTACAAGCAGTAGGAAGGTGTAAGATCCTTGTGGATCTCACGCCTAATTTCACTCAGCAACGAATTGGAATTTGGTCTAGCTCGTTCCTCCCATCCATCCCCGAGCAAGTCAATTACATATGGCACCGCCGTCCAGTTCTTCCGTTCCTACCTACCAGGTCGATAACGAGTTCCTCTCTTATCTAATGCTCAGCTAACGGTTACATGGGCTACTTTCGTCCTAGTACATGGCCTGCAAGCTAGCCTGACATCTTTGTAGTCCTCCTGGGCCGCCCTTGGGCTAGATCAGCTTCTCTCTTGCTTGAATATCTGCTTGTCCCCAAGAAGAGGCTCGAGGAAACTGCTGCCGCAAGGACTCCAAATCCTCCCAAGATGCTTGCTGACGAACACGCTGCTAAAGCACCCAAACAGGTACCTGGAATAGGGCATCAGGAGATGGTAACTGAGGCAATACCTGGCGTCCAGGACCCACGTAAGGCTTCAATTGTGAGACGAAAAAGGGTGAATGCGACTCTCAGGTGGAAGCTCCAATTTGTATGCCACCTCCCCAATGAGCTCCAAGATGCGAAAGGGACCAAATAACTTGAACACCAGTTTGTGGTTGGCGCGACGGACAATAGATGTCTACAAATAAGGCTTCAACTTAAGGAAAACCACATCACCTATCGGAAACACACGTTCAGAGTGCCGCTTGTCACCGATGCTTCATCTTGCTGCGCATGCGGAGAAGGTGTTGGCGAACTGAATCCATGATTAGGGAACACTCCGTGAGCCAGGCTTGTATATCAGCTGACGCAACAGTGTTAGTAGTAGTAATACCAAAATACCGAGGTTGACGACCATAAACCACCTCAAATGGAGTTTTTCCTAGCGACGAATGCCAATTGGTATTGTACCAAAGCTCGCACAGCGATAGGCACTTGGACCAGTTCTGCGGGTGAGCACTGATGAAACAACGAAGATAGCATTCAATCGATTGATATCAATTGAGAACCCGTTTCTTTGAAAATTGCTTGCCAAAACTTGCTGGTAAATACTGGATCATGACCAGAAACCAGAGAAAGAGGTAGGATGTGTAACTTGTATACGTTGTCAATGAACACCTCGGCTACCTTAGCCGCCATGTAAGGGTGGCGAAGTGGAACGAAGTGAGCATATTTGGACAGCTTGTCAACAACCACCAAGATGCAAGAGAACTGACGGGATTGGGTAACCCTTCAATGAAGTCCATTGTCGCCATCTTCCAAGGAATAGACGGTATGGGAAGTTGCTGGAGTAAGCCGTCCAGTAAGGTACGCTCGGGTTTATCCTTTTGACAGATATGATAAGTTTGAACAAACGACTTCACGACAGCCTTCATCCCCTGTCACTTGAACAAAGCCAATAGCTGCCTATACGTGACTAGAAACCCCGAATGGCCCCCAACTGGGCTCTCATGAAAAGCAGAGATAACAGTCTATTGCAACTCTAAATCAAGCCCAATCCAAATCCTCCCTTTGAAATGCAATATACCAGCAGAATAAGAGTAGTCGGGCTCCAACGAGGCGTCAACTGCCAGTTTCTGAATTATCTGCTGTGCTTGAGTATCAGCAGCAAAGCTATCGACAGCCTTTTCTAGCCAGGCGGCTGCACCAAGGTATTAACTGCCAGTAATGGCATAGCACCAACTCGCATGCGCGACAGGGAATTAGCCGCTCCATTGAGAATACCTTTCTTATACCGAACAATATATTGAAACCCCATAAGTTTGTTTGGTGAGTGCACGCCGCTGCCATTCCGTGTGGATCCTTTGTTCCATCAAGTGGGTGAGGCTTTTGTGGTCAGTTCTAATGATGAACTCACCCAGCTGGAGATAAGAACGCCACTACTGGATAGCAAGTAATATGGTGAGGTACTCTTTCTCGTAAACTGAGAGACTTCTATTCTTTGGACCTAAGGCCTGGCTTACAATTGCGAGTGGATCACCCTTCTGAGACAGCAGATCACCAATGCCAACATCACAAGCGTCTGCCTCAACGAAAAAAGGGGCTGTGTAATCAGGTAGGGCCAGAACTGGTGCTGTAGACAGAGCGTTTTTGAGAACCAGAAATGCTTTGATACCAGACATAAGATCCCTGTGGATCTCACGCCTAATTTCACTCAGCAACGAATTGGAATTTGGTCTAGCTCGTTCCTCCCATCCACCCCCAAGCAAGTCAATTACATACAACATTGTCATCTAGTTCTTCCGTTCCTGCCTACCAAGTCGATAACGAGTTCCTCTCTTATCTAATGCTCAGCTAATGGTTACATGGACTACTTCCGGCCCAGTACATGGCCTGCAAGCCAACCTGGCATCTTTGTAGTCCTCCTGGGCCGCCCTTGGGCTGGAGCAGCTTCTCCCTTGGCTGGCTCGGGCTCAGCGCTGGGCAGCTCCAGGTCGTTGACAGAAGGTTGGAATCATGTGCTACCCCCAGACAGTGTAGGTGGAAGGAATCCACAACACCACCAGAAACTCTTCTTCGTGCAAGGATCAAGCCTGCAACACACATGCAAAGATGGTATCATCATCAACTCTAGTGCCTTGTAAAGATCATCTACGCTCTCTTCTAATGTTATTTTAGGTGTTCTAGTCACTGTTATGCATGATCCTGTGCTACACTTGATGAATTATGTCTAACATTGGTATCAGAGTTTCGTATAGCACCAGAAGCATGTTGTGATCTAATGATCACAATTAAGATGAATAGATCATGTTTTACGAAAATATGTTTAAAGTTAAACCTCACATTAGCCCATGTTTTGCATGTTTAGATCTAATGTAAACTCTAAATGGCTTAAACATTCACAATTAATGTTTAAAGATCAATATAAATTAACTAATAAAGGTTTTTAATGATGCTCATCATGTCTCAGTAGTTAGTCTGGTTCAAGAAATAAGAACATGGGGGAAGAAATTTGCAACTAAAATAAATATCCCCTTTATGTATGAACCATAATCCTAGCAAAAAACCCAAATTCGCTTGGACCCTAATTATTGTTTGCAACGAATCAGAGGAAAACTCGAAGCAAACTCCAAATCGAAGGGGAAAATGATGGAATTGGGATAAGACACAAAGTAAGATAGATCGACAAGTTTTGCAATGAATCTATGGATCAAAATCTATTCTCAATGACCTGGACTGGTTCGTGAGGGTGAAGCTCCCCAAGCAGTTCGTGCTCGGGACCGCACACGACCTTCCAGATGAGTTGCAGCTAAAGCACTCCGGGGGGCGTGAGAAGTGGGAGGCTCATGTCGACACCTTCTCGGGAGGCGAAAATTTCATCACCGATGGCTAGCATCACTTCCTCTACGAGCACCGCCTCTAGCACAGCTTTACCCCTGCGGTTTAGGTATGCTGGCGATGGGAAATTCTCCATCTCGATGTTTGACACTTAGTTGTGTCGCGTTGACTGTCCGCCTCACCTCCGGGTAGCTCAGTAGATATAGTTGCCATGGTGTCGCTCGGGGCACGGAGCTCGGCCCATAGAGGGGCGGTGCCAAGACGACCGTCGGTCCCCTTTTTCCTTGCAACCAGGACTTTTGAGATGAATATCCCCTTACGGGTGCTTGTTACGTTTGCCTTCTGTTTTATATTCTCGTCGCGATGCCTGGAGCTTTTGTTTGTTCGATAAGGCCGCCGATGGAGGCTCGTGATTTCTATCTGCAGGGTCAGCTCTCCAGAGTCATCGATCGCCTCTCACAAGGGGCTGAGTAACCCCGGGCCTGCACACTCGCGAGGCGAGGTCATGGGCCTGCCACTCTAGGAGGCGACGCTCACGAGGCGCTGCTGGCGAGGCGCCTCTCGTTCGAAGGACCAAGGGGCGACGCCGCAGAATTCACCGGAGCGGCTTGTATGAGTCTTGCGTGCATAATATGAGTACAGTATCACAAACTATGCTTTGATTCCAGCCATAATATTGGTCATTTGATCTGAATGCCAGGAAACCTCGAACATGATATGTCACTTTTTGAAGGTTCGTTTGAGACATAATCAATTTACCAAGTATGGTATCTTTCCTTGCAACTATGTCACATAATACACCACGCGAAGGATTTACATTGTTCGGACCATTTTTGAATTTCTTATACCTATTTAAAAAATTTCTTGTTTCAAACTATGGCCAAAATGGCGGGCATGAAGAAATGTGATGAGCCTCGCTAAAACTTGCATTGTATCTCTGAATAAACATCATATTTTGAGTGTAAAAATGTTTTTTATTCAAAAAATCATGAGCATTAGATCATGTATCTGTACTTCAAACCGGACATCCTACCGATTCGGGAGATATTTGTCTTTTTCACCAGGATGGACAGAAAGGTTTGAAAGCCCTTCGGTTGGTACATTGTCCATGTAAGGTGATCTAATATTTTTGAAAAATAGGATGGTACTATTTTGAAACTGTCATTTGATGATTGCTTCACAAAACGTCCCCTTTTTGGTGCTTGGAAAATGGAAAATGTCTTTTCCGTACGATGAAAAGGAAAACTTCCCCCCGCATAATTGTTCGCCATCCCATGATGCACATGCGTGCATAATATGGTCACAAGTTCTAGCCAAAACATTGGTCATTTGACCCGAAAGCCAGTTTTCCTTATAACTATGTCACATAATATGACACCGCGTGAAGGATTTACATTGTTCAGACCGTTTTTAAATTTCTTATGCCTGTTTCAAAATTTTCCAGTTTCAAACTATGGTCAAAACGGCGGGCATGAAGATATATGATGAGCCTCGCCAAAACTTGCATTGTATCTCTAAAGAAATATCATATTGTGAGTCTAAAAATGATTTTTTTTTAAATCATAAGCATTAGATCATGTACCCGTAGTTCAAACCGGACCCACTTCCTGCCGATTCGGTAGACATTTATATTTTTCACCAGGATTGGACGGAAAGGTTTGAGATATCCCGGTTAGGAAATTGTCCATGTAATATGGTTTAGTATTTTTAAAAAATAGGATGGTACCATTTTAAAACTGTCATTTGGTGGTTGCTTCACAAAATGCCCCGTTTTTGGCGCTCGGAAAATGGAAAATGGATTTTCCGTATGACAAAAAGGAAAACTTTCTCCCGCAACATTATTTTCCAACCCATGATGCACATGCATGCACAATATGGTCATAGTATCACAAGCTATGCCTTGATTCAAGCTATAACATTGGTCATTTGACCCAAAAGTCCGAAAACCTTGAACATGATAGGTCATTTTGTGAAGGGTTTTTTGAGGCATAATCAATTTACCAAGTGTTATATTTTTTCTTGCAACTATGTCACATAATATAAC
Organism: Avena longiglumis; assembly: GCA_030063025.1. Taxonomy (NCBI): domain Eukaryota; kingdom Viridiplantae; phylum Streptophyta; class Magnoliopsida; order Poales; family Poaceae; genus Avena; species Avena longiglumis. The sequence goes on from CP125973.1 coordinate 576,497,553, forward strand.
ACCACATGAAAGATCTACATTGTTCAGACCATTTTTGAATTTCTTATGCATGTTTCAAAATTTTCCCATTTCAAACTATGGTCAAAATGGCGGGCATGAAGATATGTGATGAGCCTTGCTAAAACTTGCATCGTATCTCTGAAGAAACATCATATTTTGATTCTAAAAATGATTTTCTCAAAAAATCATGAGCATTAGATCATGTACCTGTAGTTCAAACCTGACTCACTTCCTATCGATTTGGCAGAGATTTGTCTTCTTCATTAGAGGTCGACAAAAATGTTTGAGATCCCCTGGTTGGTACATTGTCCATGAAAGATGATCTAGTATTTTTGAAAAATAGGATGATACCATTTTTTTTTTGACCTTGGACTGTGAGGCAACAGCCCCACAGCAAAATTTTATTAAAATAATCATAAGAGAAAACTGTTGTAGTATATACAAAATACAAAGAACGTTAAGAAAGACTCACCTATACCTATTAGCAAATGGAATCTATCCAAGTCTTCAAACTATCCCTATGTTTTCTTTTAACTCTATGCATAATAAGGTGTAAATCATGTACAAAGTTACTCTTCCACCTTGCAAAGGTGGGTCTCTCAAACTGAAATATTTTGCCATTTCTCTGTTTCCAAATATGCCAACATGCCACCATCATAACCTCCATAAAGAAAGGTTTCCCAAAGCCCCTCCTAGCTTCAGCAATTGCTCCATAAAGAAAGGATGGTACCATTTTGAAACTGTTATTTGGTGGTTGCTTCACAAAACGTCCCGTTTTTTGCGCTCGGAAAATGGAAAATAGCTTTTTCATACGATAAAAAGGAAAACTTCCTTCTGCAATATTATTCGCCATCCCACGATGCACATGCATGCACAATATGGAAACAGTATCACAAAATATGCCTTGATTCTAGCCATAACATTGGTCATTTGACCTAAAAGCTAGGAAACCTCGAACATGATATGTCATTTTGTGAAGGTTTTTTGAGACATAATCAATTTAACAAGTTTGGTATTTTTCCTTGCAACTATGTTATTTAATTGCATGCACTAGACAACGCAACAAACAGTCTAAACTGATAGAAAGGACTAGACAATTTATTTCAACACTCACCCTATGTCTTTGCCCTTTGTCCTATTGTGACGCTTGTTTGGAGATCCGCAATATTTGTTTTTAATTCTTGCGTTGGCTAGGATTTGATCCTAGGATCTCCAGCTCTGATACCATATTGAATTGCATGCGCAATCCAACGTGACCAAAATTCCGAACTGATGGAAAGGTCTAGACAATTTATTTTAATACTCACCCTACGTCTTTTCCCTTTGATCTATTGTGACTCTTGTTTGGGGAGCCGTAATTTTTTTAATTCTTGCGTTGGCCAGAATTTGATCCTATGACCTCTTGCTCTGATACCATATTTAATTGCATGCACTAGCCAATGCAACCAACAATCCGAACTGATAGAAAGGGCTAGACAATTTATTTTAACATATGTTACATAATATGACACCACGCGAAGAATTTACATTGTTCGGACCGTTTCTGAATTTATTATGCCTGTTTCAAAATTTTCCCGTTTCAAACTATGGCAAAACGGCGGGCATAAAGATATGTGATGAGCCTCGCTAAAACTTGCATTGTATCTCTGAAGAACCATCATATTGTGAGTCTAAAAATGATTTTTTCAAAAAATTATGAGCATCAGATCATATACATGTAGTTCAAACCGGACCCACTTCTTGACGATTTGGCAGACATTGTCTTTTTCACCGGAGGTGGATAGAAAAGTTTGATATACCCCGGTTGGGACATTATCCATTTAATGTGGTCTAGTATTTTTGAAAAATAGGATGGTACCATTTTGAAACTGTCATTTGGTGGTTGCTTCACAAAACGCCCTGTTTTTGTCGCTCGGAAAAAATGGAAAATGGCTTTTCTGTACGATGAAAAGGAAAAATTCCTCCCGTAACATTGTTCGCCACGCTATGATGCACATGCGTACACAATATGGAAACAGTATCACAAACTATTCCCTAATTCTAGCTATAACATTGGTCATTTGACCCGAAGCTAGGTTTTTAGTGTATAAGTTAACTTATTTTGTTTATCCTTTTATAAAATATACATATATAGACGTCTTTTAGTGTATAGGTTAACTTATTTTATTTAACTTATATACTAAAAAATGTCTAGATACATACGTTTTTAAGAAACATAAAACATCTTATATTTTAGAATGAATGGAGTAGGGTACTAAGGATGGCAATGGGCAGTGTATGGGCAGGATGGAGCAATACCATACCCATAGTAGGTACGTGATGAATTTTTGAAGAAGATTCATCCATTATCTGACCATGATGTTGATGTTACATTGAGTGAAACCAAAATTTCTAATGTTTCCGTTTCCCAGTATGTATGTCGGTCTCAACTGTCTTTGAAAGTAAATCCAAATGATTAATTGGTCTTTCCTTCAGCAAACACTTCGAATGAAAGGTTTTTCGAAGGAGTATCATGCTCTTATATAGTCCTTTGTGTCTGGTGGTAGTGTTGCCATCAATATTAACGATAACACTAGTAAATACTTCCAGACCAAAAAATGACTGAGACAAGGGGATTCATTATCGTCCATACTATTTAATATAGTGGCTGACATATTGGCTATCCTTATTGAGAGAGCAAAGGCTGATGGCCAAACTTAAAGATTAGTTCCCCATCTGGTTGATGGCGGTCTCTCTATTCTTCAATACGCTGATGATACAATCTTATTTATAAAACACGATCTGGAGAAAGCTAAAAATCTGAAATTAATATTATCAGCATTTGAGAAACTCTCGGGATTGAAAATTAACTTTCATAACAGTGATTTGTATTGTTTTGGCGAGACACAAAACAAGGCCCACCTTTATGCTGAACTTTTCGATTGCGGACAGGGGAAATTTCCAATCAATTATCTGGAAATACCGATTCACTATCGGCGTGTCATGATTGCTGAATGGAAACGCAGTGAGGAAAGACTCCAAAATGTCTTAATAGTTGTAAAGGTAAATTGCTATCCCTTTGCAGAAGACCTGTACTCATAAATTCAGTACTCACCAACATGGTACTGCACATGATCTCGTTTTTCCAGCTACCAAAAGGTGTCTTGAAGAAAGTGGATTATTTCCAATCAAGATTCTTTTGGCAGGAGGATAGTGAGAAAAGAAATATCGACTAGACAGATGAAATGTTTTTTGCCGACCCAAAGAATATGGTGGACTAGGCATACATGATTTGCAAGTCAAAAACACCGCGCTTCTGGGTAATTGGATTTTCAAACTACTTACAGAAGATGGTGTTTGGCAAACCATTCTATGAAGGAAATATGTAGGCTGTGTCTCAAGTGGTTTGGAAACCTGGTGATTCATATTTTTGGGTTGGACTAATGGTGTCCAAAAAGCATTTCTTTCGTTTTGGTGCTTTCAATATTAAGGATAGATTGCAGATTAGGTTCTGGGAAGATAAATGGCTTGGCCAAACTTCTCTCCGTGATCAATATCCAGCTTTATACTCGATTGTTAGACACAAAGGGGATACACTGTCTACAGTAATGGATTCTAATCCTTCTAATGTGTCTTTCGGAAGAAGTCTCATAGGAGCTAGACTGGTATCTTGAAACAATCTTTTATCACGATTATCTACGATACAACTGTCGGAGGGTATGGACGAGTTCAAATGGAAACTACTAGAGTGGTAAATTTTCTATGGACTCAATGTATAGAGCTTTGGTCCAACCTGATATCCAATTGATGATAATAGTAAAATTTGGAAGATGAAAATACCCCTTAAAACGAAGGTATTCGCATGGTATCTCCGTAAAGGGTCCATTCTCACAAAATATTATCTTGTTAAGAGAAATTGACATGAAAGTACACAATGCGTTTTTTGTCATTATAATGAGACAATTCAGCATTTATTCTTCCAATGTAAATTTTCTCGTGCTATATGGTCAATCATCAAAATAGCCTCTGGTTTATCTCCCCCGCGTTCAGTAGCCAATGTATTTGGTAACTGGTTGCATGGGATACATGATAAATACATGACGTTGTTTAGGGTTGGAGCGCTTGTCATTATTTGGTCGCTGTGGCTAGATAGAATGACAACATTTTTAATAACATTGTGTCTTCTTCCCTGCAGGTTATCTATCGAGCCACGACTATCCTTCGATCATGTACTACTCTACAACATATGGAGTTTTACGACTTGTTTGTGGAGGGGTGTAAGCGATTGGAGGACAGGACGAGATATATTTTCTCCCAACATGGATGACAGCGTGATTTGCAGATAGATCTGCCATAGAGCCAGGTTATTTTTTATTCCTGGTAGCATGTTTTGTAATAATGGTACTCTTTGCTTTCGTCATTCGTTATGTGATTGATTGGCTGTATGCAGAGGCTGGGTGTAAATATTACTGTTATGTAATAAAGCGTCCATTTCCAAAAAAATCCAAACAGTTTGTACATGGTGTATGCAAATATGAACCTAGCAACGACTAAGCTCAACTGCTGCTGTTTTGATCGACCTCAGGTACACAAGACTACAAGATGGCTTTGTTGTGGATTGTGACAGTATTCTATCCCTCTTAGTGCACTTAAAAGGAAATACTACCATGGTATTAGATACTACTCCTTTTGTTTAATGTAAGACCCTGTAGCTTTTCTTGGAAATGTATGTATCTAAACGCATTTTATTGTTCAGGTTCACCCATTTTAGTTAAAATATAGTCTACTTTGAAATATCTAGAAGATTTTATATTAGTGAACGGAGGAAGTATTTTGTGCAATAACCATGTGATGGAGGCTTCAGCAAATGCATAGCTACATTGTTACAAAACCTTTTTTTTTTATCCAGTAAGGTACTGCCAAGCCAAATGCAGTTCACAGTTCGCACATCTCATTGAAGGAAAGAGCAAACAATAATGGCGTTTCCTTATCTGAATTGGGTTGGTACTAGGATCTGCCACGGTCTAACACGAGCTAATCATGACTTCTATTGGTATGGGTAGATATGAGCTAAATATGCATGGTTGTAACTTTTGAATTAAAACAAACAAGGTACCAAAATCAAATGCATGCAAAACTGTACCTTTCCAAGGAAAAATAAATGAAAACAAACCATGTAGATGTAAATACATTGGTTTATCAACTCTTAAAATGTTAGGAGATTAACAAAACAGTCGAACAAACTATAAACAAGTGTCACAACTTAAGCAAGAAGTTTTTCCGGTGCATAAGCAACACATATTATTGACTTACACATTTTCAACAAATCATGGAGCTCCCCTCCAGAACCACAAACTGAAGGAGTAGACATCGACCAGTAGCACTAGATAGACTTCAGATTGCAGTATTGATTCCCACAGGATGAGGCGGAGGTGCGGAGTGGGATGCCTATTGCTTTTGATCTGGAGGTGCGGAGTGGGATGCGGACCTCGGTAGGGTGCTAGGGAACTTGTTGCCCGCGGGCTTCGGCTTGGGTGCCTCGGGTGGAGTCGGGCCAGACGTCTTGTTGACCGCGGGCTCTGGCTTGGGTGCCTAGGGTGGAGTCGGGCCAGAGGTCTTGTTGCCTGCGGGCTTCGGCTTGGGTGCCCAGGGTGGAGTCAGGCCAGAGCCTCCGGCCGGGCTTCGGCTTGGGTGCCTGGGATGGAGTCAGGCCATAGGTCTTGTTGCCTGCAGGCTTCATCTTGAGTGCTTGGGGTGGAGTCGGGTCAGAGGTCTTGCTGCCCATGGGATTCGGGTGGAAACCCCCACGGGCAGCCAGGGTACTTGGGTGCCTGCTGGGATGTGGACTCGGAGGAGGATGCACGCACCGGCCTTGCACCATTCTCCTTGAGCTTATTCTTGGGCTTCATGCCGGTATATTCTGCAGCACCTGACCCGACTTCACTTCTGTCTATCACAATCTTCAGCAAAGGAAACTTTTGTTTTAGACGGTCAATCTGCCCCATGTTAACAGATGATGACATTAGTTCCGTGCAGCTCGTAAGGTACACACTTGTTAGGTTTTTCATCTGGTGAAGGTCCCACATCCAGATAGGCAGCTTCTCCCCAGGGTACCTTGTGATATGCAGCTCACGGAGATTGGCATGAGGTTGGAGGCCTTCAAGAACGCTCACTGCGGTAGGTGAGCTTTTACCTTTACCTCGACCTGCATCCTGATCCTGGTTCAACTCCCAATCAAGCTTGAGGACTTGGAGAGATGCTTTTGGTTCAAGTTTAGCCACATCTGCGCTTCTTCCTTGGCTTTGACGTTCTGAATGCCCTTGATGCTGAGCGTCCTGCGCTAAGAGAGTTCATCTTAATTACCAAGCTCCGACATGCTATGCCCCTCTTTGCAATATTTCTTGTGAATGTGAAACTCGAGCGATCCTTGCAGTTTCTGCAACTTTCCGATGCCACTGATCCTGGCGATGCACTCCATGCATGTCCATATCAAGGAGTTGTCTGCTTATCAACCCATACTTCGTATCAGCCGGTGACTGCTTGGCCAACCGAGGAGGATTGCTGATGTAGAATGTCTCAAGGAGTAGTAGCTTGGTGACCTGAGCAGGAGGCTGCTTCACGGCGTTAGGAAAACCTAGGTATCGCAGATGTATGAGCTCACCGATGCTATCAGGCAGCTGAGTTATGTATGTATCCGTCAGATCCAGCACCTTCACGCCCTTGAACTTTCTGAGTGTGCTGTTTGCCTCACGAATGTCTCTCCAGGGGGAGGAGGAACTGGAAGGAGCTTCCTTGTCCGTGAAGACAAGCAGTGTCCGCACGGTCCTGAATTCATCGTCAGATTTCTTCTTATTATTGCTCTTCACTTGATTTGATTTTTGCAAGGATGGCCCTGGTTTGAGCTTCGTGAGGCAGCTGGCAGTCACAGATAAGTGGCGAACTGTTGCAGGAATGGTCATCTCTGATGATGAACCGTTGCTAATGCTCATGCAGTCATTGCAGGAGACACGGCGTAACATAGAATGGATGTGCACATGGATCTCATAGAGGCCATCCGCCGCCAGTCTTTTGAATAATAAACACCGATCCACCAGATCTTTGAAGTAGCCTGCTGCCACATCCTCGATGGTCAGCTTCTGGTGAGGCTGTTTGTTCATGACTTTGGTGTCGTCAATAAAACCGTGAGCTATCCACATCCTGGTTAACTTTTCAGGCTCAAACCTCCAGTTGTATGGGAACATGCTGCAGAATGCCAAGCAGCTCTGTAAGTGCAATGGCAGGTGACGGTACGTGAATAGGTGATCTTCATACACGCCTTCGATGTGATGGTCCTCGTTGAGTTCATCTAGGATGATCTGCTTCTCATTTTCGCCTGATCTCTGCTTCAGATTCTCAACAATACTGAGAGCTGCTCGTGGGGATCCCATCAACTTGCCAATCCGTCGCGCTAGTCCTCGCCTCGGGGAAGTCGATCAGGTTTTGCAATGTCTTTCAGCAGCTCTGTCATTTCTGCTTCACCAATCCCATTCAGGACGATTGATTCAACTGCCGCTGTCGTGGAACGAATCTTGGCTCGAGTCGTCATTACAACCCTACACATTTTGAGGCCGATCAACTTGGCCAACACCCTCTTCCACGCCTCATCTCCTTCAGTCTGGCTACTCCAAAATCCGTCCTCGCGCTGCCATAGCCATACATCATCAAGCACGACCAGACATCTGTTTACCGGTTTGTCGAACCACCCCGAGGGTTCCGACAGACCTTTAAGCTTGGTCTCAAGGGCAGTAAGGGGCCTGGCCCTGCTGTCCACTGGAACATGGATTAATTCACCAGACATGCCGATGGCTGAAACGCAAATGTTTTCCAAAAGACTGGTTTCATCTAACTCGTTGCAGACGTGCGCCCATATGCGCACATCAAACTTGGACTCATTAGCATTAAATACCTTGCGAGCAAGGTGAGTCTTCCCCATCCCTCCATGCCCTATGATGGCTATAACCTTATTCTGCTCGCCTCTGAGCAGATCCTCTAGCTTACCATGTTCCTCTTGGTACCCGTGGAAAAAATTCTTCACATTTTCTGGTGACCAACCAGTCTCTCTACCTCCATAGGAGATGGGATAAACCCCAATGATGTTCTCCCAGTTTTTTGTGAAGTCCCCCGCGCTCTCGAGAAGTTTGCCTAGCTTCTCTCGACCACTTTCTCCAGCCGACTAGGTGAGTTTTTGGTCCCAGTAAACTCAGAGGAACTAGGCTTGATCTTTAGACTGTCATACTCGAACAAATCCAGAATCTCCTCAGCTTCATCGATGGCACCCTTGAGCCTCCACAGATGTTCCACGGCCTCCCCTGTTCCAGTTTTGATGAAACGTAGCCGGACTTTATGGACAACCTTGTTGATGCCACTAAGCTGGCCGGCCAGCTCTTGCAGCTTAGGATTAACATTCTTGAGCGATTTCTTGTTCTCTTCTATGTATTTCAGCGCCGCGTCGATGGACTTGCTGATGACTGGCGTGACCAACCACCCTACCAGCGAAACCACAACAGCAGCCTCTAGTACCATGGTATGCTTGCTTGCATGGGGTGGGCACCTCACAAGTTTATACTAGCTGGTAAGAAAAGGAGATACTCCTATGTGAGAATCATGGAGCAGCTAGTAGAAACTAGTAGTAGTATTAGGAGATCATAGATATTACTTACAACAAGTGTCACCTGATAATCTTGTACTCGATCAGAAACGCACCAAGCAATCCACCAACCAATGAAACCGCAACAGCTTGTGCTACCAGGGAGGGTTGCGCTGACAATTTTGTAAAATCGGTAAAAGAATGAGAGATCTACGTTGGACTCATGGATTAGCAGAGGTTGGTTCACTGATAAAAGAGATCCGCACAACAATGTTCACCGGCCGGCCTCGAGAAAACTCACCTGAGAACTCGATTATTCAACCTAGCACCATGCCGCAGACAGCCAGCATCGGTCGATGATCTGCCAGTAGCTAGGTAGATCCAGGCTCACTCCATAGAAATCTCTTCATCTTGTCATGCAAGCCAAATCCTATGAAAGGAAGGGGACAGGAAGCACGGTGTCGTCGATGAGTAGAGTCAACCAACGGAAGGCATTGGGATACCTCTACATCGCCTACTCTGCTCTGGTTATTACTTACTAAACCAACCAAAGGCATCGAAGATTGAAAAATAGTAGTAGTTGGAACACCATCTGTTAGACCAAGTCCCGAATTGTTTGTCCGTTCTCAGTAGTCAGACCTTAGAAGGCCAACCTGTCGGTTTATTATTATTCAGTGCAATTGCCCGTGCGTTTGCTATGGGTGGACTTCTATTAAAACTTTTAATGGGACACGCATGCCTGACATTATATAATATATATATATATTTTATATATATATATATATATATATATTTAACGCTGTGTTTGGTTGGTTTAGTAAGTAATAACCAAGAATTATATATATATATATTCAAGAAACCGATTAGAAATATTTAACGCTGTGTTTGGATGAAAGAATTCGACCTTCAAATCATGGAATCTGGAATCCGAGACCTCTTTCCACAGTTTGGACTGTGCTATGAATTGTTGGCTGGAAACTAAGACCAATTCCATGCCCCGCTTCCGAGCGTGTAACGAGCCCGCCCGTGATCCCGACCTCAGCCCCTCGGAAACGCACTGAGGACCGGCACCGGTAAGGTCCTCCCCGCCCTCCTCTCTCTCTCTCTCTCTCCCACCTTCCCTGCCATCCTCTCTTGCTCCACCTTCTCCGAGGGCAGCTCATGTGAGCCTCGTCCGTCCGCTTCCTAGCCCAGTAGTAACCTTAGATCGACCAGGAGGGGAACGTCGGCGCAGGTGAACGGCAAACATTCCCTGGCCCTCCCCCAGTCGTCCTCTCCCTGGCCTTCCGAACATGTTCTCTCCTTGGCCTTTGTTTTTTTCCTTTTGATTTCTTCCGCTCTCCTTCCACGGCCTGCAGATCGGAGCTGTGGCTCCACGAGCTGGCATGTTTCTTGCTTCTACTATGGCGTCATGCTGCTACATTTTTTCTCGAGTTCTTCATCACGGGTCGTCTTCCATCCAAGTCGGGCGGTGCTGTCTATCGCTATCTGCTTCGATCAGTCTTCCCAACGTTACTGCTACGACTACATCTGCAAACGAACGGTATGTGCGAAGTACTGTTGTTTGGTTATTTATCATGTTCTACGAGTACATGTTTAGCTACTACTTATTTTCGTTCATCTTGCTGTTTAGTACATCTAGTATGTTCGAGTTACATGAGCTAGTAGCTGGTTTTATCATGTTTAATATTCCGGAATTAATCATAGAAATTATGCCTAATTTTCCAACAATCCAAAAAACTAATTGTAGGCAGTTTTCTGAATTATCAATGGTTGGTTTTACCAATGTACTCAGACTGGATAAGTTTACCAGTGTAGAGGTGGCAGTACAAGGCTGAGCTTTGGCTGACCATAATGAAAATGTACCAGATTAGTAAAACCAAACCTGAAGGACTATGTCTGGCGAGGATCAGAAAAAGTTCGAGGAAGCCAATACTGTCTTTGTAGAATGCATTCTGCTTGCTGACCGTCTATGTGATGTGTTTATGCATATAAAAGACAGGAAGGAGCACTAGAACACACTGGACGAAAGTTTGGTGCTGCAGATGCTGGCAGTGAACTGTACATCATGAAGAGCTTTCATACTTTTAAGATGACTAAGGACCTTTCTGTGGTTCAACAAGCTCATGAGATACAGTGCATTGTCAAATAGCTCGAACTCCTTAAGTGTGTCTTACCCGACAAGTTTGTGACGGGTTGCATTATTGCTAAATTGCCCCCTTCATGGAGGAACTTTGCCACAACTCTCAAACACAAGAGACATGAGATATCAGTTGAAAATCTGATAGTGTCCCTTGATGTTGAGGAGAAAGCTCGGGCTAAGGACACTAGTGTGAAAAATAGAGGGTCATTATACTGCCAACTATGTGCAGAAAGGAAAATTCTTAGACAAAAACAAAGAGAACTTCAAGCCCTCCTCTAACAAGCCTGTAAAGACTACAACCTTTAAGAAGAAGAAGACGAACATGGATAGGAGTGATCTGACTTGTTTCACTTGTGAAGATCCCAACAACTTTTTCAAGGACTGCCCAGATCGCACAGACCATAGAGGGAAAAAGGCCAAGACTGTCAACATCGTGGCCGCTAGCAATACTGATGGGTATGGTAATTTTATTTACTGTTCTTTTAGTATTTCAATCACCATGTTGGTGGATTTATACGGGTGCTAATGTTCATGTGTGTGCTGACATCTCTATGTTCAGTTATTAGCAGGTCGCACGATATTCTTTTATCCTAATGGGGAATGGATCACATGTTTTTGTTCGTGGTGTTGCCATGGTGGATCTAAAGTTTACTTTCGGAAAGATTGTGCAACTGAGGAACGTGCATCATGTCCCTACTATAAACAAGAATCTCGTTAGCGGCTCCCTTCTATATAGAGATGGGTTTAAGGTTGTTTTAGAGTCTAATGAAGTCATTGTTTTGAAACATGGATAATTTATTGGTAAAGGTTATGAGTTCGGAGGCTTGTTCCGTTTTTCACTTTCAGAGTTTAGTAATAAATCCGTGAATCATATTTGTGGTGGTGCTAATAATGATACCAGTGTTTGTCATTCTCGTTTATGTCACATTAATTTTAGTTTGATGTCTCAAATGTCCAGTATGAGTTTAATTCCGAATTTCACTATTGCCAAAGGTTCTAAGTGCCATAGTTGTGTGCAATCAAAGCAACCTCGAAAGCCTCACAAGGCTGCCGATGAGAGAAACTTGGCACCTCTAGAACTCATATATTCTGATCTATGCGAGATGAATGGTGTGTTAACAAAAGGTGAAAAGAGATATTTCATGACGTTGATAGATGATGATATTAAATTTTGCTATGTTTACTTGTTGCAAACTAAAGATGAGGCTTTAGATCACTTTAAAATTTATAAAACCAAAGTTGAAAATCAACTAGAGAGAAAGATCAAGCGTCTTAGGTCGTGAGTATTTTCCCAAAATATTTGATGAATACTATGAGGAACATGACATTATTCATGAGAGTACGTCTCCCTACTCGCCCCAATCAAACGGGGTTGCAGAGACGAAAAATTGCACGCTGACTGACTTGGTGAATTCCATGTTAGCCACAGCTGGTTTATCAAAGGCATGGTGGGCGGAAGCTTTGTTGACTTCATGTCCTGAATAGAGTTCTTAACAAAAATAAAGAAAAGACCCCTTATGAGGAGTGGGCTGGGAGAAAACTATCACTTTCGTATTTGCGCACTTGGTTGTTTGGCGAATGTCAACATACCGATCCCCAATAAATGCAAACTCGGACCTAAGACAATGGATTCTATCATTCTAGGATATGTCCATGGAGTGTAGGCTATAGATTTCTAGTGGTTAAATCTGAGGTACCAAATATGCATGTTGATACTATACTGGAATCTCGTGATACAACATTCTTTGAGAATATGTTTCCTATGAAAGATATGCATAGCATTGGTAGAATTTTTTCTGAAATACTTCCTGAATCTAGTGCATCTATTGAGAATTTTGAACATGCACATGATGAAGTCCTTGGGAAGGATGACGATGAACCTCCCACGAGGAGTAAGAGACAGAGGATTGCAAAATATTTTTGTAATGATTTCATCGTGTACTTTATGGACGATACTCCTAGATCTATTGCTGGGGCATATGCATCTCCTGATGCAAATGATTGGAAAGAAGCCGTCCAAAATGAGATGGACTCAATCTTTCTAATGGAATTTGGGAATTATCAGAATGACCCTATGGTTGTAAATTCGTGGGCCGTAAGTGGATGTTCAAGAAAAAGCTAAGCCCTGATAGTACTATTGAGAAGTGTAAGGCACATACAAGGTGCGATGTTGTATGTAAAAGTAGTTTAGATACATTTATTTTATAAAAATAAAACATCTTTTATTTTGAAACAGAGGAAGTACTATACAAGGTGCGCTGTTGTATGTAATGCGACACGAGGAAAACAGAGGAAACGAAGCTTTGCTTTAGAGTGCTCCTCCTCCAGTTCATACTAATAGACTCAAGTTTGTCTATATATGAATACATTTAGTCTAAATAATTAACTAGGTACATATATATTCTCTAAAAAAGGTACATACAAATATAGATAAAGTTAGGATGATTAATATGAACAGGAGGGAGTATCTCTTTTTCTTTTATTTTTTGTGTGGATTAGCTTTCTACCGTTGTTGCCCCACCCATGGATTATATACACATAAGTGTAGTTTCATGCTATAGTGCGAGCTTATCATCAGACTGTATAGGTCGCCTCCTTGGGGATGGCAAGGGGCAGATTCCTGGTGGAGCTAGTCGAGGGCTCCAAAAGATAACAAGGATCACGTGATTAATCATGCCCGCCTGTCAACGCAATGAACAATCGCATCACATGCTTTGGTTTGTTGATGGTGAAGAATCGGCCCAGTTGACATCGACAATTGATGCACTGTCTACACAAGTTTAGTTGTACTGAAATGGATGGGTGGTCTCCATCACAAAGAATGCCAAGGGGGGCCCACTTGTCATGGAGTTTGTGCCCACCCCTCCAATTATGGCTCTCGCTCGGTTAACGACGAAGCACTAGCCCCGCTCGATAAGTTGGCAATTTTGATTTGAAACTATCATATAACATGTACATGTGTTGATCGTGTGTGTTTGTTGATTTTTTTTTTTTTTGCCATAGTTATACAAGAAAGGGAATGCTCGGGCGCTCTGGAAATACCATAAGCCTAGGATCATCTGAATCTGATCAATGTGTTCTTAGATGGGTGTTGGTTGGAACGGCGTTGAGATGGAGGGCCATGTGGTACCTCTTTCCCTCCTATGTACCACGGGCGGCCTTTGGGATTTCAACTGCCAAAATCATCGTAACAAACATTTTATGGCTATCACCAACATCATGTTCGGCGGGGCATTCGAGGAAATGACCAAAATTTAGGATTTTGAAATATACAATCGTCTATTTAGTTTGATGGAATGTAAATTTAGGTGGATAATAATAAATTATATGTTAAAATTGTACTCTGTCCATTTTAGAACCGGAGAGAAGTCCGAAATTGTGATGGATACGGTGTACACTAAGCATCCCAACACTTCACCACAACTTACATTACAATCTCTTAAGAAACTAATCCCTCGTAATTTCCAATTAAGTAAACAAGAGATGGCATTAATTATAACACATAATTCACATTTGATACCAAGCAAGGAGAGATGAATATTCCTACCCCTCCCTTCTTCTCTTTCAGATACAAGGGTATCCCTCATTTATCTCTATCTCAAGAAAACAGTTCGTATACACTATATAGTCCATATAATCTTTCAAATTTGCTTCGGCGAGTGGAGATTTTTGGCTCCCAAAAACCAGTGCTTTTGGTATTTCAAAAAAAAGAAAGCAATATTTGTAAGCTCCCGAGCACCAAATTATTTTAAAAAGATCGATGCCTAGATGTATTCCATGATTTTTCTCACAAGGGTGTAAAATATCAATTTCAAATGATTTATATTTTGAGCTACACAAAAATGAAGGGAGCACCGACGCCTAGGAGCCAAACGAGCAGTTAACGTCTTATATTTTTAAATGGAGGTAGTATTATGTTATTGGAGACGATGTGGCACAATACTTTATTATACCATTGCTGCACCCATTGCCAACAACTTTTAACCAGCATGCAACCACCTTGACAAAGATCCCAAGTATTTAGTACGGTGTATTAAAAAAAAAACCATCACGAGGACACCGTAAGCGCCAACCACGTCCCTTGAGGGAGAACCGCTTTGGATATCCGCATCTCTCATGGTACATCACCTGTTCAGAGCTATGAACATGGAGTCACATTCCCTACTATTACACCTGTTGCAGAGGCCATTGGATCAGAAGACGATAAATTTCGCTTCCCACCGAAATCCCAGTATATCGGAAATTTCATAAACTGTTTTGGGGTTTTCAACCCGGCCAAACTTAAAGAAACACAACTGAACTGAATTAATTAACTACTTTGAGTTGGGATCAAATACGCCTGATATTTTGGTGTCGCCCAAAATTTCGTTGAAGTTCTGGTAAAGTTGCACTATGATTGGACAGCAAGGTTAAGCCAGGTAACCTATGATAAGTACTACTACTCGTACACGACTAGTTTAAGCCCGAAGGGTGCACCCGGCCCACTCAGACTCAGGTCAGGTAAACAATGTCGCGCCTAGCTAGTGCACATGCACGAGGCTAACCTAAACCTACATCGGTATTTTTATTACTCGTTGGGTGCATGTGAGCTTATCGTCTACTCGATGTTAACACATGACCATATATATACAAGTAGAGAAAGTGACAGACCAAACGCCTCCTTGGTGATCGCAAGGGCCGGCTAGCTGGTGGTCGCCGATCCGAATGATGATTAGCAATCCGTTAATCTACCAATATAAGTACGTCGGGCGGCCAAACATAATTAACATAGAGATCTGGTTATTTTCTGCTGATGGTGCGGAATCGACTGGGACGACAACGACCACGGGTAGGGGCGTGTTTGGTTGTTTATGTCATTTAGTTAGTCGCACTTCAAGGTCATGATTTTACGGAAGCTATGATGTAACCGTTCATTTTTTTTGGAAAAGAGTATATATTAATATCCACTTACACTTACACCCAACTTCTGCAACAACGCTAAGCTCTTCGGATGCAAACTCAGAAAAATAAAGAGAAATTATAAGAAAAGTCACGCTACAGAGAACTAATCCTCAAAAAAACGACAGTGACACCATCAGAACAACACCAGAAGTCCTCCACTCCAATAACAACGCCTTCAAGAAAGAAACAGTGTCCAAGCGCCGTCGTTTCACGATCAAAGATCATAGGTTTTCACCCTGGAGAAAGTCCTTACTCATAAAACAATGCCTTCAACAAGGTCATTGCCAGGCACAACCAGCTAAGGCCAGACCTTAAATTTTCACTCTGTAAGATAAGACTGGGAACTCTCCTGTGTTGTATTCCTACACCAACAGTCGCTGCAACGAGTTTCAGATCACGCAGCCAGATCTCCGTCGCCACAAGAACAAAAATCACCATTGCTACCCTCAAATTTCCGCTGTCCTGACATTCTCCGCATCTGACATCACCATTGCTTAAAGAATGACACTTGGTGGGAACAAACAACAGAGCTTCGCAACGCTCCCGCTGAAACCAAACGGCCAGAAAAACAAGGTGCGCGCGACCGAATACCTTCCGATCCAGCAATCTCCAGGCATGATACACCCATGGGATTCGCCGGCGGGGCCTAAGAAACCCGCCTCTCCAGACCAGATCAAGGAGGGCAGACATCAAGCAGATCTTTGTCTTCGTGCGAAAAAAATCAAAGGACCACCACCTTTATTAGATCCGACACAGCGATCCCCACACCGCCGGCCGGCTCCTAGAGGACGGATCGAGCAGGCAAAAATGGAGAGAGCCAAACCGAGAACCACCGCAGCAGCGCCAGAGCTGCCGCACAGCAGGATCCCAGCACCACGCCTTGACCGTTGCCTACCACGGCGCCCCTGTCGAGGGCCGACTTGGCCTAGATGGCCCCAGATCGAGCCCACGCAGCGCACCCGCAGACGGTCGTCGTTGCAGCGAGGCCCCTTCCTACGCCACCCACACAGCCTCCGCCGAGCCACCATGCGCCGCCCGCGACCTCCAGAGTAGGTTGCGCCGTCGCCCCGACCCGCCAAACGCCTCCATGGCAGCCCCCCCTCCAGCCTTCGGCGGCGAGGGTGCCCGCCGCCACCGCGTGAGGGACCTGCGGCACAGGGAATCGTGTGGGGGGAGCCCGCCGCCGGCGGCGGCTAGGGTTACCCCAAGTCGCCCCGTGCAGGAACGACGCGAGGGGGTATCTCCTGATGTAACCGTTTATGTCTAAATAGTTATTCATTTGGTTATGTGTACTTTTATTTCTCTAGGGCTTGAGAAGTTAAGCCCCAGTCGTTTGGTTCTATTCATTTTGGTTTTTAGCAAATTGATACTTTATTGGCTAGTTGCATTGTCCCTGATAGCGTTACCTGCTGGTTAGTGAGGTGAGCTTACCCAATATCAGCAAGCAGAAAACAAAGTTTAGACAATTACAATTCAGAGAACACCTAGCTTAAGATTAAATCCACATAATCAGTCAGGACGTGTGTACTGCACTATGAGATCACGAACAACTGCATATGCTTGTTCAAGAAGACCATGAACCAGCTCCTCTTGCAACCAGGGTTCATGACAAAATATCTGGTCGCCTGTCCATTGTGCTCTATCAGGTGGATAAGAGCACGGTCTATCGCAGTCGAAGGTACGGACACATCGGGAATACGAGCAACGTAGATCATCTTCATCTGAGCATAGTTCTCAATGGGCTTGTTGATCAACTCAGTGTCGTTTGGATGAGTCTGCATGAGAATTATAGTTAGTTCAGAGTATGTAGTTCATATGTGAGCTATACAACTAGTCAAGGTGCTGATGAAAATGCAAATATATTGAACCTTGATGTGCGCATAGTAATCGTCGTCTATCATAATAGCAGAGGTCGCCTTAACCCATCGCACATACTCAAGCCTTTTGATCCTTAGCACTTGAATCCACCTAACTCTCTAGTGCCTCATGTGGTTGTACACCTAGTTCGAACTGACTGTCCGGACACAGCACTTGAAGACATCATCTACAATCAAGCGCATTTTTGCCTCTTTGAATCCCGAACAACTAAACCCCCTCCCTAGATCAACTAGCAGATCCTATTAAATATGAAGGTGGACAGAGATGATGGCCATGACATGGCCAACTTATTCTTGCACACCACATTAGGCATTGGTGCATAACGTAGAGGCAACACAGAGGTTCTAACAGATCAGGGGACACAACCTTCTCCTACAACACTAGAGATAGGCAATGCGTTCAGTTCAAGAGAAAGAACTATACTTGTAACACTAATCCTACTTACACTATATGATAATCCTCACACTATAACATGAATAATGAGTGCCAAAATGTATCACAAAAAGTCCAGATCTACTAGGAGCAAGCACACGCGAACAAATGAACTATGAGCGATAATACGGTAACATATCTAAGCTCAGAGAGTTAGGGTTAGGTGTCTCTTACCACGATCTCAATTGCGACCGACGAGGACAACATGTCGGAGATAGTCGGGGAAGAGGACTTGTCGGAGATGAGCTAGACCACCAGAGTAAGAGGCGCCACTTACCTGCTCGTCGGTGGGCGGAGAGGATTTGGAGAGAGAGCTTAAAATTTGGGGAAATGGTGGAGGGGATTTTGGAGGCGGAGGAGACGCGGTATATATAGACGGTGCAAATCGGCCGCCGGTAACCCTAATTTCTCCCGCCTGAATTTGCGAGCTCCCGCCAACCGTCGCTTGCACGAGCACATGCAGGTTCTTATCTCCCGAGCGCGAGAAGAACTTGGCTCCGTGGAAACACCTGATTTGGACGTTCCTCTAGGACAAGCCTGATATCCGCTTTAAAACTCGTCTCGTGCAAATAATCCTCCACACGTACGAAACCAAACGCCCTTATTTTTTCGGCTCTAAGAACATATCCACTCGGGGGCCCTAAAGCCCACCTAAAGGGCTATGGGGGGTGCCGGCTCTCAAAATCGCGCCCAGCCTGCCCCCTCCCCAAACTTATTTTTGCGCTGGCGCGGACCGGTTTGCCATCTGGCGCCCCAAGGCTGAACCCAACCCACCGGGGGGGCTAGCAAGGGCGTCGGATGGAGCTGAAAACGATGCGGGCCAACCCTAGCACACTACTAGAGAAAAGCCTATGCGAGGCGCACCTAAAAGCCTATCCGAGGCGCACCTAAAAGCCTCGAGGCGCATATGATATGCGCCTCCTATACTTCACATATGCGAGGCGCATATCGATATGCGCCTCGCATATTATTATGCGAGGTGCATATCGCATATGTGAATTATAGGAGGCGCATATCATATGCTCCTCGCATATGTTTTATAATGCGCCTCGTATATTTATAGTATATGCGCCTCCTATAGTATCCTATATGCGCCTCCGGTAATATTTTCGAAATTCAAGTTTTACAGACCACTATAAATAATATTATACAGATATTCAAATATACAATATAGTCTAGAATACAGTATAAAGAGCACAGAATTTTTCAGAAACTTGCAATTTGACAAAGCATAATAGAACCAACATGAATACAATACATTACACATCAATCATGACATACAAGTTCATACATCAAGTGTTTGTGCCACAAGTTCACACATCCGAGTACAAGTTCACAATCACATTACACCTTCAAGTATAAGTTCACAATCACATTACAACTCCAACGGCGTAGCTCTACCTAGATGAAGTAGAACACATAACCTACCATGAAGAGCAACAAGGTGGTGATCACGAGGAAGTTCCTCCACTTCTTCCTTCCATGCCTCCTCCACTTCTCTTCCGCCACCTCTATACTCTCATAGCCTTGGTAGTCATGTGAGAAGTTGTTCACTTGCTTCTGGCAGTCTTTCCACTCCTCGTACACACCTGGAACCCGACCGACATACACGACATAACACCTCGGCATCTCCTACACATAATAAAGATGATATTACTTATGTCAGTGGAAAGCAATAGCTAGCAGTTCACAAGATAGAATCATGCATATATATATATGGGTGCAACAAAATGTAAGAAATCACGTTCTAATCATCGGCATTTCGAAGAAAGACCAAAAAAAAGCAAACCAAGAATGACTTGGATTGGTACCTCATACTTAGGTTGGGCACGGAAATAATAATGCTCGTTGTTCGATCTTGTGCGTCAAGTAGAATATATATGCCCAAATTACTAGTCTACTTGGCACACCAGATCTGCCATAACATGTTCTAATCATCGACATTTCGAAGAAAGACAAAAAAAGAAAACCACAAGAAGTAGGGAAGCAATGACAAATGAAAAGCAACAAGCACTTAAAATAGTTCGTAACACAAATAACTAGCTAGTGTCTCTCACAATCAAGTTCAACGGTTGACAAAACATATTCTAGAGGTTTTGCTAGGCAAGTTTAACATAGTGATAAGAGGTTACAACACGAGTTCGGAACTAACAGCTAGGTACCCAGGCAATGCAATCATGAAGTCTTCTTCGGCTCTTGAGTCGGCTTTGGGGGGGGGGGCATTGATGAAACCCGACCGAGTTTTCGCCATTTGCATGAACATCCTGCCGTCACCCTGTTGCGCTAAGCGTTCGTCTATCTCCCTGTTGGACGGTGTATAGCCGCCGTAGAAGGTGCCTCCGGTTTTTATGACTCCCTGGTACACGATTGTCGCGATCTCCTCCTGGATGTTGAAGAGGTGTTGCCTGAGGTTGCGAGCCTGTATGCATACAAGCTTTTCAGCCCACTTCACGAGGTCAGATGGCAGCGTTTTGGTCTCCATGTCATTGAAGAACGCCTTCATGTGGTAAATGGCGTAGAAGGCATCATTCCCACTGCCAGGCGGCTGCTTGATGCAGGCAAACTTCGTCGTGTGGCGGAACACGTGCGCGCCGAACTTTACATGTGGCCTTGCCGGTTTGACGCCTCCCGCTGCGACGTAGCAGGTGAGAGCGCCATCAAGAATTTTCTTGATATTGGTGTAGTTTTTTTGGATCGCACTATTTGAGTCGTGGTACAAGGCTGTTGAGTGTTTCAAATTCAAGCTTATGAGCACACAGCCTGTCCGATCATCCTCCGTGATGGGATGGTAGGGAAGGAGAATCACATCCTTGTCCGAGTATGTTTGCAGGAAGTTTGAGAGGTAGTCGGTCGCCAGATCTATGGCCTCGGATCTTCGTGACGGCCACGCATGAAGTAGGGATCCACTATCCGGATGCCCGGATCTTGTCTCTGGTGATCTCCATGGCCATATTGAGAACAACGTACAGGGTATTGTGCAGTCGAAACCCGTTCAACATGTCAAACAGGTCGGTATGCCGCACGTAGAAGATATCCCCGGGGGGTACAGTGACAAAGCACGACATATGAGAAGGCACCTTAGCCTTGAAAACGAGGTGCGACTGATCGTTATCGCGAATGCGGTACTGCTCAATTGTGAGACAGCCATAATGAATACTACGCATATGCAAGCCTGCGACCTCGAGCATCGATTTACACATCATCGGTACACACCACGTCTTTCTTGATTCTGGCTTGCCCCACGCCGTCCGGAAAAAGAGGATTTGGATCTGGCCCGATCACCCTTAGGCTTCCTTTTGCGACCCTTCTTGCTCTTCTGGCTTGGCCACCGTTCACCTCACCGACCATCTTATGGAGGTGTGGGGCTGATCAAAGGAACTCGGCCTTGGAGGCTCGGTGAAGGGGACAAGTGGCGGCGTCTCGACTAGTTGGGAAGAGACGCACCTTGCAAGGGGTTTCATTTGGTGATGGTTGGGTCTCGGCAACTTGATGTGTGCTGATGGCCGGCTCATACAAATCGAAAACCTTGTGTTAGCAAACTTTTCACCGTAGTTGGTCAATTTCTTCATCATCGGGATTACGTGCCATGTTGTCCAAGTCTCCCATATTGAAGTCTTCATCATGTCTTTGGTTGTCTGCCTCTAGGGTGATGTTGAGCTGGTCCTCTGTCCCCAAGCGGATCTCGCTCTTGACCATAGGTACAAATGGCGAAGCCGGTATTGAGGACTGCCGTGTCCTCATCATCCCATCCTTGAGGTTGAGAGGAGGTTCCACTTGCTCGTAGCGGAAGCACCATACCGTATTTGACCCTCATCATGTCGGTGGCATTGTGACATTGTGCATTTGCGGTTCTCTGGTTGAACAATAGTACCCTTGGCAACATCCATCAACTGCCGCCCACCCGGTGCATTAGAGTGCAAGGAGTGTCTCCTGCGAAGATCGACATGTAGGCCAAGCGTTAGAAAAAGAGATCAAGTCATCGGTGTGGTTGAGCCTCCCAACTCTCGCTTTAATTAGTTAGTTACCTTGAGGCGTCAAACTCGGCCAATGTCGAGGCACCGGCGAAGCTTGACCACGCAAGTGGCGAGTGGCTGCTGATGGCACGGTGTGCGGGCGCGCGCCGCGCGATGGGCAAGTTAAGCTCGAGCTAGAGGAGTCTCCACCACCACCGGCCTACTGGAGGAGTCACCAACGCCTCCGGCGCGCCACATTGTCCGATTAGGCTGTTGAGGTTGCGAACGGTGGCGGCCCCGTTTACCCTTCGCCACTTGTTGTACTTTTCCATGTAGACGGGAAGGATGGTGTTGAGCTTCTCGTTCACTTGTGAATGGACTTGTGTTGGACTTGTGTCTGGACCTGTTCTTGGAACTTTGTCTCAGCAGCCGACACAACCTTGTTCACGGCATCTTGGACTATATTTGGAAAGGCTTCCACCTGTTCCCTTAAGAGTTTTACCTCGGCGCTTTCGGCCTTCTTGCCCTTCCGCTCCGGGGTGCCATAGTACTCGGACCATGATATGCCGCCAAAGCCGACCACACGACCAGCCGACGAGGCCGCCAGGGGATCGACACTCTTGGTCCGGTTCAGCTCCCTATTAAAAGTGGTGTCCCACTTGGCGATAGGCGGTGGCGCTGACCCCTAGGATGAGGAGCTCCTACACTCCTCGTCCTGCGCACAAAGAACGCGAAGCATTTGATCAGAAAACTGGACTTCATTGATTAATCATGAATGCAATTAATCGACTTGCATGCAAACTACTTACATATTTTTGCATGAAGTCCTTCACCCTCGGAGCAAAGGGGCCGGCGGGCTCCGAAGAATAATCAGAACCCCTTTCGGCAAGCAAACCTGACGAAGTTCTTTGCTCTCCTCCTTTATGTCGTCAAAGCGACGTGTCAACCCTTTGAGGCGTCGGCGTCCTCCTTATCCCATTTGGGCCTCGCGGCTCTATAACCGAGCCGAGATGGTGGTACCAATGTTTCGGATCTCATATTCTTGCCCTTCTCGTCTGGCCTTGCCCAAGGCGGAGTTACATCTGGCCTTGAACACATTATAGTCTTCTTCCTTGACCAGAGGCTCCTTCTTGACGAGCTCTGGATAACTTAGCTTCTCCTCGAAAATCAGATTCTTCACCCGAGCCTTCCAATTTGACAAGGCCTTGGTCATCCTCCCGAGGGCATACTTGTTCACCGGATTCCCTTTGAGATTGTCATTATTATACCTGCGTGGTACAAAGAGCAAGAGAATAATTAGAGTATATATGGAAGTGGATCGCCGGAAAAATTCGGCATGACCTCCCCTAAAAAGAGGACATCCGCAAGTGCCAGAAATTCGCCGGAAAAGAAATAAATCGACATTCCGGCGAAACATTGGCATCTCAAATGAAATCCCTGAACAAAAAGTAGCACCACAATACAATCATATAGTCGGTGTCTCCGACAACGCGCATACATGCAAGCAACGCCTTCACGCTTCCTCCAACAACGACTTGCGCAAGAGAGCCGGAGGAGAAGTAAATGGACATGTTGTAGATCTAGAGGAGCAAGAGACTTCACTTACATATGGGTGTCAACCAATGGATGTTGAGCAAGCTTCTATGGTGAATCAATGGGGGAAATGAGGTGGGGAGGAGGAGGGGGGCGACACAAGTGAGTGGGGTGGTAGTTGTCTCCATGTGCAAAAAGCTGGAAAAAAGTGGTGTCAGGTTATGCTAGGCGCATATTGCACAATATACGCCTCCTATAATTCAAACTATAGGAGGCGCATATAGCAATATGCGCCTCGCATATGTTTCCACCTACCACCGCCCGGGCCCGCAGGAGTTACTTGAGGCGCATATGACCATATGCGCCTCGCATATTATCAAATATAGGAGGCGCATATAACCATATGCGCCTCGCATATTCATGCAGCCGCGAGCCCACACAGATTATGCGAGGCGCATTCTAGTCATATGCGCCTCGAGGCGCATATGACTAGAATGCGCCTCACATAATATGGGGCTGCTAGATTCCGCCCGTACAGGGATTATAGGAGGCGCATTCTTATCATATGCGCCACGTATATTTTTATACTAGAGGCGCATGGAGAAGGAGTGTGCCTCGTCTATTATATAGGAGGCGCATATGGTCTAAATGTGCCTCGCATAAGCATGTCTCCTATAGCCTTTTCTCTAGTAGTGGCAGTGAGATAGCTGGCTCGTCTCCTGAGCGTCATCCCGTCGCCAGCCACACATTCTCCCTCCATGCCCTTTCACTGCTTCCCGCCTCGTCTTCCCGCCATTTTATCGTTATATGTAGGCACGGCGGCTATCGCCATTGCAGATCTACACCATGCCAGACCTTTCACCCTCTCCCTCTACATCATGGCCGACAGCTGTGGTGCTCCTATCGCTAGTAGGGTCGGCGCACAGCCATGCCTGGCTGCTGTGCTCCTCAACCTCTCCAACCGCCCGCAGAAGAGCCATGGCACTTGTTTCTGCCTCTCCCTGGACCCCAACCACATCGACTCCGAGTGCTCCGACAACAAGTGGGTCGACTCTGACGACTCCAGCATAGCCTACATCGATGAGCTGGGCTGGTCTAGTCCCCTGCCCGAGCCCGAGGAGCTTCCGTGGCCGCCGATACCCCACGGCTCGGCTTACTGGAGCGCCGGCGAGCCTTACGGGTGGGACATCTTCCGCCAAGTTTTCCTGCCAGAGCACCTCCGGCTGCAAGAACTTGACGACGTCTACATGTGTTTCTTCTATGCGTCGCACAGAGAGCCCGACGACGCCGACTTGCGTGCCAGACGCGACCGAGCAAAGGAGGAGACCGGTGCAACTAGTGAGGTGTTTGACCTGTGGGGTGTCGTGCCGCCGCCACCTCGTCTCGTGACGAGAGCAGCGCCTTTGGCCACCGGACAAGTTGATCTTTTACTTTCTACGTAAAAATTAAAAACAAATATACTCAAATGTTTGAATACTCATTATTTTTTTTATACGGAGGACATGGCTGGGAGTCCGTGGCCCTCAAATTGTGGACCAGTCCGACGCCCCCTAATACGAGCTAAAATCAGGCCTTGCCGAACGCGAATAATTAGAGATGCTCCAAGCTAGAAACGGGCATAGGAGCAAGCAAACACGTGCGTAGATCTACTCCTACTCCGTGAGCAGATCTAGACAGCTACGCTACACTGTACGGTACTACAGCAAGCACTGATCGGGGAAAAGCAACCGGGACCCGGCGGCCTGGTCTCGATCATGAACAGATGCTAAGACAGGGCCCACCTGGCACTCGCTCCCCGACAAACACGCATGTACGGCCACGTCAGCACGCCCCACCCCCACCTTGGTGGGGTTCAGTAACGTGGGGTCCACAAAGTGCATCCTTCTGTCCCCACGTGCCGGCCACCAGACGCGCGCGGCGAGCCGGCGATCTCCTCCAACACGCCACCGTGTGCTGGTCGCCGACGGCATCGGGCTCCTGCGACTGCAACTGGGCCTCCACCGCCGCATGCTGCCACGAGCGCCTTTGCCAGGACGGCTACAGTTCCGTGCTCAGCTGACACTGCACACGCCTGGCGGCTCCACTGACACGTGGGCCCCCGGCGCCAGCGGCAGCCCGTGCACTGCTCCGCCACCTCCTCCTCGTCTTCTCCGTCACGGAGGAGCACTGGAGATGCCCAGCAGAACGCGACGGCACGGACCTTCACACTGCCCGCGTGACCCCACCCTGTCAGTTTCACTGCACGTCGTGCCAAGCCAACCGCTCTATATAGAGATCGGCTCGCTCTTCCTCCTCCAGCTCCCCTTCCTCCTCCCGCGAATCTCCCCACCGTCCGGCGACCCTCCACCAGCCTCCGCTCTCCGGCGCGACCATGGAGACCTCCATCTCCTCTTCCACCTCCTCACCACTCCGCTACCACCACAAACCGGCCACCAGTCGACCGAGCCTCAACCCCGCCCCGCGCCTCGCGCCGGCCGGCGCCGGCCGCCAGCTCGCCACCCGCCTCCGCGCCGTCTCGCCCTCGCCCACGCCCACCCCATCCCCTCCCACGCCCATGGAGTCCTTCGGCTTCGACGCCCTCAAGGACACCTTCTCGGTCGACGTCGCCGCGGCCGAGGCGCGCCCGCTCGACGTGCCGCTCGCCGCGCCCTTCACCATCGCCTCCTCGCGCCTCGACGCCGTCTCCAACGTCGCTGTCCGCGTCGAGCTCTCCAGCGGCGCCGTGGGGTGGGGCGAGGCCCCCGTCCTGCCCTCCGTCACCGCCGAGGACCAGCCCGCCGCGCTCGCCGCCGTCGGCAGGGCCTGCGCAGCGCTCACCGCCGCCCCGTCCGCGCCCCTCGGCGCCGTGCTCCGGGACGTCTCCGCCGCCCTTCCCGGACACGCGTTCGCCTCGGTGAGACCCACCTTGTCCATACTCTTGGTTCACTCTTCATAGTTTGGCAGTCTAACACTACAGTACTGAGATTCCTGCTGAAAACTCTGTACTACCTGAGAATTCAGAGAGTCAATTCTTCAGCCGATGCTGCTGGGGAATTCAATTCTAGATGCTTCAGGGTCTCGATGTAGATAGAGATGGCCTTTGTGCTGCACATAACTGATCAGACTTTACATCCAAAATCAGACAAGTCCTACTGCCTTCAATTGGAAACCTGCTTTTTAGTTTTCAGTTCTTAGAATTGCATTCTGTTTCTCCACACACAACCGCTTTAATTGTTCCTCTTGGAAAATCAGTCAACTGTATTTTCTGATTTTCTTTTCACTACTACTACTACTTCACATGACTGTTTGGGCACAAGAATTGCTCTCTCATGTGTATTTACCTGTGCTCTTCTCCGAGAAGGCCAGAGCAGGAGTGGAGATGGCACTGATTGACGCAGTGGCCAACAGCATCCGCATACCTCTCTGGAGATTATTCGGCGGAGCATCAAACACCGTGACCACAGACATCACGGTATGTTTATCAAATTGTCCTCTGTACCGAGTCAAGCATGCATGGGTATGGTTGCTTTATGATCAATGTTGCTAAATTCCATCCATGTCTGAATTTAGATTCCGATTGTCACCCCAAATGAAGCCGCCCAATTGGCTGCCAAGTATCGAGGACAAGGGTTTCAGACTCTGAAGCTCAAAGTGGGGAAAAACTTGAACTCAGACATAGAAGTTCTCAAGGCTATACGGCTTGTCCACCCAGACTGCTCGTTTATCTTGGATGCGAATGAAGGGTACACAGCTAATCAAGCAATTGAAGTTCTTGACAGACTAAACGGTATGTACCCATGCCACTATAGAAACTCAAAGTTTTAATCTTCCCTCAGTATGTTCAGTCATTTCACTTTTTAAAATCCCAGTCATTGGGAGATTATCTGGTTCTGCTACTGAGTTAGTTTATCACCATCGGTTTCAGAAATGGGAGTGACTCCTGTACTCTTTGAGCAACCTGTTCATAGAGATGACTGGGAAGGTCTCCGTGATGTTAGCGTTGCTGCTATGGACAAATACAGAGTCGCTGTTGCTGCTGACGAGAGCTGTCGGAGTTTGCTTGATGCTCAGAAAATAATACATGGAAATCTTGCTCATGTTATTAACATCAAACTGGCAAAGATGGGGGTTCTTGGAGGCCTCGAAGTAATTGATGCGGCTAGAAAAGCTGGTATTGCACTTATGATTGGCGGTATGGTCGAGACTAGGATCGCCATGGGCTTTGCTGGTCATCTAGCGGCTGGACTGGGTTGTTTCAGGTTGGTTAATTGTAAAGCTTCCTCTGCAAAAAGAGGTTATTTGTGAAAAATATGAAAATTTCATTTTTCTTTTAACTAAACTAGGAACTTCAAACTGGAAATGATGGTACAATTTTTTAGACCTCATATCTGTCAAATCAGGTCCTAAAATTGTTCTTTCCCTATTTTTGTTTCAGTTTTATTGACCTGGACACACCTCTTTTATTGTCTGAAGATCCAGTCTACGGTGGCTACGAAGGTAGGCTTGGACACAATCTTGTAAAGCTGCAATTTCCTTTTCATGATACAGTTATGCTTTTTATTTCATATACTGCCACACATGTTTCTGTTCAATGTTTTGTTCTAGAAAACCACTCCATTTTGTGAAAATTATGTTGTTATTTGTCAGCTGTTTATTGCTACTAAGAGTTTCCAAGCAGTATATAGCTCAATCCTTCTGTTCGTTCCAAAAGCTTTTGTGCTCTTCCTTGCAAGATGTGGATCTTCAGAGTAAATCAGATGATTATCTCTTGACTTACACTGACTTTTTTCATCAGCTTCTGGACCTCTCTACAAGTTCACGAATGCTCGAGGCCATGGTGGCTTTCTTCACTTGGACAACAATAATGGATGGGTATGTCACAGCTCACTCATGTTGCTCAACTCAAACCGTCCTCTCCAGTAAATGATTATATTCTATCTAGCAATCATATGTTTACTCGACCAAAAATATATCCATTGCGAACAATGTTTATGACTGCACTGAACTAAAATTAAGCTACCGACCCTTGCATGGCCAACCTATATATGATCAGACAATAGGGGCTTTGTACTTTTGAAGCAAACCGGACAGCAGAGTTGCGAAGTTAGAGCAACGTCTTATTTATCTTGTAACTGTTTTTGCACTATGTATAAACACGCATATACATGTATGTTATGTAGCTGATTGAACTATGTGTTCTTTAATAGAAATGAAGATGGTTAAGGCACGCCTTCGTCCTCCAGGAGCTTCCTGAAGCACATCAGCACATTCAGTGTAGAAATTATCGCAGTCGACGGCTATCATGTGGAACTGAAATCAAATGATCACTTGTAAGCTAAACACATAGCTCAAAAAGTTCCACTTATGTACTGTTGTAAGCCCAGTGAGACCTGGAGTATCTGATCAGGCTGTAGATAGACAAATTCAGAAGGCCAGTTCGGCTGGCGCTGCTGTTGTATCCATATGGTGCGGTAAACTCCAAATAATATTCTTATAATCAGATATAGACTTTATTCGGTAAAGCTTGTTATGTGATGAGATTTGCCCAAACTAATTTATCTTATCCAAATAAATTGTAATCGTTTGAAAAGTGGGATATACGACTGTGTTCGCCTATAATCTGATCCAAAATATGATCCCACGAGGTCCAGAATCTGACGGTCGTTACAGGCCTCTCATCTTTGTGTTGCTGCGAGCTGTAGATATAGGAGCTCACGCTCCGTTAACCCACATAAAAATAAGAGTTCTTTTGTGGTACCCTTAAATTGATGGACAATGAGACACGTTCAGCAGAGCAGATGGAGATGGCCGTGAGATCCAAATTTACACTACCACGTGGACTTTCCGCCATGACCGGCAGCCGCCTCAAGGAGCAGCTCGATGCATCTTGCCGAGTGGCCGCCATGTTGACGAGAATGCTTTGTACTGCCTTGAGATTATGGCCTGGCCACCATGGATGTGAGCAGCACGACAAGCCTTAAGTGGGTAGATTAGTTCCGATGTGAGCAACCTATCAATCAAATTCAGATAGTACCTAACTGGCCGTACCGAAGAACATGTACGGTCTAGGAATTCATAATAGAAGAGTTTTTCTTTTTGAACTGCAATAATAGAAGAGTTGTAATCGAAACGGATCAGTAAATAGGAATTGCTGCTCTGAGATTAGGGAGATTTTCATTTTTTTTCCCCAAAGAATTACTACATGGGCCTGCTGAATCTTTCTCGGTCATTAGCTCAAATTATACTGGTAGTACTGGTAAAAGTTACCGTAATTGTTGCCAAAAATAATGAAGAGCTCCGTTAACCCACATCTATACCTATACCTATACCTATATATATATATATATATATATTAATATTAATATTTAATATCTATACCTAATAATAAAGCACAAAGTGTTTCTTCTGGTCAACACTTTTTTAGACAGGTTTGCCCTCCCACCAAACCCTATGAGAGAAAAAAAAGTTCGTCGAGCCGATCTGTTCCGTCTTCCTAGCGAGCAAATCCAAATATTGCATACGAGTCTTAGGCGTTTACGATTACGGAGTACACGCGCGTATCAAGTCCGGTCACCACGTCAACATGCACATACGATCGCTCATATATATACACCGCCGACCAGAGGTAGCTAATCAAACGACTATTGTGAGTTTCTTCATTGAGGTTGAGGACCCCAGAACAAGATGAATTCGTCTAGCGAACCTGCTAGCCAGGTTGGCGTGTAACTCGAGCACGAAGCCATGTATGGTTGATGGTGGTGTTGCCAAAGCACATCGTGAGACTAGGAGGATTGAGGACGTGTGGATACTCGGGAGAGATTCTCTAGCTTGAGAAGTATTCCCTTCGTTTTATAATATAAGATGTTTAAACTATTTTTAGTATAGGTTTATAGAGGTTCACTCCGAACCTATACACTAATATAAATCTAGATATATTTCTTTCACAAAGTTAAAACATCTTATGTTTTAAAACGAAGGGAGTATCACAAACCAATACACGCTTCCTGGAACATGTGGATAAAACCATGCTTGTTGCACATGTATCTGCTTGGGTAACTCACATTTAATCATACTCCCCCGTCTTAAAATAGGTATCTTAGATTTTTCAAAGTTTAGATAAATCTATATAGTTAATAGTATCTATATTTATCCAAATTTTAATAAATTTAAGACATCGGGGAGTACATTTTTCTGATTCGGTACCTGTTGGAAGCCCACATTTAACCATCATCTTTCTGGTTCTGTAACTGTTGGGAGCCTATGCGTGCAATTCGGCAATTCCCCAAAGCACTGACATAGCCCTAGCCACCGTCATCTGGACCGTCATCGGCGACATGTACTTGAGGTACTTCCGTGAATTCCCACATAAGAAATTTCTATCTTCTGTTGTATGAGAAAGTATATACACTTTCTGGGCAGAAATAACTGATTTGGATTTTTCTAGATTCAAATGTATCTAGACGCATTTTAATGTCTATATACATTCGAATCTAGACAAATCTAAGTCTGTTATTTCTAGATGAAGGGAGTAGGTCAATTTAGACAAGAAATTCGCTCCCTATCCGCTATTCAAGTAGTGAAATTCTCCATGGCCTAGAAAGTAGTATTCAATGAAATTACTTTCGCAATTTTTCTCCCGGTCCTAGCTAGAGAGTCGGCAGTGGCGCGCACTTCACGAGGAGATTAAAGGAAAGCACATAAAAAAGAGAAAGAAAAGGTTTGGAGAAAGGTAATATTCTGCTTACAAATTGGAACAATCAATCGATCGAGGAGCGGATGTCACCGAGCAACAATGACTAACTTCTTCCGTCGCAACGCGCGGGCATTTTGCTAGTCTATATCTATACCTAATAATAATAAAGCACGAAGTGTTTCTCCCGGTCCAACACTTTTTTAGACCTTTTTATCCTCCCACTAAACCACCTATTAACCCTAGCGCCACCGGTAACTTAAAAAAAAAAGATGTCGACCCACGCCGAACTCCTCCCGCATCGAGCCAGCCTCCGCATACCACCAACGCCACCTGCCGTTTTTTTCTTCCTGGCCGTTTCCGCAACGTGTCTCCACCGGTGAGTTAAATCAAAATAAGATTTGTTAAGTGGACCGTGTCTACCTAGGACTTGGGTGCAACCTTGCATCGTGTCTCTCTCTCTATATAATGTGATCAGACGTTCATGATGGCAAGGGGATTAATTAGGTTTCAAGCCAGAACCATCTCACGACCACACTCCGCGACTCCGATCGAGTCTGATGCCCTCCCGCAGAGCTGCTCCACGGATCAATCACACATCGATCTGTCGCCACCGCCCGCACGTACGTGTCCCGTCTAATCTGCCGCATATCCTGGCCGCCTTGGATTGCCGCTACTGCACACCACAACGCACGTTGCCCCGATCCGATCTGCTCCTGCGTCTCCGCCCAATTTTAGCTTCATCACGACGAGATGGCGATCAACGCTGACCTTGATGAGCCGATTTGCCACAGGAAGCATTGCAAATCAGATGGATCTGAACGGGGACAAGCCATCGATTGTGCGACTACGGCGGGGGCAATCCATCCATGGTGCGACTGCGACGGAAGGAGAGGCTCGGGAGTCGGGACGCTCGACACGGTGCTCCTCTCGGATGAGCTCCCCCTGTCCAGGATGCGCGTCCTGGCCCTCGTGCCCAACAGCATTGCGCTCTCTTCGTGGCCGGCGCCAGACAGTTCAGCACTATGAATCACGAGTCTCAGGTTGCTGCCTCTCCTCCTCGAGTTCTTTCGTTGCTGCGTGTAGCACTCTGAAGTTCAGCACTATGAATCACGTGGACCACTCTGAACTTGATGGTACGTATGTGTTCAGCTTTTAGCACTCTCATGGCCGATCTTCAGATATGGTCATGCCGGCCGGCCTGCCGGCGACCTGGCACTCTTATCAGACCAAGTTTACGAACAAATACGCGATCAAAATTTCCTTTTTTATACGTTGCAGATCTTCCAGTTGACTAGCTTTGTTTTTGGTGAATGAATTTAGATGCATGCCTGAAGAACGATGAGAAGAGAAAATGGGGAGATGGAGATCATAAAAACAACAAAGTACGGTTTGTACGGTTCCACTTCTATTTCTATTATCGAAACTCCCAATTTATTTCAGTATATTGTTATTTTTCGTCCATCTTGCAACAGAACGGCTGCAAATTAAATTCACTTCACTGCACCAAAAAGCTTTATGACCACACTACTCAGACATCACAAAAATTCCAAATCCTAGAGAAAGAATGATGTAAATAGTAGCTGAATGGTAGAATTTTACTAAGCTATTATTCATAGCTAAATATGTCTCCTCTATCCCTCATGTGTAAGATGAAGTCGGGTAAAAAAATAGAAGACGATATATACATCTTTTTTAGCACAATACTATCTGATTGTTCAGTAGCTTATTTTGACTTGCTAGGCTTTCATTCGAGTAGATTCACCGACCCCATCAAAAAGAGATGAATGCAGCCATCAAAAGGATGATATCATTGTCTTCTAAGAGTTGGCAACACCGCAGGTCAATTATGTTCATGAAACAAAACAAGGTTTCAAACAACTATCACTAGGTATGGTTGTGCTTAACATGTGTTTTATGTCAGTAGAATGTCTCTCTCATTATCTTTGTACACATCTTTGGTGTCTCGTCCCATAGCAATGCACCGGTATTTTTGCTAATTAGATTTGGAAACAAATTAAAAACAGTCTAAAATAGTATATTAAATAAACATAAATTTAAAAATATAACAGAGTACATCAAATAAAAAGATAATAGAAAATAAAGATTAAGATGAAGGGGAAAACTAAGACCAAGGTTATGGGGCTTAACTCTAAGGTAAATTTGGGTAGCACAAATAATTCATTCAAAAAATAAATTATATCTTTTCGGTGCAATCGCACGGGCACTTTTACTAGTTAATAATAAAGCACGAAGTGTTTCTTCCGGTCCAACACTTTTTTGGACGATTTTGTCCCCGAAAGTTGTTAACAACTACCCACTATACCACCCGTAAGTCAAAAAAGGTTCTTAACCGGAAAAAAATTTGCCACCCGCAAGTAATAAATAATAAAATGTTTCAAAGAAAAAAATCACCGGAGATTGCCACCCGCAAGTAATAAATAATAAAACGTTTCAAAGAAAAAAATCACCGGAGTTTGCCTCTTCGATTGACCCATGCTCTCACGTCAGCCTTGGAGACTTGGAGTCAGCCCGCATGTGGATGATTTGCATGGTATCGTGACTTTTAACTGCTTGATATCCTGATCTGGATGCAACTCGACTTTGGCTTCCCGGCAGGGAGGACGGAGATCAGGTGCACACAATTCCCCGACCCAACGCTATAATCGATCGATTACATCCGCCTGCAGGTGGATCAGACTTGTAGCTAGCCTCCTGCTAGGATCCATGACAAGGGACGAGAGTCGATCTGGAGAAGAAGGAGAGCAAGATAAAAGAGGCCACAGTCATGGGCAGGGGTGGATGCAGGCATGGTGCTACCAGTGCCGTAGCACCTGCCGAGCCGCTGCACTGCAAAGAGCATGTGCTAATTTTTAAGGCTAAAAACATAAAATGTAGGTAATTAGCATTATTAAGATTGTTTAGCATCAGGCTCGGGCTCCATCCAGCTCATCCCCTGGTCGTGGGTACCCTGGAAGTGCAAGAGCATCGTGATGTCCTCGCCCTTGCTAGCGTCGTCCAATTCGCTGCCCTCATGGAACGCCGATATGAAAAGGTGCGCAACGCGCTGGCTGGTCGGAAACGATGCGACGATGGAGGATACATGCGGCAAATACATGTGACGTCAGCTGCAAGACGACAAGTAGGATATGGTCAAGTGGCGACAAGCCCTGATCTTACCTTGCTTTCCATGTCCTACTATTAGGACAAGTAGGATTAAGTTATTCGAGAGGCCCTCCGACGATTGTATTAATTCAATTCTGGCCATGCTATAGAGAAGCCCCATCAAGAGAACTCGCCAACACTCCATATCTCAAGGGCGACACAACCAGCTAGGCGAATTGAACAAGATATATTGACTGATATCAATAGGGCTACCTCGAGGACGACGAGAAGTACCTACAACAAGGGCGCCATTCGTGTCTCTGGCTCGCCTCGAGGTAGTATTTTTTTTTGACCCGTTGCAAAGCATGGGCATTTATGCTAGTAAAAATAATGTATGAGCCGCATAATGTCTAAGTTAAATAATTCATACATATTGTCTAAAAACTTTTGAATTCCTAGATGTGAAGACACTTATGATGGGATATAACGTTAATTTTACGGATTATCATGTCAAATCTACATCAGATCACGTCGACATGGTGCAGTATCTAGAGGCTGCAGTACCTCCCCTGCTATGTGGCTGTGCTTTTCGCATTGGTCGTTACACTCTTGCCTACGACCATTTCAAAAACAAAAAATTACCAGAGCAATTAGTCCTCGAATGCATGAGTAAATGTATCAATTGTATGTTGTGTTCCTTGTTTCAATTTGAGAAAACAATGTTGCATTTCCTTGTAGCCTGTTTTAATTTGAGCAATCAGTCATCGATTTGTCTACGAATTGGGATTTTGCCGATTTGTCTACATTGTGGCTTGGTATCGCCCACCCTTTTTTACCCACTTTAGCTAAACAAAGTAAATAAGGCTCAAAGTAGCCAAAGGAAAAAGAGGCCCAATTCGTAGTCCACTAGAAGTAGATGGAAACACTTCGTAATCATGTTTCTGAATCATGACCCGTACAAGATAAAAACCTTCAGACCACTCAATGGCGTTAGCCACCTCGGGTTTGGGGGTCTGGGGAAGCCGCCACTCCTGTCCCCCTCAGGGCCATACCCGTGGGTAACATTCACAATGTAGATGCTTGATGCGCAACAGAGAGGAAGATGTTTTGACAAAGATCATATAACGTGACATTAATTAACCCTCTATGCATGCATCTGGCGAGGCGGCAACATGAATTTCTATCGTGACTTGGTGCAGTAATTTCCTCCATGAAACTCAAATGGTGTCATTTCTTGAATGGGGCGATGAAAATCAGCAAAGAGATTCGTTGGCGGAGAAATGGGGAAAAAGATATCAATCGTTTGATTAGGTACAGTGGGTAATAACTAGTAACAGAGAATTATTAGTCATATATTTGTTATACCGTATCACATACAATAATTTATGATATGTGACATTCGGATCTAATTGATTTGGACTCAACGAGCGAGTACTAATGAACAATTCTCCCCTATTTATACTAATTTCAATTACTTCTTGATAAGTCAGTCATGTTAGGATTTTTTTGGTGTCTTACTTGATACATATTTATATAAAAATACGTTGCAATAATTGTTTCACCTACAAATCACGTATTTAATAATGAAAACTCATGTTTATATATTAAGAAACATATCCCTTATACTTCTAGTAATAATGATTACAAATAATTTTTTGTGATATATTTAAGAATATTTTTCTAGTTTGGGAAACTTAAGATAATTTTTTTGTGCATTGGACTTGACCCTAATTTTAGTTATTGCAAAATTATCACACTTATTCAAAAATGAATTCAGTCCGGCTAACTTACTATTGTATTTTATATGTATGTTTATCAATATTATCTAGAAATCTTGCTCTTATCGGTATCCATCTTAGTGTAACTTAATACATGATTCTAGGGTGTATGAGTTGTCAACAAATAATTGCCCTTCGGCACCTCTAATCCCGCTCACTGGCTAGCACCCGTTCTTTGTGAACTACACCCATATTGTTCTTGATGATCAATGGTTATTCCATCAAAAATATATTTATTCTTTGTACTTCATCTCGAAACAATACTGTTAGTGCCATGAGTTTTGGTTGCCACCGGCTCCTTGGTTTAGTTGTTTCGGTTTGGTTAGTGTGAATTTTCCATGCAAAGAAGATTTCTTTGTTTAGGTTGTAATAATATCAATTTTTGTCAACTAGAGGTGCTGTCAATAGGGAGTTCAAAGTTCAAATGATAGCACGGTACAATGTTGTAGATCGTGTATCTAACAAAGTGGGCGATAACATTGTTCTTCCTCCCTCATGATTGCAGTTTAATTGACCTAGAGACACCTCTTATCTATGGGTT
This sequence comes from Avena longiglumis, assembly GCA_030063025.1. Lineage (NCBI taxonomy): Eukaryota > Viridiplantae > Streptophyta > Magnoliopsida > Poales > Poaceae > Avena > Avena longiglumis. The sequence goes on from CP125973.1 coordinate 576,534,131, forward strand.
AATTGGATAAACGCCACTACAACTTCTAGCTATTTGAGAAACGCCGTTACAACTTTCAACTTTTGAGAAACGCCACTTCAATTCTCTCTATATTTTATAGATGCCATTATGCCCATTTTAACACATATATCATATAGTATACACTCATATTTCTGTAGTACGTACGTATACATGGTGGCACCCATCCTGACCAGCTTAGCATGTATTTGGTTGTTGGTTGTTAACAGAGCAATTAACACGTAGCTAACAGGATCTCGTATCCTTTTCTTTTCTTGGCGGAATATGGAGTGAATCTGGAGCTATATAAAGAGTACCATGTCAATTTTATCCCAGATGTTGTCACGAATCCTTCTTTTGGACCTTGTCCAAGCTGATTCTGGTGATGCCCTCATGTATACGTACAAGAATACGAATATATATTGTGCGGTATGTGTGTTAAAATGGGCATAATGGTATCTATGGAACGTAGAGAGAATTAGAGTGGTGTTTCTCAAAAGTTTAAAGTTATAGTGGCGTTTCTCAAATAGGTAGAAATTGCAATGACGTTTATCTAATTTTTTTTAACAGAAACGTTATCCGATTAACCCCTTCTCTATTGTCTCAGGATCAACTATAGCCATGCATGAAGGTAGTTCTGCACAAAAATGTGTAAATCTGCTAAAGAAATACTATTGATGATTGTTACGCTTTCTATGGTCAGCTTATATATGGTATTTGTTCTGCGGAACTTGTATATGATCTGACAACAACGACTTCATGCTTTTGAATCCAAATAACCATGAGAGTTGCCGATTTATAGCAATGTCTTGTTTGATCTTATTTTTGGTCCGCAAAACTAGAAATCACCATATGAACGTCAAGTGGAACATTGGCGGGATCCCACTTACGTCGGGCTTCATCTTCCCTGAGTCGGCGCAGGTAGTTTACTGTACTATGTGAACTTTACTTTAGAAGATTTTAGATGGTCGAGGCCTATCAGCACACCGAGTGTAGACATATCAGAGATTAGGTTGTAGATAGGCAGATCCAGAAGCTGGCATTGTTGCTGCGATGCATGAACTATTTCACCAATACATATACACTCTCCATCCAGCCAATCCAAATATCTTAGACAATCACTGCTATTGGAAGGCTGTCCGAATTTGGAAAAAAGACTGCTGCCATCCAGGTTACTCCACAAGGGAAGATGGCAAAGCATGGAGATTAAGCCAAGTAATGATTTCGCAAGAGGATTTTTCTCTTTATCCAGTTTTGGAGAAGTATATGATGCATTTTGGCAACATTAGTAAACTGCACAAACCGTGAACTACTTCTCTTATATATGTTGGTACTCTGCACTTGTGTCTGAATAATGTTTTTTCTGTGCAGACTGCAGAGGAGCTGTTGCAGTGCAGTTATCGCTGTTCAGATCTGTATACTACGTATATCTCTTGTATCTGGCTGGCTGCTGGACAAGTGTTGCGGCAGACCTGCAACCTGTTAGCCATGCAGTTTGCTGCGGCGCATCGCATCCGAGTCACTACTTTCTTCCAAGTTCCAACCAACATGAAGCTCCTAGTCCGTGTTCGTCCACCCGCTATGACGTTGACACCTCCACATGATGATCAAGAACTTTGCTCCTATGTCGTTGGGTTGTGAAGGAAAATTGTCCAAATGAAAGCCATTACTACTCCAACAATCAAGGAGTACTAGTGGTTTAAGAACGGAGCACGAGGAAAAAATGATAACCGTCCAACTAAAAACATGCGCTAGATTGCTTGCAGTGGCTTACATTTGGGCAAAGAATAAAGTATGAAACTCATGTTTATACATCTTTGGGCATTATACTAAGTGATTAAGCTTAAGATCATAATTTCATCATATAAATTTATTAACGTGTCTAGATTATTTTGATTTTCTTCATCAAACTTTTTTATGTTTATAGGAGTTCGTCCGACCTCAGTAATTTTCCGTCCTTCGTCACTATGATCCATGTCACTTCCGCCACCGAGATCTGGTTGCACGACGCTGCCAAGGCTCTCTATTGTTGACACGGTAGATGCAACACCGCTCCACCTATTGCCTCCTCCTTGTAGCACCTGTCCCAAAAAACAAGGCCGCGGGAGGGAGAGGGACACTAAAAGCGTCTGATCTGATGGTTGCGACGAGGATGCCTTCAACAAGTTAACGATACATAGAAGCACAAGGTAACAACACATAGAAGCCGCCATCACCCGCCATGATTAGAGTCGTAGCACGATTTTCTCCAGTAGTGACTCCTCCCCTCTTAGTCAATACTATATGTGTCGTGAGACCCGCCACAACTTTCATAGCCGACCACAACTAGCAAGAGTCCACAACCGCCATCCCACGCTGCCCTGCCGTCCACATGTTGATGGCAAAGCCACACACCTACAAGCCGTCGCCACACACACTATAGCAGACGCAACCGGCAAGGCCTGCAACACGTCATCATCGCCCTCCCGGCCCAATTAGGCCTAGAAAAGTCCCAGTGATGTGGCGCCGCTCTTTGTTGTTCTGTCTACACCAACGTGCCGGGAAGCGCTCTGGCAGCCCGTAGAAGGAGCAAGATCGGACGGTGCCTAGGGTCGTGGCCAGAGGGATCCCCACTGCGACTGTGGCGCACGGACTTTGCCCAACGACGCCACTAGCGCGGTGAGGAGAGGTAGGTTGTGGAGGGGGGCTAGAGGGCGACGCCGTTGGTCGCTCCGGTGCGGCTAGGCGCAGCCGCACGGGAGCCTCTCCCGCTAGGTGGGTACTACTTTGACGAAAAAAACGTATACAAGATAAATATAGATGAGAATGACATCTCAATTGTGCACCTCAAGATAGGTACTCACTAGTTTTCTCTTCATCTTTCGTGTGAGCATCCAAGACATGATCGCTCATCAAAGTCAACCGAGCCGGACGGCAAAGCAAATGCATTGTACGGACATAAAAACAAAATCGAACAGAACACTTGTGGAACTACATTTGGAAATGTAACCAATTCAGTATGCAACCACCACACGAAATTCGTAGGGTTTCTATTTTTCAGTCACTCGTGCAGAGTCACAGCAGGCTGCAGCTTGACGCCGAGCACATCGGAGCAGATGTTAGCCATGGAGCGGTAGAAAGCGGCGAGGCTGGAGAGCTGCGGGGCGGACATCTTCGCCATGAGCGACCGCGCCGCCGCCTCCCGCTCCCCGCTCACCTTCAGCCTGCTGTTGAGGTACCCGGACGCGTTCCGCACCGTCGCGCCCATCTGCTTCAGCCGCTTCTCCTGCTGCGAGCTCAGAGCCGCCGCGATCGTCTCCAGGAACTCGCCCCCGGCGTCCAGGTCCCGCCGCTCTGCCTCCGCCGCAATCTTCTGCGTGTCGCCGCCGCCGGCGAAGTACATATTCTTGGCCAGCGAGAAGCTACGGACGAGCACCTTCCGCTGCTTCTCCATGTCGTGGCCCAGTTTCGGCGTCGCCATCGCGGTGACCGCGGCCCGGCCGCGTGCGGGCACGACAGCGAGTTTGGCCTGGTAGGCGACCACGGCGCGGACGAACTCCTTGTACGCCTTGGCGCAGCCGGGGTAGTCGAACTCGTCGGATCCGGCCTTACGCATGCGCTCGGGGTGGAACTGGAGCCCCATGATGAACTTACCCTCGCCGGGGCTGTACGCCTCTGGGTCGTAGAACCCCTCCACCAGCCCGTCCGGCGCGAACGCCATCGGCACGAACCGCTGCGCCAGCCGCCGCACGCCCTGGTGGTGGTAGCTGTTCACCATGATCTCGTTGCGCTCTTGGCCGGCGAGCGACTCGGCGAACCAGTCGTGCAGCAGCGTGCCAGGGAGCACGCGCACCGGGTGCCGGTGCCCGTCGTAGTCCGCGTAGTCCATATGGACTACGGAGCCGGCATGGGAAGGGAGCTCCTGGTCGACGTCCTGGTAGAGGGAGCCGCCGCAGGCGACGTTGAGCACCTGGGAGCCGCGGCAGATGCCGAGGTAGGGGATGCCGCGCTCGAGGCAGCGGCGCGCGAGGAGGAGCTCGATGGAGTCCTTCTCGTGGTCAATGGAAGCGTCACTCGGGTGGAGCCGCCGCACGGCCTCCAGCTGCTCCGGCGTGAGAGCGTCATCGTCACCGTAGAGGGAGGGGTCGATGTCCTCGCCCTCGCAGAGCAGCACGCCGTGGATGGGCTCGAAGGAGTCGATCATGGCGTGCATGCCGGCCACCCGCGGCACAATCACCGGTACCGCGCCGTATCCTACCACGAGGTCTAGGTGGTACTCGCCGACGAAGTCGACGAACTTGTTCTTGCGGACAGTGCGGCGGGAGACGATGAGCACGCGGGGCAGGATCCGGGACCGGTCAGGGGAGGAAGACATCGCCGGCGAGCTAGCAGTTGCGCCGTAAGCCGGCGAGTATAGCTCTTGAGATTGGACTTGGAGATCAATGGCGGTCGGTGTTGATTTGTGGGGAAGTTTGCATCTGGATCGAGCTATTTATAGAAGAACATCGGGCGTATAGTACGTGGATGGTGTGTCAATCTTATCACGAAATCAAGTGCGAATAATTCATTTCCAAAACTGAAGCGTATTACCATGCGCGCGCGGAGGAGGAGGAGGAGGAAACTTAGACCCACGTCATTAACTACGACGACGTGGGTGTTGGATGTGTACAACTCCGTCTAGGCGCCGCGTGCAAACACCACAAGTCAAAGGGGCTAAGCACAATAACACTACATGTTCCCCAAAAAAGTATCAAAATTTGTGTTTTTATTAAAATGTATTACTTCCTCCGACCCATATTAGTTGAATCAAATTTGTCTAGATTCGGATGTATCTAGTATTAAAACATGTCTAGATACATACAAATCTAAACAAATCCAAGTCAACTAATATGGATTGGAGTGAGTAGAAGAGAAATATTCAATACAATTATTCAACCATATATGTATTAGAAGAGTAACACAAAGTGCTTGTCTTTCTAGTTATTGTCATTATTGGTTAGTCGTAGGTTATGAGTTTGGATCCCACTTCTTCCATTTATTTTCTTTATTTTATTATTTTATCTTTCACCTTACTAGTAAATTTTATTCCTAGGTATTATCATTCGAGCTTTATTTTTTCTTCCTCCTTACCTTTTTAAAGCGTAGATATTAGAGATGCATTATGTTTAATGTATGCATTAATTTATTTTGCTATATATGAAGTCCCAGTTGTGTTCAACAGGCCCAAGGTATACTTTTTTTGCAAAGTGCTATAGAAAATAAATGTATATCTTCGCCATTATAATTTACATACATGTGGACATGGCTGTGTTGTCGTGTCAAATATGTTTTTTATTAGCTTATTGAAAGGATCGTATGGGCACCTAGAGGGCTGGAGGAATAGGTGCTACTTCAAATTTTAGTATTTTACTCTTTTTTAATTTAGGGTTTGACACAAAAGTTAAATTTTCTAGATATGCAACTAAGGTGAATTTACCTATATATCACACTAACACAAATAACTAAGCAATATCAAGATATATTAAAGTGCGGTAAATGATAGAAGTAACCAAAATGAAGCACGCGGAGACACAAGAATGATTTTCCGCGGTTCCTTCCTTTTGAGGGGAAGTACATATGCGTTTGGAGAGAAGATGGTTTCAAACCACCAACATCACAAAAGGCCTCTCTTGTTTTCCGGTAAACCTCACCCCAAGGGGATCGATTCACGCTTCCACTATATATGTAACCTTCGAGGTGGAAACCAGCACCTTTACAACAAGTTCGAGGCACACATTCACAACTGAATTGGAGACTCCCGAATGTAAGAAAGCTGCCACAACAATCAAAGACAAGCTTGTAAAAATCAAAACAAGGCCTAGGGTTTCTAAAGAAACACTAGAACAAGGGTTCCTCAAGTGAATGGGGGGGGGGATATAAATTGCTTTGGTGTAGATGTAGATCTGTGTCTTCTCTTTCGATTCTCCAAAGATCAAGAGCTTTGGGTGGTTGAGGGAGGAGATCTTGATGATTTAGTAGCTCAGCTTTTAGGGTTCTTGAGGTTCAGAACGAGCATCCTCCAAAGGTATAAGAAAGGGCCTTTATATATGGCCCCATAAAAAAGAGCAGTTGGAGTCACTTAACCCGGAGTGTCCGGCTGGCACCAACCAGACATTCCTGTCCGGGCCGGACACTCCGGCTACTTCACCCCGGACATTCCGGTCTGGGCAAGTTTCTTCAAACAATCCATCCTGATTCCAAGAGGAGTCCTATGTGGGACACAAAATGGATACAACCTCCGGGCGAAAACACAAGGAAATCTCAGGCCGGACATTCCGGCTAGGCCGGATACTGCGGCCGAAACCAACCAGACAGTCCGGCGAAAACTCTTTTCCCTTGAGTCAATTCATTTTGAATCATGTAACCACTTTCAATCAATTCATTTAGATACCTCTTTCTTTTGAGTGAGCAATAATATAATTGTATGCTTGATAAGATAAATATACCCTAAAACATTTTAGCATACGATTAGAACTTTTCCTCGTGTTGTCATTTCTCATCAAACATTAAAATAGGCAAAATGCCCTTTCACTTATGTTATTTAAACACACAATGTTCTAAAATAAAATTTATTTAAAGACATGTGAATTTTTTTGTTTAGCATATATTTTTGATAGCAAAATAGACGTTACCAAATACTATGTGAATTTTTTGATGTGGCATACCCTTCCGTGAAATCCTGGTTCTGTCACTGTTCCCGCAAGGAAAGAGACATAGTCCAAGTGGTGCTTGAATGCTTGATAAACAAATTTCAGCCCACAATATTTTAACAAAACCAAATATCGCTTGTATTCTCATACATTTGTAAATCGGGAGCCGCCGATGTTCTTTTCCCTAAGGTATATTATTGTTTTGTTGGTGATGGTTCCTTGGGGAATATGCACCGGGAACATACTAAATCATATTACACTCATGTACTCGGAAGTTAGAAGAGGAGAGGCATTAATCTATAGCTTACGCGTGAGTGAAAAGCTGTGCGTTGAGCACCGGTTCACGCCCTTAGCTACAGTAAATTTAGTCAAAAAACCAGCAAACCGGCAAACACGGGCCCATCGATTCGGAGCTGCTTCCTCGCTTCTCGCGTCTGCTCTCCTCGCTCCTTTCCGACGCTGGGATGGGCCGCCACGCTAGAAAAAGAAGAGTCGGCTAGGGTTTTCCTCTTCCACCGCCGGGAACGGGCCGCCGCCGGTTAGCTCCGCTGCCTCTGGCATGGGAAAAGTGCCTGGCCTCCCCTACTCAGGAACTTCTAAATTCATCTCGATGTCAACAGGTGTGCGGCCGTCGCTCATGTATTTGCACCATGCCGGCGGCGGAATCTGCATCCCCTCCAATGATGGTACGAGCTCCAGTGACCTCCTCTCTTGCCCCTTCCTAGCCCTCCCATCCCCAATCCTTCCCAACAAACTGGTAGCCGTCAGTCACCACATCCCCAATCCCCATCATGCGGGAAGAGATCCGCATCTGCTTAGGCGATGGAAACACTCATGCAACTCCAACCTCGCCTCCAGCAAGAGGGTGATGCCATCTCCGTCGTGTACGATGGTGCCTTCTCCCCCATTTTTTTTCATCAAGGTATATATTCTATTGAGTTCTAATCTTATCAGATGCACCCGCACCGGTACCGGCGGGCGCATGTCATTGCTCCAGCAACCATCTCTGCCCCAAGCCGCCCCCTTCCTCTTCTTCACTGCCTTCCCTCATTTTCCTCCCCGGGCCACGGCTCCGTCGGGGCCATACTCCAGTGATTTCGTCCCCTTTTGGTAGAAGTCCTCAACGTCAAAAGAGCAGGCTAGGGGAGCGATGCCCTTGGGAGGACCAAATTGGAGCACTACATGGCATCCTCGATTCGTGTGGTCTCCATCAACGCCAACACTCTAGCCTTCAGGAGTCTTAATGTCGCGGTCTAGCTGAATTCAGCCTCTTGGAGCCGCAGGATGAAGAAACGGTGGGCAGTTCTGATCCAGCAATGCCAATGGGTCTGGATTTTTCCTTTACTCTTGCTTGCAAATTTGCATAATTTTTAGTGTTCCAAATCGAACCTTCTGGCGGTTCTTCCTCCACGACGGCGCGGTGCGCACTGTAGTGATGTGGAAAATACGAGGGTGTGAGGTGCTGCCTTCACCTGCTGGGAGGTGGGATGCCTTCATCATCTATGCACCACTTCATGAAAGCGGATGTGACCTGCCTGCACGCCACTCACATCGCCGTTGTGTGTGGCCGGTCCGATCGGCTATTGCTCGATGCGTGCCATCACCGGCCGGCCAGCCCTGCAAGGTCTGCAAGCACGCTAGGGCCAGTGGCTGAGCTACATCGACTTCTTCATTTCTTCAGTTTTTGGTGACTGCCCAGATGTGTCATCACCGTCAGGAGATAAGGCAATCAAAGTGCCATGCTGCTTATTTGGAGGTTTGCTGCTCTTTTCCCTGTTCTGTGTGGTATTTTGTTTTCTTAGCTCATGTTCTTTTTTGTTCCTTTGGCTTTTGCTTGGTTCTCTTTGTTATTGTCATGGTTCAGCCAATGACGACATATTCATTTGTTCTGGCGATCTCATTTGGCTGGTTTGGATCATAATGTCTGGTATGTTTTTTCAGCTCGCTCCGTGGTTATTGGTAATTTCTCCATAATGGAAAGTAGGGAGTTACGACAATTTCATACTAATTGTATCTAATGGTGTTGCATGCTCCCAACATGTCGCTCTCTGGTGCCGTATGCTAGCTATCTTATGTCCAAAACACTATCATTCAAGTAATAACCGTATCTACTTGCTTTGCTTTCTCTGTTCTGGATGTTTCATTCTATGTGCTTAAAATTACATGCATGTGTGTTCATTGGGTTAACATGAGAGACAATATACTTGATGGTACCTGCAGATCGGTTACCAACTCATAAGGGAGTTTTTGCCTCCAGCACAATTATGGTGGGAAGTGATTATGGAATATCTAGCCTTTACGGAAGTTTATTCAGCTGCATTATATGCGAATTGAAAAATATATTGATTCCTTTCTTCAGTTGGATACTGTTTTTGTGCATGACATTCAGGTAAAGGAATACTTAATGATAGGAATAAGTTTTATTTTTCCTCAACTGAACTAGGTGATGTACGACCATGTTTCTTATGTCTTTGTCTGCTCTTTTTAGTACCCTTGGCCAGATCAGACTGATGAGTGTTGTGATAAGCGGATCGAACCACCTACCATAATTCTTCCCTGTTTTTCCGTATTTATTATATAGTTAAGAGATCAAATAATAGAAAGGAATATTTTTAAATAAGTCGATTCAACAAAAAGTGTCTCTTATAAGGTTACTACAGCATGTCTATTATAAAGTCTCTTATAACCTGAAACCTTGAGCCAAATCAAAAATATATTGTACAATTTATTGTTGCAAGTTTCAGCTACTTTTCCTCCATACTAAAATTTGGTATTTGACCAATATTACAGGGAACTAGAATAGAATGCTATGTTCCAAGAAATCGCTTCTTTGGAGCATGTGCCTGGTTGTTTTTCTTAGCATATTCTTTTGTTTTGGTTGTTTACGGTTCCTCTTTGTCTTTGTTGATATGTTTTCTTCTTGCAGGTCTTCATGGGTTAAATGTTCAAATTTGTAGGACAATACCTCAGGGTCTACAAAAAACAAAGTATGGCCTATATAATTTGTTTTGGTTGTTTACATTTCCTCTGTCTTTGCTAATTTGTTTTTGACGCTGACAAGATAGCTTCCCATGTCTTTAGTGCTGCATTGGTCAATGCCACTGGTACAACAACAACGTCCACCAACATTTCCAAGATGCCTTAAGCCAATAAAAAGTAGTGAAAGTATTGTGCTAATCAGTCCACTTGAGGATAACTGAGTCCACTAGCAGGAAACATAAATCCGGAAACTACGCCTACCAGAGGTGTCCTAGAAGAAACTGATCTTGATTTGGGAGAGGTAAGCATATACAACCAAACAGTTAATTTCACGAATTATTTTCAAGAAAGCTAACATAATGTATATTTCTCTGTATAAGGGGACAAGCTGCACAATAGAAAAAAAGAAGAAGGATCAAGCACTGACTGCTACAGCAACTAGCAAAAGGTAATATATCCATGACCATTCCATGGTAGCATAGCTTATTATAGCTATACCAGGAGCTCATGGCCTATACATTGCATGTAATGCAACCATGAAAAGAAGAAGGCTACTAAAGAACAATTCCCACCTAAGTAAGCAGTTCTTTTAATATAAGTAAAAGTAAGAGATATGGTCGTAAAGTATTGTTGCCTGCTACTTTTTTCTTGTGAAAATTTCAGAACATGCTGAGTTTTAGTTTCGTACTTTCCTTGACATAAAAGAAACCGGTTGAAGTTTATGGCCCGGTAGCAGTAGGTACTTCTCCACTACTATTTTTCCCCAAATCCCTGATTTGGCCAGGAAACCTTATATATTTAGTAACACATTGTCAGTAAAGGAGCGATGCATTAGTATTTTTTTCCAATTCTGTATGATTCTTGCATTTATATATGGAGGAATATTTTGCAGCTTAGGAGCATGATTCTAATATTCTAGCCAATTTTATTTTTGGATAGGCTTAATATAAGAGACATGCTTCAGCGCAAGAACTTATTTTTGGAGGATATGCATGTGTCTTTGCAGTGAACACTGGAGGCAGGGGATCATTTATTCTTTGTATGTCTGTTTCACTGGACATTCTGGGAATTTCTGTGTTCATATTTCACAGCTACATTTTCTGTTTACGAATTTGTTGGTTGTCCCTTTCCTATGAAAATTACAGCATTGGTGCTGGAGTGTCTGGTGCTGCAGAAATGGCTGTTTATTCTTTTTTTTTGCGAAAATAAAATTCATCAACTTATAGGAAAGTTACACTCATTGGTTACAATATCATGGAGTTCCTGTGGGAAATTTCTAATCCAAAACTGAGTTCTAGCCTTTGATCTTCCTAACTTAGCCATGGTATGGCTAGACATATTCTGACTCCTATGAATCTTTGTAACTGTGCTCCCTCTTTTGTTTAGGAGCTCTTTAATGCTGGTCACTAGGTGTACTAAGCTCGATTTATCCTTCGTCGCTGCATTCAGCATAGCAACACCAACAGAGCAATCCATTTCCACGACTATTGGTTGCACAGACCAATTTAGTGCGAGTCGCAGGCCTTTCTCGCACGCCTCCAGCTCCTCTTCCAGCGCTGATGAACAATTTACCAGGCACCTACAGGCCGTGTATATCACCTCGCCTTGATGGTCCCGTAGGATCATACCTGCTCCAGCTTGTCCATCATTTTGAATGTAGCTACCATCAACATTCAACTTCACCCATCCTTCCATCGGGGCTTCCCACGCTTTTTTGCCCTCTACCTTCTCCTGTGTGTTATGCGCACCAGATGTATCTGCAAAAGAAATCACTTGTTTTCCTTTTACAGTGTCAGCGTTAGGATTTTGCTTAAAGGATAATAGTGTCTCCACATAGCTACACAGAAATCTGCATCAGTGGTTTGAGAAATGTGGCTGTTTATTCAGAGGAACTCAACCAAGTCTTTACTCTTTACACATGCATGAAAATCCTTAAGGAGATGATGCGCAAGGTCTTCTACAGAGCTAAAAAAAATGTACGATTGCCTAGAGGCCTGAATAGCAAGATATAGGTAGCTCCTTCTCTTTCTTTTTGACTCTTTTTTGCATCTGTACATACTCTTTTTTATTAATAAATTTGAGCATTATGCTATTTGCCTACGGGCCTGTATAGTAGCAAGATAGAGATGCTCAAAGGAAGGAAAGTCACTTCCAGTGCCGATTGTTCGTACTGTCAATGTGTTTTTCGATATATATCTTCTTCCAAATTATTTATTGGTTACTAAATCCATTAATTTCAAGCAGACATTGCAAGTGGAACAACTACACATTCTTTCAGGAAAATTACACATCTCTCCGATGACCGAGGTTATATGCAAGGTTGAACGACTGTGGATGCAATCCTATTTTGAAGGTTCAAGCATAGTTTTCTGATTTCAACAAGAGAAGAAGGGTGGGTTGGCATAAGGAACTGGCTAACCCATGTTTGTGTACCAAGTTAGTCCACTGTAAAATATATGCAATATTCTGAAGCATACTGCCACATACATCTTACCAGATTCACGTATTGGGCTCGGCAGTGGCACAAAACAAAGTGATTTGAGTATACCGTACCAGCATTAGCCACGCAATGCCAAAACGCATACAGGCGGACGCGACGAAGCGCGCATATTTATCTAGTATGCTTAATTAGCAATAAGCATTTGCCATCCGTACCTCTCTGCGGTCACCTGATTTTGACAGATTAGAAATGAATTTTTTATAAACCTTTTTAAGTAGTGACGGTATTGTTTTTTTGGACCTGGATAGTACTGGTTTTCTCTTCCACGTTTGGTGCCGAAATGTGCTTGATCGTTAATTATCCTAGAGAGGCTAGTAACATGGTGCTGATATGTATGTACGTCCGAGCTTGGGTACGTCTAATGTTCAACCAATATTGTGTAATTGCCCCAATTGTGTACTTATTTATCGTAGTTTTCTAAATTTGGTGGAATGTTCTTTGATTTATTTTCAAATCTCGGTGTAACTCACACGTACTTGCACAACAGCACAAGAACATCAAAATGTACGGCTCGGCGTGTGCGCGGTCCAGCATCGTCGGCTATTCCTATGTGTGGTGGTACCACTGCAGGTTTGGCCATGTGTGGTTGTTTCCCAGAGGCGGGGATGTTCCCGTGGGGCATGGTGGAGAATGATCCAGTGGTTGAGCCGGTGCTGGCTATGAGTATGCCAGTGAAAGCTTGTTTTAGCCTTGTCAATTAAGTATTCGATCCGTTTCAGCACTATATCTTACTTGCAATTTGTTCACAAGCTATGACAAGCTTTGTCTAGTTCCGGTGATGGAGGCGACGGCATACCCTTCAGCTCGCTCGAGTTCTTGTATTCGCCGCTAGGTAGTCCGAGGAGCTATTTATATTTTTATTACTTTTAGGTTTTATTTTATTATAGATAGATTGGTGGACTTTTTACGAAAACAGTCGTTATTCATTTCACCATTACTCGCATGACATTTCTTTCTTTAAACCATCTCCTTTCTTGCTAGCTTTTTTCTCCAAAGATATGGGTGTGTTTTCTTTCTTTTTTGTGAAAAAAGAAAGAATTGGAGTGAGGTGCATTTGTAAAAGAAGCGTGTGTAATATAACCGTAGATTATATAACATAATGTGCAAAACATATGGAACACGATGTACTTTCATATCAGGAGCAGATCATGTGTACATGCATGTGCCATCTACTAAAGGACGATTCGATTGGCCCTACTGGCTACATGATTGCAGATGTTTGTAGAAAACGACATATGCAAGTATGGAACACGGCAGAGCAACTTCAGCAGATACTCACAAAACCCTAAATTTTGCAGTTTGGAAAGAAAAGACACCCATCCTGCTGCATAACGGTGTGCGGAACCTTGAGGCACAGGAGGAATAGGAACCCTCTCCAGCACTTAGCATGTAGTCGGGGGGCAGCCGGTAGCCCGGCGGGGATGGGTAGCTGGAGGTGTACAGCGCCTCGGTCTCCTCGAGGGTCAGAATTGTCTAGTATGCGATGTCCATTGTTGTGAGAGACGAAGGTGTGGATGTGTGGATAACCATGGAGTGGTCGGTCTAGATATAAAGGGAAAGGACGAGAAAACATGACGAGAAGCGGTGGGAAATGACGGGAAATATCTTTAGTCCCGTTAGTCGCTACAACCGGGACTAAAAGCTCTAGTCAGAGAGAAAGGGCGGGAAAACTTGGCGGGAAGCAATGGAAAATGGCGGAAAATATCTTCAGTCCCGGTTATGGCTACAATCGGGACTAAAATCTCCAGTCAGAGAGAAAGAGCGGGAAAACTTGGCAGAAGCGGTGGGAAATATCTTAGGATGGTTTACGATTATATTTGGCTGTGTTATGGCTAAAATCACGGCATATATAGTTTGTGAAGCAACAACCGAATTAAAGTTTCACATTTATCAAAAATACAAAACCCTTCGCGTGCTAACTAATCTCCAATTAGTTAGCTCCGACACAAGAATAGAACAACATCTTCATAGTTTGGGAAAGTCGTAGTAGGAACCGGGACTAAAAGCTATAATTGTGTTATTTTTCCTTTTTCGGTCTCGAGGACATGTTAGAATGGTAAAACCGTTAATAGTTTGACAAGTTAGAATAATTATTTTATAAAACAAAAAATGGATTTGGATTACTTATTCAAATTCAAACACTTTTCATATTGAAAGTTTAGTAAGATTTAAAATATGCAAAATATAATAGTTAATGCATTTTTAAATTGATAATGGCAAAATGGTTAATAGTTTAACTAGTTAAATTAATTATTTGATAAAACAGAAAATGAATTTGGATTAATTATTCAAATTCAAGCATTTTTCATGTTGAAAGTTTTCTCAAATTCATAAATGTATGCACAAAACGCATAATTCAAATGCTTAAACAATATATTCAAAATTTTGAAAAAAAACAAAGCGCGCTGGTTTTGGCCCAACGCGCGCAAATTTAGGCCTTTAGTCCCGACCCAACTCACCAGCCGGGACTAAAGGGGTGGACAGCGCGCGGGAGCCGAAAAGCCCCCTCCCTCTAGTCCCGGTGTGTTGCACCAGCCGGGACTAGAGACCCCCTTTAGTCCCGGCTGGTGCCACGCACCGGGACTTGGAGGCCAAATGACGAACGATGTCGCCAGGTTGCCGAATCGACATGCCAACGCCACCACGCCTCCCCTCCGCGCCGGCCGCCACCACCGCGTCGGGCGCCACCGCTCGCCTTCCCGCGCCTCTCCCCGCACGCGACACCCTCCATGCGCCTTTCCCGCGGCGCCTCGCCGCCTCCCCCGCCACCGCCACTAGTTGGTTTTATTAGTTGGTTTTATTTCTATATTAGTTGTTATTATATGGTTTTATTAGTTGGTAATAATTGATAAATATCAGTTGGTTTTTATATATTAGTTGGTTTGTATATATTAGTTGGTTTCTATATATTAGTATTTCTATTATATAGGTATATAGTTGATAAATATTATATAGGTATATAGAAACAATATTATATAGAAATAATATTATATGTATATAGAAATAATATTGTGTATAAATATGTATATAGAAATATTTTGTATGGGAATATTATTTCATTTAAATATTATTTTGCATAGAAATAATATTATAGGTATATAGAAATAATATTGTATAAAAATATGTATATAGAAATATTATAGAAATATTTTATATGGGAATATTATTTCATTAAAAAATTATTTTGCATAGAAATAATTATTGCATAGAAAATATTATTGCATTTAAATATTTGTGTATGGGAAAATATTTGTATAGAAATATTTGTGCAGGTGCAAGGGTGGGCCTCTCTGGCCCGGAGCCGACGGTGGCAGAGCGGGCCGACCTTCGTGTCGCGGCTCGTGATGAGATCTCAGGTACTCCCCCTGCCCCCTCTGTCCGTCCTTCTGATCCTGGCCCTTCTGGTGTTCCTGGCTCTTCGTTTTGTGTCCTGTCTGAGGTGTCGCTTGCCCACCTGGGGGAGGTGGCTGATGATTGTGGTATCGTGTTCCGTGGTGAGAAGGGGCCCCGGGTTGAGCAGCTGGCCGCCATTAAGGCTCGGGAGGGGTACGCGGGCGCGATCGCTGCTGCCCGAGCACGCGATGCTCGGGAGCGTGAACGCGCCCAGATCCTGGCCAAGGCTGGGTCTTATGGACCTGTCCCCAGCAGGGATCCTCCTCTTGCCCCTGATGAGAGGGAGGTGACCCTGGAGCTTACCCCTAGGGGTAGGCCTCGGGGTAGAGCTCCCAAGGCTGCCGCTTCCCGTCCTCGGACCGGTCGTGCTCTTTTGGTCCCCGCTAAGGTGACCCCCGAGGCTTGAGGTCCCTTATGGACCTCATCCGGGCTTTCCGGGCGTTAATCTAGAACATCCGGGGGTTCGGGCACGAGGGTCGCCGCCGTCAGATCAAGGAGTATATCCGCTTGGAAGCGCCGGATATTGTCGGCCTTCAGGAGACGATCCGCCAGGACTTCTCTATTGCTGAGCTTGAGGGCCTATCTCATCACAAGTTCTGCTGGACCTAGCTTCCGGCTAGTGGCCACTCGGGAGGCATCCTCCTTGGGGTCAAGGAGGACACCTTTGAGGTGGATGATATGGACCGCGGGGACTTATTTGTGAGCATGTCCCTCACCCATAGACAATCTTGTTTCAAATGGGAAATGATCATTGTTTATGGCCCCGCGGACCATAGGAGGTCCGCTGAGTTCCTTGTTTCAAATGGGAAATGATCATTGTTTATGGCCCCGTGGACCATAGGAGGTCCGCTGAGTTCCTGCTCGAGCTGAAGCTGAAAGTGGAGCGGGCTGAGATCCCGGTGGTCGTGGCCGGGGATTTCAACCTCATTTGTGCGGCTGAGGACAAGATCTCGGAGAACGTGGACCTCCCTAGGATGCGTATGTTTAATGACTGCATCGCGGATCTTGCTCTTCGCGAGATTGCGCGGGTGGGATCTAGATACACGTGGACCAATAAACATCTTGCCCTGATTCACAGCGTCCTCGACCGTGCCTTTGTTTCTATGGACTGGGAGGTGATGTTCCCGCTTTGCTCGCTGAGGGCTGTCACTAGGATTGGCTTTGATCATACACCCCTCCTCCTTTCCTCGGGAGGGGGCAGCCCTCCTAGACTGAACCGCTTCCACTTTGAGTCCTTATAGCTCCAGAAGCAGGGATTCGTGGAGGCGATTGGGCAGTGGATGGTGGCGGCCGCCTCCCTCCAGCGGCGCACTGATTGATATCCGCATCATTGCACTAAGGTATCCCGCCAGTTCATCCGTGGGTGGGCGCCAACACTGGGCGAGCTCAGTCCTGAAGGAGTCCATTCTGCGGAGATTCTGGCCTTGGACCGAGGTGACCTTCTTGTCCTATCGGTGAGGCCTGGTCCCATAGATATTCCCTGGAAACCTCCAGTATGGAGATCTCTGAGTAGTAGGCTGCGTCGGCCGAGTTGCCAGAATCGACGTGCAGGGGAATCGAACACTGCCTACTTCCATGCCATTGCTAATGGGCGTAGGACGAAGTGCTCGATCCCCTGCCTCTGGGAGGGGGGGGTTGTTGGACTCTCCTCAGGCGCTCTCCTCCCATATTTATAGCTTCTACAAAGCCCTCTTCTCGGCGGCTGACCCCTCGGGCATCTCGCTTGCGCCTGACTTTTGGACAGAAGGGGCGCTGGTCACCCCGGCTGAGAACACGGACCTTACACGTCCGTTTCCCGCTGAGGAGCTGTCGGCGGCCCTAAAGTCTATGAAGAAGGGGTCGGCGCCAGGCCCCTATGGCTTGCCGGTAAGTTTTCTGTAGGCGTTCTGGGACTAGGCCCAGCCGGTGATCATGCGGATGTTCCAGGAGCTCTATACAGGGACCCTGGTGATGTCGCGTCGGAACTTTGGTGTGATTACTCTGATCCCCAAGGTAGTTGGGGCCACATATATCTGCCAATTCCGCCCCATCACAGTGATCAATGTAATCCAGCGACTCTTTGCGAAGGTTTGTGCTCTCCGGCTAGCCCTTGTGCTAGAGAGGCTCACCCACCCCCTCCAGTTCGCTTTCTTGAAGGGATGCCTCATTCATGATGATGTCCTTGCCCTTCATGAGATTATTCATGAGGTCAACTCACGCCATCAGAGAGCGGTGTTCCTCAAGTTGGACTTCTAGAAAGCCTATGACCAGTTGGACTGGGCTTTTCTGCGACTTGTCCTGGAAAGGAGGTGGTTTGTTGATCACATGATTTGTTGGATTATGCAGTTTGTGATGAGTGGTAGGACGGCGATCAACATCAATGGGGAGATTGGCCCCTACTTTACCTCATCCTTTGGGGTGAGGCAAGGGGACCCGATCTCCCCCCTCCTCTTTAACTCCGCGGTGGATGCCCTTGCAGATATTTTGGATAGAGCCAAACTCGCTGACCACATCACGGGTGTGGTAGGGCATCTGATCCCGGGAGGGGGTATTTCTCATCTGCAGTACGCGGATGATACCATGATCATGGTTCAGGGATCGGACCTCGACATTAGTAATTTGAAATTCCTGCTGCTTTGTTTCGAGGCCATGTCAGGGCTCAAGATCAACTTCGACAAGAGCGAAGTCATGGTCTTAGGCTTCGACGACGTCGACCGGCAGCGGATTGCCGACAACCTCAACTGCAGCTTGGAGGAGTTCCCCATTACCTACCTGGGGTTCCCCATGCGAGAGTCCAGGGTGTTGATCAAGGACCTTGCCCCCCTGGTTACGCGTGTGCGCTCTAGATCGGAGCCTTGGCGAGCGCGCCTCACGTCGAAGGGGAGCAAAACGGTCCTGATCAATTCCTGTCTCTTGAGTCTTCCCATGTATCAGATGGGATTATACCTGCTGCCTGAGGGAGTCCACGCCGACTTTGCCAAGGATCTGTCGAGATTCTTTTGGGCAGCTAGGGACGGTCACCAAAGATACCATATGGTGAAGTGGGCGGACGTTTGTGTCCCCAAATGTTTTGGGGGCATAGGTATCCTGGACTCCCGGCGCTTCAATGTGGCCTTGATGTTGAAGTGGGTGTGGCGCATCTTGAGGGACGACGGGGGGCTGTGGCTACAACTTATCAAGGCCAAATACCTCCACGGTCGGCCTCTCTTGGCCTGCGAGCGGCGGGAGGGGTCTCAGTTCTGGAGATCTATCCAGGACATTAAGCACTACATTGGCCGAGGTATCTCCTTCGTGGGGTGGCTGGATCCGCTTTGGCTCGACCGGCTGCTCCCGTGCCAGGGATCCGCTTTCCGCCTCTTTGCCATCTCAGCCTCCCCTTCTTCGCTAGTCGCGGAGAATTTCCGGGATGGTAACTGGAACCTCCTTTTCCGCCGTGTCTTAAACGAGGTGGAGACTGGTGAGTTCCAGAGCTTGATGGGGTCCTTGCCCGCCTCCCTCTCTGAGGAGAAGGATGCGGCATCCTGTCTGCTCCTCCCCTCTGGTGAGTTCTCGGTGAGCTCGGCCTATAAGGCCCTCTTTCAGGGCCTGGAAAGGACGTGGACGGGCCCCCTTTGGAAAGCTCCCTTGCCCCTTAGCATACGATCTTCTGGCAACTTCGTGGACCGCTTGCCCTCGGGGGTGGAAGTCTCCAAGCGTAACGGTCCCGGCGACGGCCGCTGCCCCCTATGTGGGACACCAGAGTCGTGCGCCCATATTATGTTCTCTTGCTCGGCGGCGCGGTTCTTATGGAATTTTGTTCGCGAGGCTCTGGGTCCGGCTTGGCAGGCACAGGAACTGGGAGAGTTCCTGCAGGCTCAGGCAAACCGAACCTGAGGAGGGCGCCGCCTTTTCTGGCTCCTCTTCGCTGCTTTATCTTGGACTATGTGGAATGTGCGCAACAAGATGGTGATCGAATGGATTTTCCCCACCCGGGTGTCTGACTCTGTTTTTACTTTGCTTGCCTTTCTTCAGCAATGGTCCCCCTTGGTGCGTCCGCGTGACCGGCCCGTGTTCGAGTCTTCGCCCAAAGGCGTCTGACATGAAGCTCCCTTCATGTGCGCAGTTCTGCCCCACGCACCCTCCCCTTCGCCATGATGGCCGCCGGCTCTCTTGGCTCCCCACCTTTTTTGTTTTTTCTCCTTGGGCGTTGATGTGTTATGGCCCCGGCGTTGGTACGACCTTTTTCCTTTTCTCTTTGGCTTCGGCCGTGTAGGTTGTATGTCCGGCTATGTATTTGGATTGTGCTTTATTTATAAAACGAGGCGCGAGCCTGATTCGAGAGAGAGTTCTATGACATGGCACTCTTGGCCGACTTGGAGACGATTGTTGATGGCAGGATGCCGCATGGGTGCGTCCGACGTGGACACTGGAAATCGACCACGTACGTACACTCACCATGGCCTTTCGTTTGGCCAGCTAGCAAAGGCAGACGCAACGTCACACTACACTCAATGGTGACTACACTACGATAGCACGCTGGTCGCTAGCTGCTAGCACCACAAAATATCTCGAACCAAGGTGACATGTCACCGGATCTAGACTGGGCACCTTCCCTCTTGGCCATGTTAGAACTAGAAAAGTTGACAGCGAGAGACAAGAATGAAATCTATGTATTTTATTGATGATTGACAAAGCTTTTATACAATCGGTATGGTATATATCGGTTTCCTGAAGGATGGCCTTGATCAGACAGTTCCACGATAGATGGCTCGCAGAGTATCTAGGAAGAAACCGTCGAGGAGCGGGGATGTCGGTTCCCAGGCTGGAACCGCACCTCCTAATTAAGCGGGGATTTTATCCCCTAATTATCTGGGATAATTACTCTTAACACTCCCCCTAATCACCGCTTGACTGTATCACAACTCATCATCTTGATTAAATCTCCTCCAAAAACCCAGTGGGAAAAAATGTGAGGAGTATAGGATATGCTGTTAAAACTCCTTCAAAAATCCTGTAGGAAAATAAGGAGAAAATGGCACAGCATATAATGATTATTGCCTCTGTAAACTCAATATGAAATAAATCCATAGAATCTAGAGGTCAATAAATATGTCGTTTATACCATCTTAAAAACCCCGATGGGGAAAATGAATAGTATGACATATGATCTTATGTTGATATTACCTCATTAAAAACCTTAATGAGAACCTGTAAAGTAAACTCATTTAAGGGAAAAAGAGTGTAATATAATGCTTTGAACAGGAATAGTTCAGGAAGATACTCCCCCTGATTCTTGCAAATCTCGAAGCCGTCGCATACCAATTCCATGAATATATTTTTGGAATGTTGAAGTTGGTAGAGACTTCGTAAACAAATCGGCGAGATTATCGCATGATTTGACTTGCAAGATGTTTATTTCCCCACTCTTTTGGAGTTCATGAGGATAAAATAACTTTGGGGCAATATGCTTAGTGATATTGCTCTTGATATATCCTGTTTGCATCTGTGCAACACAAGCCGCATTATCCTCATAGATAATGGTAGGTGATTCGATAGAACCAATTCCACATGACTTTTGTATGTGGTTTATCATTCTGCGAAGCCACACACATTCGCGTGATGCCTCATATAATGCAATTATTTCAGAATGATTGGTAGAAGTGGCAACCAGAGTCTGTTTCGAAGACTTCCATGATATAGCAGTTCCACCATGTAGGAACACAAAGCCGGTCTGCGATCTGGCATTATGGGGATCAGATAAGTAGCCAGCATCAGTGTATCCGATCATACTGGAGTCCAGATTTCTCTGAAACTGAAAGTATAGACCAAGATCCTTTGTGCCTTGGAGATATCGAAAGACATTATTGACTCCCGACCAATGGCGTTTGGTGGGAGTTGCGCTGTGTCTAGCAAGTAGATCCACTGCAAATGCGAGGTCAGGTCTCGTACAATTTGCAAGATACATGAGCGCACCAATGGCACTGAGATATGGAACCTCGGGTCCCAATATCTCTTCTCCATCATCCCTTGGCCTGAACGGATCTTTCTCTACGTCTAGAGAACGAACCACCATGGGAGTTTTAGATGGATAGGATTTGTCCATATTGAATTTCTCCAATATTTTCTGGATATAGGCAGCTTGGTGTACCATTATTCCTGAGGGAAGGTGCTCGAGTTGAAGACCCAAGCAAAATTTGGTTTGACCCAAATCCTTCATCTCAAATTCTGTCTTTAGATGATTGCGTTTCATCAATATCTTGTGCATTACCAATGATGTTGAGATCATCAACATACAGAAATGATGCAAAATCTGAAGAGGACTTCTTGATGAAGACACATGGACAGTCATCATTGTTGGAGTAACCCTTCAAGAAGGAACTCACTAAGTCGGTTGTACCACATCCGTCCCGATCGTTTCAAGCCGTATAAAGACTTGTTCAGTTTTACAAGACATGTTATGCTTAGCTTGCATTCGGGACAGAGACTCCATCAGGAACCTTCATGTATATGTCCGAATCTAGTGACCCATAAAGATATGCGGTCACGACATCCATCAACTGCATAGATAGACGATTTTGTACCGCCAAAGATATAAGATATCGGAAAGTGATACCACTCATTCTTGGAGAATATGTCTCATTGAAATCAATGCCGGGTCTCTGCGTGAAACCCTGTGCTACGAGCCTCGCTTTGTATCTCACCACCTCATTGTTCTCATTCCGTTTCCGGAGGAAAACCCATTTGAATCCCACAGGGAAAACATTGGGAGGTGTTGGTATTGCTTCGTGAATACCTTCCTTTTATTGCGAAGCAAGTTCTCGCTTGTATTGCTTCCTTCCATTTAGGCCAGGCGTTTCTCACACTCAACGATAGTCCTTGGATCATGATCATTGAGAAGGGTATCAGCAATTGTAGCGTAAAAATAAGTGTCGACAATCGTAGACTTACGGTTGAATGATTCTCCAGAATCGATATAGTTGGTGGATATCTCATGCACCCTTGATGACTCTTCGTGATTTCCCAATACGCGTGAGTCTAGGTGTTCCGATGTCCCAGCCAGTGTGTGCAAGATGGAGCTGGGTTGTGGAGGCTGCCCTTCCACTGGGTGTATACTACCCATAAGGTGTTCGTCAACGTTGAGTTGACTTGAATTTACCAATTTGGAGGATTTTCTCCTCTCTCTCTTTTGTTGCTTGCGAGAAGGTGTTCGGTCAAGGTCGATTTACTCCCCTCTTTAGGATCAAGGAGTTGAGTGGTTTTTGTTGGTACCTCCACTCTTTCGGGCGCATTTCTGGCCGGTTTCCAGGATTTAGTAACACCTTTTAGATCAGTAAATGAATCTGGCAGATTATTTGCAAGATGTTGCAAATTGATAATTTTCCGAACTTGGAGTTCGGTCTCTTGGGTACGTGGATCAGAGGTTGAAATGGCGATAGCATTCCAATCAATTTCCGGGCATTCTTTCTGGTACTTGAAATCTCCCCCTAATGCCGGAAAATGTTCCTCATCAAATATGCAATCAGCGTGACGGGCTGTGAATAGATCCCCAGTAAGGGGTTCCAGGTACTTAATAATCGACGGCGATTTGTACCCCACATAGATCCCTAGTTTTCTGTGTGGGCCCATGGATGTCCGCTGTGGTGGTGAGATCGGGATGTATGCAGCACATCCGAACTTACGCAGATGGGAAATGCTGGGAGGATTTCCACGTACCAATTGCGTAGGGAAGTACCGTGATATGCGAGGTCGCAATTGGATTAGGTCACAGCGTGTAAAACCGCGTGACCCCAACACGAAGTTGGCAAGCTGCAATTCATTAACAAAGGTCTTGCAATGAGTTTGATCCTCTTTATTAGGGACTCACCAAACCATTTTGAGTGTGGACATATGGAACGGAGTGCTGAACTTCAATCCCCAAGGCCGTGCAATAGTCATTGAAGGCGTGAAGAGAATTCTGCAGATTGTCCATGCGAATTGATTTAATTCTACTTTCTGGATAATGGGCCTGTAACTTAATTACTTCCCTCATTATCTTGGCAAATGCATGATTTCGTGTGGAAAGAAGACACACATGTGACCATAGTGTAGATGCATCAATCAAAACCATGAAATACCTAAATGGTCCAGATAATGGTTGGATAGGACCACAAATATCACCTTGAATTCGCTCAAGGAACTGAAGTTCAACTTATATTTTGAGGTGCGAAGGCCTCAAAATTAGCTTCCCTGTGGCACATGATGTACACACAAAGTCTGACGACTGAGGGAATTTTGACTGATGCAAATTGTGACCAATGGAATTGCTAGTAATCTTCCTCATCATCCCGATGCGGGATGGCCTAGCGATCATGCCAAGTTTGAAATGCATCAACATTCGGAAGATTACCTTGTAAGCAACATGTTCTACGGGCTTGATGTACGATAGTACAGTCCCATTTACGTAGAAGGAATTTTTCAAGTACTTGCTTGCCATATCCGTTATCTTTTGTGAAGAGCAGATACTCTTCTTTGTTGTCTTCATGGGTTTCAATATGAAAACCATTCTTACGGATATCTCGATAATCGATTAAGGTGTGATTAATCGGGATACAACAAGGCATCCTCAATTGTCACTTGTGTACCGTTTGGGAGGGTAAATATGGCATGTCCAGTGCCAACAATTATCAGATCGCGTCAAATGATAGTCAAAATATCTCCATTCATCTTTTTAGTCTGAAAATATTTCAACTCCCTCAAGATGGAGTTTGTGGTAGCATCGTCCACAAGGCATAATTCCTCTTCCATCGGATTGTCCTCAGAGAGAGCTATATATAAAAATGAAGAATTTTCAATAAGAAAACCTTATTTAGATACATAGAATACAATCTTTATTATATCAAAGTGCTGATACAATATAAATGACAACAACAATACTTATGTTCTTATTACAACATCACAAATGGACAAAAAATAAAGTGATCACTAAGGATATAGTGGGACTAGTCAAGTCTCCAAACACGCCGCTTGAGGCATACTCAATCATCATGTTCTCCGTGCTCATAGGGTCCTCGGGCTGCTGGAGAGTCATGGTGTTGCTAGGTCCAGAGGAGCATCTTGCAACAACCAACTCCATTGGTGCCATCTGGATGAAGGTTGAAGTTGGCTTCAAACCTTTTCCCTTGAGGTGCCTTGCGCCCTTGGGATTGCTGGTAGAGGATTGCCGATGCTTTGGGGTCTTGCACTTGTTAGTAGGATGCGTAGCATCCACACTTGTCACAAAGCCTAGTTTTGTCATACTTTGGCTTTGCGGTGCCTTTCCCACGGTCCGAGTTTCGAGGCTTCCTGTTCGGTGCGCTTACGCTACCCTTGAAGTTCGATTGCCGCTGAAGGCACCACCAAACTTTCTTCCGTTCGCGACATTCATATGAACTTCCGCAAAGGTTGGGAACCAATCGGTACCGAGCCATTCTTAGCAAGAAGCTCATCATGCTTTTCAGCCAAGTAGGATATGAATAAGGTCCGAATAGACCGGTAGTCGCGATGCGTATTGTTGGAGGAGCCTTTCGATGGTAGCATAGTGGATAGAGTTTTCTATCTTTTCCGCATCAGAGGTTCCTTCTCGAAAAGCAACTTGGAACTTATCTTATGAACCTTATGATTGTAATCCCGACGGACTTAAAGTCCCGGAATCGAAGATGAGTCCAATCATGAAGTGCTTCGGCAGGACAAGCGCCTTCGCTTTTCATACCTCGCCTTGAGGGCTGAAACAAAGTAAATGGAGATTCCTCCTCCAAATACTCGGACTTAAGATCCGGGTGAATATGGTGCCTTATAATGTACAAGGCAAGATATTTACGCTTCTCTCGCGGTGGCTCCAGCCTAAGAGGGTCGTCCGGTTCTGGATGGCACGCACTATCCCACGGGACGCAAGAGCGATCTTGATGTCCATGGCCCATGTAGGGTAGTTGTGGCCGTTAAGCTCGAGTGAATCGAACTCTTTTCCAGCCATCGGTTACCTACATGGTAAACCAGAGAATGTTAATCTACATTCGGTAAATTAAAATCCATCATGGTCATGTTGTAATGAACTATGCGAAATTAAATGATGACTTCAAGAAGTGGGCTTGAAATCATTAGTGTGAACTTCAAATTGTTAAGTATGACACATTGTAGATAATCACCGAAAAATATTCGGAGTCCCTCTCGCAGCACTAGAGAGTATAATCTGATGAAATCAGTAGATACTCATACTTCTAATGCCTTATGTCATGACTTAATAAAATGTTTAGGAGAGCACATTGTTAAGCAATCATAGTGTCAAAAATGACAAAATGTAGGCTTTAAACAGTAGTGATGATAATCTGCAGTGCAGTAGATCTGGCCACTACCTTGTGTTCCCAAAACATCAATTTGAAGAAATCACTTTGAAATTTTGCATACCAATTCGTGCTCGTATCGAGTCAAAATGACTCAATTAAGACGATGAATTGATCTATTGCAAGAAATTGAAAATCTCAATTGCAGACGATGAATGTAATAAATCTCAACACGTGCACACACACGGAAATATATTACATCAAATATTTTGGAATACCCATAGTACTCGACAAATAAACAGTACAATATACTGATTTTAACATAATTTACAACAGACAAATTTACTACTAAGATAGTTGTTAAAAGGAAACTATACTTAGAGTAGCAAACAGACAAATACTAGACAAAACCAGAAGCTGCTAGTACTGCGGCGCTGCACTTCACATGTGATGTACTTGACCGCATGCAAAGCAGGAAATTGGTTTTTCTTTTATTCACTCGAAGGGATAAACCAAACCGGAGCCACGCAGTCCACACGCAAGCCACGCGCTGCGTAACTTTCCCCAACGCGTGTCTTCCTCCTTGCTCCTGCAGTACGACGAGAGATGCCGCACCAGGAGCCGCCGCCGCGCGGGCGGATTTCACCTGCGGCCGGAGCTGCTCCCGCCGCGGGCCTCCTCGTCGGAGGAGTCATCGGGGAGGCAGTATTCTGGCGCGACGCCGTTGGCGAGGCCCATCATGGCTGGGCTCCAAGTTCCGGCGCGGCGCCCGCGGCCGCTCAACGGCGGGCTGGGGGCCGGGAAGCCAAAGGGCATCAGGCGGCGGCGGAAACTCGGGCGCGGTGAAGGAGGAGAGGCCGGTGTCGGGGACGGAAGCCTCGGGGGCGCGACCGCATCGCCATGGGCGGCGCTGTGAAGCTGCGCCGGAGTCGGTGGCGGGCGTTGCTCCGGGCGCCGAGACGAGGCGAACGACGCTCGCCTCCTGCAGCGCGGCGGCTCGACGGCGCAGACCGAGCGCACACCGCCGCGCCTCAACGACCATGGGGTCGGAGACGGCCGCGCGGCTCGATGGCGTCGGACGGCCTCCGTCGAAGACGGAGGTGGGCGAGCCAGCGGCGCCCATGCCGGCAGGAGCCGTTGGATCGCAGCGGCGTCCGCCGCCGTCCTCTCGGTCTTGTCCTGCCATGTCTCAGACGTGTAGTGGGCAAACTACACCCGTGTGCTCGCACCGTAATGGCGGCGGCGAGGCGCTTGAAACGGTCGACGCCGCCCCCCAAGATCGGCGCGGCGGACCGGCGAAGCTTGCCCGGATTGGCGCAAAGCGCCAGCGGCGCAGCCGGCACCACGGGAACACGCGACCATGGCGGCGCCACGGTAGCCTCACTGCGGGCGGCGCGGCATCGCCATCACCGAAAGCGGCGTCAAGGCGACAGGCGTGGTGGCGAACCCCAATTCGCGACGGCGTCGGAAGCGGCGGCGGAGAACAGGGCATCGGACGAGGCATGTTTCTTACCTCTTTTCTCTAATTCCGTGATCGCCGGAATCCTCGAGCGATTGATAACGTGTTAGAACTAGAAAAGTTGACAGCGAGAGACAAGAATGAAATCTATGTATTTTATTGATGATTGACAAAGCTTTTATACAATCGGTATGGTATATGTCGGTTTCCTGAAGGATGGCCTTGATCAGACAGTTCCACGATAGATGGCTCGCAGAGTATCTAGGAAGAAACCGTCGAGGAGCGGGGATGTCGGTTCCCAGGCTGGAACCGCACCTCCTAATTAAGCGGGGATTTTATCCCCTAATTATCTGGGATAATTACTCTTAACAGGCCATACGATTCGGGGGAAGAGGGCCAGATCGGGATCATATCGCGGCCCAGTTGCTTTTTCTTTTTTTTTAATAAAATTTCATCGGTTTATTAATAATTGTTAGTATAAAGAATTTTAAAAGTAATAAAAATTACAAATACTGACCCACCACTTGCATGTTGATTCGCCAGATTGAGCCTATCAATCTCGGGTTTATTACTATGGTAGTTGAACAGATGGAAGCTAGGCATAACGTGTGTAAGCAGCATATTAACTTTTTCGGGGAAATAATAAATACCTAGACATAGTACATGCAAGCAAGGACAGTCGGAATCGATCGACAAAACAAGAACAAGAAAAGTCGCCGCAAATGCCGTCGCTTTTTTGCCAGAAAGCGATAAGAAGGTGGTTTTCCTTCACGTGCGACGTGCCATAACCAGAAAACTTAGTACAATAATCATGCATGCGCTGGTGAGAGATGTGGAGTACTCCATCTGTTCGGGATTATAGGTCCTACGCGCATACCTAGGTTGTTAATTTGATCAACAAAATATAACTTATATATCACAAAAATTATACCATTAGAAAATATAACCTCTGAGTCCAGAGAGTACTAGATGTGGTTGTGGCGGGGGATGATGCTACACCAGCTCTCCTAGCCTGTGATGTCGCATTGCTGGTCGAGTGTGTGTGTGTGGTCGGCCCAGTGACGGTTGAGGAAGCAGCAGCCACTGTAGAAACGCTGCACGATCACCGCCGCCGCATGTGCCCTCGTCGTCCTCAATCTCATGGCCAATGGCGCAACATCGATATGACGCGTCGCCTAAATCCTTGTGGCCAACAGAGCAAGACGTGAGGTGTCGCCTAGATATATTTAGGTGCAGCGCGCTAGTGAGACACACTCACTGGATAAAGTCTTAGCAATTTTTTTATTTAATATCTAGATTCATCCAAATTCAGACAAAATTCCAAAATCTATTTTAAAACAGAGGGAAGTACATTGTTCCATTATATTTTCCAAGGGTGCTATAGTTGCATCCTTTTTTGATGTGAAAACTTCCTTAGGCTTTCCTTTGCCAGCGATGGTACTCCTTGTTGCTAGCAAGATCTCAAAGTTTGAGAGACAAACACAAGATAAAATAATCTTGTATAATGGATAGATCCACAAGTAAACACCTCAGACAGTTGATTGAAAGAGCTCCTTTACGTTCGTGCCCAGAAAAAACTATTTTATGAAACTTCCAATCTAATGTTTTTTTTTACTGAAATCTATGACGGGCTTGCACTAGTCTGAAACCAGGGGCGAAGACAAGGGGGGCGAGCAGGGGCTAGACCATCCCTAACATTTAGCCCCCTTAATAAATCTACGTATTGACTGCTAGTTGTAAGCATGATATATACATCAGTTTACGATTTGTCTTCGGCTGTCAGGCAAAGAAATATAGCACGCTAGAGCAAGCCCAATAGGCCAACATTAGCCCATACCAATTACTACTCAGCTAAATTATAGGCTATAGCCTAAGGCCTTTAATGGACACACTACAACCGCAACAAGGCTGTTATATAGAGTGGACTATCGATTCACTCTACCACTTTTAGAGTTCTGGTTCCTCTGGTTTGATCGTCATCGCCCGTCGACACTAGGGCATAAGCAACCACCACACTCAGAGGGGGCCGACGGGTTGCCTAACAACATTCAGCGTGATGGCGCCGAGCGGCGGCTGTTGCGCATCATCGCCTGTCTACTGTCACTTGTCAGTCTGCTGAACGCCTCTCGCCTCAGGTACATCGTGTAGTTAGTATTTTGTGGATTCCCATGATAAATTACATACTCCTTGCGATTTCAAATTAGTTGACTCAAATTTATCAAGATACAGATAAATCTAATACTAAATTATGTTTAGATACAATCGAATCTAGATAAATCTAAGCAACTAATTTGGGTCGGAGGGAGTACTTCATTGTCTCTTGATGTGAATTTGCAGAAGCCAAAAGTTTAATCAAAGGTAAAATTTATCTTTTTCTAAATAAAAATGTATACTACTCCCTCCGTCCCAAAATAGATGTCTCAATAGATTCATCCAAATTTTGAAAATCTTGAGATCTTGAGACATCTATTTTGGGACGGAGGGAGTAGATGACTTTTTGGTAGTACAACATACTATCCATTGAGGATAAATTCATGCGAAATTTCACTCTACAATCTAAAAGGATCTAGCTCTCTGTCAAATAGAAATTCTATATTATATTTTGACAGTAACTCTGCAAAAATTTCACTCTACAATCTAATAAGATCTAGCTCTCTGTCAAATGGATATTATGTATTATTTTAGTTTGATCAATATTTTATTGGCAACTCACAATATATTTGCGGAGCATCTATTGTGCATTTTTTCTTTAAGCTTTGACTCAATACATATGTGTAATAGCTACTGGGTAATTTTTCTCGCCCCCTATACCCAAATCCTGGATCCGCCCCTGCCAGAAACATCATTGTTCTTTACAGGTTTTTTGAGGCAAGAAGGAAAAAAAGAGGGAGAGGGACCTAGAGCTCAAGGCTGGTCAAAGGAATGACACCAGGAAATTATAGAGGAGGCAGAGGACGGGTTTTTACAGCAGTTAGCCCATAGACGGATATCTTCAAGGATACATCTTTTCGTGACAGCGATCCGAGGTTCATCCTTTTTGTCGAAGACAAGGTCATTTCTTCGTTTCTAAACATTCCACACGACCGCGGCGCAGATGGTCCTGTCGTGGAAGGAGCAGTAGCAGGAGAGCCAGATGTCGGTGACGTCGTGCCAGCCAGTTGAAAATCTTCCACTTGAGAGGGGCAGCGTTGCTCCAAACCATCTTTTCATGTTCGTTAGTTTGCAAGTGTGAAAGAGTTGACATAGAAACATTTGTTTCCAATCTAATATGACACTTATGTTCTTTATAATCCAGTTATTAAATTTCATTTTTACTCAAATACCAATGTTATAAAGAATGAAAAAGTGTCATGATTATAGTGGTGACAAAATTGTAATCAACGAATTTTATATATTAACATACATGAGTTTGTCCCTTAACTTGTGGAGGCAAGGGGATGATGACGCAGATGATGATGCCAACAGGAAGACTATGGAGAATGCTATGGATATTTCTGATACAGCTACTGCCACTCAGGTGGCGGGTTCTCGTTCTTCCTCGGCCGCGCCTATGCAGGATACCTCGGCACCTTCATCTTCTAGTCAGAGGGTGCAGGGGGTGTTTGTTGTCACTCCTTTTAATGCTAATACGGTTACTCCTCGGCGACGAGAACTTCTGGATGCACTACCTGTGGATTCCCCCCTTCATGGAAGGAGTTCATCTTCAGCGACTTGTGTTTCTCCAGCTCAGCTACAGGAGACTCTTCACTCGGCTTCTGTGGCGGTTCAGTCTATGCTGAAGAGGCACTAACTAAAGTTCTTTGACCATAGTATGGATTTAACAAGCAAACTGATATAACAACTTTGCAAAACTTTAGTACCACGTAAAAAAAGCAAACAAAGAGATGATTTATAGCCATTACTCATGTGTGCGGAACCATTAGAGGCTGAGCTTGAAGCATACAGAGAAAGGCTCTTGCTAGCCTTGGAATATAGCCATCCGTGTGTTCAGATTGAAAGGGATTGTGCTACCCTTGTGTCAATGAAGGGCTCAAGGATTGCTCATTTAATCGCTGAAATGAAAAATTTGGATGTCCATGCGAGATTTCAGTCTTTTGTAAAATTAGATCGTCTTGAGAATATGGTTAGCCACATTCTTGCGAATTTTGCAAGAACACAACAATGTACGGTTGTTTGGTCGGGTTCAGGACATGTAGCTATTGTTTAGCCCCATAATCAAGAACTTCCTTTAGCCCTATCGGATTAATACAATCTTCTTTTACCTGAAAAAAAGCTAGACCCGAGGTTTAGCCACGTAACCATCATCACATGTTGTACACATCCATGAAGCTTTCTGGACTCACCTAAAGAACAAGATAACGAAAAGAAGTTGACCGAAACGCTCTCGCATCTCCTCCCTCGCGGAAACAGGCGGCGGCTCCCAAGATGGAAACAGGCGGCAGCTTTCATGGCCTCGGTCATGCATGTGATGGAGACGATGTCCTGCTCTCCCAGCAATGACCTCTTCCTCTTCTTGGAAGGCTCAAAGGAACCACAAACGAATTCGTTTGTGCTGCCACTAGGACCGCCACCTAGAGCAGCAGAACCTCCACCTTGAGCGGCATAACCATCGGTAGCTTCATTCTCTCCCTCATCATCAAGCACCAATATCTTGGGCTCCTGGGTCGGCACGTACTCGGGGCTTGGTGTGCCAAGAGGCTCACTAGAGCCATGGCAAACCTACCAGTGGCAAGGCTGAACAAGAAGATGGTATCCATTTGCCTATTGTTGGTGATTGGCTTGTTCAGATACTCGGCATCCTTAGAGTGATATCGAGACAGGGAATTGCTGGAAGGTTAGTGCAAGTTTGAAGAAAGGGTGGTTAGTGGAAGAACTGAAATTAGTTACTACCGAGATGTGGCCTCTATATTGGGCGTCCTCCAAGATGATGGTTGATACGTCCAATTTGTATCACCATTCTATACCATAATGTGCCTCTATTCATGGATTTTTTTATTATTATGAGGTGTTACTTATGTCTTTCCCTCTGTTTTTGCATGTTGGATGATTGTTGGAGGATGGACTGCCGGAGTCAGGATTCTGATGGAAAAAGAGATGTTTTGATGCAATTTCGCGAAGATCAGAAAAATATTAGAAAATTATATTTTCCCGCATCTGGCGAAGCCGGAAGAGGAGTAGGCGGGCCACAGGCCCCCAAAGTGGGTCCACCACCGGCCTAGGGTGTGGCCCACCTGGCCGGCCTCCGAATCTGCCCTCTCGCCTATATCTTCCTCTCGGAACCCTAATACCAGGGGAGAGACCACAGAAAGATTCCACCGCCTCTGCGGGGCGGAAAACACCGAGAAAGAAAGAGCTCTCCAGCAGACAGATTTCTGTCAGGGAAATTCCTTCCCGGAGAGGGGAGATCGTCGCCATCAACACCGTCATCAAGCTAGACTTCATCGGGATCATCATCATCCACACCATCATCTCCACCAGCACCATCATCACCACTCCATCCCGCTGTAACAATTGTGTTGGATCTTGCATTAGTTCTTAGGGGAAACTTTCCCGTTGTTGATTACTATTGTAGTTGATGCTTGTGAGTGGAACCATTGGATTATTGTTTATGTTCAGATTTTTATCCATCACCATATCATCTTTGATATTGATCCATATGATGTCTTGTGAGTAGTTCGTCTAGTTCTTGAGGACATGGGAGAAGTCATATTGTTAGTAGTGGATTTGTGTTGAGATATTATTCAATGGTTTAGTATTTAAGTTGTGGTGCTATTCTTCTAGTGGTGTCATGTGAATGTTGACTACATGATACTTCACCATTTATGGGACTAGGGGAATGTATTGTGTATTTGGCTACTAATTGTGGGGCTTCCGGAGTGAAAGAAACCTGAACCCCCGTTAGGACACCATTGTATAAGGGAGCGTAGGATCTCAGATTTTAAGGCTGTGATTATGTTTATATCTTAATTGCTTTCCTGTAGTTGCGGATGCTTGCAGGGGGTTTAATCACAAGTATGTATTAGTCCAAGTAAGTTCGGTACATTAGCACAGGTTCACCCACACAACACTTACAACACCAAAGGAGGGTACTCAGCTATTTGAAGCGAAAGCACTTGACAATATTCCCATGTGTCCTCGAGAACGTTTGGTCCTTATAAGTATTTCCATCGGCATGTCCTTTGCTAAGAAAGGATTGGGCCACTTGCTGCAGTTGTTCGTTGTCTTTATTACTTGCACTTTGTTTTGTTGCTTTATCAGAAAATCCCTAAAAATCCATTTGCTAAGTATTTACGGAGATTTCCTGCTCCATACCAGTAGTCAACACCTTCTGCTCCTCGTTGGGATCGACACTCCTATTTATCGAAAGTACTACGATACACCCCCTATACTTGTGGGTCATCAAGACTATTTTCCAAGCGCTGTCGGGAGTGAAGCGCTATTGAAGAGTGGAACTGGTAAAGGAAACTTCTACTATGAGTATTGTTCTTATTTATGTTTGTTACTTTTTTTCCAATATGGATAACCCACTTGGTTTTCTGTTTGATAAAACTACTACCACTGTTAGGGTAGTAGATGAATCACCACCTGTTGAGATAGATCCTTTTAAGCTACCTACAAGTATTGTTGATTGTGTTATGGATAATTATTATTTAGGGGATGGAACTGTCCACCCTGATGATCACTTGATTTTTATCCATGAATTATGCGGGTTGTTTAAGTGTGCAGGTATCACAACTGAACAGGTGAAGAAGAAGTTACTCTTTATATCCTTAAAAAGGAGAGCTAAAGAATGGTATAAGCTGCTAAAGAATGGACAATCCATGGAATGGGAGGAAATGACATCTCTCTTTTATTCTAAATTCTATCCTCCCAGTGAGATTCATAAGGATAGGAATCTGATATATAACTTTTGGCCTCGTGATGGAGAGAGTACAACTCAAGCTTGGGGGAGATTTAAGTTACCAATGCTTAAATGTCCTATTCATGAACTCCCTAACAATATTATTATCAATAACTTTTATACCAGGCTTTCTCTTCATGATAAAGATTTACTAGATGCGTCTTGTGCTGGATCATTCACGCATATGAAGGAAGAAGCTAAATGGGATCTCCTAGACCGTATTTAAGAGAACACTCAAGCTTGGGAGAATGACAAGGGAAGAAAGTTAGGTATAAATTATGATTATGAATGCATAAAATATTTTATGGGAACTGATGACTTCCGTGATATTAGAAATGAGTATGGTCTTGATTCTCAAGTCCTTGCAAAGTGTTTTAAGGCCTTTACCTCTTATATTGAAATTCCCAAAAAAGAGCGGGACAAGTACCATGCTCCTTATAAAGACATCGTTACCCATGTTCCTACTAGAATAGAAGTTTGTACTGTTGATCCTATTTTGCCTGAACCTTATGTTGAGAAAATCACTTTTCCTGCTAAGGTAAAGGAACATTCTATCATAGCTAATGTGGTTATCAAAAGTGCAAAGAAAACTATGGAACCCAATGAGCAAATAAATATTGAGTTTGTGGTAGCTATTGTGAAAGATCTTGTCACTAGAAATATAGAGGGTGCGCATATTGTATTATGTGAAGACGCTTCTAATATTGTCTCTCATCCTGAAAAGCTAGTGTCCCTGTGCTTTCTGTTAGAACCGGTGATCATTGTTATTATGGTTTATGTGATATTGGTGCTAGTTCTAGTGCTATTCCTTATGAGATTTACACGGAAATTATGCATGAAATTGGTCCTTGTGAGCTTGAGGACATTGATGTGGTTATTCACCTTGCCAATAGAGAGACAGTCTGTCCCATTGGCATTGTAAGAGATGTGGAGCTTCTTTGTGGTAAGATTAAATATCCTACTGATTTTCTAGTACTTGGTTCTGAAGCTAGTAAAACCTATCCTATTATCTTTGGTAGACCCTTCTTGAATACTTGTGGGGCAATCATAGATTGTAGGAAGGAAAAAGTTTTGACTAAGTTTGATGGAGAGTCTTATGAGTTTAATTTTTCCAGATTTGCTAAAACTCCTTATGAAAATGAACTGCCTAATGAGGATTTAAGGGTTGAACAACTTTCTGCTATTTCTCTTGCTCCTAACAATGCCTTGCAGTAATTTATGGAAGATCATGAAAGCGATGTCTTCATGAAGGAAAGAAATGAGATTGACAAGTTTTTCCTTTGTCAGCCTGAGCTACTTAAGCATAATCTACCTATGGAAGGTTTGGGTACCACACTACCACCTAAAGGGGACCCTGTTTTCAAATTAAAACCTTTACCTGATGATCTTAAATATGCTTATCTTGATGATAAGAAAGTATATCCTGTTATTATTAGTTCTAAACTTTTAGGAAAGGAAGAAGAAAGGTTATTGGAAATACTGAAGAAACACCGAGGAGCTATGGGTTATACTCTTGATGATTTAAAAGGAATTTCTCCCACTATATGTCAGCATGATATTAATATGGAACCTGATGCAAAACCAGTTTTTGAGCACCAACGCCGTCTAAATCCTAAGACGGAGGATGTGGTAAGAAATGAGGTATTAAAACTCCTTGATGCTGGTATTATTTACCCTATTGCTGATAGCCAATGGGTTAGCCCTGTTCATTGTGTTCCCAAGAAAGGGGGAATAACTGTTGTGCCTAATGAAAATAATGATCTTATAACCCAAAGAGTATTGGGTATAGGATGTGCATTGATTTTAGAAAGGTTAATAAAGTTACTAAGAAAGATCATTATCCTTTCCCCTTTATTGATCAAATGCTTGAGAGGTTGTCCAAAAATACTC
This sequence comes from Avena longiglumis, assembly GCA_030063025.1. Taxonomy (NCBI): domain Eukaryota; kingdom Viridiplantae; phylum Streptophyta; class Magnoliopsida; order Poales; family Poaceae; genus Avena; species Avena longiglumis. The sequence goes on from CP125973.1 coordinate 576,570,171, forward strand.
ACTTTTGTTTTCTTGATGGTTATTCTGGGTTCTCTCAAATTGCTGTGAAAGCACAAGACCAAGAGAAAACCACTTTCACTTGTCCTTATGGAACTTATGCTTATAGGCGTATGCCCTTTGGTTTATGTACTGTTTCTGCTACCTTTCAGAGATGTATGTTTGCTATCTTTCATAGTTTTTGTGAAGAAATTGTGGAGGTTTTCATGGACGATTTCTCCGTTTATGGAACTTCTTTTGATAACTGTTTGCACAACCTTGATAAAGTTTTGCAGAGATGTGAAGAAACCAACATTGTTCTTAATTAGGAGAAATTACATTTCATGGTTAATGAAGGGATTGTTCTTGGACAAAAAAAATTCTGAAAGAGGTATTGAAGTTGACAGAGCCAAAATTGAAGCAATTGAGAAGATGCCTTGCCCTAGAGATATAAAAGGTATTCGTAGTATCCTAGATCATGCTGGTTTCTATACGAGGTTTATTAAAGATTTCTCTAAAATGTCAAAGCCCATTACCAATATTCTTCAAAAAGATGTACATTTTGTTTTTGATGATGATTGTAAGGAAGCTTTGACTACTACTCCTATTGTTCAACCACCTGATTGGAGTTTACCTTTTGAAATTATGTGTAATGCTAGTGATTTTGTTGTGGGTGTTGTCCTTGGGCAACGTATTGATAAGAAGTTGAATGTTATTCATTATGCTATCAAGACTCTAGATGTTGCTCAAAAGAATTATGCTACTACTAAAAAAGAGTTCTTAGCTGTAATCTTTGCATGTGATAAGTTTAGACCCTATATTGTTGATTCAAAGGTCACTATTCATACTAATCATGCTGCTACTAAGTACCTTATGACAAAGAAGGACGCTAAGCCTAGGCTTAATAGATGGGTATTACTTTTACAAGAGTTTGATCTGCATATTGTAGATAGGAAAGATGCTGAAAATCCTGTTGCTGACAATTTATCTCGTTTGGAAACATTTCTTTTGACCCCTTGCCTGTTAATGATAGTTTTCCAAATGAGCAGTTGGCTGCAATAAGGGTAAGTCTGCATGAGAGTCCTTGGTATGCTGATTATGTTAACTTTATTGTTTCCAAGTATTTGCATCCAACCTTTATAGCCCAGCAAAGAAGAAAATTCTTTTATGATCTAAGGCATTACTTTTGGGATGACCCACATTTATATAAAGGAGTGAATGGTATTATGCAAAGATGTGTTCCAGAATTTGAACAACAAGAGATATTGAGAAAATGTCATAGCAGTGCTTATGGAGGACATCATGCTGGGGATATGACTGCACAAAAGGTTTTACAATGTGGATTTTATTGGCCTACCCTTTTCAAAGATGCAAGGAAGTTTGTCTTATCATGTGATGAATGTCAAAGAGTTGGTAACATTTCTAGACGCAATGAAATGCTATGAATTATTCCCTTGTTATTGAACCTTTTGATTGTTGGGGATTTGACTTTATGGGTCCTTTTCCTCCTTCAAAAGGGTATACTCATATTCTTGTTGCTGTTGACTATGTTACAAAGTGGGTAGAAGCCATACCTACAAATCGCGCTAATGGTAAGACCTCTTTAAAAATTCTTAAGGATGTTTTGGTGTGCCTAGATATCTCATAACTAATGGAGGCTCTCATTTTATTCATGGGGGTTTTAGAAAAACTCTCGCTAAGTATGATGTTAACCATAGAATTGCTTCATCTTATCACCCCCAAACCAGTGGGGAAGTGAACTCTCCAATAGGGAAATTAAATCTATCTTGCAAAAGACTGTTAATAGATCTAGGAAAAATTGGGCTAAAAAGTTGAATGACGCTTTATGGGCTTATTGAACTTCTTATAAAAATCCCATGGGGACGTCTCCTTACAAAATGGTCTATGGGAAAGCTTGTCACTTGCCTTTATAATTAGAACACAAAGCTTATTGGGCAGTGAAAGTGTTGAATAGAGATTTTAAACTTGCTGGTGAGAAAAGATTGCTTGACATGAGTACCTTAGATGAGTGGAGAAGTGAAGCTTATGAAAATGCTAGACTCTGTAAGGAAAAAAGTACAAATATGGCATGATAGGAGAATTCTCAAAAGGGAGTTCCATGTTGGTGAGAAAGTTCTTTTGTATAGGTCTCGTCTCAGATTTTTTGCAGGGAAACTACTCTCAAAATGGGAAGGACCTTTTGTTATTGAGGAAGTATAACGTTCAGGTGCTATCAAAATATCTTCTTTGAAGGACAACACTACACAGGTGGTGAATGGCAAAAGGCTCAAACATTATATTTCTGGAGATTCTTATAATGAAGACGCTGACATTATTCAAAATGTGAATCCATAAGAATTTATTAGAAACCAAACACCAGAATCTGCCGAGTTCGTCCTAGAATAGGTAAAAGTGGTGAAAACGGAAGGTTTATGAAAGCCTAATCTTTTTATAGTTTTGATGTTTTTACTACATATGGAAGGTTATGAAATGAAACAGAGGAGGAAACGGAGGCCGGGGTGGCCACACCCACCCCAGGCGCGGGCCCCAGCTGGCCGTGCTTGGAGGGGGTGTGAGCCCCCGAGCTCCGTCTCCGCCTCGTTTTCATACCAGTACCTTCCTTATGCTTTGAAACTTCATAATATATAACCCTTCGGGTTCCCCGAGGTTCGTGCATCGTGTTCTCGTCGTGTTTTCATTTCGATCTGTTTCTGTCAGGAAATCTTCTCGAGTTTAGAGCACCATAGTCTCTGCCAACGACAAAGGCAAGAAGCCCGATGAAGATGATCCTCAAAGCCCCAAGGAGGAGGATATTTTGGTAGGGGATGAGGAAGACATGGAGGAGAATGAGCATCCGGACACCTGCGCTACTGTCGCAAGCATTGGAGTGGTGGCAAACCCTACCAAGCTTAGGAGGACAACACGGATGTCTACAGGAGGGAAACCTCCACGTCTTATCTTTGTTCCACGGTCACCTCCTCCACGTACCAAGAATCCCTTCCATACTCTTATACATGAGCATCAATACCAACAGGTGCCCAAAGGGAACTTTCCCTCGATGTGGGATTTGCCTCGTTCTAACCATGCATGGGAGGAACACACTAAGAAGGAATATTGGGGAAAGAATAGCAAGGACTGGGACTCTCGGTCCGATATGATCATGAACTGCATTGAGCAAAATTCGGAGTTGATTCGTACTCTGACCTTCGAGATTGAGGATTTGAGGAAACTGATTGAGGAGCTTATCAAGAGAACACCACCACCAAAGGAGTAATTCGTCATCAGGTTTGGCATCCCCTTGGCTTGTTCTGAGCTTGGGGAGTGCCACAGTATCACATCATTACCTTTTATCTTTTACCTTTTTAGTGGATTCATATCTTTGGTAGAAAAGTTATCTTATAGGTTAGTTTGCATTGTGTAAGTATCTCTCCTTTAGTTGATTATCTATGTATCCCTTGGTGTGGGTGCCTTTATGAAATATTAATGAGAAGTTTCATCTTTTACTTTTTGCACTACTTATTTTAGTTTGCAAGCTCTATTATATGATTGATCTTGTTGATCAGTATTGGCATCACTTTGGGAGCATCAAGTAGATCTAAATTGGTTTTGGCAAATCGAGCTTTGGTCAGTAGCAACACTTTTTGAGGTTTGAAAGGAAAAGAGAAAAAGCTTACAGGTATTTTGTATCATTTATTTTCTTTCTTGATTGGCTCATCAGCTTAGTATTCTTTATGTAAGATCTTTTGTGTCTTGCATGTTTGGCTTTATCACTTGTAGGTTTGCTTGTTTCTTTCAACTATTTTGCTTGCTACCCAGCCTTGCTAGCCAAAACCCTGTTTTTAGAAGGCATTCTTCTCATTTTTCAAATCCCTTTGAACCAAAACCTGTGCCATTTGTGTCCACCATATCTACCTATTAGCATTATTACTATTCCAAGCAAATTCTCAAGCTTCATCTATCTTTCGAATTAAAAACTATTTTGTTATGTGAAAACTAGTTAGTAAAGCTCTCACGAACTTGATGACACACCTTATTTTCTTGCCCCTAATAGACTGGAACCATTGGTTCATCGAAGTTGTATATGCTTGCATCTATACGTTGAGATTAGCAGAACTGTGCTGTCACGGGGAACGCTTTCAACACTTATGGATACATGTCCAGTTGATATTATGCTCTTTTGTTGCGGATGTCGTCGGTGTGAAATAAAAAGGGAGCTTGTAAGTCCATGGAGTGATGTATGTGTGTTAGAGAAACGCCTGGGCCGCTAGCCTAAGCTGTGCCTAATCATGGTGGAAACTTGCAGCATCACCATAATGAGCAATCTGTGAAGCATCCTCAATAAAAATCTATCCAAATAGTAAATAAAAAGATCGCTGAGATGCTCATTGTTTGCTTGCCTTGTCATTTTGGTTATGGTATAGCTCCTGTACCATGTGCAAGGGGTACCCCGTTGGCCGTTCTTTATGATACACATGTACTTACAATGACAAGAACTTACCGGCGACTTAAGTTGAGTAGCATGAGGAGCGGCCCTCATACTCAAGGGACAAGAGATTGCCAACTTATATTTCGTCATGCATATACTCCATCTTTGTTCACTTTAACCTTAATCACCTCAAGATGCCTATGATAGTGGCAATGAGGGCTCAAAGCTAGTAAGTACCATAATATTTTGGAATCTCTTTATGAATTGAAATACCTGTTGCCCTCTATTAAGGGACCTTTCTCCTATTTCTGAGATGAGTTACTATAGCTACTTCCTCTCTATCTCCAGTAAGCATTTGAGTTGTTGTGTTCAAGCATTCATATGGTGATTTATTCAATCATGTTCTCTATCTTCCTTGTCTTCACAAGACTCTTATCTATTGAGTATTACTTTGGAAGCCATCATTGTGAAAAAACCCTTTTGAGCAAAGTGTACTCTTGTTGTGAAAACTTCTACAAAAGATTTTTGTGGAACTGTTTGCCAGCTGTTCTCTGACCAAGAGCAAAGTTTGCCAATTTGAATTATGATTTATCTTTATGCATCTCTATTGTGACTCATGTACTTGTTGCAAGCTAAGTCATATAATGGTGAGTTGATTTCTTCTATGAGTTATGTAATGATAAGTGTGATACTTCTTGTCCGTATTCTTTTATCGACACTTCACTCCATAAACCTGTGGACATGTTTACTGAGCTCAGTTTTCGCTTGGGGACAAGTGAATGTCTAAGCTTGGGGTGGTCGATACGTCCAATTTGCATCACCATTCTATATAATAATGTGCCTCTATTCATTGATATATTTCTTATTATGAGGTGTTACTTATGTCTTTCCCTCTGTTTTTGCATGTTGGATGATTCTTGGAGGATGGACAGCTAGAGTCAGGATTCTGATGGAAAAAGAGGTATTTTGATGCAATTTCAAGAATATTAGAAAAATACCAGAAAAATATTGGAAAATTATATTTTTCCAGAAGACGAAGGAAGCCATAAGGGGAGGCATAGCTGGGACACAGGGGGCCCACACCCCCAGGCGCGGATCCCCCTGGGCCGCACCTAGGGCAGGTGTGGCCCACCTGGCCGGCCTCCGAATCCGCCCTCTCACCTATATATTCATCTCGGAACCCTAATACTAGGGGAGTGACCACAGAAAGATTCCGCCGCCTCTGCGGGGCGGAAAACACCGAGAGAGAAAGAGCTCTTCGGCAGACAGATTTCTGCCTAGGAAATTCCTTCCCGGAGAGGGGAGATCATCACCATCAACACCATCATCAAGCTAGACTTCATCAGGATCATCATCATCATCCATACCATCATCTCCACCAGCACCATCATCACCATTCCATCCTACTGTAACAATTGTGTTGGATCTTGCATTAGTTCTTAAGGGAAACTTTCCCGGTGTTGATTACTATTGTAGTTGATGCTTGTGAGTGGAACCATTGGATTATTGTTTATGTTCATATTGTTATCCATCCCCATATCATCTTTGATCTTGATCCATATAATGTCTTATGAGTAGCACGTCTAGTTTTTGAGGACATGGGATAAGTCATGTTGTTAGTAGTGGATTTGTGTTGAGATATTATTCAATGGTTTAGTATTTAAGTTGTGGTGCTATTCTTCTAGTGGTGTCATGTGAACGTCGACTACATGATACTTCACCATTTATGGGACTAGGGGAATGCATTGTGTATTTGGCTACTAATTATGAGGTTGCCGGAGTGACACAAACATGAACCTCCGTTAGGACACCATTGCATAAGAGAGCGTAGGGTCTCAGAGTTTAAGGTTGTAGTTAGGTTTATATCTTAATTGCTTTCCTGTAGTTGTAGATGCTTGCAGGGGGTTTAATCACAAGTATGTATTAGTCCAAGTAAGGTCGGTACATTAGCACAGGTTCACCCACACAACACTAACAACACCAAATAAGGGTACTCAGCTATTTGAAGCGAAAACACTTGACATTATTCCCATGTGTCCCCGAGAACGTTTGGTCCTTATAAGTATTTCCACCGGCTTGTCCTTTGCTAAGAAAGGATTGGTCCACTTGCTGCAGTTGTTCGTTGTCTTTATTTTTTGTTGCTTTATAAAAAAAACCTAAAATATGTTTGCTAAGTATTTACATAGATTTCCTGCTCCATACCAGTAGTCAACACCTTCTGCTCCTTGTTGCGATCGACACTCCTATTTATTGAAAGTACTAACGGTGCAGATCTCCTCATCAAAGCTAGCTTCGCTAAGGTCTTTGAGGTTGGACACATGGATCCACCTGGACCTCCACTTACGCAGGTGGTTGTACACCTGCTATATATGAGGACACCTCGATGCCACAAAACTCAAACACCTTGCGAGCACAAGTGTTCAGGTGCACCTCCTTGAACCCCTTCTCCATCCTCACGCCGCTCTTGATAATCTCACACATCTTATTCAGCGCGCGTGTCTAGAGAAGCAGCTCCCACTTCATGGTGCCCTTGACCCCCTTATCGTGGCATGTGCTATGGGATTTTCCATCCTTGATGGCCATATTTTTGGCCAGGATGGCGGTAGATTGCTCTGCAATATACTCCACCGTGCACGCACTCATAGGAGACACAGCCAAGATCTCAGAGCATTGCGGATAGATGAGCCTCAAAGCCGGGAGCTGGGGATGGGTCTCAGCGACAAAGGTCTCCTGAGGACCCATGAGGGTCTAGCTAAACTTATCAAGGTCCTGTCCTACATGTATCACTGGCGTGCATATGAGGACCTAGACATGAATACAAGCATACACGACATAGACAAAATAACCTACCCAAACATGCAATAAGACCACAAACTCATCGATCTATTACTATATCATGCAATTCATTGGGCATAGTACCATAGATCTACCGCAAACTACACTCAGATCTACCATTTGCTTACAAATCGGAGCTACAGTGGTGGGGTTACACCGGCATCGGAGGAACGGAGCACGTCGATAGCGAAGAGCTCGGAGAAGAACGCTTACTAAAGCTGTCCTACAGGCACCCACGTCGTTGCCACCTCTTACATGCTTGTCGGTGAAGATCTTGGCAGGCTTGGAAGCTCGAAAAGGGGAAAATGGTGGCGCGGCAACTGGCGATGAGACAAGCGGTGATATATAGTGCGACGTTTTGGCGGACGATGGCGAAATTTCTCCCGCCAACTTTAGGGGAAAATCGGCTGCTCGCGCCATCCCCGATATTGCACGCGCGGCGTGCTACTTCCCCCTTTTTGCACAAGCGCAACATGTTTCTGCGAAACACTCGATTTGGGCATTCTCAGCGGGCCAAGTTTTAGACTGTTTTAATACCCATGCTGTGCAAAAATCCAATACAACCTAGAAAATAAACAGGCCAAATTTTCTCGCTGAATGCGGAAATGAGAATCCGGCCTAGCAAACACGCCTGTGTATAGCAATGCCACATAGTTATTTGGATGCGCTATCGGTAGACTTAATACTCCCTCTGTTTAGAAATATAAGACGTCGATTGTATCTAGACGTTTTTTAGTCTATATGTTCGTAGAGGTTCGAAGTGAACCCATACATTACAAGGCGCATAGATACATTTATTTACAAAGCTAAAATATCTTATCTTTCTCTAAACGGAGAAAGTATCTATAAACTATTGTCCATTAGTGTAGGTCGCTGCTGCATACTCGACGGCGATATATATCATATTTGCGAGCGCTAGACAAGTGTTGAGGCAGAGTTGCAACCTGGACATGCATCCGTGACGGCACATCCAGTAGTTCTCTACTAGTACAACACCTTTCTTCAAAGTTCCAACCAACTTAAAGTTCCTAGTCCGTGTCCTTCCACACCCGCCCATGTGATCCACTAAGAAGTTGGCCAATTCTTCTCTTCTGATTACAATGGGGGGATAAAGTCTCCAACAATTAAGGAAAAGTTAACCGAATGTTTTTGTTTGAGATGTGCTCCAAGCCTCCAACCGGAAGTAGACAAGAAGATAATAAGCACTCAATTAACTATCTTTGCTAATCGTTTTTATTAAGAAAAAACGAGACAGACTGAGCAGATAGGTAGGACGGCATGACTCATTGGCAAAACAAGTACTTTCCTCTAATCCATATTACTTGAATCAAATTTGTCTAGATTTAAATATTAATTAAAACATGTCTAGATACATTTAAATCTAATTCAAGTAATATGAATCGGAGGTGTAACATACTGCACAAGTACGACTTAGTAGTCCTGAGCAGATACATTGTACGGACACAGAACACAAATTAAAGCCAAACAAACACTTGTACTAGAGCTACATCAACGTCACAGTGAATCATTATGCCACTGTAAATTCGCAACAATCGAAATCCTTGGGTTTTGAGCCAATCTACTCGTGCAGAGTCGGAGACGGTGGTTGGAGCTTAGCGTCAAGCACGTCGGAGCAGATGCTTCCCATGGCGCGATAGAAAGCGGCGAGGCTGGAGAGCTGCGTGACGGACATCTTCGCCATGAGCGCCCGTGCCGCTGCCTCTCGCTCCTCGCTCACCTTCAGCCTGCTGTTAAGGTACCCGGACGCGTTCCGCACCGTCGCGCCCATCTGCTTCAGCCGCTTCTCCTGCTGCGAGTTCAGCGCAGCCGCCGTCGTCTCCAGGAACTCCGCGCCGGCGTCCAGGTCTCGCCGTTCGGCTTCGGCCGTCTTCTGCACGTCACTGCCGCCGAAATACATGTTCTTGGCCAGTGAGAAGCTGCGGACGAGCACCTTGCGCTGCTTCTCCATGTCATGGCTCAGCTTCGGGGCGACCCCGGCCAGGCCGCGCAATGGCACGCTCAGGACCTGCGTGGCGACGGCGGCGAGTTTGGCCTGGTAAGCGACCACGGCGCGGACGAACTCCTGGTAGGCCTTGGCGCAGCCGGGGTAGTCGAACTCGTCGGAGCCCGGCTTGCGCATGCGCTCCGGGTGGAACTGGAGCCCCATGATGAACTTGCCCTCACCGGGGCTGTACACGTCCGGGTCGTAGAACCCCTCGATGAGCCCGTCCGGCGCGAACGCCATCGGCACGAACCTCTCTGCCAGCCGCCGCACGCCCTGGTGGTGGTAGCTGTTCACCATGATCTCGTCGCGCTCTTGGCCGGCGAGCGACGCGGCGAACCAGTCGTGCAGAGGCGTGCCAGGCAGGATGCGCACGGGGTGCCGGTGGCCGTCGTAGTCGGCGTAGTCCATGTGGCACACGGTGGAGTCAGCGGGATGGGAAGGGAGCTCCTGGTCAACGTCCTGGTAGAGAGAACCGCCGCAGGCGACGTTGAGCACCTGGGAGCCGCGGCAGATGCCGAGGTAGGGGATGCCGCGCTCGAGGCAGCGGCGCGCGAGGAGGAGCTCGATGGAGTCCTTCTCGTGGTCCAGGGCGGCGTCGCTCGGGTGGAGCCGCCGCACGGCCTCCAGCTGCTCCGGCGAGAGCGCGTCGTCCCCACCGTAGAGGGAGGGGTCGATGTCCTCGCCCTCGCAGAGCAGCACGCCGTGGATGGGCTCGAAGGAGTCGAGCATGGCGTGCACGCCGGCGACACGCGGCACGATCACCGGTACCGCGCCGTAACTTACTACGAGGTCGAGGTGGTACTCGCCGACGAAGTCGACGAACTTGTTCTTGCGGACAGTGCGGCGGGAGACGATGAGAACCCGGGGCAGGATCCGGGAGAGGCCAGGGGAGGAAGACATGGCCGGCGAGCTCGTTGTTGCCTCGAGAGATCAATGGCGGCGGTGGGTTTGTGGGTAAGTTTGCATCTGGATTGAGCTACTTATAGAAGATCGTCGATCGAGAGCGGTGGGTGAATACAATCGATCTTATCACGAAATTAAGTGCGAATAATTTATTTCCGAAACTGAAGCGTATTACGAGAGCGGGGGAGAAGGAAACTGACGGAGACGTCATTGACTACGAGGAACGTGCGCGTTCAGGATATGTGTGTACAACTCCGTCTAGGCGCCGCGTGCAAACACCACAAATCAAAGGGGCTAAGCACAATAACACTACATGTCCCCTAAGAAAAGTACTCCTTAGTCTATATTAGTTGACTTAGATTTTTTTTCCGAAATGGGGACAAAGCCCTGGCCTCTGCATCAAGTGATACACACAGTCATATTTATTGCAAAGTGAATATTCAGGGTCTTACATCACGGACCACATAAGGTCGAGACATGTATCAACCAGCGGAAAATGAAAAGTAACAAGAAACTATCCATTTTGTAGTCTATTAATGTGCCGCTATCCAATAGCCTGGAAATAGAAGTCTTGAGCGACCGTCAAAAGCCGGTTGCATCCAAAAGTCATGGACTCCTGCTGATCCGCCGGAAGGAGGATAGACCATTGTAGTATCCAATGCGCAACCAGATAAATAACCTGCAAAAAATTGGTTCCCTTTTCCTTGTTAAACACAAGATTATTTCTACAAGTCCAAATAGACCAACATAAGGCTGATAGCCCCATACGTATATGTGCCTTATTATCCTTTTTAGCCATTCCGTTCAACCAATTACCAAACATATTAGAATATTAGTTGGTGGTGGTATATTATATGTGATGAAAACTATTCGCCAAATAATGCGTGCAAAAGGACATGATAGGAAAAGGTGTTCCACTGACTCCATTGAGTTACAGAAGCAACATTTAGCACACCCTTTCCATTAGTTGACTTAGATTAGACAAGTTTTAGTGCCAGATACATTCTTATATAGATAATTTTGAATCAACTAATATGGTTCAGAGGGAGTACCAGAATTGAGTTTTCATCTCTCGACCGCGTGATCATTCCTGATGATGGAGCCCGAGACGGCAGACACTAGGCAATGCGGCAATGAGGGGACGGAGGTTCACCGTGACAGGGTAAATTCCAAGCATAGCTATACACTTAGGAATTAAAGACAGTCCAATGACCCAATTTTCGATCATACTTTCTAAATTTTAGCTTGTAATTGAAATACTTGATGTAAATTCAGCAACCCATCCATCTTTGTCATATGATCAATGTCAACTCTTCGCCCATGATTGTTCTAGCGTCTTGGCCGACATCCTGGCTCGAGCATCGATATGTACATTTTGAGCTCTAGTGAATGACATAACTCAACGAGGTCTCCGCCCGATGTATGTGACTCGTAAACCCATATAACCAGAGGGGAGGCCACCACCTCCCATTTTGTTGCGTTTGGATGTTCATTGCACCTTTCATAAGATATGCACTAAGTTCTTCTCCACTTGTGTGTGGACGGGTGGTGTGAATGTGATGGTTAAACCTTTGGTATTTGAGAAATCTTAATCGCGTGAGAAATAACAATCGTACAAAAAATTGAAGTTTCAATTGACTTATTCCAAGTCACATTCCCACAAAGGAAGAGACATAGTCCGAGTCATGCTTGAATGCTTGATAAACAAATTTTTGGCCCACAATATTTTAACAAGAACAAATTTTTGGCACACATATTTTTTTGTAAATCAAGGGCATACCCATCATGTTCCTTTCCCTGAGTCGTTATTTTTTTCTTGGAAGATGGTTCCTTGCCGGAATATGCACTCGGAATACACTCATGTACTCGGAAGTTAGAAGAGGAGAGGCATATGCTTACTTAGCAATAAGTATGTACCGTCCGTACCTATCTGCCGTCACCTGATTTCAATAGTTTAATTAGCTATACCACTTAAGAGTATTTTTTTTATACGGTTTTGCTAGTTCTCGGGCTCCTAAGAACTTTTTAGGTCTCAGTCTCTCTTTCACCGTTCGATTTACCTCGTGATTCGTGCAAAATGAAAGTTACACAACTAGATGTAACAGAGAATTTAATGAGTTGCAATTAGGTTGTAACTGAGAATTAGTACAGAAATATTAGAATGACATCACGACTTAGACATAAGAAGTTCTCGAACGCCTGAGATCTAGGCACTCCGTTTTTTTATAAACCTTTTTGATTAGCTCTCCGCCATCACCTGATTTTGATAGATTAGAAGTGGATTTTTTATGAACTTCTTCGTGTAGCGATAGTACTGGTTCTCTCCTTCGCGTTTCCACCAAACGTGCGTCAATCTGATCGTTATCATGGAGAGTCTAGTGACATGCTGCTGATGTGTAAGTCTGAGTCTTAAACGTTCTTTGATTTATTTCCAAATCTCGGTGCAACTCACACAAGAACATACAAAATGTACTTCCTCCGTCTTAAAATAGACATTATACGTTTATTAAAATTTAGATAAATCTATATATTAAATAGTGTCTAGCTAGCCGGCTCATATAAATTTTAACAAATCCGCGACATCCATTTTAAGACGAAGAAAATACTATATATGTATACAGTTATATTCCGACTTGCGATAACCAAAGGGCATAGTGGTGTGAGGACTGCCATATATAATATCTCAACAAGGGTACTACAAGAGTTCGTGTCCGCTGGAGCACAAGACAAGACTGCCATGTACTCCCTCTGTTTCAAAATATAAGATGTTTTAGATTTGTAAAGAAAATGTATCTAGACGTGTTTTAGTGTGTAGATTCACACCCAACTTAAGTGAATCTATAGTAGAACAAGTTTAGATACATTTGCTTTAAAAAGTTAAAACATCTTATATTTTGAAATAGACGGAGTATGTGTTTGGTGGCGAGCAGGCAAGGAAGTGTCTACCGGTCTACATGTACCGGATTCAGTTTAGGACACGCCTAGCCGCCCCTGGCGATCGAGGTGGCATCTGGTCGAGGCTATTCCACATAGTGGCGCGCCCTCGCTGCCAGCTCACTCACATGTCACATATGTCACTCTGAAAAGCGTCCAGAAAGGTGGGTGCACATGGACGGCTTCGTCACCGGTGACATCAATTCCAATTCCATATTATACTTTTACGTGCACACACGAATGCATGCTATACACCGACAACGTCAAGTACAGCCAAACATACGCGCAGCAGTTTTACCGTTCGAAAAACGTCTGGAGCGGAATAGGCCCCACTATTCTCATTCACAGGTGAAGTTTGCGGGGTCTATTCCAAATGACACGTTTTTAATCGGTGAAACTTGTTTTCTGTGGCCTGTAAACATCTTATATAGTTCACGTCTTATGCGCCGTGTGTCGGTTACAAATGCTCGCTCTAAGAGCATCTCTAGCAACATCACAAAAGGGCAAACCGAAAAACACATGCCTAGATCGCGTTTGACGGGTTTTTCAGGCCGCGAGCGGCGGGGCGGAACAGAAACTAGAAACCCTAACCGAAAAAGGGAATATTCGATTTAGATTCCGCCCGTCGCTTCGTCGTCCTCGTGTACAAATAGGAGACGCCGACGCGTTCATCCACATCCATCCCCTCCCTCTCCAATCTTCACCGCGCCGCCATGGAGGTGCCATCGTTGAACTTCTACGAGGTGGTGATGTTCGCACATTTTGACATCGTCGCATCGCCGGCCGCGACGGTGCCCCACGGATGGCGCATCAGCTATGAGGGGGTGTCGGTGGCTCTGTTCCCGGGCCGAGCCGATATGGAAAGCAACATCGCGGCGCGTCGCAGCCAGATGACCGCGTGGAAGTGGGCGCAGCCCTGGTACACGGCGGCCAGCCTGTACTGGCCGGCGTTGTTCAAGAAGGAGCGGAAGGCCAAGATAGGCAACCGCATCGTTTACGGGCGCATGGTGCACCGGGATCTCCGCAACCGAGAAGGGTGGGAGAGGTTCTGTTCTATCCCTGGAAGGACCAAGTACACCGTCATCACCGCCGCTCGCCGCAAAGAGGTCCTCCATCTCGCGAACAATGCGGAAATCGTGCAGGTTCCGTCCAACGATGAGGAGGAAGCCGTCGGCTCGGAGGAGGACGAGGAGGACGGCGTGGAGTACTGATACTTCCGGAAACGTATCAATAATTTTTGATGGTCCATGCTTGTTTTGTATCATTTGTCTTATGTTTTGTCTACACTTTTAGGTGTTTTATATCTTTTCTGGAACTAACCCATTAACAAGTTGCCACAGAGCCAGTTGCTTGTTTTCTTATGTTTTTGGTTCCAGAGAGGCAGAAAATCAATATTCTCGGAATTGGACGTGGCAAAAGCCAAAGTTATTATTTTTCCGGGAGCAACACGGAACCACGAATTAGAGTCGAGGGGGGCCAGGGTGGCAAACCCCTAGGCGCTGGAGGGTGTGCCCCCTAGACCCCCCACCGACCTTGACTCATGCGCCTATAAGAAGCCTCCGATGGGAAAACCCTAAATAATCCAGAAGAAATCCATGAAAACCTCCGTAGCGCCACCGCCACCGAAAGGGAGATTCGGGGGATAGAAAGTCTCTGTTCCGGCATCCTACCGGGATGGGGAAGTGCCCTCGGAGCCATCTCCATCGATCTCCATTGCCATCTTCATCACCATTGTTGATTCCCATGATGAGGAGGGAGTAGTTCTTCCTCAGGGCTAAGGGCTCTACAGGTAGCTATGTGTTCATCTCTCTCTATGCATGATCTTGTGGTCATGAGCTTTGTAATCAAGTAGATCTACCTTGCTACTCAAGTGCTTTATTAGATCTCTACTCTCCCCATGTGTGTGAAAGTGACAGTGTGCACGCCATGGTGGCACTTAGGTTTGAGTCTACATAAATAATCTTTGTTCTTTAATAGATCTATGCTTTTCCCCACGTGTGTGAAAGTGACAGCGTGCATACCGTGTGTGGCACTTTGGCTAGATTGAATATTTGTTATGAGTTATATTTGGAGTTGGATGTCTCTATGAAATTGTGGTGTTTGTTGTAACCATCTAGCGCTCAAGGTGACAGAGTGGGGTTATCTAGATTGGGGAAGGCCCTACCATGGATTAGAGTTTCCAACCCGGAGAGTAGTATCATGAAGAGATGATATTTATA
This sequence comes from Avena longiglumis, assembly GCA_030063025.1. Lineage (NCBI taxonomy): Eukaryota > Viridiplantae > Streptophyta > Magnoliopsida > Poales > Poaceae > Avena > Avena longiglumis. The sequence continues at coordinate 576,585,469 of CP125973.1, forward strand.
TGAGAGAGTGTTCACTAGTGAAAGTATGATCCCATGCCTTATTTATAAACATTGAAACACCCTTTGCTACTAGATTTGTTGCATGTTTGCTTGCTTCCTTCTTGTTTCCTTTAGTCTTTACCTCACTTTCAAGCTATTTTCTGGCACCGTTACCACTTGTATTTCACTATCTCTTCGCCGAACTAGTGCACCTATATTGGGTGTGTTGGGGACACAAGAGACTTCTTGTATCTTGATTGTAGGATTGCTTAAGAGGGAATACCTTTGACCACTTCCTCCCTGAGTTCGATAAACCTTGGATAATCCACTTAAGGGAAAATTGCTGCTGTTCTACAAACCTCTGCACTTGGAGGCCCAACAGCTGTATACAAGAATAAAAGTGTGTATACATCAAGCTCTTTTCTGGCGCCGTTGCCGGGGAGGTAAGGTAAAAGGTACTCACATCCTCCGGTGTGAATGCCCGAAGTTATTTCCTTTAGATTCTGCAATTTTGTCTTTTTGTTTCTTGTTTTCACTAGTTAGGCTTAATGGAAAACAACAACAAAATTAGAGAGCTTTATAGTATTTATCTTGAGTTAGGACATGAAGTGTTCGAAGAGAAAATTAAAAAACCTATGGAGCTTTATTTTCATGCTAATAGCAATGTTATTAGTATGATGGTACTGAAAGTTATTATGAGAGACGGAAACATGGTCTTATGCATCTCAAAAATATTAAGTTTCCCCTCTTTATGTTGAAAATCTTGAAGTTGCACTTGTTTTGCTTTCCTATGCTTGTTGCTTTGTTCTTTAATTATTTGTTTCTTTACAATATTCCTATGCATAGGAAGTGGGTTAGACTTAAATGTTCTTTGAATTTGCTTCTTGATGCTCTCTTTTAAATCAATTCATGTTTCCTATGTGAGCATCTTTGAAACTATCATGCCTAAGTTAAAGGCATTAAAAAAAGTACTTGTTGGGAGATAACCTAAGAGTTTTATTGAGTCTTGGAAGTTATTACTACTGTAATGACCTCTCCTTATCCTTTTTGTTTGCTTTTTGTACCAAAAATAACCTCTAATGAGAGGGAAGTAATATTTAGTGAGTTGCTGTCCCAAAACAGATTTCCGTCCTCCACCATACAAATTCATGAGGAGTCTTTGTAAGTCGGATTAAGCTGAAAATTTATGAATAAATCCCCCAGTATGTTATATAACTTTTGTTAGTTCAACACTTATTGATTTGAGCAACAGACGATTTTCTAAAAAAATTGGTTTCTACTTGCTGGTCTGTTTTGACAGATTTCTGCCATTTTTTTGCATTTGATTCTTATCGTTTCCTTTTTGAGTTCTCTTTGGTGAATTGAGCTTTTTGAAGGAGTTGCTACAGTAGCATGTGTTTTTAGTGAAAAGTCTTGCTGTTATAAAGCTTTTCCTAAAGGTCTATTAACTTTTGAATATATTAATGTTGCTAATGAAGATTGTGTGAAGTTTTATATGAAGGAAAATTTTAGGTGTAGAGAAAGAATGATGTAATGATATGAAGAATGGACAAAAGCTCAAGCTTGTGGATGACACCCCGTGTCACCCCAAGAAATATTCAACAAGTACAAGCGTCAAAGCTTGGGGATGCCTTAGGCATCCCCTTCTTCATCAATAAAAATCTCAGGTCTTTCTAGACACTTCCTTTTTATTGTTTCATGCATATTTGTGTTGTTCTTGGAGCGTCTTAGTTTTCATTTTTGGTTTTCGTTTTCTTAGTTTGCTTGAATAAGTTGGTTGGTCACAACACACTCCTTTTGGAGTGAGACACACTCTGTTTTCATTGCCTAGAACACTCTAGTTTTCACTCTTATTGTTCTGTGAGTGTTCTCTTTTGCTAGCACTATGTTTATGTAGGGTTTCGTAGCATGGAAAACAAAAAATTTCTATCGCATACAAACAAACAAGCCAAGATCTATCTACTAGATTGTAGCAACGAGTCGATGGAATAACTCACCCTCGAAGATTCCAAAGTGTTTAACGAGAGCGGATTCTCGTGGGTGATGTAGTCGTACTCTTCCCGATCTCAAGATCGCAGACGATCCTTCCGGCACAAGGCTCCTCCCCGCACGGTCACACGTTCGTACGACGAAGACCTTCCTCTCCTTGTTCCAAAGAAAATGGAGGTTGTAGCACTTTCTCGCGATTCCTAAGAAGACAACCAAGTGGTACCGAAAGTAGAGGGGAGATCTCGCAGGGCTTCGCCTTAAGCCGGAGCGAGTATGGTGGACTATGAGAGAGCTCCTCGGCGATCTAGGGTTTAGGCACACCAAGGAGGAGGCAAGCCGGCGGCTAGGGTTTAGCTAGGCAGCGGCGGCGGTTTGCCCTAGGCGGCGGCGGCAGCAGGAGGTGGCGGCGCCGGGCTAGGGTTTTTGGGTGGAGAACTTGTGTGTTAGGAGGGGCAGCCCTGCCCCTCCTTATATAGGTGGAGGGGCATGCCAGGGGAGGGGAGTCCCTCCCCAACTCGGTTTCCAAGGGGGGTGGCGGTGGAGGGGAGGAACTCCTCCCCAACTTGGTTTCCACCTTCCCTCCACTTCCCAAAATAGCCGTTTGACTTTTCAAATTGGCGTTTGACTTTTCAAACTAGGATTTGATTAAACCCTTTATTTTGTTCAGCGATGACACTTAGTACATGATGCAATCATTCCAACTTGGCATGACACATTCATGTACCCTTCCCCTTCGGAGTGACGGACATTTCGGAACCTTCTAGAACATTCCCGATGAAAACACCGGAACCATTTCCCAATTCCGAAACATGACTTTCCTTATATGAATCTTATTCTCCGGACCATTCCGGATCTCCTCGTGATATCCCGGATCCCATCTGAGACTCCGAACAACATTCGGTCTCTTACTCATCATTCCATAACTACTCAAACAACGTCGAATCCTTAAGTGTGTCTCCTCACGGTTCGTGAATTATGCGACATGATCGAGACACTTCTCCTAACAATAACCAATAGAGGAATCTGGAAATTCATATGGCTCCCACATATTTCTACGATTACTTATGATCGAATGAACCACTTACATACGATACCAATTTCCCTTTGTCTCACGATAGTTTACTTATCCGAGGTTATGATCGTCGGTATCTCTGCATACCTAGTTCAACCTCGTTACTGATAAGTACTCTTTTCTCATTCCCGTGATATGTGATCTCTTGTGATCCAGTCACATGCTTGCAAGCTAATTGGATGACATTTCACCGAGAGGGCCCAGAGTATATATATCCGTCATATGGATGGATAAATCCCACTCTTGATCCTGGTGTCTCAACCAATACTTTCTGAACACTCAATGCCACCTTTATAGCCACCTTTATAGCCACCCAGTTACGGTGTGGTGTTTGATCTCAATGTTCATGATAGGGAAACCACAATCATTTATTAACCAACAAGCTAGTATTATATAGAGGCTTTACTAGGGACTTCAATTTAAGTTTACAAATCACACAAGTATTAATGTTTCCTTGTTAATACTATTATAGCATGAATGTAAACATTTATCATAAACACAAAGATATAATAATAACTACATTTATTATTGCCTCTAGGGCATATCTCCAATGCCTCCCACTTGCACTAGAGTCATCTAATCTAGATTACATGGTAATATACCGAACACCCATGGCAGGCGCTTTGGTGTTGGTCATGTTTTTCCCTGGAGAGGTTTAGTCAACGGATCCGCCACATTCGTGATCTCGTGTACTTTGCAAATCTTTATGTTCCCATCCCGGACATGTTCTCGAATAGCGTGAAAACGTAGCTTGATGTGCTTCACTTCTTGTGTGACCTTGGTTCTTGCGCATTGGCTATGGCCCATGTTATCACATTAGATAGACATTGGGTCCAGCGACTAGGAACCACACCTAGCTCAGAATGAACTCTTTCATCCATATCGCTTGTGAAGCCTCCTCCGGGCAGCCATGTATTCCGATTCAGTTGAAGATCTCGCCACAACGCTTTGCTTTGCACTCCTCCAGCCTAATCACGCACCATTCAAAGTAAATACGTATCCAGATTGTGATTTAGAATCATCCGGATCGGTGTTCCAACTAGCATCGGTGTAACAATTAACAACGAGTTGTTCATCACCTCCATAAGAAAGAACCATATCCTTAGTTCTTCTCAAGTACTTAAGGATGTTTTTGACCGCTGTCCAATGATCCACTCCTGGATCACTTTGATATCTGCTAGTTAAAATAACAGCATATGCAATGTCGGGTCTAGTACATAGCATGGCATACATTAGAGATCCTATGGCTGAGGCATAGGGAGTCTTACTCATCAATTCTTTATCTTCTGCCGTTGTCAGACTTTGAGTTTTACTCAAGGTCGTATTGCGCAACATGAGCAAGAACCCTTTCTTGCTATCTTCCATTCCAAACCTCTTTAGAACTTTGTCCAAATATGTACTTTGTGACAATGATATTAGGCGTCTCGATCTATCTCTATAAATCTTTATTCCTAATATGTAAGCTGCTTCGCCAAGATCCTTCATTGAAAAACTATTATTCAAATATTCCTTGACACTATTAAGAAGGTCTACATCATTCCTAATCAACAATATGTCATCTACATATAGTATTAAGAATGCTACAGAGCTCCCACTCACTTTCTTGTAAATACAAGCTTCTCCATAAGTTTGTATAAAACCAAAACTTTTGATCACCTTATCAAAACGTTGATTCCAACTTCGGGATGCTTGCTTCAATCCATAGATGGACCGTTGAAGTTTGCATACCTTGTTAGCATCTTTAGGATCGACAAAACCTTTGGGTTGCATCATATACAACTCTTCATCAATGTCTCCATTGAGGAATGCTGTTTTGACATCCATCTGCCATATCTCATAATCATAATATGCAGCGATTGCTACCATAATCCTCACAGAATTTAGCTTCTACAGGTGAGAAAGTCTCATCGTAGTCAACTCCTTGAATTTGTCGAAACCCTTTGCGACAAGTCGAGCTTTATAGATGAATATTACCATCAAGATCTGCTTTCTTCTTGAAAATCCATTTGTTCTCGGACCTTCCGCCATCCAGAAGTCCACCAAAGTCCATACTTGGTTTTCGTGACATGGATCCAATCTCGGATTTCATGGCTTCTTTCCATTTATTGGAATCTGGGCTCATCATCGCTTCCTCATATGTCGCAGGTCATCGGTGTTGTCCACCAACATGACACTCATAACGGATCATACCAATCGAGTGGTACGAGTTCTCGTTGACTGCGAGGCTCAGAGCAACTATAACCGAAGTTTCATGATCATCATCATTAGCTTCCTCTCTTATTGGTGCAGCACCACAGAACTTCTTCCGGTACTGCGCTACTCGCAATTTCGAGAGAAGGTTCGACAACCTCGTCGAGTTCTACTTTCCTTCCAGTCACTTCTTTCGAGAGAAATTCCTTCTAGAAAGGATCCATTCTTGGCAACGAAGATTTTGCCTTCGGATCTATGATAGAAGGTATACCCAATAGTTTCCTTCGTATCCTATGAAGACGCATTTTTCCGCTTTGGGTTCAAGCTTGTCCTACTGTAACTTCTTTACATAGGCTTCAGAACCCCAAACTTTAAGGAACGACAATTTAGGTTTCTTCCCAAACCATAATTCATACAAAGGTCGCTTCAACGGATTTAGATGGTGCCCTATTTAAAGTGAATGCGGCTGTTTCTAATGCATAACCCCAAAATGATAGCGGTAAATCTGTAAGTGACATCATAGAACGAACCATATCTAAGAGAGTTCGATTACGACGTTCGGACACACCATTACGCTGTGGTGTTCCTGGCGGTGTCAATTGTGAAAGTATTCCGCACTTCTTCAAATGCTCCCCAAATTCGTAACTTAGATATTCACCTCCACGATCAGAACGTAGAAATTTAATCTTCTTGTTACGTTGATTCTCAACCTCACTTTGAAATTCGTTAAACTTCTCAAAAGTTTCGGACTTATGTTTCATGAAATAGATATACCCATATCTACTCAAGTCATCCGTGAAGGTAAGAACATAACGATAACCACCGCGCGATGCTACACTCATTGGACCACACACATCGGTATGTATGATTTCCAACAAGTCCGTAGCTCGCTCCATCATACCAGAAAATGGAGTCTTAGTCATTTTTCCCATCAGACATGCTTCGCATCTTTCAAGTGATTCAAGAAGTCCATCGGAATGGAGTTTCTTCATACGCTTCACTCCAATGTGACCAAGACGACAGTGCCACATATAGGTCGAGTTATCGCTCGATTTCAAACGTTTAGCCTCAATGTTATTAATATGTGTATTTACACTATCGAGATTCAATAAGAATAGACCATCTATCAAAGGTGCATGTGCATAAAACTTATTACTCATATAAATCGAACAACCATTATTCTCGGACTTAAACAAGTAACCGTCTCGCAATAAACAAGATCCCGATATAATGTGCATGCTTAACGCAGGCACCAAATAACAATTATTTAAGTATAAAACTAATCCCGATGGTAGATGAAGGGTAGCGTCGACCGCGATCACATCAACCTTTGATCCGCTTTCCCACGCACATCGTCACCTGTTCTTCGCTAGCTTCCGCTTATTCTACATCACCGCTTTGAGTTACAAATATGAGCAACCGAACCAAGATCAAATACCTGTGCACTACTATGAGTACTAGTGAGATACACATCAATAACATGTATATCGATATACCTTTCTTCTTGATGTTGCTCTTCAAATCCGCCAAGTACTTTGGGCAATTCCGCCCAAAGGACCTTCTCCCTTGCAAGAAAAGCACTCAAGATCGTGCTTAGGTCCGCCTTGGTCTTCTTCGTCATGCGGTAACTTTCTTACCACCCTTCTTGAAGTGTCCCTTTGCTTAGACTTGCCTTTCTTGAATTTGGTGGTCTTATTGACCAACAACACTTGGTGCTCTTTCTTGATCTCCACTGCAGATTTCAACATGGCAAAGAGTTCGCAACGCTTGTTCATGTTTTGCATATTGTAGTTCATCACAAAGTTCTTGTAACTTGGTGGTAGTGATTGGAGGACACGGTAAATCCCCAAAGCATTAGGAATCACTATACCCAAGCTTTGAAGTTTGTTTATGCGTGCCCACATCTTAAGCACATGCTCACCGACGAGCCTCTTCCATCTTGCAGTTAAAGAACTTTTCGAAGCCTCATAGCTCTCAATTGCGTGAGTCTCAAAGATCAATTTGAGATCACGGACAATATCATGGGTCTGAATTCTCAAACCTTTTCTCAAGCTCCGATTCTAAACCATACAAGATAGCACATCGAACTGGAGTATCGAGTCTTCCGAGCGAAGTAAACATTCTTACTTCGTCGGCAGATCACCGCAGCGGGTCACCCAAATGCATCCAAGACATAGGTCAAATTACCACCGTGAGGACAATCCTCAAATTGGAACCAATCCATGAGTTGATTCCACTGTTTTTCAACTTTTCTTTCTCTAGGAACGCATTAAAATTGATGGTAGGGGCCGTCATTGATCTACAACATATTTGCAATAGTTTAGACTAAGTTTATGACAAATTGAGTTCTAATTAATAGTTAAATTAATCTAGGTGAACTCCCACTCAAAACAATATCCCTCACATTGTTTTAGTGATCACACGAACCAGATCCACCACATCAACACCGATCATCACGAGAGTTGATATAGTTTCAATAGCGAACAATCAACATGTTCATCATATCTACTATATGATTCATGCTTTACCTACGGTGATCCTGTTCCTAGACCATGTCTATACATGCTAGGCTCGTCAAGATCAAACCTTAGCTTCCGCATGAGCAAATCTGGCTTGCCCATGTTGTATACACTTGCGGAATCTAACACACCCGATCATCACGTGGTGCTTCGAAACAACAAGCTTTAGCAACGGTGCTGACTAAGGGTGAACACTTTATGACTTGAAATTCATGTGCATGAGGGATCATCTTATAATGCTACCGTTGTTAACTAAGCAATACAAGATGCATAAAGGATTAACATACATGCAAATCATAATATGTGATATGATATGTCCTTTCTTCTTTGTGCTTCCGATCTCCATCTTCAAGCACCAACATGATCTCCATCATCACCGGTATTGCATCAAGGTCAATGACGCTTCTCCATGGTTGTCGTCCACCGGCTTCAACTATTACAACTACTTTGAATAGGCACGCGGGTCTTAACAAAATTAAAGACAACCATATGGATCCTGCCGGTTGCCAACTTACAATAAGGAACATTGCATACATCAAATATAATCACAATCATGGCCATATCACATCACTGCACACCCCTGCAAAAGAAAGTTAGACGCCTCTACTTTCTTTGCATGTTTTACGTGGTTTGGGGCTTTCAATAAGTGTCGTTCTAACTTACCACAACATTGATACTAGTATTGTCAATCACCCGTTGTAAATTGGATCTTAACTATGCTAGGAGAAACAGGCACCCGCAAAGCCACTTATGCAATACAAGTTGCATGTCAAGCGTGGAGCAAGTCTCATGAACGATGTCATGTAAGGTTAGCCCGGGACGCTTCATCCCAACATCCCGCAAGATGCAAAGTACACAAGAAGCAATCGACAATAAAAACATCAACGCCCATAATGACCATTTTGTTCTACTCGTGCAACAGATCTACATATAGACACGACTCTGATACCACTGTAGGGTTTCGTAGCATGGAAAACAAAAATTTTCTATCGCATACAAACAAACAAGCCAAGATCTATCTACTAGATTGTAGCAACGAGTCGATGGAATAACTCACCCTCGAAGATTCCAAAGTGTTTAACGAGAGCGGATTCTCGTGGGTGATGTAGTCGTACTTTTCCCGATCTCAAGATCGCGTAGACGATCCTTCCGGCGCTGCGTTCCGGCAGCGCTCCCGCAGTCGGTCACACGTTGATCGATGAAGACCTTCCTCTCCTTGTTCCAAAGAAAATGGAGGTTGTAGCACTCTCCTCGCGATTCCCAAAGACAACGGGCGTGGTACCGGAAGTAGAGGGGAGATCTCGCAGGGCTTCGCCTTAATCCGGAGCGAGTATGGTGGACTATGAGAGAGCTCCTCGGCGATCTAGGGTTTAGACACACCAAGGAGGAGGCAAGCCGGCGGCTAGGGTTTAGCTAGGCGGCAAGGTGATGCGGCAAATGGAGGAGGTGGCGGGCACGGGCTAGGGTTTTGGGGAGAACTTGTGTGTTAGGAGGGCAGCCCCCCTCTCCTTATATAGGTGGAGGCCAGGAGGGAGTCCCTCCCCAACTCGGTTTCCCAAGGGGGCTGGCGGTGGAGGGGAGGAACTCCTCCCCAACTCGGTTTCCACCTTCCCTCCACTTCCCAAAATAGTCATTTGACTTTTCAAATTGGCGTTTGACTTTTCAAACTAGGATTTGATTAAACCCTTTATTTTGTTCAGCGATGACACTTAGTACATGATGCAATCATTCCAACAAATCTATGCATGATCTGTGGTCATGAGCTTTGTAATCAAGTAGATCTACCTTGCTACTCAAGTGCTTTATTAGATCTCTACTCTCCCCATGTGTGTGAAAGTGACAGTGTGCACGCCATGGTGGCACTTAGGTTTGAGTCTACATAAATAATCTTTGTTCTTTAATAGATCTATGCTTTTCCCCACGTGTGTGAAAGTGACAGCGTGCATACCGTGTGTGGCACTTTGGCTAGATTGAATATTTGTTATGAGTTATATTTGGAGTTGGATGTATCTATGAAATTGTGGTGTTTGTTGTAACCATCTAGCACTCAAGGTGACAGTGTGGGGTTATCTAGATTGGGGAAGGCCCTACCATGGATTAGAGTTTCCAACCCGGAGAGTAGTATCATGAAGAGATGATATTTATATGAGAGAGTGTTCACTAGTGAAAGTATGATCCCATGCCTTATTTATAAACATTGAAACACCCTTTGCTACTAGATTTGTTGCATGTTTGCTTGCTTCCTTCTTGTTGCCTTTAGTCTTTACCTCACTTTCAAGCTATTTTCTGGCACCGTTACCACTTGTATTTCACTATCTCTTCGCCGAACTAGTGCACCTATATTGGGTGTGTTGGGCACACAAGAGACTTCTTGTATCTTGATTGTAGGATTGCTTAAGAGGGAATACCTTTGACCACTTCCTCCCTGAGTTCGATAAACCTTGGATAATCCACTTAAGGGAAAGTTGTCATTTCTACAAACCTCTCACTTGAGGCCCAACAAATTGTCTACAAGAATAAAAGTGCGTAGACATCAAGCTCTTTTCTGGCGCCGTTGCCGGGAAGGTAAGGTAAAAGGTACTCACATCCTCCGGTGTGAATGCCCGAAGTTATTTCCTTTAGATTCTGCAATTTTGTCTTTTTGTTTCTTGTTTTCACTAGTTAGGCTTAATGGAAAACAACAACAAAATTAGAGAGCTTTATAGTATTTATCTTGAGTTAGGACATGAAGTGTTCGAAGAGAAAATTAAAAACCTATGGAGCTTTATTTGCATGCTAATAGCAATGTTATTAGTATGATGGTACTGAAAGTTATTATGAGAGATGGAAACATGGTCTTATGCATGTCAAAAATATTAAGTTTCCCCTCTTTATGTTGAAAATCTTGAAGTTGCACTTGTTTTGCTTTCCTATGCTTGTTGCTTTGTGCTTTAATTATTTGTTTCTTTACAATATTCCTATGCATAGGAAGTGAGTTAGACTTAAATGTTCTTTGAATTTGCTTCTTGATGCTCTCTTTTAAATCAATTCATGTTTCCTATGTGAGCATCTTTGAAACTATCATGCCTAAGTTAAAGGCATTAAAAAAAGTACTTGTTGGGAGATAACCTAAGAGTTTTATTGAGTCTTGGAAGTTATTACTTCTGTAATGACCTCTCCTTATCCTTTTTGTTTGATTTTTGTACCAAAAATAACCTCTAATAAGAGGGAAGTAAGATTTAGTGAGTTGCTGTCCCAAAACAGATTTCCGTCCTCCACCATACAAATTCATGAGGAGTCTTTGTAAGTCGGATTAAGCTGAAAATTTATGAATAAATCCCCCAGTATGTTATATAACTTTCGTTAGTTCAACACTTGTTGATTTGAGCAACAGAATATTTTCTAAAAAATTGGTTTCTACTTGCTAGTCTGTTTTGACAGATTTCTGCCATTTTTTGCATTTGATTCTTATTGTTTCCTTTTTGAGTTCTCTTTGGTGAATTGATCTTTTTGAAGGAGTTGCTACAGTAGCATGTGTTTTTAGTGAAAAGTCTTGCTGTTATAAAGCTTTTCCTAAAGGTCTATTAACTTTTGAATACATTAATGTTGCTAATGAAGATTGTGTGAAGTTTTATATGAAGGAAAATTTTAGGTGTAGAGAAAGAATGATGTAATGATATGAAGAATGGACAAAAGCTCAAGCTTGTGGATGACACCCTGTGTCACCCCAAGAAATATTCAAGAGGTACAAGCGTCAAAGCTTGGGGATGCCTTAGGCATCCCCTTCTTCATCAATAAAAATCTCAGGTCTTTCTAGACACTTCCTTTTTATTGTTTCATGCATATTTGTGTTGTTCTTGGAGCGTCTTAGTTTTCATTTTTGGTTTTCGTTTTCTTAGTTTGCTTGAATAAGTTGGTTGGTCACAACACACTCCTTTTGGAGTGAGACACACTCTGTTTTCATTGCCTAGAACACTCTAGTTTTCACTCTTATTGTTCTGTGAGTGTTCTCTTTTGCTAGCACTATGTTTATGTAGGGTTTCGTAGCATGGAAAACAAAAAAATTCTATCGCATACAAACAAACAAGCCAAGATCTATCTACTAGATTGTAGCAATGATTCGATGGAATAACTCACCCTCGAAGATTCCAAAGTGTTTAACGAGAGCGGATTCTTGTGGGTGATGTAGTCGTACTCTTCGATCTCAAGATCGCGTGAGACGATCCTTCCCAAGTGCGTTCAAGCAAGCGCTCCCTGATCGGTCACACGTTTAGATTGACGAAGACCTTCCTCTCCCTTGTTCCAAAGAAAATGGAGGTTGTAGCACTCTCGCGATTCCGAAGACAACCGTGGTACCGAAAGTAGAGGGGAGATCTCGCAGGGCTTCGCCTTAAGCCGGAGCGAGTATGGTGGACTATGAGAGAGCTCCTCGGCGATCTAGGGTTTAGGCACACCAAGGAGGAGGCAAGCCGGCTAGGGTTTAGCTAGGCGTGGCGGTTTGCCCTAGGCGGCAAGCAGAGGAGGCATACGGGCTAGGGTTTTTGGGTGGAGAACTTGTGTGTTAGGAGGCAGCCCCCCTCCTTATATAAGGTGGAGGGCACGCCAGGAGGAGTCCCTCCCAACTCGCTTCAAGGGGGCGGTGGAGGGGAGGAACTCCTCCCCAACTCGGTTTCCACCTTCCCTCCACTTCCCAAAATAGCCGTTTGACTTTTCAACTTGGCGTTTGACTTTTCAAAGTAGGATTTGATTAAACCATTTATTTTGTTCAGCGATGACACTTAGTACATGATGCAATCATTCCAACTTGGCATGACACATTCATGTACCCTTCCCCTCCGGAGTGCCGGACATTCCGGAACCTTCTAGAACATTCCCGATGAAAACACCGGAACCATTTCCCAACTCCGAAACATGACTTTCCTTATATGAATCTTATTCTCCGGACCCATTCTGGATCTCCTCGTGATATCCCGGATCCCATCTGAGACTCTGAACAACATTCGGTCTCTTACTCATCATTCCATAACTACTCAAACAACGTCGAATCCTTAAGTGTGTCTCCCTACGGTTCGTGAATTATGCGGACATGATCGAGACACTTCTCCGAACAATAACCAATAGAGGAATCTAGAAATTCATATGTCTCCCACATATTTCTACGATTACTTATGATCGAATGAACCACTTACATACGATACCAATTTCCTTTGTCTCATGATAGTTTACTTATCCGAGGTTATGATCGTCGGTATCTCGCATACCTAGTTCAACCTCACATCGATAAATACTCTTTTCTCGTTCCCGTGATATGTGATCCCTTGTGAGCCGGTCACATGCTTGCAAGCTAATTGGATGACATTTCACCGAGAGGGCCCAGTATATATATCCGCTCATATGGATGGACAAATCCCACTCTTGATCCATGTGTCTCAACCAATACTTTCTGAACACTCAATGCCACCTTTATAGCCACCCAGTTACGGTGTGGTGTTTGATGTCATCAAAGCATCCTTCCGGTGAAGGTGATATGCATGATCTCATCGTCGAAGGAATTAGGTTACTATGTATCAGAAAGCATATAGCAATTGAACTATTAAAATGACTTGATCTTTATGCTACGCTTATCTATAGGAGTATCTCCACCATATCATTCTCCTAATGATATGATCTTGTTGTTAATAACATCTCAATGTTCATGATAGGGAAACCACAATCATTTATTAACCAACAAGCTAGTATTATATAGAGGCTTTACTAGGGACTTCAATTTAAGTTTACAAATCACACAAGTATTAATGTTTCCTTGTTAATACTATTATAGCATGAATGTAAACATTTATCATAAACACAAAGATATAATAATAACTACATTTATTATTGCCTCTAGGGCATATCTCCAACAGTTTAGCCTTAGTTTTCTTGAGATTTCAGCTTAGAACTTTTTAGTTCTTCTTTGTGGATTTGTGAGAGAAGCTCACTGATCTTTATTGATTATTATCTTTGTGTGTTGTTTCAAATTAGTTGCTTGGTGTTGGAAAAGAGTAGGAAGGTTCATGCTTAAGTAGTACAAAAGGGAGCTTTTTCTGATTTTGGCTTAGACTTTATCATGTCATGCTAGGTGTTGTTTGACCTTATTCTTAGTGATTATTGTTGTAGCATGTCTTGTTCCAAACAATTGGTATTGCTTAGTGTGCCTTGAAAGAATCATGCGTTGCTTTAGCATGCAAAAGCATAGTATTGTGGTATTCTCCTTTGATGCTTTGTTTAGGTTGACTTGACACATGCTCACACCATGTTATGACTATGAAAAGTCACCATTATCCTCTATGGTCATTTAGTCCTTGACTTGTAGTACCACTCTATGCTTTGATTAGTAATGCTTTGTTGCTCTACATGATTATGGCCATTATGCTCTCTTAGTTGGTTTCTCCCAGTCTTTTGCTAGCCTCCACTTGTATGAGTAAATTCTACTCATGCTTCCAACTCCCAAGAAACCAAGTTATTCCAAAGTGTCCACTATAAACTCCTATGAATGGTGTGTTACACCATTCCAAGTATATTCTTGTTTTCAGCTATCTTCCAATTAAAAACTATTTTGCTATGTGAAAACTTAGTGATTAAAGCCCTAATGAACATGATGGCACACTTTATATTCTTTGCCCCTAATAAACTTGAACTATTGTGTCATCTATGTTGTATATGCTTGCACTTATACGTTGGAATTAGTAGAACCGTGCTGTCAGAGGGAACGTTTACAACATTGCACTTGTACTTTGTACTTAGTTGATATCATTCTCTTTTGTCTATGGATGTCACCGGTGTGAAATAAAGATGGAACTTGTAAGTCCATGGAGTTTGTATCTTGTATTAGAGAAACGCCTGAGCCGCTAGCCTAAGCCATGCCTAATCATGGTGAAAACTTGCACACCATAGTGACATCTATGAAGCATTCTTCTTATAAAAAAATAGACCCATTGAGAAAAGAAAAAAGAGAGAAAAAGGCACCATATTCCCATGGTAAATAAGAAGAATGCTGAGATGCTTATTGTCGGCTTGTCTTGTCATTTTGGTTATGGGATAGCTCCTGTACCATGTGCAAGGGGTACCTCGTTGGCGGTTCGCTATGGTATGAAAATACTTACAATGACAAGAACTTATAGGTGACTGGAGTTGAGTAGCATGAGGTGTGGCCCTCGTATTCAAGGGACTTGAGATTGCCAACTTATACTTCGTCAAGAATATACTCCATCTTTGTCACTTTAACCTTAATCACTTCAAGATGCTTATGATAGGGGCAATGTGGGCTGAAAGCTAACAAGTACCATAATTTTTGGAAGCTCTTTTTGAAACTTGTAATCCATGCTTCCTTTACAAAAAGGCCTTTCTTCCACCATTATTGAGTTTCCACCTTCTACCTTTAGGCACCATTAAGAGAGCATAGTTGTCATTCTGTGTGCAGTGTTCCAAAGCTTATTGATTGATGCATATTGTTGATATTACTTGTTCTTGTGCTATTTGTTTCTAGTCACTCTTGTGAACTTTGAAGGTGTCCTATGCATCTATTTGCTACTCTATGAGGGACAAGTTGATTGCCACTATGCTATGTTTTCTGTATGTGAAACAAACAAACGTTTTTCAATGCATGTTATTCATGATCTTTGTTTGTAGCCTTTCATGTTGCATGCATAGTTACTTTTTCTTACTGTTAGACTTCATCTTTCATGCGCATGTTTAGAGTTCTTTGATCCCAGCTTTCAATGCTTGCAAATGGTTTGATCTTGGTTTTGATGGTGCATGTCATCTAAAAAATTATTCTTTTTATCACTTACCTATTCGAGGAAGAGCAGGAGTTAAGCTTGGGGATGCTTGATACGTCGGAAACGTATCTATAATTTTTCATGCTCCATGCTTGTTTTGTATCATTTGTCTTATGTTTTGTCTATACTTTGAGGTGTTTTTATATCTTTTTTGGAACTAACCTATTAACAAGTTGCCAGTGCGGGCTTGCTTTTCTATTTTTGGTTCCAGAAAGGCAGAAAATCAATATTCTCGGAATTGGACGGGACAAAAGCCAAAGTTATTATTTTCCCGGAGCAACACCGAATCACAAATTAGAGCCGGAGGGGGGCCACAGGGTGGCCAAACCCCCCCTAGGCGCGGGCAAGCCCTTGAGGCGCCTGGAGGGGGTGTGGCCCCCCTGGACCCCCACCGACCTTGATTCATGCGCCTATAAGAAGCCTCCGATGGGAAAACCCTAAATAATCCAGAAGAAACCCACAAAAACCTCCGTAGCGCCACCGCCACCAAAAGGGAGATTCGGGGGACAGAAAGTCTCTGTTCCGGCACCCTGCCAGGACGGGGAAGTGGCCCCGGAGCCATCTCCATCGATCTCCATTGCCATCTTCATCACCGTTGCTGATTCGCATGATGAGGAGGGAGTAGTTCTTCCTCAGGGCTAAGGGCTCTACCGGTAGATATGTGTTCATCTCTCTCTATGCATGATCTTGTGGTCATGAGCTTTGAAATCAAGTAGATCTACCTTGCTACTCAAGTGCTTTATTAGATCTCTACTCTCCCCATGTGTGTGAAAGTGACAGCGTGCACGCCATGGTGGCACTTAGGTTTGAGTCTACATAAATACTCTTTGTTCTTTAATAGATCTATGCTTTTACCCACGTGTGTGAAAGTGACAGCATGCATACCGTGTGTGGCACTTTGGCTAGATTGAATATTTGTTATGAGTTATATTTGGAGTTGGATGTCTCTATAAAATTGTGGTGTTTGTTGGAACCATCTAGCCCTCAAGGTGATAGTGTGAGGTTATCTAGATTGGGGAAGGCCCTACCATGGATTAGAGTGTCCAACTGGAGAGTAGTTAAGAGTAGTATCATGAAGAGAGGATATTTATATTAGAGAGTGTTAACTAGTGAAAGTATGATCCCTAGGCCTTGTTTCTAAACATTGAAACACCGTTTGCTACTAGATCTGTTGCATGTTTGCTTGATTTCTTCTTGTTGCCTTTAGTCTTTACCTCACTGTCAAGCTATTTTCTAGCACCGTTGCGACTTGTATTTCACTATCTCTTCGCCCAAATAGTGTACCTATATTGGGTGTGTTAGGAACACAAGAGACTTCTTGTATCTTGATTGCAGGATTGCTTAAGAGGGAATACCTTTGACCACTTCCTCCCTGAGTTCGATAAACCTTGGGTAATCCACTTAAGAAAAACTTGCTGCTGTTCTACAAACCTCTGCACTTGGAGGCCCAACAACTGTCTACAAGAATAGAAGTGCGTAGACATCAAGGACAGCGGCAACGGAAGTGAAATTGTTGACTAGTGGTTGAATCAATTAATGTAGGATGTGAAATCGTAGCTTTGTTTAGGAAGAATTCGTGGTTGAATCAATAAAATGGAACTATGTTTCCGCCTCAATTTAGATCTCCGTCCCGGATCAATTTTCGTCACAGCGAGGGTTGGGAACGTGACCGTCGAGTGGCGGAGGCCTTGTTGGCGGGCGGAATTTGTCTGCCGGCGCCCGACAGCGCCGTCATCGGGTGGACGCGGAAGGGAGTGGAAAACTTCCGTCCCGCCAAGCATCCCGTGGTTCCCAGGTCGGCTACGGGTCAGGCTCGAAACCGTTCCGCGGGGGTTTTTCTTGGGGGTCCTAATTTTTTTTCCGGTTCGAGCGGTTTTGGGGCGTATGTTCTTACCACTTTTAGCACGCAAAACCGAATAGTGACGGTTATTTTTTTCCTTCCGCCCTTTTACGGTGTCTGTTAGAGATGCTCAGACCAGCTGAAGCCGCTACAGGAAACACCATATAGCCGACAGCCCTAGTGTATAACACGACGACAATTTAGCTAGCTGTTGCGGCGTTAACTGGCGAGTATATATAGCTCTTGAGATTGGCCTTGGAGATCAATATAGCGGCCGGCCGTGTTAATTTGTTGTTGTTGAGGGGGGGGAGGGGGTGGGGGGGTGGGGGGAGTTTGCATCTGGATCGAGCTATTTTTTTTTATATATAGAAGAACATCGGGCGTGCTAGTAGCTGAATATATATCTGGATGGTGTAATCGTTCTTATCACGAAATCAAGCAGGAAATATTTTATTCCCAAAACTGAAGCGTATTACCATGCGCGGGAGAAGGAAACGATGTGTACAGCTCCGTGTAGGCGCCCCGTGCAAACAACACCACAAGTCAAAGGGATATCATACATGTTGAAGGACAGTTTTCCGCGGGGCTCTCTCTCTCAACCCCCTCTCTGCTACTGTAGTTGAAGCCTCCCGCCGCAGATCCGGCCCGAACCGAGGCCTCTCTCGCCGGCGACGCCGGCGAGGGATGGCTGAGGGGAGGTGCCGGCGGTAGTTGTAGCTGTAGGTGTAGGTGTTTTCCCGTAGTGGAGTCTTGGAGCTGGAATCTGGATCTTTGCGGCAAGATCCAGGGCGTCGAGTTCTTCTACGTCTGGTCGTGGCTTCAACGGTTGAAGCGCGGCGGCGAGGAAGGGCTTGCGGTCTCCGTTAATAAAGCCGGTGTTCGTCGTGGTGCGGTGGAGCTGCGTTTCTCCTCCTCTCCTGGCCGGCTGTGGAAGCGGGGGGGAGAGGCGAAGAGGCGCAGGGTGTTGTGGCTTGTTCTTCTGGCGGCCGTGGTGGCGAGGAAAGAACACCCGCCGCCTTTCTTCGCGATGGCGGCTGTGCGGTGTGTGGTTGTGCCCAGATCTGGGGCCCTCTCTGGCCGGCCGTGGCGGCGGGGGGAGATGGCCCGGTTGTGGGCGGCGGCTACGCTTCTTCGCATCTTCGAGCTACTCCTTGGTGCTTTCGAGCGGTGCCAGGAGGTCACCGGGTCTCCCTCTCTGTGTCGCTGCAGTGGTTGCAGTTGCCGGCGGAGGTTGCGGACTCAGTGGCTCGACCATAAAGCTCGGGTGTGCCTTCGTGGTGTCGACGGCGACTAGCTACCTCTCCAGATCTCGGCCGGCCATGGTGGCGAGGGAAGGAAGGAGGGTTGGCTTGCTGCCGATACTTATGATAGGGGCCGCCTGTTCTCGAGCGGCGATGTCGTTTTCTCCGGCGATCTCCAAGCGAAGCAATAAGCCAACCGCTATCTTTGGCTGAGGATGGCCTCGCCGAGCTCGAGAGGCCTGCGTTCGAAGCTACTTCAACCGCTTCCGGCGCCTTTCTCTCCTCCTCGCGGCTCCCAGCGACGTTGGGCAAGTGGTTCGTCCGGTTCCGACGACGGCGGGCTGAGGCGAGTGTCAAGCATGCAGGACTCGATTGCTTCGATCTTTCTGCAGGGTGCAATGTGTAAACTTGAAGGGCCCAGTTGTTATCTTGTTTTTCTTTTGGGTCTTATTGTAATTTGTACTCTCCGCTTTGACTAATGGCAGCATCTCGGTCCTTCGGGACCTTTCACCGTTCAAAAAAAAAAACCACAAGTCAAAGGGGCGCCTAAGCACAATAACACTACATGTCCCCCAAAAAGTACTACTACCCGAATTTGTGTTTTCGTTAAAATGCAGTGATCGAGCCCAAGACATGGACGACACTAGCAGAGCAACCCGGCGACGAGGAAACGACGGAGGTGCACACTAAGAGGGTAAATATTAGTGGTGTCCGTAGATATATAGGTACTAAAGTTTCAATTGACTAGGGCCTAGATCTAGGGGGTACGGGGGTCGATCGACAAGTCGTAGACCTGCGCCGCTCCGCCACGTCGCCGGCGCCTCGCACAGTCGCGCCTCAGCCGATGATGGCAAAGAAGGGGATGAGGAGGGGGTGGCTAGGAACATGGGAGGTGGACGGTGACTCCATCACCGGTGTGGGGGCGACGAGCTCAGGGTTTTCCTTTTTCCTATATTGTCAAGAAGATTATGTGCGTCCTTTACTCCTAATGTTGCTGATAAACAAATTTCTGCCCACACTATTTTAACAAGAGCAAATAATCGCTTGTATTCTCATACTTTTGTGATGGTTAAACCTTTGTATTTGAGAAAATCTTAATCGAGTGAGAAATGACAAATCATACGAAGTTTCAATTGACTTATTCCAAGTTGCATTCCCGCAAGGTGTCCGGTATGCCAGGTCATACCTATTGGGCCTTGCCTTGCACTTTACATAAATATATATAGAAAATTCAATACAAATATTCAACCGTATATGTATTAGAAGAGAGACATTTAAAAAGATATAACACTAAGTGCTTATCTTTCTAGTTATTGCCATTATTATTAGTCATAGTTTATGAGTTAAAATCCCACTTCTTCCATTTATTTTCTTTATTTTATTATGTTGTGTTTCACCTGACTAGTAAGTTTTATTCCTAGGTATTATCATTCGAGCGTTATTTTTGCTTCTTCCTTATGTTTTTAAAGTGTAGATATTATAGATGCATTATGTTTAAGGTACATATTACATATATATACCATACTAATATGTTGGTAGGTTGAGATAGGATTACAAAACTAGGAAACAAACTATTGTTATTAACGTTGGTGAAAATATACAAAATTGTATATTTGGTGATGTACTTGCAATAAAATTTAATTAATTTTGTTACATATAAAGTCCCAATTTTGTTCAACAATCCCAGGGTATACATTTTTTTGCAAAGCTACAGAAACTAAATGTATATCTTCCCTGTTATAATTTACATATATTTGGACATGGTTGTGTTGTCGTGTTAAAATGCGTTCTTTATTAGCTTATGTTATTCGAACACATAGTTTTCTAAAATAAAATTTATTGAAAAAAATGTGATTTTTTTGTTCATATATACTTTTGACGGAAAAATAGATGTTATTACCAAACACTATGTGAGTTTTTGGATGTGGCATACTCTTTCGTGAAATCCTAGACCCTCCAATGCTCCGGCTAGGAAAGAGACATAGTCCAAGTGGTGCTTGAATGCTTGATAAACAAATTTCAGCCCACAGTATTTTAACAAGAGCAAGTATCGCTTGTATTCTCATACATATGTAAATCAGGGGCAGCCGATAGTATTTTCCCTGAGGCATTATTGTTTTGTCTGAGATGCTTCCTTGGGGAATATGCACTGGGAACATACTAAAACATATTACACGCATGTACTCGGAAGTTAGAAGAGGGGAGGCATATGCTTAATTAGCAATAAGCATGTACCATCCGTACCTCTGCCGTCACCTGATTTTGAAAGATTAGAAGTGAATTTTTTTATAAATTTTTTTTAGTAATAGTACGATTCTTTTTATGGGACTGGATAGTACTGGCTTTCTCTTTCCCGTTTGGTTCAGAAATGTGTTTGACCATCATCCTAGAGAGGCTAGTAAATATATATAACATATAACATGCTGCTGATGTGTACGTCCGAGCTTCCGTACGTCCAATGTTCAACCAATCTTGTGTAACTGCCCCAAATGTGAACTTATTTCTCATAATTTTCTAAATTTGGTAGAATGTTGTTTGATTTATTTTCAAATCTCGGTGTAACTCACACTTACTTACACAAGAGCAAAAGTGGTATTCCATTTTCACGAGTCTTGCGAGAAAAAGGACTGCCGTTGCATATTTAGCCGCCCCCACCCCTTAGAGACGATCAAGGGTTTCCGCCGCCATTCCACTCCTCTGCCCGCCGCCTCTAGAGCGATGTTGGTCAAAGTTCGGGCAGGGGATGATGGCGGCGGGTGCCTTCCTCCGCCGCGGCTTTGGCGTGCAGGCTACGGTGGATCCTCTCGCGGATGTCCCGGTCCGGTGCTTCCTATGCGTGGTGGCGCCGTTGCAGCTTTTTCCATGTGATCGGGTGGATGAGCCAGCCCTGGCTACAAGTATGCTAGTGAAAGCTTGTTTTGGCCTCGTTAATCAAGCATTTGATCTGTTCCAACACTATCTCCTGCTTGCAATTTGTCTACAAGCTACGAAAAACTTTGCCGGGTTCTAGTTCCAATAAGGGAGCGGCGAGGAAGGTGGCACGCGTTCGGATTTTCATGGATAGATGGGTGGGCTTTTTATGGATAAATGTTTTCAGTTTTGCACCATTCCTCGCATGACATTTCTGCATTACTGGCGAGTCACTTCAAACCATCCCCTTTCTTGGTAGCTTTCTTCTCCAAAGATGTGGGCGTGTTTGCTTTTTTTTCTGTTATAAAAAAGAAATAACTGGAGTGAGTTGCATTTGGAAAGAAGCGTGTAATAATAGGACCGTAGATTATAACATAATGCGCAACGCATATGGAACACGATGTACTTTCGGATCAGGAGCAGATCATGTGTGCATATGCATGTCCCATCCCATCTCACTACGGGAGAAGCTGAATACGCCGACGACCGGGTCCCGTCGGCGTAGGCCCTAAATGAAGTCGGCGTAGGCTGGCCCGACGGCTGCCGTCGGCGTACTGCCCCGTAGGCGTAGCCTCTTCTCCCGTCGGTGTAGAAAAGCCGTCGGCGTATATAGCTGCGCCGACGGCAAGCGTAGACCATATGGGGCCCACCTAGATGACTAACGGCCGTTTGGCTACGCCGACGGCTTTACCGTCGGCCTAGATTTTTTCAATTTTTTTTCCAATTTTTTTTTTCAAATTTTTTTAACATTTTTGTATTGTTTAACTTGTTAATCTCACATGGACATTTTTAATTCTAAGTATACTTAGTCTCAAATCAAATTGCATAATTAGTCAAACTTTTCAACCGGTCACCCATCCTAATACTACTCCAGTCCCAGCACGCTTAACTTCTTCGTTCCTTCCACATGAGCTTCCGACAAACAAACTAGAACTTGTTGTGAATATTATCATATCAAACCTATTAACCATTACACTATAATGTTAGACATATTTGTTTTTTACATTTCA
Source organism: Avena longiglumis (assembly GCA_030063025.1). Classification (NCBI taxonomy): domain Eukaryota; kingdom Viridiplantae; phylum Streptophyta; class Magnoliopsida; order Poales; family Poaceae; genus Avena; species Avena longiglumis. The sequence continues at coordinate 576,608,015 of CP125973.1, forward strand.
TACAATTTTTTGAGTAAACAACAATAAATAAGTAATAATAATCTTGATTTCAAATAAAAATAAAATAAATTTTATTTATTTTGCTTTTTTTATTTAAATTTGAATAATTCATATCTACAAATCCGTAAATCACAATTCGACAAATAATATATCCAAATCGATCAGAAAAATGAGAGGAATCCAAATATGACATCCCTATCATCTATTTAATTATGTATCATAAATTTTAAATATTAGACCAACTGAAACTATGTCAAGATTCATGAAACACCCCGCTTTTGGCACTCGAAAAATAAAAAATGGCTTTTTGCGATTTAAAAGGAAAACTTTCTCCTGCAACATTGTTCGCCATCCCATGATATACACGAGTGAATAATATGGGCACATTAGCGCAAACTATATCGCGATTCTAGCAATAACATTGGTCATTTGACCTGAAATCCAGAAAACCTCGATTGAGATAGGTCATTTTGTGAAGGGTTTTTTGAGACATGATCAATATATCAAGTTTTATATTTTTCCATGCAACTATGTCATATAATATGACACCACGCGAAGGTTTTGCATTGTTTCGATCGTTTTTTAATTTTTTATGCCCGTTTCAAACTATCGTCAAAATCCTAAATCGAGGGGCATGATGATTCTTAGCTCGGGGACGAGTCTCACTAAACTTGCATTAGATCTCTGATGAAATAGCATATTGTGAACCTAAAAATGATTTTTACAAAAAATCATGAGCAATATATCATGTACCTGTAGTTCAAATCTAACTCATTTCCTCCCGATTCAAATAGAATTTATCTTTTTCACGAGAGGTGAACGAAAAGGTTTGAGATTCCTAGGTTGGGAAATTATCCATTCAATATGGTCTAGTATTTTTGAAAAATGTGGTATTATCATTTTGAAACTTTCATTTGGTGGTTGCTTCACAAAAACACCCCGTTTTTTGCACTCGGAAAATGAAAAATGGCTTTTCGGTGCGACGAAAAGGAAAACTTTCTCCTGCAACATTGTTCACCATCCCATGATACACATGTGTGCACAATATGGACAAATTATCTCAAACTATACCATGATTATAGCAATAACATTGGTCATTTGACCTGAAATCCAGAAAACCTCGATTGAGATAGGCCATTTTGTGAAGGTTTTTTAAGACTCAATGAATATACCAAGTCTGGTATTTTTCCATGGAACTATGTCATATAATATGACACCACGTGAAGGTTTTGCACTATTTCGATCGTTTTTTAATTTTTTATGCACATTTCAAACTATCATTAAACTTCCTAAATCGAGGGGCATGATGATTCTTAGCTCGGGGACGAGTCTCACTAAACTTGCATTAGATCTCTGATGAAATATCATATTGTGAACCTAAAAATGATTTTTACAAAAAATCATTAGCAATATATCATGTACCTGTAGTTCAAATCTAACTCATTTCCTGCCGATTCAGTAGAAATTTGTCTTTTTCACGAGAGGTGAACGGAAAGGTTTGAGATTCCTAGGTTGGGAAATTGTCCATTCAATATGGTCTAGTATTTTTGAAAAATGTGGTATTATCATTTTGAAACTTGTATTTGGTGGTTGCTTTACAAAAACACCCCGTTTTTTGCACTCGGAAAATGAAAAATGGCTTTTCGGTGCAACGAAAAGGAAAACTTCCTCCTGCAACATTGTTCACCATCCCATGATACACATGTGTGCACAATATGGACAAATTATCTCAAACTATACCACGATTATAGCAATAACATTGGTCATTTGACCTGAAATCCAGAAAACCTCGATTGAGATAGGCCATTTTCTGAAGGTTTTTTTTAAGACTCAATGAATATACCAAGTCTGGTATTTTTCCATGGAACTATGTCATATAATATGACAATACGCGAAGGTTTTGCATTGTTTCGATCGTTTTTTAATTTTTTATGCACATTTTAAACTATCATTAAACTTCCTAAATCGAGGGGCATGATGATTCTTAGCTCGGGGACGAGTCTCACTAAACTTGCATTAGATCTCTGATAAAATAGCATATTGTGAACCTAAAAATGATTTTTACAAAAAATCATGAGCAATATATCATGTACCTGTAGTTCAAATCTAACTCATTTCCTACCGATTTAGCAGGAATTTGTCTTTTTCACGAGAGGTGAACGGAAAGGTTTGAGATTCCTAGGTTGGGAAATTGTCCATTCAATATGGTCTAGTATTTTTGAAAAATGTGGTATTATCATTTTGAAACTTTCATTTGCTGGTTGCTTTACAAAAACACCCCGTTTTTTGCACTCAGAAAATGAAAAATAGCTTTTCGGTGCGACGAAAAGAAAAACTTCCTCATGCAACATTGTTCACCATCCCATGATACACATGTGTGCATAATATGGACACATTATCTCAAACTATACCACGATTATAGCAATAACATTGGTCATTTGACCTGAAATCCAGAAAACCTCGATTGAGATAGGCCATTTTGTGAAGGGTTTTTTAAGACTCAATGAATATACCAAGTCTGTTATTTTTTCATGGAACTATTTCATATAATATGACACCACGCGAAGGTTTTGCATTGTTTCGATCGTTTTTTAACTTTTTATGCACATTTCAAACTATCATTAAACTTCCTAAATCGAGGGGCATGATGATTCTTAGATCGTGGACGAGTCTCACTAAACTTGCATTAGATCTCTGATGAAATAGCATATTGTGAACCTAAAAATGATTTTTACAAAAAATCATGAGCAATATATCATGTACCTGTAGTTCAAATCTAACTCATTTCCTGCTGATTCAGCAGGAATTTGTCTTTTTCACGAGAGGTGAACGGAAAGGTTTGAGATTCCTAGGTTGGGAAATTGTCCATTCAATATGGTCTAGTATTTTTGAAAAATATGGTATTATCATTTTAAAACTTTCTTTTGGTGGTTGCTTCACAAAACACCCCGTTTTTTGCACTTGAAAAATAAAAAATATATTATACGAAAGTATTTGTATTTTTATGTATTTTTTTGAATAAAAATATATAATATTTGAGTTTATATAGATATATCTTATTTTTCCGCAAATTTTGATATATTATATGTATTTTTCTGAATTTAAATGATTTAGTTATGATTTTTCTAAGATTAATATGGCAAAAAAAGAAAAATAGCTACGCCGACGGCTCGACGACATAGGTATGAAACCTTTGCCGTCGGCGTAGACTTGACGCCGTTGCTCTGCCGTTAGCCCAATGGGCTACGCCGATGGTCATGTTTACGCCGACGGCGGCCGTCGGCCTATTTATTCTACGCCGACGGCAAAACTGGGCCGACGGCCCCGACATTTTGCCGTCGGCGTATAAAAAGGCCGTCGGCCTATTTAGTTATTCCCGTAGTGTCTACTAAATGACGATTTGATTGGCCCTAGCTACTGGCTACATGATTGTACTAGATGTTTGTAGAAAACGACATATGCCAGCATCGAACACAGTAGAGCAACAACCCCAAGAGATAAATTTTGCGGTTTGGAAACAAAAAAAAGTCTGAGCTTGCATAACCGTTTTAACACTAGTGGAAATGGGCCTTTAGTTGAGGTCGAAATTGGGCTTTAACACCTACGAACCGGTGTTAAACAGGGTGCCCATACCAGCGTGGTCCATGCATTAAAAAAATGCACCTCGTTTAACATCGGTTCGAGCCACGTACCGGTGTTAAGGCCCTGCACCACTGACCCTCTAACACCGAACCCGCAACAGCGGTTTTATAACCGGTGTTAGAGGCATACGTGTGCACTAGTGTGACCCGCAAAATATTTTGAGCGAAACCGGAAATGGAGGCTCTGGTGCCTCATATGTGCAGTTTCGGAGTTGTTTTTCAATGTAAACTTTAAACTTGCCAAGAGAGAAACTTCATCTTTAACCTGGCCAATACCTATCTGATTCGAAAAAAAAACCTACTTAGTCTGGCGAAATTCCATCTCGTGCCGCCCAGAATATACGGCCAAATGGCAGGCAGCCGTATTCTAACCCGCTGCCCCGATTGCGATCCGATTACGACAGAACCAACACAAATTCGTGAAGGAGGTAGCGTAGCCATTGATTGTCCCAGAGAGAATACGTGCTTGCCGGCTGGTGTAGAGGCGCCGCGGCGGATGAGGGAGGCACGGAGACAACTCTAATATGGAAGATGCTCAGAGAGTCAGGATTGGAAATTGCTTATCATGGATAAGGAAGATGGTCAGAGAGTCAGGCTAGTCATAGCGGGTAGTAATTTATGTCTAAAATTATACAAACTCTTTTTTTAGGGTAACCGTGAGTTTTATTTATTAGGCAATAGAGTTTTTACAATCATCCACGATCATCGCCGACACACAGGTCGGAGCTGACACTAACACGCCACACTGCTTACTCTCATTAATTATATTATAGACTCATCTTGCATTGTGGTAACATAGATAGTTACCAGTACCCTCTCTTTCATTATTTAATGGCATGTCATATCACAAAAATGTGTACTTCCTTGGTCCACAAATAAGTGTACTTCTAGATTTTATCTTAAATCAAACTTACTTCCTCCGTCCTGGTTTAAAGGACACAATTTACAAACCATGCAATCCCAAAGTATTTAGACACAAAAGCACTTAATCTCTGTAATTATTTCTGTGTGAAAATAATAAAATGCTTGCATGCACATGCGTGAACAAATGTGAACGCTTTGCTAGCTTCTTTTTTTCATGTATGTTCTTCTTCACACTATTAAATGAACCAATTAGAGGACACCTAGGGTCCAACGAATTGCAAATTGTGTCCTTTAAACCGGGACGGAGGGAGTAACAAAATTTGACCAACTTTATAGAAAAACGTAGAAACATCTATGACATTTATTCAGAACCATTAGATCCCTTTTGAAATGTAGATCCATAATATAATAATTTAATTATAAATATATTGCTACATTTGTAAATAAAATAGGTCAAATTTTAAAAAGTTTGACTCAAAAAAAAATCTAAAAGTACGCTTATTTGCGAACAGGGAAAGTAATTAGCACTGCATGTACATGCATGTTACCTATATTACTTTGACTATGATTAGCCTCGGAAACCATCACCTGCAGAGCTACATTTACTGCCGAAAATCTAGAAGTATCAACTGGACTCTGGAGTGCAGGGCGGAAGAAACACCGACGACCAAATTAATCTACGCCCATGGCGGCCCTGGCCTGGTAGACGATATGCCGACGGCCTTGATACACGGCGGTGGCCCTCGGCCTATATCTAACGATACACCGACGATTTTTCTAGGCCGACGGTTTCGCTCTGGCCGTGAACGTCTATGGAAGTATGTCCACGTCGCGACATCTGGCCGTCTGCGTCAGCATAGCTATTGCCGTCGGTCTCCGGGTCGATTCCGTAGTGCATGTGTTTCCCGCGTGTATGGTATTCAGTTCAGAACCGTCCCAGTATAGCTAGCTAGCGGCGGCAGAGGTCGCATCTGGTGCGGGCTATGCTTGCTGCCAACTCACTCACATCTCCCTAGATAGCTAGAGGTCACATTACCCATCTATCGGTATCGATCTTATCACGAAACAGTCAAGGCCGCGCCTCCGAATAGGAGTAGTAGTATACCATACTACTAGTGCTAACAGCCAATTGAAAGCGTATTAGTATATAAGCCAGGAGGAGAAAACAAACCATGCAAACACCGTCTGGGGCGCCCCATGCAAACATATACTGCTACATGTCCCCCGTCCATATACGCACTCCTTCTTGTTCTATAAGACTTAACTCAGATTACTAGTACGTCTAGATTATTCATATGTAGCTACTACTGAAACACGATCTAATATATAGTAATCTAGATAAATATAAGTCAAGTTTTATGAAATGGAAGGAGTATTTGTATTCCCAGCATAATGGTTTCTTTAAACAGTTGACTGCACATGCATATCCAGCTGCTCAGGCAAAAAAAAAAAGGAGGCTACGAATAGTTCCTATCTCTCCGGTCTTCATGCACTATTCTAAAATCACATGAAAACCAACGGACTATATATTTAATTGCCACATGACCGTGACAATTTAGAACGAAAAGAATGTTTTTTGGTAGGTAGATAGCTATCCAACTTGACAAAGCTAGTCGTGCAACTTAAAACGGATTTTGATACCCTTTGTGAGTAGTGTGAGAGCATTGGTTATCCTAGGCTACGCCAGATGACAAGCCGCCGACGTGTACGTCTGAGCTAGCGATCGCGCTTGTGCTAATACCTAATTAAGCTCGTCTTAAACGTGGACGCGTACTTCAAATGCTCTCCATCGTTTATAATCAGCATGCATCCAGCAAGACAAGGCGCCGCTCTCTGACTTGTCTACTGCCGAACAAATTTGACTCTACGTTGATCGAAAGGGCAGTCTCCATCGTACGTAGTGGAAGAATCATCTGGTGGCTGCAATTTTGCGATTTCGTTTTGGGCTTTTTGCTGAATGAACGGTAGCTGCAATTGTGCACGTGTTTAGAGATATAGCTACCCGCAAAGGAGCTAGGCGTAGTTTGCTATATAGTTCGTGCACATGTTTAGACATAGTTAAGTGTTAACTAGTTTTACCGTTTCAAACCGATTCGCTATCACTAGTAGAAAACAGGCCTTCCATTCAGGTCATTAGTCCCGGCTACCCGCGCCGGACGGCCCGATCCACCCAAACCATAGGTCACGTCCCGTTAATACCCCATTAGCCCGGTGTGAGACACAAACCAGGACTAAAGGGTCCGGGGCCTGCCGCTCGCTACGGGCACCCCTTTTAGTCCCGGTTTGTATCTCAAACCGGGACTAGTGGTCTGGCCCTATATATATGGCACAGCCCCTCCTCCTGTCAAATTTTTTTTTACTGGTGGGAGAGGTGGTGTTGTGCTATTTTTTTTTTCTATTTCATATGCACTAGAGGTGTTCGGTGAAATGCCCATTAGAGCGATGCGACTTTAGGTCACACAAGACATACATGATATGAAGGTGCCCGAGCCACAGTTAAGTTTTCTCATCTTTGTTTCCAAGTGTAATAAAAGGTTAGCAACTATTTTCTCGTTTAGACCGCGTGGTACTAATTTTAGCATCGTGATTGCGTTTGATATATATTTGTATGATACAGATGAGCCATCCATTGATGTACGGTGACCGACGCTCTGCCGCTTTCAGAGAAGGCGTGCGTTCTTTTCGACTTGTGTCCGAGGAGAAAAAGAGGCGGGATGGTTTTATGTGTTGTCCATGTGTTGACTGTAGGAATGAGAAGGCTCACACTTTCGCAAGAGTCATTCAGAGCCACCTGCTTCGGTCTGGTCTTATGTCCGGCTATAATGTTTGGACCAAACACGGAGAAAGAGGGGTTACGATGGAAGACAACGATGAAGAAGAGAACGATGATGACAACTACCGATCTATGTTCCCTGAATACTCTGATACCGCAATGGAAGACAATGAAGAATAAAGAGGTGAAGAAAGGGAACCAGACCGGCCCGTTGATGATCTTGGTCGGGTCATTTCTGATGCAAAGCTGAAAAAGTGAACCAACATATCCTTACCTATAACTTATCTCTCCTCTTACCTAAACAACTTTTGCTTACTCATATATGGGTAAGCAGTTGGATTTGCTCTTAGAGACGTGATGGACCATGACTTTTCACCAGCAGGAGGGTTCGTTGTTTTTTTCAGTTCATTTTTGAGTGTCTTCTTCAGCCTCGTGAGACAGCGGCCATATTTTGAAGTCAGAATAAGGCCCCTCACTCTATCATTAATCTAATGGTGCGTCTAGCAACTTTGGAGGCGCATAGAGTTGTTTTTTCCAACGGATCTCCTAGGGCCAAGTTATTTTTAATTGTTTGCTGGTGTGATTTCACGTCAATATTGTTCGATCTACTATTTCATCTTTGACGATGGTAGTTGTTCTGGTGCGCTAGTCCTTTGGGGTCTTAGCACGACGACTTCTCGCTGCCTATGCTAAGCTTTACTACAACAAGATTTGTCTAGATCTAGTAACGGAGGGCGAGCCTAGCGCTACACACTCTTCTCCTGCTAGTGTCTGTAATCGTCGCTAGGTGGTCCAATGGTCGCTAGGTGGTGTAGTGGTCTAATGGTAATTTTTATGATCAATGGATTTTCGCAAAGAAAAACTAGTTGTACTATTTTATTCTCACCTACATGAAGTACTGCAAAGCTTTCATTCCATATTGTCGGTCCAGCAATAAATTACAATAGGGACCTGTAGCAAATAGAAAATTATAGACAACTACACTTTTAAGAAATATCTTAAAAATAAACAAAGAAACCCCCATCATGTTCTCAACCAAAGAAAAGCACGATCGCACAGTCGACCACCTCGTCGACGAGGACAAAACCACTTGGGTGGGGCTGTAGGAGCCCATGCATTGTAATAGATAAAAGAGGCCCTCCTTCTAGGCATGGAAGCATAGAGGCTGATCAACAACTATTCATCGGCGGATGGAAGGAATGGAAGGAGACGACGGAGGTGGTAGTGGTCGCCCTTGGACATCTGAGATGGTAGAGAAGTTGTGCCACCATGGATGCACTCCTAAATAGATAAGCATTGTCTCTACTCTGTGATGTCTACGCACTTCTATTCTTATAGACAGTTGTTGGGCCTCCAAGTGCAGAGGTTTGTAGAACAGCATCAAGTTTCCCTTAAGTGGATTAACCAAGGTTTATCGAACTCAGGTAGGAAGTGGTCAAAGGTATTCCATCTCAAGCAATCCTGCAATCAAGATACAAGAAGTCTCTTGTGTCCCCAACACACCCAATACACTTGTCAGGTGTATATAGGTGCACTAGTTCGGCGAAGAGATAGTGAAATACAAGCGGTAACGGTGCCAAAAAAGAGCTAATGGCATGGAGGAAGACTAAAGCAAGCAAACATGCAACAGATCTAGTAGAAAACGGTGTTTCAATGTTTAGAAACAAGGCCTAGGGATCATACTTTCACTAGTGAACACTCTCTCATATAAATTTCCTCTTTTCATGATACTACTCTTAACTACTCTCTGGTTGGACACTCTAATCCATGGTAGGGCTATAACAACACACCTCAAAGTCTGCCTTCCCCAATCTAGATAACCCCACACTGTCACCTTGAGCGCTAGATGGTTCCAATAAATACCACAATTTCATAGAGACATCCAACTCCAAATATAACTCATAACAAATATTCAATCTAGACAAAGTGCCACACATGGTATGCCCGCTGTCACTTTCACACACATGGGGAAAAGCATAGATCTATTAAAGCACAAAGAGTATTGATGTAGACTCAAACCTATGTGCCACCATGGCATGCACGCTGTCACTTTCATACACATGGGGAGAGCAGAGATCTAATGAAGCACTTGAGTAGCAAGGTAGATCTACTTGATTACAAAGCTCATGACCACAAGATCATGCATAGAGAGAGAGATGAACACATAGCTACCGGTAGAGCCCTTAACCTTGAGGAAGAACTACTCCCTCCTCATCATGGGAATCAGCAACGGTGATGGAGATGGCAATGGAGATCGATGGAGATGGCTCCGGAGGCACTTCCCCGTCCCGGCAGGGTGCCGGAACAGAGACTTTCTATCCCTCGAATCTCCCCTTCGGTGCCGGCGGTGCTACAGAGGTTTTCGTGGATTTCTTCTGGATTATCTAGGGTTTTCTCATCGGGGGGCTCTTATAGGCGGAGGAATCAAGGTAGATGGGGGGTCCAGGGGGCCCACACTCCCTCTAGGAGCCTCTAGGGCTTGCCCGCACCTAGGGGGTTTGGCCACCCTGTGGCCCTCCTCCGTCTCTGCTTCGTGTTTCCGTGTTGCTCCGGGAAAAATAATAACTTTGGCTTTTGTCCCGTCTAATTCCGAGAATATTGATTTTATGCCTTTCTGGAACCAAAAACAGAAGAAAACAGGCAACTGGCACTGTGGCAACTTGTTAATAGGTTAGTTCCAGAAAATATATAAAAACACCTCAAACTATAGACAAAGCAAAGCAAAGTAGATACAAAACAAGCATGGATCATAAAAAATTATAGATATGTTTCCGACATATCATTCTGCTATAGATCCGATCATTAGCAGTCTCATGCACTAAGGCCCCGACCTTCCTCGCCCCCACGATGAGCGGAAGGAGTAGCACTTGAATCTTGACCGCTACCAACTATTCCACCGAAACTAGATCTTATTGATAGAGATGTTGGTGCTAGTCCCACTGGTCGCGCGCAACATCTCACCACCACAACCAAGAAGAGCACAGCCGCGGGCCACCACACGTAGCTCGAATGCGCCGGTGACACGCTCCACACTGGCATGATGCCAAAGCCAAACCCTAAACATCTAAACATAGTTGTACATGGGGGAGGGCCCTCACCCACCACAACGCCAGCTATTATGGGAGAATAGAGAGAGAGAGAGAGAGAGAGAGAGAGAGAGAGAGAGAGAGAGAGAGAGAGAGCAACCCACATAAATCTAAAGGAGAACTGAGGGGAAAGTGGGGGTGGGGGGAGAGCGCTGAAAGAGAGGGAGTGGTCTCCTAGCGTGATCTACTTTATTCTCTAGTAAATCGACATTGTTAGTCATAGCTTTCTTTACCATGTATAGATATGGTAAAATCAGAGTAAATTGCATAAAACTACCACACTTTGGGCACCAATTGCGAGTCGGTAACAACATTCATAACTTTTGCGAGTATAGAAATTATGAGGCACAATGTTGCCAATCACGCTAATTTTTCTGATACCATTTTAACATGCTTACTAACAGGTGGGACCCATCTACAGAGTTGCCATGTAGGCATTTTGACTTTTCCTTTGCCATATCAAGTGAACCCAATCTGGGAAAAAAAGATCCCACTACGTCATTGCTTGTTTCTTGGGTGGGCCAGAAACCGTGGTGGAAGCATTTTCCCCTGACAACCTCCAGGATCATACATGGAGGCGCCACTACCATCCTCCTGCGCGCCGCTGGTGAGACCCTCCTGCCAGATGATGACCCACAAGTATAGGGGGTGTATCGTAGTACTTTCGATAAATAGGAGTGTCGATCCCAACGAGGAGCAGAAGGTGCTGAACAGTGGTATGGAACAGAAAATCCCTGTGAATACTTAGCAAACGTATTTTTAGTGGTTTTCTAACAAGGTAACAAAACAAAGAGCAAGTAACAAAAGTAACAAACAAACGGAGCAAGTGGCCCAATCCTTTCTTAGCAAAGGACAAGCCGGTGGAAATACTTATAAGGACTAAACGTTCTCGAGGACACATGAGAATTCTGTCAAGTGCTTTCGCTTCAAATAGCTGAGTACTCTTCTTTGGTGTTTGTAAGTGTTGTGTGGGTGAAACTGTGCTAACATACCGCCCTTCATAGGACTAATACATACTTGTGATTAAACCCCCTGCAAAACATCCGTAACTATAGGAAAGTAATTAAGATAAAAATCTAACCTCAGCCTTAAACTCTGAGATCCTACGCTCCCTTGTGCAAAGGTGTCCTAACGGGGGTTCAGGTTTCTGTCACTCCGGCAACCCCATAATTAGTAGCCAAATACACAATGCATTCCCCTAGGCCCATAAATGGTGAAGTGTCATGTAGTCGACGTTCACTTGACACCACTAGAAGAATAGCACCACAACTTAAATACTAAACCATTGAATAATAACTCAACACAAATCCACTACTAACAACATGACTTCTCCCATGTCCTCAAGAACACAACGAACTACTCACAAGACATCATATGGATCAAGATTAAAGATGATATGGTAATGGATAATAATCTAAACATAAACTATAATCCAATGGTTCCACTCACAAGCATCAACTACAATAGTAATTAACACCGGGAAAGTTTCCCCTAAGAACTAAAGCAATTCCAACACAATTGTTATAGCGGGACGTAGTGGTGATGATGGTGCCGGTGGAGATGATGGTGTGGATGATGATGATGATGATCCCGATGAAGCCTGGCTTGATGATGGTGTTGATGGCGACGGTCTCCCCTCTCCGGGAAGAAATTCCCCCGGAAAAAATTTGTTTGCCGGAGAGATCTTTCTCTCTCGGTGTTTTCCGCCCCCAGAAGCGGCGGAAATCTATCTGTGGTCGCTCTCCGAGCCTTAGGGTTTCGAAAGGAAGATATAGACGAAGGGGCGGAGTCGAAGGCTAGGCAGGTGGGCCACACCTACCCTAGGAGCGGGGTTAGGTGGGCCCACGCCTAGGGGGTGTGGGCCCCCTGAGGCCCCTCCTCGTCCCTCCTTCTGGCTTCCTTCGTCTTCTGGTAAAATAATATGTTTCCATATATTTATGGTATTTTTCTGATCTTTGCGAAATTGCACAGAAACGCCTTCTTTTCCATCGAATCCGCTCCGGCGAGTCCATCCTACAGGAAACATCCAACATGCATAAACAGATGAAAATCCATAAGTAATACCTCATAATAAGACAAATATCAATGAATAGAGGTAAATTATGATATAGAATGGTGATGCAAATTGGGCGTATCACCAGACAATTCAAAGTCACTCCCCACGACACACGCAACCGGATCAACACACCCCTGTCTTTCAGGGCTCACCATCGAGCCGCCATAGTCCCATTCGAGCTCTGCTAGCGAAACCGCACAGGTAGTCCCGTTTGAGCTCCGCCGGCGAGATCCACCCTCGCTTGCTCTATGGATGACCATGACCGAATAACATCACATGCAGGTGGCCAAGTTTGCTCTATCCCCAGTAGCTGAAAACAGAGGACCATGGCTGGAAGAGTCGGGGCAGCAGGAGGCACGTGGTGCATGAAGAAACATGACCAGTGGTCGCTCGAGCGGATCCTGGAGAAGGAGAAGTGGGTCTTTCTCGTGGAAAAGCCAGGCGACACACGCATAGTTCCCGGAGGTGGGCACTGGGCCGAAGAAGCAGAACAGTCATGGCGGTCCGAGTTGGTTGTGGTGTAGCGGACGGGGCAGATTGCGTAGATCTACATAATTTTATGGTCAGAGCTGCGGTGAAACACCATGAGCATGGGAGTGCTTGCCTGCTCATTTCCACACCGAGCCTCGATGATGATAACGCATCGCGCGCATGTTTGATCTATTTTTGCCGGCACTTTTCGAAATCGCCTCTAATAATCTTATTTTTGCTGGCACTTTCTAAACTCGCCTCTAATAATCCTATTTTCTCAGGCATTTCCTAAAATTGCCTCTAAAAATCATGTTTTCTCAGGCACTTAGAGAGAACACCTCTAAAAATCATATTTTTGAAGGCGCTAATTAAAAAGTGCCTCTAAATATATTTTTTGAGGCAATTTTACTAAGTGCCACATAGTGAGAGCTGCAACATGGCCACGCAGTGTTCCGGGCCTGTAGAGCTAGAACTCGAGCGCCCAGGGACACGTAGTGTTCTGGACAGCCAGCAACGGGAACCCCTCTAGATTGGGTAAAAGGGGGAAGAGAAATATTTTACGGATGACAAGAAACGTTGTGTTCTTTATTAGTAGGTAGAGATTATCATAGAATAGCGACACATGTATATTAATAGTCTAAGTTATTCTCACTATGATTTGTCTAATATAAGGACCACTCATGGACAGAGAGGGCTGCCAGTAACAAGTTTTTGCATGCTTGGGTTATACTCCCTCTCAAGGATGGAGCCATGGTTCCAACATAGAGGGGTTGAATGATTTTGTCTCTAAATCCAAAGATAGATCAGAAAAAAAGAAAATTCCTTGTAGAAATGCATGAGGAAGTGAAATCCTAAATTATGACCTAATATGTTGGTGAGCAAAGAGAAACTAGCACGAAATCAACATCAAGAATTTCCATAAAAACAAATCCTGAAAGAAATTCACATGTTGACAAACTAAATCTTCTACAAACTATATACAATAATACAGTAGGGGGTTAAATAATCTCATACATTTGTCTTGTAGATTATGGTTTCTATAAAATGCCGTCACTGGTGGAAAAAGGTCCTCTAGTCCTGGGCCGCAACGGGCTCTAGTCCCGGTTTTGGGTCCGGGACTGCGAAAACGGGACTAGAGCCCCCCCCTCTAGTCCCGGCTCGCAACGGCCCGCGACTGATAACAGCCACGCGGGGGGCGGAAACCCTCTAGTCCCGGGCTGTGACACCACCCGGGACTAAAAGGTTTCCTGCCGCGGCAGAGAAACACCACATTTCTTCGCCATGCGTAGATTGTATTTGCTTTTTTTTGCCATTTTGTTCCTTTTTTGTTTTATGTTTCACTATAACAAACATATATTTCAGTAGACATATTATACGCTACTACATACACACTACACGTCGATGCATTTATATAAGATCGATCCCTTTCAAGCATACATGTAATCAATCATATCAAAAGGAATAAATGTTTTGAAATTACATGGTCATTGATGAATATATATATCATATGAGCTACATGGAGATGACTAAGGCAAATCGAGTTCCACGTCATCCGCATAATGCTCTCCATGTACATCAAGGACTTCCTTCATCATAAATCCCGCCAGCTCCTCTTGAATTGCTCTTATGCGCTGGTCTGGATCTAGTTTCTCCCGCAAATCATAAATATAATGTGAGTCAACTTTCCGCTCACTGATCAACTATCGGATGTACTCGCAGACGTAGTATCCACATAAATGAGTTCCCGGTGGCTGCTGTAAACTCTTCGCCTTTTTATAAGTTAGCTCCTCTTTGAATGGACCTGGTATTTTCTGTCTGAACCGTGTCCAACACCTGCTCGTCAAAGAAAATGAACAAAGGAGTTATTAGTTACTTGATATCAGGAAATGAATGAAAGAGGAAGATATAATGCGATAATGATTGAAATTACTTATGGAGCATTGCTTTCATGTTGCTCCACTTCTCTTGGTCCCAACTTAATGAGTCATGGACTTCAACTAGGGAGTTGTCAACTTGAATGTTTAGCAAGATCCAGTGGAATCTGCGGACATTTACATAAGCATACATGCATAGCTCATCCAATAAGCAAAAATAAAATGTGTACAATATATAAACACTCACTTGAAGTTGTAAGGAAATAGTATTTCCTTAACAAAATTATGCTCGGTTAAGAACCTGGACAGGTCTTCCTCCACGTCTTTGGGGTGATTCTTTAACGTATATTCATTAATGATATATGGGTCAATGAACCCAACATCGTATCTTCTAGCTCTTTTGCATTCAAGCATCTTCATTCTGCGGAATATAATATCATCATACAAAAGGATATATAGTTAGGATAATATATTAAATGCAATAAACGAGCTAAAGCTACAAACTTAATTATAGAAATAAATAACTTACAGACAGTAGCAACCAATGATAGATTTTCGAGGGCGCGCTGGTTGTATAACTGAAACAGTTCGGTCATTTGAACCTGTATCGAGTATGGTTTGAAGTGATGCTCCTTTCTAACGTCCACCGGAAACCAATCTTTATGATGCTTTTTTCTGCTTGCGACATGTACCATTCATGCAGATTTCGCATATGTGTGGATAGACGCGCGAGCTCCTCATTACTGACTAGAGGCTGCCCTTGGACATACTGTCGTACTATCTGACCCACTGGCGTATCTTCATAGCCTAAATATTGACCAAGAGACATATTTGCTTCGTTAGCAAGTGCTTTGGCCTCCGATACAGTGATTCCCATAAGTGCAGCATTATTACGGGCTCTAGGGTCCATTATTTGCATGTCCATATCCATTTCAGCTCTGAAGGCCTTGTTGAGGTCCTGAATGACTTTGAGCGGGCGACGATTGATTCTTCTCGGTTCGAGCTGGGCAACTTGCTTCCCGCTTTTTGGACTTGTGATTTTTTTCTTCTGTGCTTGCTTAATAATCTCCCGGTCATAGTCTGATTCCAGATTCATCGATATCTGGGATGGTTGCTCAAGAAAGAACTTAGCCCACTTTTTTGTTTTTTCATATATACCGCTTTGGCTCAGGCTTTTGGGTGCAAATGCGCCTTAACTTGGGCAGCCACATCCGCGTTAGTTTCCTCGTCGGTCTTGTCATAAGGTCTCTTTGGAAGAGCCAGCGGGATATCGACTATCTTCGGCGTTTGACCTTTCTTCGATGTGGGGCGCGGGGGACCGTCGAACTTCCGTTTCTTTGACGAGGTAGTAGTATTGCACGGAGGCGGAGGCGGAGATCGAGTTGATGTACTCCTGCTGCGGCGATCGTCAGCGGGGCGGGGTGGACTTGGAGGTTGGCGATAATCGGGTTGGGGTGGACTTGGAGGTTGGCGATAATCGGGTTGGGGTGGACTTGGAGGTTGACGATATTCGATGCGGGGTGGATTTGGATTCCTTGGAGTCGGTGGCCTTGGCGCCGAGCCTGGAAACTTGATGTACTTCTTATTCCATAGAATGATGTTGCGCTTGATATCTCCTAGTTTCGTAAGGCCTTCAGGCGTAGCTATTTCAATCTCTAGGTCCGCAAAATCCTCCACTATGTCATCCACCGTGACACAAGCATAGCCTGGTGGAATCGGAAGTGAATGGTAGAGTGCTCCAGGTAGACAAGGTAAAGAAGTGCCGATCGCCACCTTGAAGGACAGGTTGTTCATTTGCTGATGTAGCTCACATTGTGCCATCTCTCTGACATCATCCACGGGGTAGTGAGGGGCCGGTGCATCATCTAGCAGTGCTTGATCATCAGCACAGACCTCCGTGGAAGCCACGCTGCTTCTCCGTTGGCTAAGATCCAACGCTGGATCATCAGACCGCGGGTGAGTTGACGACGGCGGCCTTTGGCTAATTTCATGCATGAGGTTCTTCAGATCAACTAGGTCCTGCTCTACCCTGGAGATCCGGTCTGCCTCCCGGTCCTTCTTTCTCTGACGGCTTCAGAATCGCATCGCATGTAGGAAACCCTTTCTTCCACGAGACACCGGCGCCTTTGCCTCCTGTTCGTCCTCCCTTTTAAGGATTCCCTAGGGCGCGTGTCAGCTCGTCGTTCTCTCTCTCTCTCTCTCGGGACGGAACAATCCCAATTGAGCATCGTTCATTGCTTGAATAAGGTCTTTGGAGGGTTTTAGAATTTCATCATGAAATAATGTCTTCCCTATTTTTGGGTCCAAGGATCCCCGTGCTGCATTACCACGGTGCTTTGACCTCTCGGGCCATCCATCATGCAGGAGTGACGCCTAGCCCTCATATCCTTCTCCATAGTTTTCCACTTAGGGATGGCACTTGTAGCCACCGTCCCCATTTTATGATGGTATTTCTTGTTGGCAGCATTTAACGCGTTCTTTGCCGACTTTGCCTTTGCTTTATCAGATTGCTTGTACTGTACAAAATCGGGCCACTATTCTCTCAACTTCTCGTTAACTCCTTTGAAGTCTGGAGTTTTCTTTTTCGCGACATATTTCGCGTATAAATTTTTCTTGTGGTTCCGGTACAGTTCAGCCATCTTGCTTAGTTCCCACTCCTTGACTTTTGCTCTATTTTCAAGCCCATACTCTGGAGGTAGTATGAAATGCGCTATGAGCTTCTGCCAAAGGTCATCTTTGGCATCATCGGTGACATAGCTGTTGGATTCTTCACCGGGTTTCTTTGACTTATTCCATTCTTGGATGGTGATCGGCAGGTTGTCCCTAACAAGCACCCCGCATTGATTTATAAACATCCTCCGGTGCTTCTCTGGAGCAATCGGTTCACCATCATCATCTATTTCTTCGATGGTGAACCTCTGATTACCATCCAACTTTTTGTTCGGCCCTCGTTTCGTTCGAGCTGTCGATTGCTTCAATCCGGTGGGCTAAAATAAGAAGAGAGAGTGATTAATATATATCTAGATCAGTTAATGAATAGAGGTAACACGAGACTTTATATATATATATGTACCTCGCCGGATCCTGTCGAGGGGCCATCATTATTGTTGGTATTTGTTTGCCCGTCGTCCATCTGGTCTTCCCCTTGGTTTTCCTCTAGTCCATCACCGGATGGATTCAAATATGAGGATATCTCTTCCTCGAGCAAAATATCTTCGGCTGTGCCCGTAATAAGAGGAATTTCACCTCTTATCATGCCCTGAAGAAAACCTTCACCGATGTGACCAGGATCTTCGGATGGATCCATGACATAATTATCTATAAAAAAAGAGAGTTAAACAGGTTAGAAAAAACAATAATCCTAATAACTAAAACAATATAATCCTAATTATAATAACTTAAACAAAAAAAATAACCCTAATCCTAAAGGGCATCGATCTCGATCTCGATATCTTATTCTACCGAGAAGCACCAAACACCCGAAAAAAATAAAGAGGAAACAAGCAAGTATGATGATATGACAAGTTGAATTGCATTGAATTGAAACCCTAAAACATGCTCGGCAAATTAATCGGGGTTCCGAGGGGTGAAAACTCTAACTCGGGAAAACTCCGGAACATATGAGAGGGGTGCATTTGTTCTTCTAATTAAACTTGCTGTCATGAAAGTTGATTAATAATGCATGATTATATAGATAGCTAGGTTTCAATTTTCTGAACATTTTGATATATTATTTGTATTTTTCTGACTTATAAATTAAAAGTTATTGAATTTACAATATTTAATCAAATTCTGGAATTACTAAAAAGGGTTATTTCATCATTATGACATCAGCAGAGGGGGTTAAACTTTTTGTACCGCTACTAAGCCTAGCCACTATGACTGACCAGTGGGGTACTGGCCACCTCAGCATGCCACGCAAGCAAGAGGGACCGGGGGGGTTGATTATTTTCACGAGCCAGTTGACGGCGGCGCGCGCGGGACGGCGATTGACGGCGGCGCGGGACGGCGAACTGGGAAGAGGAAGGAAGCAGGAGGGTGCCTGAGGTCAGCGAGGCCGAGGGAGGTCGAGGGTGGCCGGAATCGGCGACGGACGCGGCGGCCGGAGACGGAAGGCGGACCATGGAGTTTCACCGAGGCGCTGGGCTTCTTTATTCGGTGAGGCTGTACAGCGGTGCACGGTGACACGGCGGGTGGTGGCGAGACGAGGGCGGCGCGTGGAATCGGCAGACCTCCTGCATCGATCGAGCTCATTGCCGTTTGCACGCCTCCTCGTCGATTTCGCCGCATCTTGGGTGGGGGAGGCCAGGGGTGGGCGCAAGTTATTTATACCCCCACCCCTTTAGTCCCGGGCTAAGCCACCGCCTGCGACTAAAGGGTCTTTAGTCCCGTGCCGTGGCTTAACCCGCGACTAAAGACCCCCCTTTAGTCGCGGGCTAAGCCACGACCCGGGAATAAAGGACTTTCGCCGCCACACAAGACTCACCCTTTAGTCCCGGTCCAGACCATGACTGTTTTTTTTGTAAATTTTCTTTTTTAATTCAAAACTAATATAAAAACTTTGAAAAATCATATCTTTTATTGTAATAATCCAAATAAAACAAATAATATGTCTATTATTATCAGAAAAATATAAAGAATTTTAATATAATATCCATTTATCTGTTTGCATCATTTATAAATTATTTCATTTGTAAATTTTCTTTTTAATTCAAAACTAATATAAAAACTTTGAAAAATCATATCTTTTATTGTAATAATCCAAATAAACAAATAATATGTCTATTATTATCAGAAAAATATAAAGAATTTTAATATAATATCCATTTATCTGTTTGCATCATTTATAAATTATTTCATTTGTAAATTTTCTTTTTTAATTCAAAACAAATATAAAGACTTTGAAAAATCATATCTTTTATTGTAATAATCCAAATAAAACAAATAATATGTCTATTATTATCAGAAAAATATAAAGAATTTTAACATAATATCCATTTATCTGTTTGCATCATTTATAAATTATTTCATTTGTAAATCTTTTTTAATTCAAAACTAATATAAAAACTATGAAAAATCATATCTTTTATTGTAATAATCCAAATAAAACAAATAATATGTCTATTATTATCAAAAAAATATAAAGAATTTTAATATAATATCTATTTATCTGTTTGCATCATTTATAAATTATTTTACTTGTAAATTTTCTTTTTTTAATTCAAATCAAATATAAAAACTTTGGAAAATCATATATTTTATTGTAATAATCCAAATAACACAAATAATATGTATATTATTATCAGAAAAATATAATTAATCTTAATATAGTATCCATTTAGTCCCGGATGTAGTCACAAACCGGGACTAAAGATATTTTCCGCCATTTCCCACCTCTTCCCGCCAAGTTTTCCCGCCCTTTCCTTTCTATTTAGAGCTTTTAGTCCGGATGTAGTCACTAACCGGACTAAAGATATTTCCGCCATTTCCCAAAGCTTCACGCCAAGTTTTCCGCCTTTCCTCTATATTTAGGGTGATCGTGCCATGGCTATCCACACATCCACACCTTCCTCTCTTAGAACAATGGACAACGCCTATTGGGCCATTCTCGACCTCGAGGAGACCGAGGCGTTGCGCCCAACTACCCTTATCCGGGCTACCGCCGCCGCCGGATGTCGAGCGCCGAGGGGTTCCTGTCCCTCCTGTCCCTCAAGGTTCCGCACGCTAGGCGGCCATCACAAACCACTTCTACCACGAGCTCATGCCGGAGCAGCGGATGGATCCCCAGTGGGATCCCGACAACTACGACACCTGGAATGCCTTCTTCGCTAATAGGCGGGAAAGGGAGCTCGCCAGGTACGAGGGTGATGGCCCGCCACCGGTGAACCACAATGAAGCCGGCCGTCGTCTGTGGTGGGCGAACCGTACTATCATTGGAGTGATGCGCTACATCGCCGGGGGAGACCATCCTCGCCTACGGTGCCCACGAGTCCACCCGCCACAGGCCCCACACCGTCCCGGCAGTAGCGGCATCGTCTTCCAGGAGACCCCTCTCCCGCCCACCGTGAATCCGAGGCTGGAGTGGCCCCTGGTATATGCCATGGATGGGCTGAGGATCCCCGGAGTTGCAGGTGACGATGACGATGACGATGACGATGAAGAACCTGAAGCTGCGTACTATAGGACTAGGCATGATTATGACTAAAGGGGCGGCTTTAGTCCTGAGTGTTAGCTAGTCCCAGTTTGTCCCGGTTTTTAATATTAATAAATGTCTTGAGTGTTACCTAATAAATAGAGGGAAATGCCTATATAAAGAGAGGGTTCATCTTTAGTCCCGATTGGAGAAACCAACCGCGATCAAGGATTATGGGCGGGCCACCAACACTAATAATAGGGGTGAGTGTCGACATTATGTCGTGCGGCTTGTACCTTGTCCGAGATGGTGTCACCAACCGACTAAAGATGAACTTTAGTCCCGATTGGAGACACCAACCGACTAAAGATGAGTCGACTAATAATAGGTGAGTGTCGACATTATGTCGTGAGTGTCAACATTATGCCGAGCTGCTTGTACTATAAATAGGCATCCTTGTGAGTCCACCTCCAAACTGTTTGAGGCATCTCCAAGATGGTTTTAGAGAGCAGGACACCACTACGGCCAGCTGTGGAGATGCCGACGGAGCCCAGTCCTCCGGCATCTCCGAGAAACTGGTCATAGAGGCACTCCCTAATATGTGAAATTAGTTAGCTCCCAGGTGTATTGATCTAGTTAGAGAAGTTACAAGACGCAAGATGGTTTTCGAGAGCAGGGACACCACTACTGCCAATTTCAGGTAGATGCCGACGGAGCCCAGTCCTCCGGCATCTCCGAGAAACTAGTCATAGAGGCACTCCCTAATATGTGACATCACGCATTTGGAGATGAAATCTTAATGGTAAGTATGAATCGGTACTAAAGGCCCTCTTTTAGTCCCGGTCCAGCCACAAAACGGGACTAACACACTCAAGATTGTTTGCAGACAACACTATAAAAATGGACACATGCATGGAACATCTTCACTCATAAAATGTTACAATTATTACATATCATTTCTTCGCGTGTGTTCCTTTCTGATCCCGTCGTAACCATGGAGCATCTTCATTCATTAACATGATGGTTGGGTCATCCTTCACCGCGAAGGGCGGAATTTCATGGAACTTATCACAATCTTCTGACATGTTTGTCTTGTCCTCCACTCCCACGATGTTTCTTTTTCCTGAAAGAACTATGTGGCGCTTTGGCTCATCGTCTGATGTATTATTTTTCTTATTTTTTTGTTTTCTAGGTTTGGTAGACATGTCCTTCACATAGAAAACCTGGGCCACATCATTGGCTAGGACGAATGGTTCGTCTAAGTTCCCAAGATTGTTGAGATCCAACGATGTCATTCCGTATTTCTTGTCTACCTCCACCCCTCCTCCCGTCAGCTTGACCCATTTGCACCAAAACAAGGGGACCTTAAA
This sequence comes from Avena longiglumis, assembly GCA_030063025.1. NCBI lineage: Eukaryota > Viridiplantae > Streptophyta > Magnoliopsida > Poales > Poaceae > Avena > Avena longiglumis. Next base: position 576,630,283 of record CP125973.1, read on the forward strand.
AGTAGGTCCATAGTCAAGTTCCCATATATCCTCTATGTAACCATAATATGTGGTCTTTGACCCCTTGTTGTCTGTTGCATCAAAGCGGACACCACTGTTTTAGTTGGTGCTCTTTTTATCTTGGGCTATCGTGTAAAATGTATACCCATTTATCTCGTACCCTTGGAAAGTCGATATAGTCGAAGATGGTGACCTAGACAACAAGTATAGATGATCTCCAAGAGTGTTGTTTTTTATGAGATGTTGCAACCAACCACCGAAACTCTTCATGTGTTCATCTCTAATCCAAGAGTCCTACTTTCTAGGGTTGTTGGAGCGTAAGATTTTCTTGTGTTCCTCGATATATGGGGCTGCCAAGATAGAATTCTGTAGAACGGTGTAATGTGCTTCGGTGTAAGAATGTCCGTCTCTACATATTATTGATTTCCTTCCTAGAGTACCCTTTCCACTCAGTCTCCCCTCATACCGCGATTGAGGAAGACCAATCGGCTTAAGGTCGGGAACAAAGTCAACACAAAATTCAATGACCTCCTCTGTTCCATAGCCCTTGGAGATGCTTCCTTCTGGCCTAGCATCACATTTAACATATTTCTTTAAGATTCCCATGAACCTCTCAAAGGAAAACATATTGTGTAGAAATACAGGACCGAGAATGGAAATCTCTTCGACTAGGTGAACCAAGAAAAGGCGTCATAATATTGAAGAAGGATGGTGGGACCACCAACTCAAAACTGACAAGACATTGGACCACACCATTCTGTAACCATGGTAGATCTTCAGGATTGATTATCTTCTGAGAGATTGCATTGAGAAATGCACATAGCTTCACAATGGGTACTCGAACATTATCTGGTAGAAGCCCCCTCAATGCAATCGGAAGCATTTGTGTCATAATCACGTGGCAGTCATGAGACTTTAGGTTTTGGAACTTTTTTTTCTGCCATATTTATTATCCCCTTTATATTCGACGAGAAGCCAGACGGGACCTTAATACTGCTTAGGCATTCAAAAAAAATTTCCTTCTCTTGTTTGGTAAGAGCGTAGCTGGCATGACCTTGAAACCATTCTGGATGCAGGTCATCTAGGTCTTTCATACGTTGATGGTCCTTTCGTGCTTCTGGTGTATCTTTTGTCTCCCCATACACGCCCAAGAAGCCTAGCAGGTTCACGCAAAGATTCTTCGTCACATGCATCACATCGATTGCAGAGCGGACCTCTAAGAATTTCCAATATGGTAGCTCCCAAAATATAGATTTCTTCTTCCACATGGGTGCGTGTCCTTCAGCGTCTTTCGGAACAGATTTTCCTCCAGGACCCTTTCCAAAGGTTACCAGTTGATCCAAATGTAGGGGTTCGTAGCATGGAAAACAAAATTTTTCTACCGCATGCAAACAAACAAGCCAAGATCTATCTACTAGATTGCAGCAACGAGTCGATAGAGGAACTCACCCTCGAAGATTCCAAAGAGGTTAACAAGAGCAGATTCTCGTGGGTGATGTAGTCGTACACTTGCCGATCTCAAGATCGCGTAGACGATCCTTCCCAGCGTTCCTGTAGCGCCCCGATCGGTCACACGTCGCATCGATTTAAGACCTTCCTCTCCTTGTTCCAGAAAATGGAGGTTGTAGCACTCTCTCGCGATTCCAAAGACAAATCGTGGTACCTAAGTAGAGGGAGATCTCGCAGGCTTCCTTAAACCGGAGTGAGTATGGTGGAGTATGAGAGAGCTATTAGTGGTCTAGGGTTTAGACACACCAATTAGAAGGCTCTAAACCGAGGCTAGGGCAATTAGAAGCTCTAAACCAAAACGGCTCTAAACCGAGGCTTTGGCTAGGGTTTAGATTAGAGGATAGGAACTTGTGTGTCTAGAGGAGGCCCTGCCCTCCTTTTATAGGTGGGAGGGCGCCAAGGGAGGAGTCCCTCCCAAGTCGGCCTTGGGTGGCGCGGCTTGGAGAGGACTCCTCCCCAAGTCGGTTTCAACCTCCTCTTGCTTGTTTCCCTCAGTTTCCTGTTTTAGCCGTTTGACTTTCAAACTGGCCATTTGACTTTTCAGTTTTAGGATTCAATTTAATCCTTTATTTGGAATAGAAAGAACACTTAGTACATGATGCAATCATTCCAATATGCAATGACACATTCATGTACCCCTTCCCCTCCGGAGTGCCGGACAATCCGGAACCTTCTAGAACATTCCCGATGAAAACACCAGAATCATTCCCGAACTCCGAAACGGGACTTTCCTTATATGAATCTTATTCTCCGGACCATTCCCGATCACCTCGTGATATCCCGGATCCCATCCGAGACTCCGAACAACATTCGGTCTCTTTCTCATAATACCATAACTACTCAAACAACGTCGAATTCTTAAGTGTGTCTCCCTACGGTTCGTGAATTATGCGGACATGATCGAGACACTTCTCCGAACAATAACCAATAGAGGAATCTGGAAATTCATATGGCTCCAACATATTTCTACGATTACTTTGCGATCGAATGAACCACTTACATACGATACCAATTTCCCTTTGTCTCACGATAGTTTACTTATCCGATGTTATGATCGTCGGTATCTCTGCATACCTAGTTCAACCTCGTTACCGATAAGTACTCTTTTCTCGTTCCCGTGATATGTGATCCCTTATGAGCCAGTCACATGCTTGCAAGCTAATTGGATGACATTCCACCGAGAGGGCCCAGAGTATATCTATCCGTCATATGGATGGACAAATCCCACTCTTGATCCATGTGTCTCAACCAATACTTCCCGAAAACTCAATGCCACCTTTATAGCCACCCAGTTACGGTGTGGTGTTTGATGTCATCAAAGCATAAATCCGGTAAAGGTGATATGCATGATCTCATGGTCGAAGGAATTAGGTTACTATGTATCAGAAAGCATATAGTAATTAAACTATTGAAATGACTTGATATTTATGCTACGCTTATCTATAGGAGTATGTCCATCACATCATTCTCCTAATGATATGATCCTGTTGTTAATAACATCTCTATGTTCATGATCAGTAAACCATGATCATATATTAACCAACAAGCTAGTTTAACAACAGGCTTTACTAGGGACTCTTATTTTAGTTTACAAATCACAGAAGTATTAATGTTTCCGGTTAATACAATTATAGCATGGTATGTAAACATTTATCATAAGTGTGAAGATATGATAATAACCACTTTATTATTGCCTCTTGGGCATATCTCCAACACCAAATCTTTGACCATATCAAATATATCAGCACCAGTACGCTCCTTAGGCTTCGTCTGGTGACATGCCAGACCGTTGAAATGCTTGCCTTTCTTTCTTAACGGATGCTTGGCCAAAAGAAATCGACGATGCTCATTGTATACATTCTTCTTACAATGTTCCAAATATATACTTGCAGTCTCATCTAAACAATGTGTGCATGCATTGTATCCCTTGTTTGACTGTCCTGAAAGGTTACTAAGAGCAGGCCAATCATTGATTGTTACGAAAAGCAATGCTCGGAGGTTAAATTCTTCCTGCTTGTGCTCATCCCACACGCGTATCCCGGGTTTGTGCCACAACTGTAAAAGTTCTTCCACTAATGTCCTTAGGTACACATCAATGTCGTTGCCGGGTTGCTTCGGACCTTGGATCAACACTGTCATCATAATGAACTTACGCTTCATGCACAACAAACAGGAAGGTTATAGATGCATAGAGTCACGGGCCAGGTGCTGTGACTGGAGCTCTGCTCTCCAAAGGGATTCATGCCATCTGTACTTAGACCAAACCTTAAACTCCTTGCGTCATCTGTAAAGTCCGGGTACTTTCTATCGATTTTTCTCCATTGCGACCCATCAGCGGGGTGTCTCAACATCCCGTCTGACTTACGTTCCTCTTTATGCCATCGCAACAACTTGGCGTGCTCTTTGTTTCTGAATAAGCGTTTCAACCGTGGTATTATAGGAGCATACCACATCACCTTCGCAGGAACCCTCTTCCGGGGGGGCTCGCCCTCAACGTCACCAGGGTCATCTCGTCTAATCTTATACCGAATTGAAGTGCATACCGGGCATGCATCTAAATTCTCATACTCCTCACCGCGGTAGAGGATGCAGTCATTAGGGCATGCATGTATCTTCTGAACCTCTAAACCTAGAGGGCGGACAACCTTTTTTGCTTCGTATGTACTGGCGGGCAATAAATTATCTTTTGGAAGCATATTCTTCATCATTTTCAGCAACTTTTCAAATGAGGAGTCAGGTATAGCACAGTCAGCCTTCCATCGCAGCAATTCCAGTTGTCTTTGACTTTTTCGCACCATTTTCGCAATTTGGGTACAACAACTTTTGTGATCCTCTAGCATGTGATTGAACTTCTTCCTATCCTTTTCGGTTTCACAATCTCTTCGCATCGGCAATGGTCCCACCAAGATCATCACGGGTTCATCATGTGTCTCTTCTTCATCCTCCCTTCAAAGATCCCCAGGGAAGTATCTCCGTACTCAGGTAAACCATGATAGTTGTCATCCTCCTCCTCTTCTTCATTGTCTTCCATTATAACCCCTCTCTCTCTGCTTGGTCCAACAATTATAACTGGGCATGAAGCCGGACTTCAACAGGTGGCTGTGAAGGGTTTTTAAGTCAGAGTAATCCTTCTGATTCCTACATCCATTACATGGACAGAATACAAAACCATTGTGCTTGTTTGCATCAAGAACACGTATGAATTCATGCGCCATTAATGAACTCTCCAGGCGTCGGTCAAGACTGTACATCCATTCTGGACCATCTGCATTATAGTAAAAGTATATCAAAAACCATTACACAACATGATAAAATTATTACAAGTTATATTGAGAGTTTCTAGAGCACTAATTTTGAATTTTGAAAAATTTACATGCACCAATTTGTGAATTGGAGAAAACAATCAACATGATAAATGTGGAGTTTTTTATTATTGTTCCATGAGTGAAAACCTCATTCCATTCTAAGCTCTGAAACTCTAAAATTACACATTTCAATTTTCAGTAACTATGTGCCTATTCAAAATTTGTTACACATATATATCAAAATCCTTCTAGCTACTTCTAGAGCATGCATGCATTTGATCCATATCTCTATACTTCTAGAGCATTATATAGAGCTAAAGTAGCAATAAGAGATGAAAGAATGAAGTTCTAACCTTTTAAAGCTTTGGATTTAGGTGTTGCAAACTAAATCTTGAGAAAAAAAATGGCATGAACTCTCTTGATTTGTTTGAGAAAAATGGCCACCATATGCTTTAGGGCAGCTGACCAGGGAGCTGTATATATAGTAATGGACAATTAGTCCCGGGTCGTGATACGACCCGGGACTAATAGTCCACGAAAAGAGCTGTTGCCCCGCTCCAGGTTATTAGTCCCGGGCCGTATTACGGGCCGGGACTAATGCTCTGGTCCGGTCCGGAACTAATGAGTATGTCCATTTCTAGCCGTTGGGGGCCTCACGGACCGGGACTAGTGCTAGAACTAGTCGCGGTTCGTGACGGGCCGGGACTGCTGGGCTTCCAGTGATCGAACGGAAGATGGTTTTTCCAGTAGTGCGTCCTCCCTTCTTAGATCCTTGTCATATCCAATGCTTCCTTCGAGGCCATAGCTCTTCCACATGACGACTCGGGTCGTTTATCCACGCCGCTCTGAGTTCTTAGTTCTCTCCTTCTCGATTAAGTTTTGGATTGGATTGGATTGGAGGATCACATGGTGGGCAAGCAGGCATCCTCATGTCAAGTCCGCACATATAGAAAGCAAGAAACAAAATGATCGATATTGATCTGATCATGCATGTGTTACATGGACAACCCCTCTGATCATCGCGTCAAACATAAGCTTCCTCTATCCAGATAAATTCCTTCTCTCCCACTGAATGTTCTTCTAGGATCCTGGAATTTTTTTTTCATACTAGAGATTTTTATAGTAGACACACGAGAGGTTGTCGTGCTAAGTCCCAAAAGGACCACCGCCCAGAGAAGACACCATCTCCAACGATGGAAACCGTAGATCAGAAGAGATTTTCATGAAATCACACCAAGAACACAAAAACTGACATGATCTTAGGGGACCCCCCAAAAACGATTCCACACGCCCTCCGCCAGCAATAGAAGCACCACTGGAGCGAGGATATGACGGGAAGAACCTTATTCAGACTTGACGATGTATTCATCGCATCACTATCACAGAAAATACACGGAAAAACAAGCTAAACAAAGAAGGCAAACTCTCCCACCGGTGAGAGGCCGTGGTCCACCACACCTTGAAGGCTCCAAGCCCACCAAGATGGAGCGAACCGATGGATTCACCGGCTAGGGGAACGGAACCTTAAATGAATTTTTAAACTATATTGTCGTTAAAGAAAACACATGACTACCGCTTTGCATCTCGCATAATCGACTCGTGTCATTTGGACATATGTACTTAGTTGTACGCAGATCAACATGACAGGTCGATAGAGCAAATAATTGTTGTCGGGAGAAATTTTGTAAAGAGATCAATGGTGCATAGTGCTTAATTACCACTGAAATTTTAAATATGTACATATCCACAAATTAATGCACTTAATTACCACTAAATTTGCAGGACCCATCCACTTTTATAGATTACTGCTATCTCTAGATTGTTTTAATGCCATTAATATCACATCTCCTATATAAAGCTTTGTCATCTCCTTTGTTCTCACTCAGCACTCACAAGTCATTCAAGAATCGTCAACGATACTTTGTCAACACCACCTCAAAGTTAAGATGAAGTCAGCTGCCGTGCTACTCCTAACTCTCGCATGTATTGCAATGGCATTAGGTAACATCTAACTTGTTTCTATATGATGTTACTTTTTGCAAACCCAACAAACATATGATTACATTCATGATATGCCTTTATTGTTCGTGGTGATATCTTTCCAGATGTACAAGCAAAAAAAGAATGTAGGGTACATGTTGTCGGGCGCTCAGACGTATGCTCAACTAGTACTTGCTCGGATAGTTGCCGCCAAATGTCAGACAAAAACTGCCCTTCAGGCGCGGGGTGCACGTGGAGTGCTATTTGTGGTGAAAGGATGTGTGCTTGCAGCCTGTGTGTAGATTTAGATCATGCTTCTCTATAAGGCTCCAACAATGATAAATATGACGCCAGTAGCTAAGTTAAGATTAGTTCATATGGACAAAGAAATAGCAATGCCATAAAATATGTATCATGAACTCTGTTGGAAAAATTGATATGTACCATAAGTTTTATATTGCACCTCTAGTTAGGTGTAATTGACTTCTGTCGGAGTATGTTTTTCTGCTTCCATTTAATAAGAAATATAGCAATGGAGACATGCTATTTAACCCCGGGGTACAGAATAGTTATTCTCCGGTCACCCTTTTTTTTCAATCAGTACATAATTTTTACGTCGCGTAAATTTTTCTTACCTTGAAAATCAAGAAGAATATAATAAATATGGACATAACGTAAGATCTTTCTTTTTTTCTTGATGTATGAAGATGTAAATACGTTTTTTTGTGTTTCATATACTATAATGACTCATAATTTTTATGTCAATTTTTGTCGTAGTGGGTCAATATAAACGTTATTATTTGTATACAAGGCATACTTTTCTGAATATAACAACATTAAAATGTGCTCTGTGCAAACTAATTTTTCTGCACCCAGCTGATAAATAACGTTTCTGTGTAGTCCAATATATATTTGATACATAAATGGGCCAGAGGTGAGCATAGCTTTTTTTTTACACTGGGGCCCAAACAAGGGATTCGCCTCTTTGGAGACTCAGCTTTGTCGTCTGTCCTATCATTCCTCCCCCGTTTCATCAAAGTTCTTATATATATTCATTAAAATATGAGTAGGAGCAACTAATTAATCACCATAGGGAACTCTACTTATTATCTTTGTACGCAGAACTCACGCTCTTATGGAAATCTTCGCAGTAGCACAAGGCATATCAGCTCTGATATGCGAAAAAACAAGGCCACCTCTATTTTTTGAGAATGAGGCACACTTCTAGTGTGGACACACAACATGAGAGGCTAAAACCAGGCCCATCATCGCTGCATTCGGTGTACAAATTTCAGCCCATTAGCAATTATTTTTTTCAGAACTACTATGTTTTGGAGAAATTGTTTGTTGCAAAAACCTCAACCGGGCATGAGTTCGAGCCTAGCTAGCATCCACGTTGTTCGTGGATCAAGTAGTTCATTATTTTCTAACAACATCAAAAGGGATTTAATAGCATAAAACCACCACTTTCGTGCAAAATGTTCGGAAATCACCACCTTTCGTTAATTTTGCAAAATGCGACCACTTTTCTACAATTTTTCTTGGCAATTCGTGTTAGACTCACATTTCCAACGAATTGACGGTTGTTTCCAACAGGAGAATCCCACCAGGATGCTGACGTGGCAAAGGGGAGACGCCTTTGGACTGCCTCCGTCACACGCCATTAACGTGGCTGTCTGAAGCAGTTATGTATCGGTTGCCCCCTCCCTTCCGGCGCGCACTGGTCGACGATGTCGGCGGCTACTCCTGGCGGCGATCCTGACGGCAGCGCCCCTTTAATCATCCACGACGATTTAGATTCTAGCAGTAGCGGAGGCACGGATTGGACTACTTGTGCCGCCTTATCCCCGTGGTCGCCGCGGGATGGCGCTGGCTCGCCGGCGAGATCCACTAGAGCTGCTGCCGCCGCTTTGGCAAGGGTGGTTCTCGATTCACCAGCGAAGGCGAGCTACCGTTGGGGTTCCTGCTTCGGCGGCATCGAGTAAGCTCCCCTCTCCACCTTCTGTGTATATGCTTCTTAGTGTAGTGCTTGATCTTATGTCCAGTGTAGTTTTTGCTTGCACTGATGTGGTAATAAACCTACTCCCTCTGTTTCAAAATATAAGATATTTTAGGTTTGTGAAGCAAACGTATCTAGATTTGCTTTAGTATAGAGGTTCACTTAAGTTTGAAGTGAATCTACACACTAAAACAAGTCTAGATACAGTTTCTTCACAAACCTAAAACATCTTATATTTCCAAATGGAGGAAGTAGTCAAAAGCGTAACTTGTTTAACTTTGCTCTGATTAGGGATTAGTTTAGTGTCTGCTAAAAAATATAATGTTTGACATGGTGAACTAACTAGTAGTTTAACTGCAGTTTGGATGATGACATCTGGAAAATAAGATTTAATTTACCTGGTGAGGACAATCTAAAGAGAACAATGTGTAGTTCTGACACAACCTATTTGAATTTGGTGGCACTTATTGAGGAATTTGATGGTTATAGTTACGATGGAACACTGTTTATTTTGTTGTTATTTCACTTGCTACTACTTCACATTTTTTACAACACAAATAATAAAACATAATTTCTAGTAAATTGCAGCTGATAAACGATCAGCAATATACATGCTGATAGGCTTTGGGCACCAAATTGGTCGCGCCCGGTTAGTTGAGGCCCTCGAGGGCGTTGCGGCCGAGGCGGACGGCGTTGACATAGTCGCGCATGCTGTGCGAGGCGACACCGGGGACGAGCAGCCCGGTTGCGCGGTAGAGCAGGGACACGGCACCCTCTCGGTAGTCTCGCCCGGCAGTGACCCCTAGGAGCATGGCCTTCACCAAGTCGCCGATCGCGTTACGGTACTTGGACAGGGCATACCACGGGTCGAAGTAGTTCGGGTCCGACACTTTGCCAGCAGTTAGCACCCGCCCGTCGTACCACCCGTCGTAGTACACGCACGTCCCGCCATGGCGGAACTCAGCCACCGGAGGCGCGTCGAACGGCACCCTTGGCACCATGTCGTACCGGTACACCATGCGCAGGTAGTAGTCCTTCTTCGCGGCCGTCGTCGTCGTCACCCTCGCGCGGAAGAACTCGGCGAACGTGCTGTCCCCGACGCGCGGCTGCCCGTAGGTGTGCACGGCGGCGAGCCTGCCGAGCACGCGCCGCTCCCCGTGGAGAGCCAGGACGGCCGGGAATACGACGGCGAGCGCGCCGCCGAGGCTGTGGCCCGTAATGACGACGCGGGCCTTCGGGTGCTTCGAGAGCTGCTCCTCCAGCACCTTCCGGAGCTCGTAGTAGGCGACGACCTTGCCAGACGGGACGTCGGCGGGGGCATCGCGAGGGAAGGCACGCGCGGCGTCGTCATCGCCATCCTCCTCCTGGAGCCCGAGCGCCTTGAGGAAACCCACGTGGACTTGGCCCATCTCGCCTAGGCCTATCCATGACAGGTCCACGTCCGTCGCCCAATCCTGCGTGTTGAACATCTCCGTGCCACGGAACGCTACGAGCACCACGTCCGCGTCCTGGCCGCGGTCCGTCGCCACGAACGCCTGCGTCGTGTCCAACTGGAGGAACTCTGCGTGTGTATTTGAATTTAATTATTATTATATGAAACTGTGGGTATACATCATTATTAGCACGAAACATAAATTATTCTCTACTCGAAGAAACTCCAAGTATGTCTCAATCGATTTTATACATTATTATTTCAAAAGAAGCATGTACTCTCTAAATTGTACTTTAGTTGATCAAAGATATATGCGCACCCTCCGCTCTACAAGTTCTAGGTCTTTCAATAAGGAATGAAATTTGTGAACATACTACTCCCTCCATTTTAAAATATAAGATGTTTTAGGTTTGTGAATTAAAATGTATCTGGACTTCTTTTAGTGTGTAGATTTTACTCCAAACTTGAATGGACCTACATATTAAAACAAGTCTAGATATATTTGTTTTATAAAGAAGCTAAAACATCTTATATTTTGAAAAACGGAGAGAGTACATGCTAAAACGAGTTTATCTACATATGACTTGGAAAAATTGGAAAAAAAGTTTAGTATTTCAAAATGTAACTAATAATGTACGATCTTTGTCCTTGACTCACTGTTCCAGCAGTTGTAGTATCCCACGAAATTGAACTGCACAAGGGAATTTATGTGCAGAATTAGTATTCATCCTTTTCCAAAAAGAATTAGTATGCGTATGAATTAGTAATAATATACTCAAAGGAAGACAAAGTAACTAATGGTCCCTCTCCTGACGATGCAACGTTCTCTATATTTCTCCCAGAATCACCCACTTACTTGTACAACTCAAATGTTTCTCCAGAGATCATCATAATTAATGCTCTCTATGTATGCATACCTTCCACACATTGCTGACGACGCTCTCTATGTATGCGGCGTTCTCGTACGCGATCTTGGCCGCCATGACTGTGACCTCAAGGAGACGCTGCCGTTCGTTGCTCTCCACCTGCAACTGCAACTCAGTCCTCCCGTCCACCAGCGCGACAATCCTCGAGAAGTTTGGCGCGTCCCGGTTCAGCGGAACCACAAGCTTACCTGCTCGTATACCCATATAATAATATGATTATCCGTAGTTAGGTATATTACCTGCATATATCCGTATAATACGATTAGCTGATTTTCGTCCAAAATATTGATCTGATGTCTCACCGCCGCCGCCGTCGGCTCGAGTGCAGTTCCTGCGAGATTAGCGGATCGCTATAGGAAACATGATAAGCACCGACTGCCGACCCCCGTCGGCGTAGGCTACGCCGATGTTGCCGTCGTCGTACTAGCCCGTAGGTGTAGAAAAGCCGTCGTTGTAAATAGCTACGCTGATGGCTTCGTTGTCGGCATAGGCTATATGGGTCTCATCTAGATGACTAACGGGCATTTGGCTACGTCGACGGCTTTGCCGTCATCCTAGCTCTTTTCAAATTTGGCTACATTGATGGCTTTGCTGTCGACCTAGCTTTTTTCAAAAAAAAATTGATTTTTGTTTTACAATTTTTTAAATTGTTTAACTCGTTAATCTGATAGGAACATTTTTAACTCTAAGTACACTTAATCTCAAATAAATCGTAATTCAACAAATAATATATCCAAATTGATCATAAAAATGAGAGGAATCCAAATATGACATTCTTATCATCTATTTATTTATCACTAGACAAATCAAAACTATGCCAGAATTCATGAAACACCCTCTTTTTTGGACTCGAAAAAAATAGTTATTTGGTGTGACGAAAAGGAAACTTGAAGTGGATCTCTAATGAAATAGCATGTTGTGAACCTAAAAATGATTTTTCTAAAAAAGCATGAGCATTAGATCATGTACTCACATATGACCCACTTCCTACCGATTCGACATGAATTTATCTTTTTCACGAGGGGTAGAAGAAAAGGTTTAAGGTACGTCAATTGGGACATTGTCCATGTAAGGTGGTCTAGTATTTTTTAGAAATAGGGTGGTATCATTTAAAAACTTTAATTTGGTGGTTGATTCACCAAACACCCCATTTTTAGCACTCGGAAAATGGAAAATGACTTTTTTGTGCGTTGAAAAGGAAAAGTTCCTCCTATAAAATTGTTCGTAATCCCATAATGCGCAATATGGGCACATTATGATTCTAGCCATAACATTGATCATTTGATCTGAAAGTCAGAAAACCTTAACTGAGATAGGTCATTTTGTGAAGGTTTTTCTGAGACACAATCAATATATCAAGTTTGATATTTTTGCTTGCAACTATGTCACATAATATGACACCACGCGAAGGTTTTGCGTTGTTTCGATCGGTTTTTAATTTTTTATGTCTGTTTCAAACTATCGACAAACTTTCTAAAATGGCGGGCATGGAGATTCTTAGCTCGGGTCTGAGCCTCACTAAACTTGTAGTGCATCTATGATGAAATACAATATTGCGCACCTAAAAAATATTTTTCCTTGCAACTATGACACCATGCAAATATTTTTCATTGTTTCGATCGTTTTGAATTTTTATGCCCGTTTCAAACTATCGTCAAACTTTTTAAAACGACAGACATGAAGATTCATAACTCGGGACTACGCCTCACTAAACTTGAAGTGGATCTCTGATGAAATAGCATATTGCGAACCTAAAACTGTTTATCATGTACATGTAGTTCAAATCTGACTCACTTCCTATTGATTCGTCAGGAATTTGTCTTTTTCACGAGGGATAGATGCAGAAGTTTCAGATACCCCGATTTGAATATTTTCTATGCATGGTGGTCTAGTATTTTTGAAAAATGGGGTGGTACCATTTTTAGATTTTAATTTGGTGGTTGCTTCACAAAACACCTCGTTTTGGGCACTCGAAAAATGGAAAATGGATTTTTGGTGCGACGAAAAGTAAAACTTTCTCCTGCAATATTGTTCGGCATCCCATGATGCACATGCATGCATAATATGGGCACATTATCGCAAACTATGTCATGGTTCTAGCCATAACATTGGTCATTTGACCTGAAAGCCAGAAAACCTTGATTGAGATAGGTCATTTTGTGAAGATTTTTTTAAGACACAATGAATATACCAAGTTTGATATTTTTCTTGCAACTATGTCATATAATATGACACCACGCAAAGGTTTTACGTTGTTTTGATCGTTTTTGAATTTTTTATATCTGTTTCAAACTATCGTCAAACTTTTTAAAACGACGGGTATGAAAATTCTTAGCTCGGGACTGAATCTCACTAAACTTGCAGTGGATCTCTGATGAAATAGCATATTGTTAACCTAAAAATGATTTTTCCAAAAAATCATGAGCATCATATCATATACTTATAGTTCAAATATGAGTCACTTCCTACCAATTTGTCATGAATTTGTCTTTTCAATGTGGGGTGGACAGAAAGGTTTAACATACCACTCATGAGACATCGACCATGCAAGGTGGTCTAGTATTTTTGAATATGGGTGGTACTATTTTTAAACTTTAATTTGGCGGTTGCTTCACAAAACACCCCGTTTTTGGCACTCGGAAAATGGAAAAATATTATATGAAAGTATTTGTAATGTTTTTATATTTTTTACAATAAAAATATGTTATATTTGAGTTTAGATAGATAGATCTTATTTTCTTCAAATTTTGCTATATTATATGTATTTTTCTGAATTAAAATGATTTAGTTATGATTTTTCTAAGATGAGTGTGGCAAAAAGGAAAAATAGCTAGCCGTCGGCGTATGTGTGAAACCTGGACCGACGGCTAAGGCGTTAGCATAGACTTGAAGCCGTCGCATCACTGTCACGGATAATCACATGCGCCGATGGCCCGGTCTACGTCGATGGCTGCCGTCGGCCTATCCATCCTACGCAGACAGCCGCGTTGCCCGGATGACGAGCCCGTCCACCTACGCCGATGGCCCCAACCTTTTTCCATCGATGTAAAAATAGGCCATCGGCGTATGAATTTATTCCTGTTGTGGATCCATGTACGCTATGACCAACACGACCAAGCAGAGATGCCACTCCTCACCTAGCATCATGCTGGCGCTGCGCATTGCATGCCCTAGCACTCCGCGTGGTGCTTGCTGAGCTTTCTCTGCCTTTCTTTGGCTTCAGAGAAATTCCACCGGCCAAAATCAAGCTTGGCACGCGTCGACCATCGGATCTGCTTTCCTTCCTCCCAACCGTCCGAACTAATTTTGGTGCCCTTATTTTATATCACCTGTTGCGGTAGCCGTTCCCTAAGATAGTAAGATACAATATCTTTAAAAGCACAAAAGGTTTTGGTGTATCATATCCCATTTTTCTGGTGCCCTAAATTTTTATTTTTGCAGGTGCCCTATTTCACATCATCTATTCGAGGTGCCGTTAGCTAGTATTTAAATAGAGAAGGCACTCGGGTACACACCTCCCTATCTGGTCTATTTATTATAGGTGCATCAAAACCTGCACTAGCCCCTTTTCCCTCTCAAACAATTAACTTCACATTTCTATATCTCTCACCAAAAAACATTTAAATTTGTAACTTTGGAGTTCACTCAAACATTTGAGATAAAACATGGAAAATAGATTTGTACTATTCTGACAATATTTGACCTGCAAAGTATTATTCTGGAAAATAGGTGTGTATTAAAGAAATTGTTTTGAATTTTAAATATTTGAATTTGTTAAATTACACAAAGAATTTCAAACTATTTTTGGCACATTCTTGTTGCAATGTTTCAGTGACCTTCAAAGTTCAAATCCATGTGTTATATTTTTTGAGAGACACAATAAAAATTAAAAAAAGTGTGAGGTGTACGTGTCATGGGGTTCAGTCACAACTTTATCGACACAGAGAGCAGGTTTTCTGAACACCATGATAGGTACACCCGCCTATCTAGTTTTTTCAAGTAATCGTTTATTCCATTAATGTCAAAAGAGATCAAGAAAGATTCTCATGAAACTACCTCAAAAAACTGCAAAAAGAATCTTGTTGATAGCTTTGTGCAAACCCTTTACTTTTTCTCCCAAACAAAAGAAAACACAGTCTTCAAACTTTGCAATGTTAGTAAATTTGAAATGAAATATATGAAAAATTAACTCGGATATTTTGTTCGACCATGAATATCTATAAATAAGTATTTTGCGAAATATTTAAATTGCTTAAGTTTATGGTCTACAAAAGTTGTGAATTTATTTTGCAAACATGTAGTTCAATTATGTTCTTGACCTGCAAAGTTTTAAGTTTGTATGTTCTTCCATTTGGGAGAAACAAAAAGGGAAAGTTTGTGCACAGATCTCGACACAATCATGTATGGTTTGGATCAGGGGTGAAGCACTACCCATCGGGACACCAGCACTAGAGAGAAAGCCAACACCCTCAGTAGCCCCCTAGCGGATATCAAGATTTAGGTAATATATATCATTTTTGTTTTTCCATTAGACAACTTACATGGCGATATTTAAACTCTTTTTTTAACATACCAAGAAAAAACTAAACCAAATAGGAGGAACCAATTTTACACTCCTAATATTTGACTAATTATCCCCCATGTAACTATGTGAATATTATTACAAACGTAGAATACGATGTCCCGATAATAGGTAGTTCTATTAAACCCAAAAGTTTGCATCAGGAAGATACAAGCAACCAGATTTTACATGTACTATATTATATCATATGACAATACGGGTTCTGCATATCTATGATGCATACAACCACAAAACTATGATTAAAAAGTAAAAGAAGCAAAATGGTTCATGCCTGACTCATATGCCGTCTAATGTGATAGAGGACCCATCCAAACAAATATGCGATGACATGTTCATATAACTACATTTTTACGGCTTATGTCGACGATTGTCATATAAGCAACAACTTGGTTTTGAGTCTTCCGCTACTCCAAACTATATTTGTAATCTTGACAAAGCATTATATGGTATGAAACAGGAACCTCGAGCATGGTACTCTCGTCTCAGCTCCAAACTTCACACTCTTGGTTCTGTTCCTTCTAAAGCCGATACATCACTATTTCTATTTGACAAGTCAGGTATCACTATGTTTATTCTTATTATGTTGATGACATTATAGTCAAGAGTTCCTCAGATCTACTTTATAACTTAAGTTCAGAATTTGTTCTTAAGGATCTTGGAGATTTTCACTTCTTTTTAGGTCTTGACGTTCATAGGCAGTCCAATGGGGTTGCTTTTAAATCAGGAGATATATGCTACAGATTTTTTAGACAGAGTTGGTATAAGCACATGTACATCTTGTCCCACGCCACTCTCCACTTCTGACTTGTTGGTCTTGACGGATGGCTCTTCTCTTGGCTCTGAGGATATAACTCTCTACAGAAGTATTGTAGCTGCTCTTCGGTATTTGACACTGACCAGGCTTGATACTTTTTTCAGTTAATAAAGTTTGTAAGTTTCTTTATGCTCCCATAACTGTACATTGGACTGCTATCAAGAGAATTCTCAAGTACATTTATGGCACAAGAATGGTTTGTCTTACTTTTCAGAAGTCCTCTTCTACTCTTCTTAGTGCCTATTCAGATGCAGAGTGGGTATGTGATTTAGATGATTTCCACTAGTGGTTTTGCTATATATTTTGGTCCCAATCTTATTTTTTGGAGTACCAGAAAACAACCTATTATGTCCCGGTCAAGTACATTGGCCGAATATGAAGCTCTTGCAAATTCCATCACAAAACTTATTTGGACTCAAGAGACCCATGTGGCCAATCAGCAGCATGTGGCGCCTGATCAGGTTTGTCATAGGGCCAGACAGTTCCATCATCCGTAGTGCTATGATGAGGACAGCATAAAAAGAGCCCTAATTTATGCTATTGGTTGAAGAAGTACGATATGACATGCACTTGGATGAGGTTCATGCCAAGGTGTTCTCTTCAGATTTTCTACCCCTAGCGTGGCTACATAGAGATATCGACAATGACATTATAATGGCTAGTGGTGATGGAACATTGACATTAGATGTCACGCTGTTGTCGCCTTTACCGATCGGAAACGTTGTCTGAGACACACGGCAATCGGACGATCTAGGATTTTAGCCTTGGTCCCGTGGATGATGATATGATTACAACACTCTACTTACCGCTTAACCTCTATGGTTGTTTCTTGAGTTTTTTGTCCAATTTTTAAAAAGGCTATTTTATTGACGTAATAAGTTGACATATCAGTGTCTAGCTTTTTCTCTTACGATTAACTCTGGGTACAGTAAAAAGATTCCGTTTACACGCCTCTTTAGCTGATTTTGACTCCTACATATTGTCAAATCAATGATGTTAGAGCTGCCAAACTTAACTGTGGAATAATTTATTTGGCAGTGGCTTCACATAACCTAACGTAATCTGGAAGACAGAAATTAGTGAGACCTTTTAATTTAATCGGTTTATCTGCTTGTTATGTACTCCTATGGACTCGTTTTCAGTAGTGGTCAGTTTTGGTGCATATCCTTCTGTACTCAGTGATTTCAGGGCCTCAAATCTTTCGCTGCTCTCCATGTCTGTGTGTAGCCAAAATTGCGTTACTATTTTCCCATATGTATTACTCATTTTAAGGTGTTAAAGAGGCTGGTAGAGTCTGCATGCCGAACAATATGTCTATGTGTGCGTCTGCATGTGTGCGCACATGTGCTTGTGCTTTCTTAACATGGTATACTAAAATAATTCATTGAGTTTTCTGAAGAAGTAAACAACATTCATGACATAACCGGATAGAAACATTTCCCACGAATCTTGGAAAAAATAAGATATGACCAGTTGTGATCTTTGAAAAAGAAAGAATCACGAAATTCACTATATATGTTGTTTGGATATCTAATTACAGCCATATCGTTTTACAAAAATTAACATGCGCACGGCTTCCTTTCCGTTCTCTTTTTTTTGTACGGCAAGATTTGATAATTCTCATGTCATTAGTACTTAGTAGTTGCAAATGTATGTGTTATGTGTAACATGTACTACCTCTGTCCTGAATTAGATGCTGCAAATTTGTCTAGATTCATAATCGCGTCAAGATACATCGTATCAAGACAAACCTGTGACAAGTAATTTAGGACATAGGGAATATGAGAAATTAGATGAAACTAGTGTCTAAGGGAACTTGGTTAATAATATTAAATGCTTAAGCATATAAAAAATACATTACATGTGAGGAAACTAAACTTCCGCACTATAGACTGAGATAACATTCTAAACTATCACTAAAATGAATCAAAAAACTAGCACTAAATTTAACGCACATACTAACTTAACGCATATACTAACAGAACCAAATGTATAGCAATGGAGAAAATGCGTGCGTTCGCAAGTGAGAAGGCGGGAGAGAGAGAGAGTATTGTCCTTGAACTTTGTTTTGACATCATATCATCCTTCAACTTCATTAGTTGATGTGGCCAATGAGCTTACCGTGCTTTTGTTGACTTCGTTTGTAGTTTACCGAAGGTGGTTGATTTTTACGAAATAATGTGCACTTGTTCCTTTCGTTTGTTGCTTGATGTGCTTGTGTTTGTTCACCGCGATCAAGGTCAGAAATAGATCATGCATACATATTTATACCGAGGACAATATTTATGGAAGAAGTTATATGCCTGTAGAAGTAGAACGATTATCTATATGGCGTACATACGTGTGATGATGTTCCATATGATCCCAAGCAAGCCGCCGTTGAGCGCGATGAAGTTGAGGATGAACTCGATGGCGGCGCCGATCCACTTGGTTGGGTAGTAGGTCAGGCTGAGGAGCTTCTGGATGAGCTGGGTGAGCGCCACGACCAGGTCGCCTGGCGTCGTGCCGAAGGCGGTCTGGCCACCAGATATGCGCAGGAGCAGCAGCAACATGATGCGCAGCAGCATGATGAGCTTCTGATGAGGAGGAACAGCTCCTACGAGCTAGCTAGCTTCTAATTTCTGGGGAGTAGGACGTAATTTTAAAGATGAGCTCAGGGGCCAGGGAGAAGGAAGGGGGCCCTTTTTATAGGGATCAAATCGTTGGAAATCCAAGTCACGATCGACTGTATGGAGGACAAACAGGAGTTAATAATAACACCGCACGTTATTGTTGCTCCCGATCGATAAACTGCCTAGCTCGCTCGTTCACTAATTTGTGATAGTACGGCTGCAGAACTGATGGTTCAAAGATCATCCTCCTATTGCATGCTTACGTGTGGTGGTTGTTCGTTTTGAAAAAATCTATCTCCCTTTGTATTTTCTCCTGCAGATGTGACCTTACGTGCACGTGTCGTCCACTGATTTTTGACACAACGTTTTGGCCGTAATTTTATGATAGTAATTAACTATGTTTATGAAGGTATTAACCATATCGCGGTAATTATTTGATGCATCACGGTAATTATTTGACGCATCTTTCTGTCCGTCATTTTCCGACGTCATTACCCTAAGTTTTCGACAACATTTTTTTAACTACTCGGCGGTAATTTTTTTGACACAACTTTTCGGCCGTTTTCCCGCTGGTAGTTATTCCAAGACAACTCCTCGACGGTGAATAATTCTATAACCATATTTCATCTGCAGTATTTTTTATGTTCCTTCCCTATTCTATGGCAATAATTTTTTGTCACGCTTTCCTGTCGCAATTTCCATAAAGTAACTACATTCCATTAATTTTTTTATGATGGGTCATTTTACGGTCGTAAATCGCTGGTAGTAGTTCAATTTTTGCCATTTATATTTTTCACACTAATTCCACCATCCTAGCAAAATAGTACCAATTTTTTGTATGATAACTTCGGACAACAATAGTATACTACATATGATGTGATCTCCAACAATACTTTACTTTCAACCGATTATTAGACCCATTGCCCCATCACGCCATAGCATGCCGCGCCACATTTGCTAGTACTATATATTAAGGAGCGTAGCTTTTAGGAGCTCTCAGCGCGCGAGCCACTATTCATCAATGGATGAACATTACACGATTGATGAACAGTGTGCAGGCCTTTCTCGGCCATCCATCTTTAATCCGCTGGTCTGTATCCACACGTGAGCTATTCGTTGTCTTACTTTGTCCAATCACGTGCTACATTATCGTAATACAATTTTTTGGCTAAAATTTTCTTGTCCTAACTGATTTTTTTACGTTCATTTTTTTTATCTATTCTGCTTAAATTTGTTGTCTCACCTCTTTCGTCCATTCGATGTGACCGCCGTGTTCACGCGTGTACTATTTATCGTCTAATTTGTCCAATTATTTGTCACGTTACATAGACGCAACACAACTTTTTGACCAAAATTTTAATTTTCTTTCTCTAACCGATTTTTTTATATTTATATTCTATGCCCACCTTTTCTAGCCAAAAAATTTCTACTTAATTTTCGGATACAACGTCTTGGTTTCATTTTTGCATCGGTAGTTATCTTACGTCTACAATGTAGATAACTTTTTGGGTAATTTTTTTTGCCCTAATCAATAGTTTTTAATGTTCATCTTCTCTAACTATTCGGCTTAGATTTTCTGGCCCGTCTTTTTTGGCCGAAATTTTTCTATTTAATTTTTGGACATAACGTCTCGGCTTCATATTTTTGTTGTGTTAGCTACCCTACGTCTATGATAATAATTTTTGGCTCCATTTCTTGATTATTTGAAGGTAATTTTCTGACAAAACTTTCTAGGCATAATTTTCCTTCGGTAATTAACTCACGGTAATTACCTACGTCTATTCTTTCTTCACCAGCAGTTTCTAATAGGGTTATTTTATTTCTTCACACTTCATCGGTGATTTTTACACGGTAGTTACCCTTCGATAATTTTCCATAGGTGAGTAATTTTTTGGCTGTAATCCACAATCGGCAATTCAATTTTGTTATACATTTTATTCGTTAACACTAATCGTACCATCCACCATCTCTTTTATCTACAAATAGTGCTACCATTATCTTCTGCCGTAACTTCAGACAACAATAATCTTCTGCTGTAACTTCAGACAACAATAATCTTCAGCAACAATTTTAATCGATTAATTCATGATATTTTCCCTCACATGCGTGCGCGTCACGCCGCGCCATATTCCCTAGTTTTCTCAAAAGCACATCACGTTGCCTCCTACTGCTTCCATCGGTTTCAGCACAATTTTCTTGGCACCGACAATGACACCTGCTACATGGATCTTCAAATAGCTCCTTTCTCTCACTGACTACCCATGGTGGCTTACTTCCTCATATCCGGTTGATTGCAACTGCTATGTTTATATGGCGCAATAGATCATCTTACGAATGATCTTGACAAGCTCAGCATGAAGGAGAAATATTATGGCAAAGATCATGTGCAAACAATAAACACCGTCATATACAAACACCGTCATATAGTTGAGACTCACTTGACACTTTTAAAGCATGCCTATGTTCCTTACCTCTTTGGATGATGCATTCTCTACAACTTGTTTGCTTATTAATCGACTAACAGTGTTATTAATATGCAAACTCCACTTGAACGTATCCTAGGTGATGGACCT
This sequence comes from Avena longiglumis, assembly GCA_030063025.1. Taxonomy (NCBI): domain Eukaryota; kingdom Viridiplantae; phylum Streptophyta; class Magnoliopsida; order Poales; family Poaceae; genus Avena; species Avena longiglumis. Next base: position 576,652,015 of record CP125973.1, read on the forward strand.
GATTATACCTTCTTTCAGGTGTTTTGTTGTGCATGTTGGGCGCACCTCCTCCCTCAAAATAAGTGCAAGCCCAAGCCCGAATTTCGCTCTAAGCAATGTCTTTTCTTCCATCTAAGTCCTGCTAAAAAATTCTTTAGGGTTCTGTCCAAAGCTGGGGGGCGGTGGCCCCTGCTGACATAGATGTAGCTCGGCCATTTTGCTGCCCCATTTTCGTTCCCCATTTTGGGGCATCCGCCAGAGCAGCCGGTGCTGCAAAATAGGACAGCTAGTAAACTGACGGCCATTTTGCTGCCCCATTTTCGTAAAACAGCTGTCCCATTTCCTAAATTTACTATCCATAGAGATGCTCTTAGAAAATGCTAGTACTTTGAAGTCTAGATGTTCGGCAGACTTGAAAAATACTAAATCCGTGAATTGCCACTCGTCGCAAAACCATCCAAAGAGTTGCACATAATGAATTCGACTGCAACTTATATGAAACTATAAAACACAAAGATGGTTAGGATTGGCTGATACCCCTCCTGTTTGGAATGCACGAAGAGGTATCGGTAATAAATCCTCGGTTATTTCGTAAGTTTTATATAAGTTTGTTGGAGAGGGGGACAAAGCAAAGGTTCTCGGTTATTTCGTATGAGCGATAAAGCTCGAACTCAGATTTGTCACATCATTTTCGTAGCGCTAGCCGTTAAAAGCTTAAAACCGTGAATTATCTGATGCGTGCCATCGACATCGAGGATCGAGCTGTTAGAGTATTATACGTATACGGTTATTATGGTAGTTTAGGATAGTTAGGACTCTAGTCTAACTTGACTTATACTCCAAGATATCCATGTATGTCTATATATACTCGCCCATGAGACTCAATAATACATCCAACATATTCCGCCAAATCTCATACTCTTACATGGTATCAGCCTAAACCGATCCAAAACCCTAGCCGCCATCGGCACGCTTCCGCCGCGCCGTCCCCGGGGAGGTCGATCTCCATGATCTCCGCCGGGGACCGCGCAACCCGTACACAGGGTTCGTCCGTCGGTCCGTGATCGGCTGCCCTGCAAGTCTTTTTTTGATCTCTTGATCGGTTTTCTTTTTTGGTTTACCGATCTTAGATCGGATTGCGTCGCCCTCCACCGCCGTCGTCATCGCCGCGCCTCTACTCTTAGATCGGATTACCGACGATCTATACCGCGCTTGTGCGCTTGCCTTTCCGCTGCCGCGCCTGCCTCGGCGGGCTGTTGCGGCCTCACGGCAGGCTGCCGCGCACCGCGGACGGCTGCTACGCCTTCCTTGGAAGGCTTCCGTTGCTACCCCCCTTGGATCGTCTTCGTCGTCATCGTCCGGGACTTCACCGACAACGCCACCATCGACTCCGATCTACGCGTCGTTCATGCCATGGTGCATACGGCGCACCGTCGGTCTGATCAATCGATCCCGCGCCTGTCTACTCCAAGCACGTCCCCGAGCACGCGCCTACTACCGATCGAGCTACGGGCTGCCGCTGCGTCGCCCGAGGTTTGGTCCATGCGACCGGCTTCCAACACGCCTTCCTTGGCGTGTACGTCGATGGTGGTCTCCCAGCCACTGCACCGACTTACGCCCTGCAGCTATGCCGCCCCCTCGGGTCATAGCGTCGCTGCACGCAGTCTACTTCGCCGTCCCAGTGCATCGACGTTCTCGGCTTTTACCGCGCCTACTCCTATAGGCGTGGATCGCCGCCGTCTGCACGTGGTCTTCGTCACGTCGTCGGGTTCTTCTTCGCCTACTTCGAGTACCGCCGCCGCGCCTCTCTAGGCGTCCAACATGACCACTTTAGGTCGCTGTTGGTTTCTCCGCCTTCTATGTCTTCTCCACATCGAACTCGTCAGCATTGTCATACGATACTGGCGCACAGGTTCATGATGTCAACTACCCCTGCACGCCTGGTACTAGCAACACCGGTGCGTGCCTTCGTCCCCGACGCGTTTCCGAGTCTGGCAAACTCGCGTCGGACGCCTCGTCTTCGCCGACATGATAACGTCTTCTTCGACATCGACACCTTCCTCTTCGACTGCCTCGACCGCATCAACGACGCATTCTTCCTGGCATACTTAGGTTCTGGCAGAACCAAAGATGTGCCTTCGTCCCCGACTTGCGCCTAGTTCTGGCAAAACTTTGGCGCCAATCCTACCCGACGGCTCGGACTGCATCAACTCCGGCATTTATCAACACCTTCGACTTGCCTTGACGCGTCTCCATCATCCTCTTCGCGCACTATGCGCTTGTGGCTTCATGTGCGGCTACTTCAACACCGGCAACCTCGACCACGACATCAACCATGGCGACCCTTCGCACGGCTACATCGACCTCGGCACCGCTCCACGCTCTCCGCTCCCTCGACATCGGCATAAGGGCTTCCACCTCGCTTGAGCATCATCAGCCTCTTCTACAGTCCAAGCATCCGCGCCACGACATCGTCTACGACACTCCCGCTGCGACTGCGGGGGATGTCAGCCTACTGTTCTACTTCGGCACTCCAGTCTGACCGTTTACGACGTTCCTGTTGTTCACGATGCTACCGCTACGACTGCGGGGGAGTGTTAGAGTATTGTAAGTATACAATTGTTATGATAGTTTAGAATAGTCAGGACTCTAGCCTAACTTGACTTGTAGATCCATGTACATCTATATATACTCGCCCATAAGGCTCAATAATACAACCAACGTACTCCGCCAAATCTCATACTCTTACACGAGTTACAGCTAGCGTCCATGTCAGCTCACCATCAGCCTTTCGCGGCCTGATCAGTTAGCTAAGCCGTGTTGGACTGTAGCAAACAGGCGACAGGAACACAACATCTAACTAAGCCGTTCTACCCTACATGTGTTGGTTAATTCATCGAGTGGTAGGTATGGTCTATGCACATGCGACATGCATGACAGACATCATGCAGCTGGTAACCACACATCGTGTTGTTCTGTTTTCTACCAAGTTCCAAAGAGTACAACAGGTACGCACATCGGAGAACTAACCCAAATTGCAGTCGCTCATCGCCGAAAGTGACAACCCATCTATAGGTAACGACTTCTTTTCTACCGAGCAAGTAGCCGAGATCGAGCATTACGTTTCTAGGCGTACTAAACACGTGTATGAACTAATAACAGACAGGAGGCGAATACTCCTCCATGCCGGCCATCGGTAGAACAACTGGTGAGCCAATGCAAAAACAGGACAACCGACTTCTATCCGCGCTCCGGAGCGGCGCTTTACTTGGCGTTTCCGGCTCAGCCCGCACGCAACGCCGCGAGGTAACTGATTAGGTATATTGGAGCACATTATGCTAGTTTTAGAGTACCTGAATTTTGTGAATTCAATGGGTACGTAGATAGTAGAGATGACTCGGGAACACATTAGCCACTAGTATTTAGCATAACTTGGTGAAGCTAGTATCCAATAACATATTAAAGTGCGCTTGCTCGCTTTATTGTTAATACACTACATGAATAAATCAAGATGCCGATGGCTATATGTCGGGACCATCGGCGTAGGCCTCGAGGCGGGCAGCCGAGTAAACCAGTTGTCGGCCTAGTTTAACCGTCGGCGTAGAATGGGATAGGCCGTCGGCATAGTAGATAGGCCGTGAAGGCGAAGCGACGGCGTCAACGCTACGTCGTTGGCCTAGGTTTCACACCGCTATTTTCCCTTTTTGTCATATTAGTACTAGAAATATCATAAGTAAATAATTCTAATTCAGAAAAATACATATAATATATGAAAATTTGTAGAAAAATAAAATCTATCTAACTAAACTCAAATATTATATATTATTATTGAACAAAATATAAAAAATTATATGTACTTTTGTATAACACATTTTCTATTTTCCGAGTGCCGAAACATGGCGTTTTGTGAAGCAACCACCAAAGGCATAATTCAAAATGCTATACTACCCAATTTTTCAAAATACTAGACCATCTTAAATGGACAATGTCCCAACCAGGATATCTCAAACCTTTCCGTCCACCTCAGTAAAAAGACAAATGTCTACCGAACCAGCAGGAAGTGGGTCCGCTTTGATCTACAGGTATGTGATCTAATGCTCGTGTTTTTTTTGGAAAAATCATTTTTAGCCTCACAATATGATGTTTCTTCAGAGATCTAATGCAACTTTATCGAGGCTCATCCCTTAGGTAAGAATCTTTATGCCCGCCGTTTTGACCATTTTTATACTCACACTATGATTTTTTGAAGATTTGAACACTATTAAATAAAATTTATTTAAAAATACATGATTCATGATTAAAAATATGATAGGATGGCATGTATGGATTCTTCTCATTTTTTCTGATCGATTTAGACATATTATTTGTCGGATTTCGATTTACAGATTTAAAGATATGAATTATTCCATATTAAATAGAAAAAGGCAAAACATATTTATTTTATCGCCACTTGAATTCAAGATTATTATTACTTATTAATTTTTGCTTACTTAAATAATTGTTTGAAATTTTAAAAATAAAGACATGTGACACTATGGTCCAAGGGTTAATGGGATTTATATGATAGCATTATCAACAAGGTCTAATTTCTTTATCGAAAGCTCGTATGGAAGAAACAAAGAAGTTAAGCGTGTTGGGGCAGGAGTAGTGTAAAGATGGATGACCGATCGGAAAATTTTACCATTAGTACAATTTGACTGAAGAATAAGCATATTTAGAGTTAAAAAATCGCTTGGAAAATTAACAAGTCCAACAATTCAACGAATTTGGAAAAAAAATTCTAATAAAATTTTGGAAAAAGTTAAAAAAAAAGGACGACAGCTTAGCCTAACGGCCGTTAGCCATCAGGTGGGACCCATCTAAGCTATACAGACGGTTTAGCCGTCCCTGTAGCCGTCTACACCGACAGTTTTACTACACCAACGGCTAACTAGTCTAAGCTGACGGCTGCTGTCGGCATGGAGCTTCTGTCCCGTCGGCATAGTGACGCGTTTCTGTACTGATAAGCAACTAAAGGTATCATAGTTTCATTGGTCTCGTGGCCGTTGAGGCTTTAAGGCAGACATGTAAGTTGTGTATATGCGTTTGCGATGGAATACATATTGAAAATGGATGATAAATAATAGAATGATGAACTCATTGTTGGGTTCCGGGCAGAAAATCAAGAAATTTACTACGATAGATCGTACCGATGTTCAAGATCTATCTACTAGTAACGCAGTAACGGCCGAAGGTTTCAGATACACACCCTTATAGTCTGAAAACGATTAACGTTCCGATGGGAACATGATTGATGTAGTCGTGCTCGTAGCCGACCTCAAGGTCGCGACGATCCTCGCAGGTCACCCCTTTCTCCATCACCATGCATCAGTCCGGCTAACGACATCCAAGGTGCCCCAAGTGTTGCACTTCATGGCTTCGTACACATACGACCTCCGACTCCTTGACCCCTGCTGGGGTGCGGAAGTAGATCTCCGGATATGGAATCCTTTTGGCGCAAAGGCATATGCTGCGGATGCGTCGTCTCTTGCGTGAACAGCCTTGGACCGTGCCAACACGTGCAGACAACTAGAGGGATAGAGGTTGGAGAGGAGGCGCATAAGGGAGGAGGAGATTTTCCCAACTCATGGGATTCAATTGTTTGTATCTCCTCCTTCTAGGGGGGCCTTTATATAGCGGATGCACACTGGTGGAAACGAGGCCTCTAACACCGGTTCTTAGAGGCCTCTAACACCGGTTCTGGAACCGCTATTGGGGGTTCGGTGTTAGAGCCCTCCCTCCTTTAACAGCGGTTTTTATACGAACCGGTGTTAAAGGGTGGCGCACGTGGGGCTGTCGCAGCGCTCAGCCTCCCCCCTTTAACACCGGTTCGTAACACGAACGGTGGTGTTAAACGTTCTATGGCGCGGAAGAGTTACGCGCGGCAGAAAAGCAACCTAAATCTGCGCCACGCCCGTTGGCGTATTTCTTGGCAATGCGGGGATGGGGAGGAGGTGAATCAATCGGGAGCAGTATACACATACATCGTCTTCGGTACATACGAGTACATGAATAATTAAGGAACTATTATTATACACAAACATCGTCATTGTGTGGTATTCTCCGTAAACGTTGAAGCATCAAGTACAAGACAAACACGGTCAAGCATATATACAACGTTCATTTTGATGGATATCTAAAGAGTTCTCCAGCGTGATTTAACCTCATCAAGTATGAACCCCGCCAATTCCTCTTGAATGGCTCGTATGCGGTTAAATGGTAGAAGTTGGTCCCGCATCCATTCGATCTAAATATATATAAAGAATGGGGTCAATATATATATAAGAATAAAATTCAACACAATTGATGGTAATAAAATAATGTTGTGTATTTTGTTTACTTACTCTAAGTTGTTCTAGTGCAGCTTGGCCCGTCGCACATATCATGTTGTGAATGAACTCGCAAACATAGTATTCACAAAATAAAGCAGAATCAATATGATTGCCGGGTCCCTGATGCGCGCACTTTACGAGAATAGAGAGTTCAATCAGAATAATAATCAATAAAGCATGATATAATGGAATTGGAAGCAGAATCAAAGAGATACGCAGACCTAGCTAGCTAGTATCACTTACATTTTGGTCTACAAATTTTAGTTCTCTGACCATTCACCCACGACCTTGCCCGTGAACCTTTTCCAAACCTGTCCGGCAAAGAAAATGGATAAAGGAGTAATTAATTACTTGTTGTCACGAAAGTTGCCGATCTAGTGCGATAATATGATTGAAATTACCTCTGGAGCATCTCTTTAAAGTCTGCCCATATCTCTTGGTCTTTTCGTAACAAGTCCATGACAAGGACTTTTCCTGAGTCAGGTTGAATGACCAGCAGAATAAAGTGGAACCTACGCACGCATAACTATCATTAGTTACACTTAATATCGAGTAAGCCGAAACAGAATGTGTACAAGAGAGGGTAACAGTACTCACGAGAAGTTGTAAGGCAATAGTATTTCCCTTTTGGTTTGTTGTCTCAGTAGAGACGTTAGCAAGAAATCTTCTATTTGCCCGGGTCTGTGTCTTACCACTTCTTCATGAACTCTATTTGGGTCAACGAACCCAATGTCAAAAGGGCCTCCTCTCATGCATTCCATAACCTTTTTCCTGTATAATAGTATATACATATATGGTGAGCATATATATATACATGCAATTAATAAATTGAATGAGTTGAGATAGAAATTACAGAAATAGTACTTACACACAATAAAGGCTGATGGCAGCTTTGTCGAGTTCCTTCTGATTGAATAGAAAATGCACGTCTTGAATGTTGAAGCTGATCTCGTCGTCTCCGCACAAGAAAATCTGATCTCTTATATGCGTCGTGATCCATTCTTCCTTTCTCGTCTTGCAGAAATCAAGGTACACTTGTGCAATCTTCGCATCTTTGTTGGTAGATTCTTGAGCTCCTCTTTCTTGACGAGATTCTTCCCATACTTCCATGGTTGTATGGGGTTGACATCGCCTTTGGGCAAGTTGTCTCCCATGATGTTCAAGTATGCAATGTAAGTCATCCCCATCTCATTGACCTTTCTTTGTAGCTTTGTCTCGTAATCATTTACAGGAGGAGCGTTCCGCGTGTCGAACACTTGGAGCGGGGCGCATGATTGGTTTTCCTGCTCTCCAAGCATGGGAACTATTTTCTGGGGTGCCGCACGACTGCTACTTTCAGTCTCCCTCCGCCTTGCACCCCCCTTCAAAATCTGGCGCTCGTAGTCCGGCACAAGTGGGGTTTCAGGTTTGAAAAGATTATTGTAAAACTTCTCCACCACCACCGGATCTAGTTTCTCCTTTGGCTCGGCCCGTCTAGGTGCAAAGAATTTCTTGACCTCTTCTTCCGAGATCCTATTGGTCTCCTCGTCGCTGCGATTCCACGGTAATAACGGCAATGGCTTGGCGGAAGGCTGCGGGACATAGTTTGTTGAACTCTTTGGCATACGGTTTCCTGCGGATTTCGTGGGAGTGCTAGTGATGCTCTTCGTGGCAATGCTCTTCCGCTTACGCTAAGGAGATGGCTGAAGCGCCGGAGATGGCTGACGCGAAGGAGATGGCTGGCGCGTAGGAGATGGCTAGCGCGCCGGAGATGGCTGCCGCGCAGGAGATGGCTGAAGCGCCAGAGACGACAGGGGAGTATTCTGATGACTTGGAGACGGCTGAGGCGGCTCAGACTGCTGATGCTGCGGAGATGGCGGGGGTGCTAGTGGCCTCCAATTTGGAAGCACGATGTGTTCCTTCTTCCAAAGAATTGTTGTTTTCTTTGCAAATTTGAGTTGAGTTTCCCCTTCACCTGTAGCATGGTCAAGCTTTGCTTCATCATATTCCTTCACAACCTCATCCACCCCGACAACAGCATAGCCATCTGGAATCGGTCGGCAGTGGTAAGTTCCACCAGCTACAGGAGGTAAGGCATAGCCGACAGCCACCTTAATGGATAAGCCCATTAATCTCACATGCATCTCAGCGTGTTCGCTCTCCGTGATCTCATCCACAGGGTATAGAGGACCCGCCGTTTCAAGTGTGGGCTGCACGTTCTCCGTGGAAGCCACGCTGCTTTTCCGCGCAAAGTCTGGGCCATCGGCAGCTTCCAATGCAGGCTCTTCGTTCCGCTGAGATGGGCTGGCATCTTGCAGGCTCTTTTGTGCATTCGCTTGTGCCTGCAGCGCCACAAGTGCATATTCTATCTGTGTCATCCGCTCTGTACGCTCTTTTTCTTTTCTGTCGGGCCATCTATAAGAGTTGTCCCACTCGGCAAACCCATCCTTCGACGTCATACCCCCTGTGCCTCGTGCAAGTCCAGGGTGCTCTTTTTTACCGATGGCGCGTGTGAGCTGGTCATTCTCTCTGTCGGGATGGAAGGTCCTGGTGGCTGTTTCCTCGTATGCCATGATGAGTTCAGTTACGGGTTTAGCAAGGAGGATTGGGAAGATACACAATCCCATTTCTGGGTCCAACCTTGCCCCGATTCCGTAGAACCAAGTCTTTGCACGTAGGTCCCACCCATGTGTCTGGGGTGTGATCCCTCTATCGCGCAGGGCCTTCTCAGCTTCCTCCCACTTAGGCCTCTGAGATATGTAGCCACCTGACCCCGTCCTCTGGTGATATTCCTTCTTCTGGGCATTTAGCGTATTGGTTTCTGACCTCTTTGTAACTATATCACCTTCCTTGTATGCCACAAATTCGGGCCAATGAGGTCATATCTTCGCATAATATGCGTCTTCGAAATCTGGAGTCTCGCGAGCTTTGACAAATTTGTTCAATTTTGTCTTCCAGTTGCGGAAAGCGTTAGCCATATTCTTTAGAGTCTACTCTTTGACCATTTCCTTTATAACCGGTTTGTTTTCATCCTCCTCTGGCGAAAGGGTGAAATTTACCAACAGCGAATTCCAAAGCGTTTCTTTGGATCTTTCATCGACAAAGGTACCGTCGCCCTTCTTTGGCTTATTTCAATATTCAATTATGATTGGGATTTGGTCCCTAACAAGAACTCCAGCCTGACGTACACATTTGTCTGCGGCCTTCTTGGGCTCCATCGGCCTGCCATCAACACGGACTAATTCGATCGTGAACTTTGCATGATCTTTCAACCGATGGCTCGTGCCTCGCTTGCTCTTTTTCGTAGAAGAAGATTGTTGCTGGCTGGTCGATCCGGAGGGCTAAAAGAAGAAAGAAGCGTTATTAATACATATACATATATATACAAATCAATCGGTGCAAGTCAGCAGAGGCTTAATCCATGCATATACCTCGACGGACTTTGCAATCACTAAAGTGCGTTCACCGGAGTCGTCATCTTCTCCATGACTACTTGAGCTGTCATCATGTCCCTCCAAGTTCAGATATTGTGAGGTGTCCTCGTGGATCATGTTCTCCATTATTTCTTCCTCTTCAAGTTTTCTACTGAGTGGATCTATAGTTTCTAAAACAATAATATTATCACACAAATATCAGTAATACATCTATTAAAATGCTCGAGCAAAAAACCCTAAATCATACACATACACATACACATACAAAAAATATATACATGAAAACCCTAAAGCATGCTCGACAACTTAATTGGGGTTCTGAGGGGTGAAAAACCTAATTCGGGGAAACTCTGGATGTATATGAGAGGGGTTACTATGTTCTCTAATTAAACTTGTCTTGAAAGTTGTTCAACAATGCATGATTATAGCTTAAATAGTTAGATCTCATTTTCTGAACATTTTGATATATTATACATATTTTTATGACTTATAAATCATTAGATATTGAATTTACAAGTTTTATTCATTTTCTAAAATTGTTTAATCAATTTAAATTGAATTATGACATCACTATGATGTCAGCTGGGCGGTTTAACCTATTTACACAGCTACTGGTCCTAGCCACTGTGGCTGACCATGGGCCAGGGGCCATGTCACTTCCACCTAAGCGGGCGCTGCTGGCCATGTCACTGCCACCTCAAAGGGGTCATGCGGCGACAGAGGCCACGCCAAAGACGCAATCGAGCTCGTTTAAACGGGCGATGTGGGATCCTAAACTGATCCTTAGCTTAAGGTCATCCGAACAGCGACTCCGGCGAGCAGCGGCGGCGGCACTCACAGATGGACATGGGGGAAGCGAACTAGAGCGAGAGAGGGAGAGAGGGATGACGCCTGACCACCATTTGCTCACCAGGAGGCGATTGAGGGGGTCGGCGAAGCGAACGACGGCCGGAATCAAAGGCGACAGCGACGGCCAGAGCTCGGGAAGGGGCGGTTGATTGCGTTGACTAGGGGCTCCTTGTCTCGATTCCTTCGGTGAGGAGGCTCAGTATAGCGAGGCGAAGGCGAGGGCGTGGACGGCGATGCGGTGCGGCAGCCTCTGTTGTTCTTCCTTTGCATGCGCGCACGAAACGAAATAAATGCCCCTCCCCTTTAACACTGGTTCGTGGATGGAACTAGTGTTAAAGGGGGGGCATTTATTTCGTACATTAAATGGGTCGGGGCATTTTTAATTCAAAAAATAGGATAAAATTCAGAAAATTCATATCTTTTTCATTTCAACTTAGAAAAATATGAATAATATATCATAATTTTCAGAAAAATAAGATCTATCCATTCATATAAATACATTTTATAGTTACTGTAGATGAAAATTTTGAAAATGATTAAAACACTTACATATAAATTTTGATTATTTAATTAAAACAAAAATAAAATAGTCAAACCCTAAAACTTTGAACATAAGAAATATTAAGCATCTAAAAAGGAATCTAACCCTATTTTATTAGAGCAAATCATATTTTATTTTGTATTAACATTTTTGAATTGTTTGGATATTTAAATGCCGCATCTTTTGTATACTTTGGAATCTGACAAAACCTCGCTAAACTTGCATTGTATTTTTGATAAAATAGCATATTGTGAACCTAAAAATGATTTTTGTAAAAAAACATTCGCATCGTATTATGTACCTGTAGTTCATATCTGACCCACTTCCTATCGAGTCGGCAGGAATTTGTCTTTTTCACCAGAGGTGGACGGAAAGGTTTCATATCCCCTTGTTGGTACATTGTCCATATAAGGTGGTCTAGTATTTTTGTAAAATTTGTGGTAGTTTTTTAAATTAGCCATTTGGTGGTTGCTTCACAAAACCGTCTGTTTTTTATGCTCGGAAAATGGAAAATGCCTTTGTGGTGCGACAAAAATGAAAACTTCCTCTTGCAACATTGTTTGCCATCCCATGAAGCACATGTATGCAGAATATGTCCACATTATCACAAACTATGCCTTGATTCTAGCCATAACATTAGTCATTTGACCCTAAAGCCAAGAAACCTCGAATGAGATAGGTCATTTTGTGAAGGTTTTTTTGAGACATAATCAATATACCAAGTTTGATATTTTTCCTTCTAACTATGTCACATAATATAACACCACGCGAAGGTTTCGCATTGTTTCGATTGTTTTTTAATTTTTTATCCCCGCTTTAAACTATCGTCAAACTTTGTCGAACAACGGGCATGAAGATTGTTAGCTCGGGGCCAAGCCTCGCTAAACTTGCATTGGATTTTTGATAAAATAGCATATTGTGAACCTAAAAATGATTTTTGTAAAAAAACATGTGCATCGCATCATGTAACTGTAGTTCATATCTGACCCATTTCCTATCGATTCGGCATGAATTTGTCTTTTCCCCAGAGGTGGACGGAAAGGTTTCAGATCCCCCTGTTGGTACATTGTCCATATAAGGTGTTCTAGTATTTTTGTAAAATGTGGTGGTAGTTTTTTGAATTATCCATTTGGTAGTTGCTTCACAAAACCGTCCGTTTTTTATGCTCGGAAAATGGAAAATGCCTTTTTGGTGCGACAAAAAGGAAAACTTCCTCTTGCAACATTGTTTGCCATCTCATGATGCACATGTATGCACAATATGGCCACATTATCACAAACTATGCCTTGATTCTAGCCATAACATTGGTTATTTGATCCGAAAGCCAAGAAACCTAGAATGAGATAGGTTATTTTGTGAAGGTTTTTTTGAGACATAATCAATATACCAAGTTTGATATTTTCCCTTCTAACTATGTCACATAATATAACACCATGCGAAGGTTTCGCATTGTTTTGATTGTTTTTTAATTTTTTATCCCAGTTTTAAACTATCGTCAAACTTTGTCGAACATCGGGCATGAAGATTCTTAGCTCGGGGCCAAGCCTCGCTAAACTTGCATTGTATTTTTGATAAAATAGCATATTGTGAACCTAAAAATGATTTTTGTAAAAAAACATGAGCATCGTATTATGTACCTGTAGTTCATATCTGACCCACTTCCTATCGAGTCGGCAGGAATTTGTCTTTTTACCAAAGGTGGACGGAAAGGTTTCATATCCCCTTGTTGGTACATTGTCCATATAAGGTGGTCTAGTATTTTTGTAAAATTTGTGGTAGTTTTTTGAATTAGCCATTTGGTGGTTGCTTCACAAAAACGTCTGTTTTTTATGCTCGGAAAATGGAAAATGCCTTTGTGGTGCGACAAAAAGGAAAACTTCCTCTTGCAACATTGTTTGCCATCCCATGAAGCACATATATGCACAATATTGCCACATTATCACAAACTATGCCTTGATTCTAGCCATAACATTAGTCATTTGACCCTAAAGCCAAGAAACCTCGAATGAGATAGGTCATTTTGTGAAGGTTTTTTTGAGACATAATCAATATACCAAGTTTGATATTTTTCCTTCTAACTATGTCACATAATATAACACCACGCGAAGGTTGCGCATTGCTTCGATTGTTTTTTAATTTTTTATCCCCGTTTTAAACTATTGTCAAGTTTTGTCGAACAACGGGCATGAATATTCTTAGTTCGGGGCCAAGCCTCGCTAAACTTGCATTGGATTTTTGATAAAATAGCATATTGTGAACCTAAAAATGATTTTTGTAAAAAAAAACATGAGCATCGTATCATGTACATGTAGTTCATATCTGACCCACTTCCTATCGATTCAGCAGGAATTTGTCTTTTTCACCAGACGTGGACGGAAATATTTCAGATCCCCCTGTTGGTACATTGTCCATATTAGGTGGTCTAGTATTTTTGTAAAATGTGGTGGTAGTTTTTTGAATTAGCCATTTGGTGGTTGCTTCACAAAACCGTCCATTTTTTATGCTCGGAAAATGGAAAATGTCTTTTTGATGCGACAAAAAGGAAAACTTCCTCTTGCAAGATTGTTTGCCATCCCATGATGCACATTTATGCACAATATGGCCACATTATGACAAACTATGCCTTGATTGTAGCCATAATATTGGTCATTTGACCCGAAAGCAAAGAAACCTCGAATGAGATAGGTCATTTTGTGAAGGTTTTTTTTGAGACATAATCAATATACCAAGTTAGATATTTTTCCTTCTAACTATGTCACATAATATAACACCAAGCGAAGGTTTTGCATTGTTTCGATTGTTTTTTAATTTTTTATCCCCGTTTTAAACTATCGTCAAACTTTGTCGAACAACGGACATGAAGATTCTTAGCTCGGGGCCAAGCCTCGCGAAAATTGCATTGGATTTTTGATAAAATAGCATATTGTGAACATAAAAATGATTTTTATAAAAAAACATGAGCATCGTATCATGTACCTGTAGTTCATATCTGACCCACTTCCTATCGAGTCGGCATGAATTTGTCCTTTTCACCAGAGGTGGACGGAAAGGTTTCAGATCCCCCTGTTGGTACATTCTCCATATAAGGTGGTCTAGTATTTTTGTAAAATGTGGTGATAGTTTTTGAATTACCATTTGGTGGTTGCTTCACAAAACCGTCCGTTTTTATGCTTGGAAAATGGAAAATGCCTTTTTGGTGCGACAAAAAGGAAAACTTCCTCTTGCAACATTGTTTGACATCCCATGATGCACATGTATGCACAATATGGCCACATTATCACAAACTATGCCTTGATTCTAGCCATAACATTGGTCATTTGATCCGAAAGCCAAGAAACCTTGAATGAGATAGGTCATTTTGTGAATGTTTTTTTGAGACAGAATTAATATGCCAAGTTTGATATTTTTCCTTCTAACTATGTCACATAATATAACACCACGCGAAGGTTTCGCATTGTTTTTAAATTTTTTATCCCCGTTTTAAACTATCGTTAAACTTTGTCGAACAACGGGCATGAAGATTCTTAGCTCGGGGCCAAGCCTCGCTAAACTTGCATTGGATTTTTGATAAAATAGAATATTGTGAACCTAAAAATGATTTTTGTAAAAAAACATGAGCATCGTATCATGTACATGTAGTTCATATCTAACCCACTTCCTATCGAGTCGGCAGGAATTTGTCTTTTTCACCAGAGGTGGATGGAAAGGTTTCAGATCCCCGTGTTGGTACATTGTCCATATAAGGTGCTCTAGTATTTTTGTAAAATGTGGTGGTAGTTTTTTGAATTAGCCATTTGGTGGTTGCTTCACAAAACCGTCCGTTTTTATGCTCGAAAAATGGAAAATGCCTTTTTGGTACGACAAAAAGGAAAACTTCCTCTTGTAACATTGTTTGCCATCCCATGATGCACATGTATGCACAATATGGCCACATTATGACAAACTATGCCTTGATTGTAGCCATAATATTGGTCATTTGACCCGAAAGCAAAGAAACCTCGAATGAGATAGGTCATTTTGTGAAGGTTTTTTTTGAGACATAATCAATATACCAAGTTTGATATTTTTATTATGATAGAACTGGAATTAAATTACATAATGCAACTAACAGGTAGTTACATAAAGCACGACTAAAAATTAAGATACATAAAAGAACTGAAAATTAAGATACGTGGCCAGATTAAGTCGCAATGGGCCAAACTTGTTTTGGAATGTTGGAGTGATTCAGTCATGCTCCTGCCTACACCTGTAATACTTGCCACTGTAGTCGTCGTACTCGTTGCGGACGTCGTTGCTGTCGTCGTCGGGGTCGCCATAATTGAACCCTGAAGGCTGAGTACGCGTGGGATGGACTTGAGGGTAGCGCAGACGGGGGTTAGAGTTGGCGGCAGTGTCGTAGGCCATGATGCTCTAGAGAGTCCGATCGGGCCACCACAGCCAACGGCCGGCCTCTTTGAAGTTCGGAGGAGGTGGCCATCCTCCTCGTGCCTGGCGAGTGCCCTCTCACGCCGATCCCCGAAGAAGGCTTCCCAAGTCGGGAAATAGTCGGGATGCCATCTGGGATTCCTACGCTGCTCCGGCGTGAGCTCGAAGTAGTAGTGGTTCGTGATGGCCATCCGGCGCGCCACACCTAGAGGGACAGGAGGAACCGGCATGCCTCCGGCGCTCAGCATCCAACCGACGGGACATAGTAGCCCGACGGGCAGGGGTAGTTCGAGGCACAAAGCGCCTGTCATGGGAAAGAGTGATGAGGTTGCAGATATGAGTCTAGAGATGTGCAATCACAATGGAGGCCAACCCTGCATATATATATAGTGAGAAATAATGGCAGGAAGATAACTGGCGGGAAGAAAAATGGCTCATTTAATACATATACTGTTAACAGAAGAAATATGACATTGATTTCCATGTTGAGATACATATGTGTGCCAAAAATGGCTCAATTAATACATATAGTCAATCTTATGATCGCGTCGGCCATAACCATGGAGTATCAGCACCGTTTAACAGGATGATTGGGTCAGTCTTCACTCTAAAGGGCGGAATTTCATCAAACTTATTATAATCTTCTGACATGTCTGTCTTGTCCTCCACACTCACGATGTTTCTTTTCCCTGAAAGAACTATGTGACGCTTTGGCTCATCGTTTGATGTATCTGTTTGCTTATTTTTTTCTTTTTTTCGGTTTGGTAGACATGTCCTTCACATAGAAAACCTGAGCCACATCATTGGCTAGGACGAATGGTTCGTCTAATTAAGTTCTTGTCTACCTTCATAAGATTGTTGAGATCCACTGTTGTCATTCCGTACTTCTTGTCTACCTTAACCCCTCCTCCTGTTAGCTTGACCCATTTGCACCGAAATAAGGGGATCTTAAAATTAGGTCCATAGTCAAGTTCCCATATCTCCTCTATGAACCCATAATACGTGGTCTTTTGCCCATTCTCTTCTGCTACATCGAAGCGGACACCACTGTTTTGGTTGGTGCTCTTTTTATCTTGGCCTATCGTGTAAAATGTATTCCCATTTATCTCGTACCATTGGAAAGTACATACAGTCGAAGATGGTGTCCTGGACAACAAGTACAAATTGATCTCAACAAAGGTGTTATTCGTGAGAAGTCTTTGCAGCCAGCCACCAAAACTCGCCATGTGTTCACTTATAATCCATTCATCGACCGCCGGTGTTTGAGTATTAAATTCTTGTGTTCATTAATATACGGGCAACCAAGATAGATCTTTGTAAAACCGTATAGTGTGCTTGATTGAGAGAATGCCCGTCCTACATATCATTGCTTTACATCCTAGGGTGCCTTTTCCACGCAGTCTCCCTCATGTCGTGATTCGAACACCAATCGCCTTAAGGTCAGGTATAAAATCAACACGTAACTCAATGACTTCCTCTTACATAGCCCTTGGAGATGCTTCCTTCCGTCTAGCACGGTTATGAACATATTTCTTTAAGACTCCCATGTACCTCTCAAAGGGGAACATATTGTGTAGAAACAGGACCGAGAATGGCAATATCTTCTACTAGGTGAACCAGAGATGCTCATAATATTTAAGAAGGATGGTGGGAACACCAACTCAAAGTCGACAAGACATTGGGCCACATCTGCTCAGAACTGGTAGGCTTTCTGGATCGATTACCTTCTGAGATATTGCATTGAGGAATGCACATAGCTTCACAATGGGTACTCGAACATTTTCAGGTAGAAGCCCCCTCAATGCAATCGGAAGCAATTGCGTCATAATTACGTGGCAGTCATGAGACTTCAGGTTTTGGAATTTTTTTCTCTGCCATATTTATTATTCCCTTTATATTCGACGAGAATCCAGACAGGACCTTGATACTGCTCAGGCATTCAAAAAAGATTTCCTTCTCTGCTTTGATAAGAGCATAGCTGGCAGGAGTTAAGTGGCATCGTTTACCCTTCTCGTTCTCAGGATGCATAGGCTCTTCAGGGTCTTTCATACGTTGCTAGTCCTGCCGTGCTTCATGTGTATCTTTTGTCTTCCCATACACTCCTAGGAAGCCTAGCAGGTTCACGCAAACATTCTTCGTCACGTGCATCACGTCGATTGAAGAGCGGACCTCTAAGACTTTCCAATAGGGTAGGTCCCAATAGATTGCTTCTTCCACATGGGCGCGTGTCCGGCATCGTCATTGGGAACAGATAGACTGCCAGGAACTTTTCCAAAGATTACTTCTAGGTCCTTGACCATACCAAATACCTCCTCACCGGTACGGAGGACAGGCTTCCTCCGGGTTCTGCCAGACGTTTGAAATGCTTGCCTTTCTTTTCATCGATGATTCAAGAAATCGACGATACCCTAGGTACACAACCTTTTACATTTATCCAAATATACACTTTCGGTCTCATCTAAACAGTGTGCGTGTATTGTATCCCTTGTTTATGCCTCGAAATGTTATTAAGAGCAGCCAATCATTGATGGTTCTGAAAAGTAACGTGAGGTCAAATGGCTCCCCTTTGTGCTCATCCCACATACGTACATCTGGTTTGGCCCACAGCTGTAAAAGTTATTCAACTAATGGCCTTAGGTACACATCAATGTCGTTGTCGGGTTGCCTCGGGCCTTGGATGAGAACTGGCATCATAATGAACTTCCTCTTCATGCACAACCAAGGAGGAAGGTTATAGATACATACAGTCACAGGCCAGGTGTTGTGACTGCAGCTCTGCTCACCAAAAGGATTCATGCCATCTGTACTTAGACCAAACCTTAAGTTCATTGCGTTACATGCGAAGTCCGGATACTCTCGCTTGACTTTTGTCCACTGTGACCCATCAGCGGGGTGTATCAACATCGCGTCTTTCTTACGGACTTCCATATGCCATCGCAACAACTTGGCATGCTCTTTATTTCTGAAGAAACGTTTTAACCGTTGTATTATAGGAGCATACTACATAACTTTGGCAGGAACCTTCTTCCTAGGGGCCTCGCCCTCAACATCGCCAGGATCGTCTCGTTTGATCTTATATCATGCGCATACGCATACCGCATGCATCCAAATTCTCGCATTTCTCACCGTGAGAGAATGCAGTCATTAATGCAGGCATGTATCTTCTGCACGTCTAATCCTAGAGGGCAGACAACCTTCTTTGCTTGGTATGTATTGTCAGGCAACTCATTATTTCTTGGAAGCAGATTCTTCATTTTTACCAACAGCTTTGAAAATGCGCTGTCAGTCACACCGTTCTCTGCCTTCCATTGCAGAAAATCCAGTGTGGTACCTAGATTTTTGTGGCCATCTTCGCAAGTTGGGTACAACAATGTTTGGTGCTCTTTTAACACCTGCTCCAACTTCTCCTTCTCCTTTTCAGTTTCACATTCTTCCTTTGCATTAGTACTGGCCCGACCATGATCGTCATCAGCGGGCCCATCTGCTGCCTCTTGATCTTCATTATCTACCCCCATTTCAGTATCATCATATTCAGGATACATATTATGATAGTTGTCATCATCCTCTTCTTCTTCTTTGTCTTCCATCACAACCCCTTTTTCTCCGTGCTTGGTCCAAAAATTATAGCTGGGCATGAAACCGGATCGAAGAAGGTGGGCGTGAATGGTTCTGGTATTTGAGTAGTCTTTCTTGTTCTAACAGTGAACACACGGACAACACATAAAACCATTGTGACCATGGTTTGCATTAGCCACAACGATGAAATTTTGGAGGCCCGTAATGTACTCGGAAGTGCGTCGGTCACCGTACATCCATTGTCGGTTCATCTGCATTAATATATAGTATATCAAAAATTAATAGGGAGATGACCATTTATATATAGTACATCAATGACACATGAAAGGATAAAGTTGCCGACCTCGACCGAGAAGGAAAGAGCAACTACAAAACTTATTTCGAGCTCTCGGGCATTTCACCGAACACCTCTTGTGCATAGGAAAAAAGCACAAACTAGCACATCTCTCACCCTCTTGCTAGGCTCAAAAATGAGAGAGTGAAAAAATGGAAGAGAGGGGTGTGGGCTGCGGTGTGTTATATAACCCCTTTAACACCGGTTCAAGCCACGAACCGGTGTTAAAGAGGAGGGGGGCTGCGTGGGCCACTGGTGCAGGGCCTTTAACACTGGTTCGTGGCTTGAACCGGTGTTAAAGGGGTGCTCCTTTTTGCTCTATGGACACGCTGGTACGGGCACCCCCAACCTACTGTATAGCTACGCATATCTTCCAACGCATTATCTATGCGCTTTTAGGAAAACAACTCCCCCACTTCCCGTTCCAACAGAGGGATAAGCACGATCTTTAACTTCCATGAATCCCCTCCCGTGTATGGGCGTAGATTTGGCCCCCGATCCCAAGATTTCTTATCCTCTCCTCCCCACTCGTAACTGTTGGTTGTCGAGTTGTGGGAGAACGATGCATGCCCGTTGGGGTGCACCGGTACGTGTTAATATAGGTAGGGAAAACCCCCTACGTGGCTTTACACAAGTCCGGTTGGAGTACTACTCCATACCAATTGTAACAAGAATATAAAAAGAATAATACAACTCCAACACCCCCCCTTAATCTAAAGCTTGGAAAGATTTAGATTACGCTTGAACTCATCGAGCTTCTTAGAGCAGAGCGTCTTTGTGAAACCATCTGCAATCTGATCTTTGCTGGAGATAAATTTGACCTCAAGTTGTTTATTAGCAACTCGTTCTCGAACAAAATGGAAGTCAATCTCAACGTGCTTGGTACGAGCATGAAACACAGGATTAGCAGAAAGGAAGGTAGCACCAAGATTGTCACACCATAAGCAAGGTTTTTCAAGAAGAGAGATATCCAACTCTCGAATTAACGCCTCACGCCAAATCAATTCAGCAGTAGCATTAGCAAGTGCTTTGTATTCAGCCTCGGTACTAGAGCGTGACACAGTGGGCTGTTTCCGAGCACTCCATGATATGAGATTAGGACCAAAGAAAATAGCAAAACCACCTGTAGAGCGTCTGTCATCAAAATCACCTGCCCAATCTGCATCTGAAAATGCACTAAGAAGTGTGGAATTGGACTTACTAAACGTTAGTCCAACTGTACATGTACCATGAATATACCTCAATATCCGTTTAACTGTTGTCCAATGAGTTGTTGTAGGTGCATGAAGAAACTGACATACCTTGCTAACAGAGAAACATATGTCTGGTCGTGTCAAAGTCAAATACTGAAGAGCACCTACAATGCTCCTATATCTGGTAATATCCTCGGGACCAAGCAGAGTACGATCATGCAGTGATAAGGTATCATTGACGGACAAGGGTGTAGGAGATGATGAACTATCTTGCATACCAACACGTTTTAGAATATCAGTAGCATACTTCTCTTGATTTAACAGTAAACCATTAGACTGTCTGTGAACCTCAAGACCCAGAAAATAATGAAGATCGCCAAGATCTTTGAGCGCAAACTCATGGCTGATATTCTTAAGAAGTGTTGTGATTGCATCATTAGAGGAACTGGTGACAATAATATCATCAACATATATAAGGAGAAAGATCTGAATACCACCATGATCAAACAGAAAAAGAGAGGTGTCTGCTTTGGACGGTACGAATCCAAGTGAATGAAGCTTAATACTCAACCTAGAATACCAAGCCCGAGGTGCCTGCTTCAGTCCATAAAGAGCTTTGTCAAGTTTGCAAACATAATTTGGGTTAGCGGAAGACTCAAAACCAGGGGGTTGTTTCATGTAAACCTCCTCTTCCAGAACACCATGTAAGAACGCATTCTTGACATCTAGCTGCCGTAGACTCCAACCTTGTGAAACAGATATTGACAGAACAATTCTAATAGTAGCAACTTTAACAACTGGACTGAAAGTATCCTCATAATCTATGCCATACCGTTGTTTGAATCCTTTTGCAACAAGACGAGCTTTATACCTGTCAATTGTACCATCAGCATTTTTCTTGATACGATAGACCCACTTGCAATCAATGACATTCCTTTTAGAGCTTGGAGGAACAAGATGCCACGTGTTATTAGTGATAAGAGCATCATACTCATCTTGCATAGCGTGTCTCCAATTTTCATCAGAGAGAGCCTCATGAAGATTTGCTGGTTCTCCTGTAGATGTTAACAAAGCCCATCGAACAGTACCATCAGTACGAATTTTGGGGTTTTTAATACCTTTTTGCAGGCGAGTGCGCGGTCCAGCAGCAGGCAAAGCTGCAGCAGCATCTGGTACAGAAGATCCCTGAGGCACAGGGGACCGGTCGCTGTCGCTGTCCTGGGACGCACGCAAGGTGTTGTCGGTGCTATCGCGGTCCTGGGGCGAGGCGGGAGTGGAGGGCGAGGCACTGTCGCTGTCGCGCGGGGACCGCACCGCGTCAGAGGGAGGGCGGGACAGAGAACGCGCACGAACGAGCGTGCTGTCGCTGTCACGCGAGGACCACTCCGCGTCAGAGGCCGCGTCAGAGGGAGGGCGCGAACGGGCGCTGTCACTGGCGAGGACGGGCGTCGCTCCCAAGGATCGCTCCGCGTCAGAGGGAGAATCCTCCCGCGTTTCCTCGCGCACAGGGGACGACATCGTCCTGGCAGAGTCTGCTGCTGGCTCCCGATCCGAGGTGCTGGCCCCAGATTCAACCTGAAAAGCGGTGTTTTCTTGTCCTGTAGCAGCTTGTTCTTCTAGCTCTATATTGCATGTGTTTGAGGCTGTAATTTTCTCAGAATTGGATCGAGTTTCTTCAGCAAGATTGTTTGTAGGGACCTGGGAAGAAACAACAACAGGAACAATCGTCAAATAATGTTCATTAGTGTGCACCCCTATTTGTATCAACCGGTGGTGGAGTTTCTGGAGACAAAAGAAGAATTTCCTCGCGAAGACGACGACCAGCATTTGGGTGTAGGGAGGCAAAGGGAAAAACATTCTCATCAAAGACAACATCGCGAGATATGTAAACAGGGCCAGTGGGAACATCAAGGCACTTGACCCCTTTGTGTAATGGGCTATAACCAAGAAACACACATCTCTTAGAACGAAAAGAAAGTTTATGCTTATTGTATGGGCGTAGATTTGGCCAACATGCACAGCCAAAAACACGTAGAGACTCATAGTCAGGTTTGGTGTGAAGAAGTCGTTCTGTTGGAGTTTCAAAGTTGATAACTTTGGAGGGAGTGAGATTAATGAGAAAGGTGGCTGTTAGGAAGGCATCATCCCAAAATTTTAATGGCATAGAAGCGTTGGCAAGTAAGGCAAGACCAACTTCAACAATATGACGATGTTTTCGTTCAGCAGAACCATTTTGTTGATGAGCATGAGGACATGAAACATGATGAGTGATGCCCACCTTTTTAAAGAAACCATTAAGTTTTTCATATTCACCACCCCAATCAGTTTGCATGGTACTGATTTTCCTATCAAACTTGCGCTCAACAAATTGCTGAAAATTTAGAAACACTTGATAAACATCAGAACGCTTCTTGAGAAGATAAATCCATGTAAATTTACTAAAATCATCGATGAAGCTTACATAGTATGCATGTTTGCCTAAAGACAAGGGAGCAGGACCCCAAACATCAGAAAACACCTGTTCCAAAGGGACAGTGGAAACACTAGTGGAAACACTAGTGGAAACATGATAGGGGAGCTGCTGACTCTTAGCCTGTTGGCATGGATCACATATGTAAGAGTTTATTTCTGGGGTATAAGGGAGATTGTTTCTTCTAAGAATTTGCTGAACAATAAACGATGAAGGATGACCTAGACGACGATGCCATGTAGAGGAGGAAGGCTTGACGGTGACCAAAGCATGCTTGGAGGGACCCGTTGACACAGGGACAAGAGGATAGAGACCACCCCGACATGGACCTCTATACATTATTTGCTGCGTGGCCTGGTCCTTGATCAAGAAAAAAATGGATGAATTTCAATAAAGGCATTATTGTCTAAGGTAAGTTTATGAGCAGAAACTAGATTCATGGAAGAGCTAGGAACATGTAAGATATTACGGAGTTGAATAGAATGATTAGGGGTGTGCAAAACTGAATGACCAATATTAGCGATTTCCATACCTTGTCCACTAGCGTTGTGGATTTGATCATGGCCTGGATATGCATCATGGACCTGGAGCTTGGTTAGCTGTCCTGCAACATGGTTTGTCGCCCCCGTGTCAATGACCCAATTTGTGTCAACACCATAAGCACCTTTGGGATCATTGGGTGTATCATCATCATCATCATCGTCACCATAACGCCACCAGCAGTCATTGGCAGGATGACCCTCCTTTTTGCAGATCTGACAATAGACACTGGGCTGCCAAGGAGAGGCAACTCTTCCTTTATTTTTGCCGCGCCCTGTGGCATCCCGCAAAACCACTACTAGAAAATCGCGTTGAATTTGTGCATTGCATCGTCATCATCATGTTGTTTGTCTAAAACTATTTCGCAAAAACCTGTTTTATTTTCTAAAACGCTCTATCTTTAATTCAAATGCAAAACCCCGGGCCGCCGGCTTGTTTTTGTTTGACAAATATCGGTTGCAAACGGTGTATTAAAAACAAATAAAAATTATATTAATTTTAGTAGGCGGTCGAACGGCCAACCCGACCTTAACGAGCCCCGGATATTCTAATCGGTCCACCCTACACCTGCCCTTCTAATCCTAAGCCCACCAATAACTCTGCCCAACCTACCCTCCACCTCACCCTGGCCAATCCCGTGCCACATCACCATGTCCATTCCCCACCCAATCGAACACCGCCACCTCATCCCCGCCCCACCCTCACCCTCCTCTCTTCTCCTAGCTACACGCCACACACACGCCACACCTCCCAGTGGCCCCAGACCACTCACGCACCACGACGCACAAGATTCCCAGCCACCAACCCGTGGACCCCACCTGGCCCACCTGCGCCTCCCACGCGTCTTCTTCCCTGTGCTCCTCCCCCCGCCTCCCGCCCCAGGTTCTCTCCTTCTTCCACCTCGCCTGCTCCTCTCCTTCTCGCCTCTCCATGAGCTCGCTCCCCAGGCCGCCCGTGGTCGCTGGGCCCTCACCACCGCATGCCCTCCCAAGCGCCAGCCACCGCCGCCAGCTCCTTCTCGCCGCCTTCGCCGCCCTCGCCCAGCAACCACCGCCTCCATCGCCCCAAGGCCATGAAGCAGCGCCATGACCAACCGCTTCCTCTCAAGGCCCGCAACCACCGCCCAGTCCTCCCTCCGCTGCCGCCGCCGCGCGCCGCTGCCGCGCTGCACGCCGCGCTTGCCGCGCCGCCCTTCCCCACCGCCGCCGCCCGCCTCGCATCGCCAATCCGCCTGGCCGGTACGCCGCCGCCGCCGAGCCACATCCCGCCGCCTGTCGCTTCAGCCACCACACGCCGTCCCACCCTTCACCTCCTCTCGCGCCTGCAGCCCGCCGCTTCGCCTTCAGGCCACGGCCGCCGCCTCGCCGGCTCCCTCTCCCCAGCCTTCCTCCGCCACCGTCCTCCCCGCAGGCGCCCGCCTCACCACCGCTGGCCTCCGCGCCGCGCCGAGCCGCACCGCCGCCACCCCGTGAGGCCACGCTGCCCTTGGTGGCTAATGTGGCGCCACCGAGGGAACCACGCCGAGAAGCCGCGAACAGAAGATCGCCATCGCCCGGGCCATCAAGATCGTCTCCATGGATCCCAAAGTTTGATCATGGAGCTCAAGACCGATCCCGAGAGCCGCGAACCCCAAGATCTACGAGAGGACCGATGCCCGTGGACCGAGAACGTCGTCATGGAACGCAAAGGATTTCCGAGGAGCAAGTATCGTGTGCCGAGGCCGAATCAAGATCTTCCCCGACGTCGAGGATGCCTACCCGGGACGGACCCGAAGACCACCGACAAGACCTCCGGCCTGGACTCCAAGATCGCCTCCGGACGCCGCACGGTTTTTGAAGAACCCCGGACACCGAGTCCGCCGAGAACCCGTTGCGACAAGTGCTTCACCCGAACGCCATGACTGTCGACATGACCAAGACCGAATGCGACAAGAACTACCCGTTATAACGAACGAGCCGAGAACGGACCGAACCCTGGACCTGTCGAACCTCGACCTGTCAACCCCGAACCCCCGGATCCCCAAGATCGTGAACCCCTCTAATGTGTGAACTCTTTCCGAAACCCTATTTCATAACATAATAACAATTGTTGCATATTTAATTGTCATATTCACATGCATATCTCGTGGTTTGGGGCCTTATGCCGATTCACCTAATAATTAAGTATGGGGCCATATGCGGCAAATCTAGTCTCATATTGGCCTCATCTAAATCTGTAGCGAACCGGTGCTATCTTTTGCCTTGATAAACAACATTTAAATTGCGGGGTTTCTAAATAACATGAACCACCTAAATAATTGTCGGGACCCCGGTTCCGCTTAATCTTGACCTAATTGCATCGCACCTTGCCATGCCATACATCATACATGCATCATGCCGATCTTCTGCCGTGTATTAAATATTGCATCCGGTGTTTCTTCTAGTGTTTTGCTTCTTCGTGGATAAGGCCGTTGAGTTGATGTGAGCTTCGCCCCGATCTTCGGATGAACCTTCGTCAATGTTTTCAGGCGAGCATCTCCCCCTTTCTACCTATCTTACTTTTCTAGTATTTATTCCCTCCTGTTGATCTTTGCTATCTGTGTTGCGATGCTCTCGTTTACATTCGTGATATCCCTTGCAGCCATATATAGCCTTGGACACATCCTATTACCTGTTGTTTGTTAGATAGTTGGACCCGCGTGTCGTAGTCGCTTGCTCACGTGTTTTGCTTGTCGTCAAGTACCACCTTTGTTGGAGAATTGCCGCATGTTGACGTTGGAGGTGATCATGGTTTACTTATTGTTCACTTTAATTACTGTTTAACAACTAAAATTGAATTAAGCAGAGGCATCGGTGGGTGATAGGTAAGATTTGGTTTCGATCACCACTTGTGTCCCGTGAGACCGAGTTCTTGACACTGTCCGAGATCGAGCGCTAACCACTGTGGAGATATGGGCCCCCATTGATAATTACCTGATTTCAAAGTATTGTACTGGGGGCCACAACTAGTTTGAGGTGTTTTTAATATCCTGTACTTATGCCATGCTACTTCGTATTTAAATTGTGCGACGATAGCACGTAACTGTTTAGGAAGCGGAGTGATTACGCTGCATCGGCGGGCCCCCGCTTGGGGATCATTGTCGCCATACCATTGGCGCAACCCTAAGTCCGTCGGAGACCGCCGACTTTGCGGTGTACTTAGTGGGGTGGCCCCAGGCTTGCTTTGGGTCCAGGAACGTCGTGACTTAGGCCCCACCGACATACCGATGGGTGTATGTTAACCGATCCGCAAAAGGGTCAAGTGCTGGATACTTTGGTGCACCCTGCAGGTTAAATCTTTTCGAGAAGCCGTGTCCGCGGTTATGGACGACTTGGAGCAAAGGTTCGATCATAGACAACTATAACTAAAGTTTACTGTTTTAAATTAACTTGTTTCGATATGATTAGTAATCGCTTCACTACAACGGAATGGCTAAGTAAAAGTATCAACGGTCGCTGGGTTTTCGGATATCTCATGATAATTGTATTCGACTAGTAAGTGTTGCCACTATAACGGAATGATTAACTAAAAGTGCCCATCGCTTACTTTATCGTGACGATTATCTAAACTCGACTAGTAAAGTGCCGCAACTATAATCGAATAAGTAAACTGCCAACCGTGTGAGTTCCTCGGTTGACTTCCTCGTTGGTTACGAGGGAAACGCCAGATGGGTTTGTTTGGTGATAGCTTGGTTGGATCCGGATAGGTCATTCTCACCCCTCCGATAACCGCCATTGTATCGAGTCTCTATAGGTTGTTTAGTGCATGTCGCCGCCGCCACCCACCATACCTATGTAGGCGAGGACCGAATTCTAGCCTCGCTGCATCGCCTCGATCGACGCCTTCTTTTCCTTTGCCCTTTTCGGCACCCCTTTTGTTTAGCAGGTTTTGAGATCGACGCCGTTTAGGTTACCCTTCCGGCTTGGCCTGGGAAGGGTTATGGACGCCATTGGTTATTCTTCAGGGCTCTTAGCCCCATTTGCATCTTGTCCGTAGTCGGACGCCCCATCGTTGTCAAGGTGATTTGGATCTTTGTACCGTATATTTGTATTCTTGACTCTTTGAGTCGCTGTTGTACATATCTGTTCTGTGGGTCCCATCGAGGACTGTTGTGTAATGTTATTACTTTGCTTTCCACCCGCACGAAAGTGCCTGGTGGGCACCTTCGAATCGTTTCTATGCGGGTTTGGCGAATTTTGCTAAAACTTTCATAGGGCCGATTCTGAGGGTGTTACACGCCCCCCCTTGGGGCGACGATCCGGGCGACCTTGGTCAGGGTGCGCGCGCGGCTGAGGTGGGGGAGGAGGGGGGGCGATATGGTTGAGGAGGATGGTAGGGTTGTGGTGGATAGGGATAGGGTGGCGGCGCATAGGAGGGAGGGGAGTAGTGTGGGTGAGGTGGTGTGGTGTATGGGGAAGGGGTGTAGGACGGTGGTTGGTAGGGGTTTGGTGGCGAGGGATTGTAGGGTTGGGGTGGGGGTTGTAGGGTGGTGGCGTGGGATGATAGGTGGGTGGAGAAGGTAGGAGGGGTGGTTTAGGTGGTGTGCCTCCATAGGGAGCAGGAGGGCGACGAGAAGCAGCATTGACAGAGGAGGTGAAAGTACCATTGTTTTGACCAGTTGCAGCGAGCATATTTTCACGATACTCATAGGATAAAAGCTGAGAGCACATGTTAGGGAGGGTTGTAGCAGGATTGGCATTAATGGAGGCAACAAGGGGATTAAAATTACCATCAAGACCATTGAGGATGTAATCCTTGAGCTCATCATCATCAATCGGTTTTCTGGAAGCAAGCTCCGGGCAAACCCCTTCATCTTTGTCGAACCCGAGTAGCGTCATGTCGAGCTTTTTGGTGTTGGTGAGGGCGCCACGGAGAGTAGAGACCCTTGTTTTGGATTAGGTGGTGTAGAGGCTGGTGAGGGTACTCCATACATCCTTGGCATGAACAAGCCCAAAGACGTTGGGAAGCATCTCATCAGAGAGGGAATTCACCAGGTAGCTCATAACATGTTGATCCTTGATGACCCAAGCATCATAGTCGGGGTTGGGGATGGAGATCTTATTTTGATTTGCATCTTCAGCTTCAATCTGCGGAGGTGGCACCACCTCAGAGCCATCAAGGATGCCCATGCCACGGGCACCACAAAGAGTAGGAAGAGCCTGGGTCTGCCATAGGAGGAAATTTTCTCGAATCAATTTGGTGGCAGGGGGCGCCCCGAGGGAGGCCGACGACGGGATTGTCGAGGAAGACATGCTCCTGGCGAGGTAGGGTTTTGGGGAGGGTGGGATTCGTGTGTTTGTTTTGGATGAAATTTGTGGGGAATAGGTAGAGGGGGCTTTGATCTATGGAGAGGAGATGTTCTTGGGAATTTTTGGAGGGGAGAAGGAGGGCCGACGGGAAGGAGACGGGAAGGAGAAACCCAGGTGGTCGGCGGCGGCTAGAAGGGAAGAGACGAGGCTCTGGATACCATGTTGGTTGTCGAGTTGTGGGAGAACGATGCATGCCCGTTGGGATGCACCGGTACGTGTTAATATAGGTAGGGAAAAACCCCCTACGTGGCTTTACACAAGTCCGGTTGGAGTACTACTCCATACCAATTGTAACAAGAATAATACAACTCCAACAGTAACGTGCCCCGGCTGATCATATCCTCCAACTAACCACGGCCGCCCGTATGAGAATCTCCACCTTGGCCTCATCTTTTGATCTCTATTTCTGTCTTCGTCTCCATGTTCAGCCTGTTGTGATTTTTTCTTCGCACTCGCGTGATGGTATTCTGATGTCAAGAGGTTTGTCAAATCTGTGCGGCGGCGAGCATATGGCACTCCATAACCGACCGTCGATAGACACCACTATGTGCGGAGTCACAGCCGGAGGTACGGCGATCCTATTTTGCCTCTGGAGATATTTCTATTTCTCTCCCCCCCCATCGCAGCTATTGGTTGCTTTGATCCTTTCTTTATTATTTTGGCTTACGTTTTTAGTGGATCCCTGCTGCACCGCCTGTCGTTCTGCCGGACAGCTACTGGCTCTCGCTCCCAGGTCCCCGGCCTCGACTGCAAACTGCAAACCAGCACCCTCACCCAGCTTTCTCTCCCTTAACCAAGTGTATGTCTCCCTTAACAAAGTGACTAGGTCCTGCAAGTGAGCGTTCCTTTTTACATATTTTAGTACGTGTACATATACGATCTGTTTCTCTAAGCTGTACAACATGCCAGGTTCTTAAGTTTACTTGTGATTGAACTATATGCAAGCTGTGATTGAACTTCAACTTGTTTATGGTTCCATTAATTAGGCAGCTGTGGTTGATTATTAGACTATATCTTATTTCGTTCAAATGATCCATGAATATTACTCATAGCCTACGAGGTGCATAGCTATCATTTGGTTTTATTTGGGCAGAGCATAGAATTGTCTTACGTGCCAACTTAAGTCTGTTGCTGTACATGTGCAAACAAAATAATTTATTAGCTCCCTTCGATTATTGTGTATAAATGTCAACTCTCTGCAACTTTCGGGGCTGGTCAAGGGAGTGACTAGTTGGCTGCAGGAATAGGGGAAATTTCACAGTATTATGTATCTGAAAAGGATATCAGGACTTGGTTGTATCTAAACACTATTTAGTACTTCTTTGGACCCATATTAGTTAACTCAAATTTTTCTATATACGGATGTATCTAGCACTAAAACTTGACTAGATATATTTGTATCTATATCGGTCTAAGTCAACTAATATGAGTCGGAGAAAGTATATAGATTCATGTAAATTTAAATAAATTTGTGACATCCTTTTTGAAATGGAGGGAGTCGGGTAATCTTTAAATTGAGCTATACATACTAGTTCTGAAATATCTGTTTGTTTCTTATGATAACATGCTTGTGCTTATGCAGTTTCAGATGAGGGGTAAATCTTCAGTATTTGTGCGCCGCTACCTGCACTTATAGATCCATGATTGTAAAGAAGAAGGGTTCATGAAGTAATCTGAGTATGTGGTATTTCCTGGTGACGTGTTTGGCTGAGCTTGTTATTATCTAAAATATAGCAGTCTATGCATGTGAGATTTACTAGAATATGTACATGCTGAAGTGTGCACTGAGTCAGGTTAGCACAAAAATGCTTAGCCAATTACTCCGCTACATCTTTTATTTGATCTTCTTTGTTCTTTTAAATAATCTACTATGTGAGGTATAACATGTTCAGTAAAAAATAAGTTCTAGGCAATTAGTACGCTACATCTTTTATTTTGTTGTATTCATTTCATCATTTACTATGTGAACCAAAACTAGTAGAAAACAGGCCTTTCGTCCAGACTAATGGCCCTGGCCGGACGGCCCGAGCCACCCAGAACCATATGTCCCAGCCCGTTAGACCCTATTAGTCCCGGTCTGAGGCTCAAACCGAGATTAAAGGGCCCTGGCCCTGCCGCTCGCTCGGGCTACCCCCTTTAGTCTCGGTTTGTATCTCCAACCGGGACTAGTGTTCTGGCCCTATATATATGTACAACCCTCTCCCCCTCTCAACTGTTTTTTTCCTGGTGGGAGAGAGTGTTGTTGTGCTATTTTTTTGTTCATACATATGAACTAGAGGTGTTCGGTGAAATGTCCATTAGAGTGATGCAAGTTTAGGTCACACAAGACAGACATGATATGAGGTGCCCGAGCCACACTTAAGTTTTCTCATCTTTGTTTCCAAGTGTAATAAAAGGTTAGCAATTATTTTCGTCGTGCGGTATACTAATTTTAGCATAGTGATTGAGTTTGACATATATTTGTATGATACAGATGAGCCATCCATGTGTTGACCGACGCTCTGCCGCTTTCAGAGAAGGCGTGCGTTCTTTTCGAGTTATGGCCGAGGAGAACAAGCGACGAGATGGTTTTATGTGTTGTCCATGTGTTGACTGTAGGAATGAGAAGGCTCACACTTCCGCAAGAGTCATTCAGAGCCACCTGCTTCGGTCTGGTTTGGACCAAACATGGAGAAAGAGGGGTTGTGATGGAAGACGGCGATGAAGAAGAGAACGATGATGACAACTACCGATCTATGTTTCCTGAATACGCTGATACCGCAATGGAAGACAATGAAGAAGAAAGAGGTGAAGAACGGGAACCAGACCGGCCCGCTGATGATCTTGGTCGGGTCATTTCTGATGCAAAGCGAGACTGCCACATAGAAAAGGAGAGGTTGCAGTTTGAGCAGATGTTACAGGGCCACAACAAATTGTTGTACCCAACTTGTGAAGATGGCCAGAAGAAGCTGGGTAGCACACTGGAATTGCTGAAGTGGAAGGCAGCGACCGGTGTGACTGACTCGGGATTTGAAAAGTTGCTGGTACTCATGAAGAGGTTGCTTCCAAGAAATAACGATGCCCGCCAGTACATACGAAGCAAAGAAGCTGGTCTGCCCTCTAGGATTAGATGTGCAGAAGATACATGCGTGCCCTAATGACTGCATCCTCTACCGCGGTGAGAAGTACGAGAATTTGGATAAATGCCCGGTATGCACTGCATTGCGGTATAAGATCGGGAAAGATGATCCTGGTGATGTTGATGGCGAGCCACCCAGGAAGAGGGTTCCTGCCAAGGTGATGTGGTATGCTCCTATAATACCACGATTGAAATGCTTGTTCAAAAACAAAGAGCATGCCAAGTTGTTGCGATGGCACATGGAAGAACGTAAGAAAGACGGATGTTGAGGCACCCCGCTGATGGTCGACAGTGGAGAAAAATCGAGAGAGACTTCCCAGACTTTGCTGGTGAAGCAAGAAACTTATGGTTTGGTCTAAGTACAGATGACATGAATCCTTTTGGGAAGCAGAACTGCAGTCACAGCACCTGGCCCGTCACTCTATGTATCTACAACCTTCCTCCTTGGTTGTGCATGAAGCGGAAGTTCATTATGATTCCAGTGCTAATCCAAGGCCCGAAGCAACCCGGCAACGACATTGATGTGTACCTAAGGCCATTAGTTGATGAACTTTTACAGTTGTGGACCGAACCAGGTTTACGTGTGTGGGATGAGCACAAGCAGGAGCCATTCGACCTACGAGCGTTGCTGTCCGTAACCATCAATGATTGGCCTGCTCTTAGTAACAACTTAGGACAAACGAACAAGGAATATAATGCATGCACACACTGTTTAGATGAGACTGAAAGTATATATCTGGATAAATCTAGGAAGAATGTTTATCCGTACAATCGTCGTTTTTTTTCCGCCCAGACACCCCTTAAGGAAAAAAGGCAAGCATTTCGATGGCGAGGCAGATCACCGGAAGAAGCCTGCCCCCCGTACTGATGCTGATGTATTTGGTATGGTCAAGGATTTAAATGTAATATTTGGAAAGGGTCCCGGAGGACAACTTGTTCCGAAAGACGCCGACGGACGCGCACCCATGTGGAATAAGAAATCTATATTTTGGGAGCTATCCTATTGGGAAGTCCATGAGGTCCACTCTGCAATCGACGTGATGCACCTGACGAAGAATCTTTGCGTGAATATTCTAGGCTTCTTGGGATTGTATGGGAAGTCAAAAGATACACCGGAAGCACGGGAGGGCCAGCAACATCATAAAGGATGATATGACAAGCATCCAAGGCAGTTTTAAGGGCCTGCCAGCTACGCTCTTACCAAGGAAGAGAAGGAAATCTTTTTTGAAGTCCTTTTCAGTATCAAGGTCCCGTCTGGCTTCTCGTCTAACATAAAGGGAATAGTAAATATGAAAGAGAAAGAAATTCCAAAACCTAAAGTCCCATGACTGCCACGTGCTTATGACGCAATTGCTTCCAGTTGCATTGAGAGGGATTCTACCGTAAAATGTTCGGCTGGCCATTGTGAAGGTATGTGCATTCATCAATGCAATTTCTCAGAAGGTTATCGATCCAAAAAGTCTATCAGGGTTACAGATTGATGTGGTCCAATGTCTGGTCATCTTCGAGTTGTTGTACCCTCCATCTTATTTCAATATTATGACACACCTCCTAGTTCACCTAGTCGAAGAGATTAGAATTCTCGATCCTGTGTTTCTACACAATATGTTCCCCTTCGAAAGGTTCATGGGAGTCTTAAAGAAATATTTTCATAACCGTGCTAGGCCAGAAGGAAGCATCTCCAAGGGATATGGAACAGAGGAGGTCATTGATTTTTGTGTTGACTTTCTTCCTGACCTTAAGCCGATTGGTGTTCCTGAATCTCGGTGTGAGGGGAGGCTGACTGGAAAAGGCACACTAGGAAGGAAAACAATGGTATGTATGGACAAATATTCTTTTAATAAAGCACACTACACAGTTCTACACAATTCCACCTTGGTGGCTCCGTATATCGAGAAACACAAGATTATTGTACGCTGGGAAAACCCGGGGATGCCCGACTCCTCGATTAAAGTGGAACATGAGAACACTTTCGGCAGTTGGTTGCGGAAGCATCTCATGAATAACAACACTCTTGAAGATCAGCTGTACTTGTTGGCACGGTTACCATCTTCGACTATATGTACTTTCCAAGGGTACGAGATAAATGGTAATACATTTTACACGATCGCCCAAGATAAAAAGAGAACCAACCAAAACAGTGGTGTCCGCTTTGATGCAACAGATGACAATGGGCAGAAGGACACATATTATGGGTACATAGAGGAGATATGGGAACTTAAGTATGGACCTACTTTTAAGGTCCCTTTGTTTCGGTGCAAATGGGTCAAGATGACAGGAGGAGGTGTACATGTAGACGAAAATTATGGCATGACAACAGTGGATCTCAACAATCTTGTGTACATGGACGAACCATTCGTCCTAGCCAACGATGTGGCCCAGGTTTTGTATGTGAAGGACATGTCTACGAAACCGAGAAAAAGAAATCAGCAAAAGAATACATCGTCCGATGAGCCAAAGCGCCACATAGTTCTTTCAGGGAAAAGAAACATCATGGGAGTGGATGACAAGACAGATATGTCAGAAGATTATAATAAGTTTCATGAAATCCCGCCCTTCAAAGTGAAAACTGACCCAAGCCTCCTGTTAAATGATAAAGATTCTCCATGGCTACGGCACAGAAAAAACAATAACACTAGATAGGGATGTTGGTGTAATATATTAAACCTTTTATGTAATCATATTGTTAAATGATGAAGATTCTCCATGGCCATGATGGCCGCACTATAAATAGAGGTAAAGCGGCAGGCTGGGCGAGCAGCACCAATAATAGGGTTGAACCTTTAGTCGGTTGGAGAAACCAACCGCGAATGAAGGATTGCGGCAGTTGGGCGTAGCACTAATAATAGGGGTTGAACCTTTAGTCCGGTTGGATGAACCTTTAGTCCCGGTTGGAGACAAGAATCGACAAAACATGAGTGAGCTCTAATAATAGGGGTGAGTGTCGACATTATGTCGTGAGTGTCGACACTATGCCGAGTTGCTTGTACTATAAATAGGCCATTCCTCCAGCCAGTTTGAGGCATATCCAAGATCGATGGTTTTCGAGAGCAGGGACACCACTACGGCCAGTTTAAGGAGATACTGGCGAGCCCAATCCTCCAAGAAACTGGTCATAGAGGCACTCCCTAATATGTGACCGCACGTGTTTGGAGATCAGATCTTCATGGTAAGTACGAATCAGAACTAAAGGTCCCCCTTTAGTCCCGGTCCAAACATAAAACGAGACTAACACTCAAGACATTTATTAATATCTAAGAACCAAGACTACGAAATCGGGACTAAAGGCCCCCTTTAGTCTCGGTCCAGCCACAAACCAGGACTAACACTCAATACATTTATTAATATTAAAAACCGGGACTATCTAACACTCACGACTAAAGCCGCCCCTTTTAGTCATAATCATGCCTAGTCCTATAGTAAACAGCTTCAGGGTCTTCTTCGTCATCGTCATCATCATTGTCATCGTCACCTGCCACTCCGGGGATCCTGAGCCCAACCATGGCATATACCGGGGGCACCTGCCACTCCGGCCTCGGATTCACGATGGGCGGGTGGACTTGTGGCCACCGCAGGCGAGGATGGTCTCCCCCAGCGATGTAGCGCATCACGCCTATGATAGTACGGTTCGCCCACCACAGACGACAGCCGGCTTCATTGTGGTTCACCGGGGGCAGGCCATCACCATCGTACCTGGTGAGCTCCCTTTCCCATCGGTTAGCGAAGAAGGCATTCCAGGTGTCGTAGTTGTCGGGATCCCACTAGGGATCCATCCGCTGTTCCGGCGTGAGCTCGTGGTAGAAGTGGTTGGTGATGGCCGCCTATCGGGCGGAGCCTTGAGGCACGGGAGGGACAGGAACACCTCCAACACTCAGCATCCAGCCGGCGGGCGGCCGGTAGCCTGTTGGGCAAGGGTAGCTTGAGGCGCACAGCGCCTCCGTCTCCTTGAGGGTCAGAATGGCCCAGTACGCGCTGTCCATTTCTGTGAGAGAGGAAGGTGTGGATGTGTGCATAACCATGGTGCGGCCGTCCTATATATAAATGGAAAGGGCGGGAAAACATGGCGGGATGCAGTGGGAAATGGCGGGAAATATCTTTAGTCCCTGTCAGTGGCTACAACCGGGACTAAAAGCTTGGTTCAGAAGAAAGGACGGAAAAACTTGACGGGAAGCGGTGAGAAATGGCGGGAAAAATCTTTAGTCCCTGTTAGTTGATACAACCGGGACTAAAACTTATTCAGAAAATGGATTTGGATTAATTATTCAAATCCAAGAACTTTTCATGTTGAAAGTTTAGTGAGATTCAAAAATATGCAAAAAAATAATAGTTAATGCATTTTTAAATTGATAATGGCAAAATGGTTAATAATTTGACTATTTAAAATAATTATTTGATAAAACAGAAAATGGATTTGGATTAATTATTCAAATTCAAGAACTTTTCATGTTGAAAGTTTAGTGAGATTCAAAAATATGCAAAAAAATAATAGTTAATGCATTTTTAAATTGATAATGGCAAAATGGTTAATAATTTGACTATTTAAAATAATTATTTAATAAAACAGAAAATGGATTTGGATTAATTATTCAAATTCAAGAACTTTTCATGTTGAAAGTTTTGTCAAATTCACAAGTATGCAAAAAAGTATAATTTAAATGTTTTAAATGATATTTTTGAAAATTTGAAAAAAAAGGCACACGCGCGCTAGGGTTTTTGGC
Organism: Avena longiglumis; assembly: GCA_030063025.1. Lineage (NCBI taxonomy): Eukaryota > Viridiplantae > Streptophyta > Magnoliopsida > Poales > Poaceae > Avena > Avena longiglumis. The sequence goes on from CP125973.1 coordinate 576,688,869, forward strand.
CTAGCGCGCGCAAATTTGGGCCTTTAGTCCCGGCCCAGTTTACTAGCCGGGACTAAAGGTCTGGCCTAGCACGCAAAAATGAAACGCCCCCATCTAGCCCTGGTGCGTGGCACCAAATGACTAGCCCTTAGTCCCTTGGTGCCACGATGCCACCTGACCAGGGGGGTATAAATGGGCTTCTCCCGGTGCGTTCCACGACCGGAGAGTTGGAGGCTAGATGACAGCAGCTCGCCAGCCGAATTCGATCGACGCGCCTCCGCCCGCCTCCGCCTCTACCTCCACGCCCGGCCGCCGGCCGTGCCACCTCATGAGCACCTCTCTTCGCCCCATGTTTGGCGTCCGCGGGCACCCACCTCGCCATCGGCGCCAACTCCCACCACCACTGCCATGCCGCGCCACCGCCACTGGCCCTCTCGGCCTCCTCATCAATATAGGTAATTCGTTTTTTATATTATAGGATTATGCATGATTAATTAGTACTTAATGTATAGGGTTAGGGATTAGCATTAGTACTTAGGATTAGGATTAGGATTTTTACTTAGGATTAGGATTAGTACTTAGGATTTTTTGTTTAGTATTATAGTCTAGGATTTTTAGTTTAATGTATAGTTTAGGATTATATTTTAGGATTTGTTTAGGTTAATTTTGTTTATAGGATTTGTTAGTGCTTAATTAGGATTTGTTTAGGTTAATTTTGTTGATAGGATTATTATTTTGTTTAGGATTTGTTAGTGCTTAATTAGGATTTGTTTAGGTTAATTTTGTGTTAGTGTTTAATAATAGGGTGATTATTATTAGGATTTGTATGTAGAATTTTTTGGATTTTTAGGATCTTCGATCTTTAGTGTATATAGGATTTTTTTAGTCAAGTGTAAGTTTATCGGTGAAGGGCATGGGCACGGCTAGGTGTCGAGGCCTAGGGTTAGAGTTAGGGTAATTATTGTAAGACCCTCTTTGTAACCAGAGTTAGAGTTAGGGTTAGGGTGTTGGTGCTCGGTGGTGACCGGAGTTAGGGTTAGGGTGATGGTTCTCGCGGTAAGACGCTTAGTCGCTCGCCTCTCCCGCGTCGACCATCACCGGCCACCGCCGCCGTACCTCCGGGTTTAGGGTTCAGGGTGGTGACCGGAGTTAGGGTTAGGATGGTGGTTCTTGCCGGAAGCCGCTTAGTCGCCCGCCTCTCCCGCGGCCACCATCACCGGCCACCGCCCACTGCACCTCTGCGGCCACCATCACCACACCACCGCCCACGCGCACTCGTGCCTCCCTGTCTGTCTGCCGCTGGATGCATGCGGTGTGGAAGAGCTCTGGTTTTGGGGATTTTGTTCCTCATCATTGACCACCGGGACGGTTCACGTCTCATTGTTAACGCAAATGAGAGACAAAGTTGGGCCTTGAAAAGGATTTCCAATTGGGCCATCCTTTCGAGCTATGATTTCCACGGGCCTACACACCATTTCCTTTCCCTAAAAAAACTCAACATTTCCCTGCCCCTAAATAACACTTTTTGGTACTTTTTGTGCGATGAATTTACTTTAACTTGTGAATAAGTTGCCAATAATATTTCTAATTTATCTCCCATCATGATAAATTAGCAACTTTTTGTCTCGTTGGCTACAAAAGTTGCCTAGTTGGATACAGAAGTTGTCTCATTGGACACAGAAGTTGCCTCATTTGATACAACTTGTGCCAGACGAGACAATTTGTGCCCAACAAGGGCGACGAGACACTTTGATGCCCGACGAGGCAACTTCATTTCTAGGTGAGGAAACTTCGGAACCCAACGAGGCAACTTCTGTGCTCGACAAGGTAACTTCGCAGCCCCACTACTAGAAAAATGCCTGTTTGTGGCGCACATGGAATGGCCATCCGTGGCGCACTAGCAGTGCGCCACTAGCCTCGCGTTGCGGCTATCTTCTAGCCATGGCGCACTGCCTAGTGCGCCACGGTTGTGTCGAGATAGGCGTAGCGCACCTGCTAGTGCGCCACGGCTATGTGGGCAGGTGCTCTACGCGTTGGATCTTCTGTGGCGCACATCGCAGTGCGCCACTAAGCTGCGCATGTGCGCTTTAGATGTAGTGCGCCACAAAAGCTAGGTCATGTGCGCCACAGGTGTTTTTTTTGTTTTTTTATTTCAGAGTCAGATGATATACGATACAGATTATATACAATATTACAGGCAGATATACACACACAGATACAAGATATACAATTATATATATAAATACACAATTTGCAAAACAAGATTGAAACAAATACATATAGATAAGTCTCATACATGAATACATAGTATAAGTTACATTGTTTCGATCAAGTTACAAAGTAGTTGGTGACATGCGAATACATGTGTCTCGAACAAGTTAGAGCTCGGAAGCTCGCCTAGACATCTAAACTAGCTAGACACAAACGCGAGATAAACAACCAAAGACGATAAGCATGATCACCGCGACGAAGGTGTAGGTCTGAAGGGTGCGTCAGCAGCTCATCCTTTTCGGGGTCATCATCGTCATCTCCTGGCTTCTTCCTTTCCGCATGCCATCGCATCAGCTTCCCTTTCTTAGGGTCCGCGAAATAGCGCTGCAGACGAGGAGTGATAGGAAAGTACCATACCACTTTTCGAGGTGTTTTCTTCCCTTTCTTGTATCGACTCACGCCGCACACCGGACATGTGGTTTTCTCCGCGTCCTCGCCCTGATAAATGATGCAATCGCTAATACATACGTGATATCTAACGTGCGGTATATCGAGAGGACAGACGATTTTCTTGGTGTCCTCGATACTAGTTGGACATGTGTTCCCCTCCGGGAGACGATCGTGCCAGAATGCCATCATATCGTCGAAGCTTGCGTCGCTTAATTTGTGTTTTGCCTTCATCTCCATAGCCTTGAGCGTTACATTCAAACGGGTATCATCGGGCCTGCATCCTTCATACAATGGAGTAATCACGTCTTTCTCAAGTTGCGCAATCTTGGCTTTCTCTCTAGCGGCAGCCTTGGCGTTACTCGTCTGCTTGAGAAGCAGAGGTCCCGCACCCAGGCTGACGTTGTTCCATCGTCGTATGCTCCTCCAGCATCTAGATCATCATCATCTGGTCTGCTTCCGCACATTCACCATCTCCAGGAGACTCTTCATCATCTCGCCCGTTCTCGCCGTGATGATGATCATCGTCATGTTGCCCATCTTCACTGTCTCCATCGTCTTCGTCTTCGTCATCGCTTATCCAACAAGTGTATCCATCCATGAAACCATGGAGGAGCAGGTGCGCCTGCAGATTCCCGGAATCTGGGTCGATCACCCAGTTGAGTTTGCATCTTCTGCACGGCGGACATCTTATCTCCGTCTTGTTATTTCGTATCATGTCGGCCATCGCACATTTCAAAAATCTAGCCATAATGTCTTCACTCATTATGAGCATCATTTTTGCCTACACTGTGTACACGGTACAATTATAAGTCTATTAGAACCACATAATCAATGCATGCATGCAATGGTCTATAGAAAATTTTGGCATGACCTATCCTAAAATTAGGACCTTTGCAAAATGCCAAAGTCTTGCCAAAATAGAAATAAATCAACATTTTGGCAAAACAAATGGCAACTTGTTCACATACAAACACAAGAGAGAGAGACCGATCCATACACACATGAACATATCATTATCCTCTCCATACACACATGCATGAGCATCATCGATACTCTCCATATACACACACATATGACCATCAATCCTCTCCATACACACATCATGAGCATCGACCATCTACATACATATGAGCATATCATCCATATACACATGAACACATCCTTACATGGACAACTTACCGAGATGAGAGACCGATCGCGAGAAGATGGAAAGGAGAGGTGCGCGCGCGAGACCGGAGAAGGAGATGAGAGACCGGAGAGCTTCCTCTATTACTTATGTAACATCCAAGGCAAGTTCTACATGCTAAAAATGGTGAATGAGTGGAGAAATTGAGGTAGGAAGAAGAAGGATCCCGACTAGATCTAAGGAGGAAGAAGAAGGGGAAAGTGAAGTGTGGGGTGGTGGATGATCACATATGTGCACAAAGTGGAGCTGCCAAAAAAAAAGGTCGCCACATCCGTGGCGCACGCGGCCCCAGTGCGCCACAGGGATTAATAATATTCGTGGCGCACATGCCATAGTGCGCCACGGATGTGTCTTCCCGTTTTACAGAGCAGAGGGGCATGCGCTTAGGCGTAGCGCACCCCCCCCAATGTGCGCCACAGATAACACTAACAAGCATAGCGCACCTACCCTATGTGCGCTACGGATATCTGGTGTGCGACCAGCAGGGCCCTGGCCCACACATATCCGTGGCGCACTATGATCATGTGCGCCATGGTTGTTCTAGTTATTAGTAGGGAACTTCCCATAGGTGAGCCACGTCTGTTTTAGCCGTGGGGCACTTCAACCATGTGAGCCACGGATGTGCTGATTACCTATAGCCATTTTCCTAGTAGTGCCCGACAAGAAAAATTTTGTCCGACGATGCAACTTTGGTACCTGGCGAGGCAACTTTTCTGCCCGATGACGTAATTTTGGAGCCTGGCAAGGCAACTTCGGTGCTCGGCGAGGCAACTTTGAATCTTGACGAGGAAACTTCAAGCCTGGCGTGGCAACTTGTGCCTGACAAGGCAACTTCGAAGTCGGACGAGGCCGATGAGGCAACTTGTGCCCAACGAGGCAACTTTGGTGCCCGACGGGGGAAACTTCTGTGACTGACGAGGCAACTTTGGAGCCTGACGAGGCAACTTCTTTGCCTGACCAGGCCACTTCGGAGCCCGATGAGGCAACTTCAGAGCCTAGAGAGACAACTTTGGTGCCCTGCGAGACAACTTTGTGCCCAATGAGGCAACTTCGGAGCCCGGTGAGAAAACTTTTGCCCGGCGAGGCAACTTCAGAGCCGGCGGGGCAACTTCGGTGACCCCGCGAGGCAAAGTTGAAGCCTGGCGAGGCAAATTCAGAGCCTGGCGAGGCAATTTCGGAGCCCGACGAGGCAACTTGTTCCCAACTTCGGAGGCCGATAAGGCAACTTTTGCCCGACAGAAGAAGTTGCCTCATCGGGCACTAAAGTTACCAAGTCGGGCACAAGTTGCTTAGCCGGGCTTCAAAGTTGCATCGTCGGGTTCCAAAGTTGCCTCACCGGGTACCAAAGTTGCCTTTTTCGTGTTCCATATTTGCCTCATCGGCCTTGTCGGGTTCCGAATTTGCCTCGTCGGTCACCAAAGTTGCTCAGTCAGGCACAACTTTCCTTGTCGGGCTCCAAAATTGCCTCGTCGGGCACCAAAGTTGCCTAGTCGGGCACACATTGCTTTGTTAGGATCAGTCGGGCACAAGTTGCCTTGTCGGGTTCTAAAGTTGTCTCGTCGGACACAGAAATTGTCTCGTCGGGCACGAAAAGTTGCCTAGTGAGACACAAGTTGCCTAGTCGGGCTACGAAATGGTCTTGTCAGGTACCAAACTTTCTTAGTCAGGCACAAGTTGCCTTGTCGGGTTTTGAAGTTGTCTTGTTGGGCACAAAAATTGCCTCGTCGGCACCAAAGTTGCCTAGTAAGGCTACAAAGTTGCCTCGTCGGGTACCAAAGTTGTTCAGTCGGGCACAAGTTGCCTTGTCGTGTTCCGAAGTTGCCTCGTCCTAATGTACTACACCAAAATTGGTTTATCGGGCATCAAAGTTGCCTAGTCGGGCAACATTACTTCATCAGGCACTAAAGTTGCTTTATTTCGCACATAACATCTTTTTTGGACACCAAAGTTGGTTTGTTAGACACTAAAGTTGTCTCGTCCGGAATGAAGTTGCTCTGTCGGGCACTGAGTTTGGCTCGTTGGGAACGAAGTTGCTCCGTCGAACACCCAAGTGACCTAGTCGGGCACCAAAATTATCTTGCCAGACACTAGTTGCTTCGTCGAGTACTAAAGTTGCCTCGTCAGGAACAAAGTTTTTCGGTGAACACCAAATTTGCTTTGTTTCTAAGCTAAAGTAGAACTAGACATACTGCTTGGCAACAAATGAGCATTTTAGCAACTATTATTAACCACCATAATTGAGCAACCAATATGGAGAGTGGGATATTAGGCAAACGGAGCAACAAAATTGAATAAGTATCCCATGTCGTATGACAACACAATTTTGTCCAAATGCAATAAAAAGCACGCCACGCAACATTGCTCCATCTGTGCATCCCATCTAATCATTGCATGTGGGTCCTGTAGCGAGTGGGTCTTTTTCTTCTCTGGCCTATCTCTCTTCGATCTAGACTCTAGAGCCTGGACGCACAGCACAAATCCATCGATGGGACTTGGGAGGATGAAATTGGGGAAGCCGCTTACGCGCACCGGTACGCCGCCGGCATCAGAAGTAGCCACCGCACATTGACGCACTGGGGCAGCGGGATGAGTAGGCAGAGAGGGTGGGTCGCGTGGAGAAACCGGCGGCCTGTGCGTGCTAGAGGGCAAGCCCATGGCAGGGACGTGTGGGCTGCAAGGGAGGCTGGCGGGTGGCGGCAGGCGCAGGTGAGCGTAGCATCGCGCGAGGCCAGTAGTGGTGGCGCTCGTGACCGGATCGGGACGTGCGGTGGGGGGCTTTGTCCGGTCAACTGCTTGTGCTCTCTCCGATAGAGAAGCGCCGAGGACGTCTATTCGGAACAAACCGATATAAACAGCCAAGCCAAGCCAAGCTCAAAAGCAAAAAACAAGAAGATAGAAAAAAAAACAAAGCAGACATCGGCAGTGCGACGAAAATAGAGAAAACTCGCAACCGTTGCACCCTCCAGAAAAGTATCACCACACATCTAGCAATCCAAAGCGTTGCGTACCAAGCAGCACCTCCAAAAAAGGAAGTGACGATGACGTTACTGTTGCTTGGACTGGCCCTAGGGTTTTCCCCGGTACACCACGGGAGACGGGGCAGATATGCCCAGGAAGGACGGAGATACCCGCATGCATCACCGTGTAGATGTAAATGTGACAAGGATTTCTTCCAACCTCTCCAACGAATTACACTCCCGGACACTTTGTACTGCTCCACCAAGCTCGCCGGCCACGTGCACGCGTCAACACGGTCTTGAAGTCGCCACCGCCATCACACCATGAGCCACATAACGAGTCCCGTAAGACCGAGAGAGCGGGACCATCGGCGACTATCGGCATGACATCAACACACGGGAGAGATCTACCTCCACCTCCAGAAGGCGATAGCCAACCGGATGCAGCGAAAAGACAAATAGGCCCACTTGGCCCGGCCGAGCCCAACTAGGCTTGTGAAGTCCCGTAGCCGCACTGCAGCAATGGTGCCATCGTACACGCCAACCCTAGCACCAGGCCCTACTCCTTCGTCCACCAGCGGATCTGCCACCTCGACAAATCCATGCCACCAAGTAGTAGATCCGTCGCCACCGAGCTCATCCGGGCCTCTGAGGATCAACGTATGTTCCTCGCCACCCACATGGCCGAAGAAAGGAAACAACGCATCTGCGACGTCCCTTGCCGAAGGGACGCCCACACAGTCCACCATCAGGGGACGCCGCCCTGACTTCCATGAACTCGAGCCAAAGGCTCCGGCCACCGCCACAACGCACAACCTCCGAGAAATGTGGTGAGGGTCAAGAATCAAACTTGCAGTCATCTAGTCGCACGGTAGCCTAGGGGAGGTCTGTAACCTTGCGGTGAGTGTTGTCCGGATGAGCAGCAGTGCCAAGAAGACCGAGATCAAGCCCATATCAGGACCGTCTAGGCCTAGATCTGCCCAGTCCTAGATAAAACCAACAATAAGAAATGAAAAACAGATTTGACAATGCCGCCAAGCCAAAAATAAAGTACATGGCTTAGACAAAAGGGAGGCAAAAATGAAAAATAAAAATACCTAGAATCGCTCTGATCTTTGACATCATAAGATTTGGAAACCATCAAAACATTCAAGACATTGTTGACCAACAATTCACATTTCTGAACAGATTTCAATTTTGCTAGTTGAGCAGACTCAACAGATTCAACAATACCATTGATAATCTGAAAAATGTCAATAGTAAATAAAAAGTAAGACATAAACTTTGAGAAAAGCAGAAAAGTGAAATAAAACAAAATAACAAATGTTTCAAAAACAGATATGAGAGGCCGAAAGTACCTTGGATTCAAGTGAGTTGCCAAACCTCTGGTGCAAACTGTGCTGAACTCAGACGAGAAAATAGGTTTATGGTGCTCGAAAACATAATTTTCACTTTTGCATTCTCCTACAACCCCAAACTAAACAAACAAAAACCAAACACAAAGTAAATTAGTTTCACATTTAAATTTAAAACCTAAACTTATGTAATGTGTTAACAAAACAAAAACAGCAACAAAAACAACAAACACCTCTCTATAGCAATGTGCAAGGTTTTTCTTCAGCTGCCTCTTCCCAAACAGATTCTTCTTCTTGTGGTCAAGACCAGAGAAGAATTTGATCAAGTTCCCCTTCCAGACAGAAATCCTTGGTACACTCTGATCAACCATTCTAGCACTAAAATCCAAGGAATCAAGATAATAAACCTAAAAAATAAAAAATAAAAAGTTGCCATTAGTTAGCAGTTACCCATAAAAAGAACAAAGAGAGAGAGAGAGAGAGAGAGAGATAGAGAGAGAGAAAGATAAAAAGAACTCACTGAAAGAGCATAGTAGCAGAACTCAAAAACTTTAGGCTTCCTTCCATTTAATTTACAAATACTTCTGAATTTGGATAAACCAGAGATGAGATGCTCATACACAAGTAAACAAAGATCAACACCAATAGCAGAAGTAGGTTCTTCAAGAATGGACAAGAAATCAGTGTTTGGGTAATCATCAACTGTGGGGAGAAGGAAACACTTAAATGCGACCACCATGAAACAAACAAAAACTTCTTTATCTGTTAACACTTCTTTAGATTTCAGCTTATTTCCAAAGAAAGTGATGTGGGGCAGTTCTGTCAAACCAAACATAGACTTGACAAACTTAGCACCACATTCGCTATCTGGCATCGGAACAGATCCACTGTTTGGCAGTCCAATGACATGATGTACAAGATCCTTTGATATTGGTAAAACTTTGGAATCATCAATAATGAGCTGGGAACAAACAGTGTCGACGCAGCTAGCAAGCCAACGAACAAAAGCTGAAGGAATTTCACATTTCTCAAACGACAAAAGACAGCCAAAACCAAAATTCCTAATAACTTCTTTTCGACGATTGGAAAAGGAATTCAAAACCTCCCAGAAGTACTTGATAGAATAGGAACTAAAATCATCTCTCCCAATAACTTGCCCACTGAGCTTTCTATTCTGAAGAAAATTACAAGAAAAATTGAGAACCATAAATTTAAAAAGTTCAAAACGAGTCACATGAGAAAAGAACAAGAAAAGAAAAAGGAAAATAAAAAGACACCAGCAAACAAACCTTTGTCCAATCATCATTGCGGTGGCAGAAACTTGAGAAGTTATCCTTCAAAGTTTTTACAGCCTAGTATAAGGACGAACAAAAGCAAAAAGGAGTGAGTATTTAGAACTACTAGTTACAAAAAAATAGCACAAGCATATGCATAAGCATAACCATTTCAAACTAATAATTCCAAACTCATAATTTCAGGAAAACCTCTTTGCGGAAGAACTCAAACAATGCATCATCCAAAAGTCTTTTCCTCCCAGGCTTTACATTCTCCTGCCCAAAAAATAAAAACAACAAAAGAAGTGAAAACATGCCACACAAAACGAGATGGGAGGCCACCCCAAATCAGCAAAAACATTCAGTAAAACACAAATGCAGAGAAAAAAGATACAGAATATAATACTTTGTCACTTGATGACAAACTGAACTCAACACTATCAATGTGAGACAACTCGCAGTCAGGATCATAATTGGGGGAGCGATAAAATCTTGAATTCGCTATGCCCAAACTATCACCAAACCTCCTTTTGTTAGTAAATCTGCAAAAAATATTGAAAGGGAAAACACACAGATTATTTATGTATAAAATCACAAGTAAAAAATCATATACAACTTACATACAATCATATCTTAAAACAGGACACGTATGAGCCCACCTCCCCATATCCCCAGGATATCAACTAAAAATAGACCCTGATATAATGAAACAAAAGCAAAAATACAAACTGATGTGCGACTGACAACAGCCATATCTAATCAAAACAAAAAGTGCCAAAAATAGTCATCAATCTAGACTGAATATCAACTACTCCCTCTGACCCACATTAGTTGACTCAACTTTGTCAAGATTCATATGTATCTAGACTTCAAAAAGTTGAGTCAACTAATATGAGTCAGAGGGGGAATGAAAACACATATTCTACTGAACAAAATGCTTCAGCACATGTAAGTCCGAACGCCTCTCTATACACACAGTTCAAAAGTTAGTGCAGATCATCTTAGCTTAAAAACTGAGGCCGGACATCAGGGCACTACAAGTACAAAACAAAGTAGAACTACCTAGCACATCAGCACATCAGCTTGACAACCAAAAAACTAGGAACAAATCGCACATTGAAAATGGAGATTTAGGGATGCATCAATGAAGACCTGAAATACGAAGAGCCTAAACGCATCCAACAGTTCACCCCATCCGAACATATCACACACAAACAACGCACTACATCGACGCAGCCAATCGAAATTGGAGAAATCTGGCTACAACAACAGTGACATGCAACAGAAAACGAAGAGCCTAAACACCCCAACATATCACCCCATCGGGCAGATCTCAGACGCTAAAAACCACTACATCTATGACGCCCAGACTGAATGACAAATCACCAATAGATGGTACACAACAACAGCTAAAGGCTACCAAAATTGAAACGAGACATGCGCAATCCATATACTGTGAGCGACTGAGGCATACCTATCTTTCCGGGGACGACCATGCCTTCCGCGCTAGCGAGTTGAGGATTTCATTTCCCGCGGGCGAAAGGGGGCGCTGGCACCTGATGACTCCTTCAGCTTCGGCACTTTCCTATCCAACGGATCTGCCTCGCAAAGCCCCATCCCCGCCGACGCCGACCGAGATAGCTGCGGCGACGCCGCTGCCCTCTCCGCCATGGATTGGTTTCTCCGTTTCGTGTTGGAACACGAACAGATAGACAGAGGGGAAAAGGTGAGGAGACAGGAGAAAAGCGAAGAGCTAAATGAAAATTCAAAATAAAAAAAGAAAGGGAAAGACGGAGCGCGCTGAAGCGGCGCGAGCAGAAAAAGAAAAGACACGCGCAGAGAACGGCCCATAAAGTAGCTGTTTTTCAATTGCAAAACAGATAGCTGTTAATTAGAAAAAGTGAAAAAGAATGGAAGCGAGCGGTGTAATAATCTACTGCATGTGAGGGACATGGAAAGAGAGGAACCGGAGTACATTTAGGAACTCCGCCATATAACAAAGGCGTGGCGGCGCTAAGTAAGAGAGGAGATTCCTCAAAAGGAAATACAAGTCTCTAGCATGCACGGGATATCAAGCGTATGCCCTACCCTCTCTCTCTTCCTTTTATTTGTGAGCTATATACGCTTTTAGTCTCACATCTTGCGTCACGGAAGCGTTTTAGTCTCACATCTTACAAAGTGAGTAATACTAGTCCCACAACTTGTATGCCAGAGCATTTTGGTCCAATTTGACCAAATTTAAGTAAATTTTATTAAATTCATCCACCTATAGTGTCGCAAGTTTTAAAAATAACCCCATATGTATTTTTCTCTAGTATTTATGTTCTTGTTACGGGATCCACTGTCATACACACTACAGGAAAAGCTGAATACGCCGACGGCCGGATCCCGTCGGCGTAGTCCCTAAATGTTGTCGGCGTAGGCTGGTCCGACGGCTGCCGTCGGCGTACAACCCCGTAGGCGTAGCCCCTCCTCCCGTCGGCGTATATAGCTGCCGTCGGCGTAGACCATATGGGACCCACCTAGATGACTAACGGCCGTTTGGCTACGCCGACGGCTTTACCGTCGGCCTAGATTTTTCCAAAAAAAAAGAATTTCAAATTTTATTTTTCAATTTTTTTTAACATTTTTGAATTGTTTAACTTGTTAATCTCACATGTATATTTTTTATTCTAAGTATACTTAGCCTCAAGTCAAATTGAACAATTAGTCAAACTTCCCAACCGATCAGCCATCATAATACTACTCCAGCCCCAGCACGGTTAACTTCTTCATTCCTTCCACATGAGCTTCCGACAAAGAAACTAGAACTTGTTGTAAATATTATCATATCAAACCTATTAACCATTACACTATAATTTTAGACATATTTATTTTTTTATATTCCATACAATTATTTGAGTAAACTGTAGGGGTTCGTAGCATGGAAAACAAAAAATTTCTATCGCATACAAACAAACAAGCCAAGATCTATCTACTAGATTGTAGCAACGAGTCGATGGAATAACTTACCCTCGAAGATTCCAAAGTGTTTAACGAGAGCGGATTCTCGTGGGTGATGTAGTCGTACTCTTTCCGATCTCAAGATCGTGTAGACGATCCTTCCGCGCTGCGTTCGGCGCTTCCATGATCGGTCACACGTTCGGTTTTCGTGAAGACCTTCCTCCCTTGTTCCAAAGAAAGCGGAGGTTGTAGCACTCCTCGCGATTCCCGGCGACAACGTGGTACTAAGTAGAGGGAAATCCGCAGGCTTCGCCTAAGCCGGAGCGAGTATGGTGGAGTATGAGAGCTATTAGTGGTCTAGGGATTAGACACACCAATTAGAAGGCTCTAAACCAAGGCTAGGGCAAATTAGAAGCTCTAAACCAAAACGGCTCTAACCGGAGATTAGAGGATAGGAACTGTGTGTCTAGAGGAGGAGGCCCTGCCCTCCTTTTATAGGTGGGAGGGCGGCCAAGGGGAGAGTCCCTCCCCAAGTCGGCCTTGGTGGCCGACTTGGAGGAGGACTCCTCTCCAAGTCGGTTTAAACCTCCTCTTGCTTGTTTCCACAGTTTCTGTTTTAGCCGCTTGACTTTGAACGCCATTTGACTTTTCAGTTTTAGGATTCAATTTAATCCTTTATTTGGAACAATGAGAACACTTAGTACATGATGCAATCATTCCAATATGTAATGACACATTCATGTACCCCTTCCCTTGAGTGCCGGACATTCAAGACCTTCTAGAACATTCGATGAAAACACCTAATCATTCCCGAACTCAAACGGACTTTCCTTATATGAATCTTATTCTCCGGACCATTCCGGATCACCTCGTGATATCCGGATCCCATCCGAGACTTGAACAACATTCGGTCTCTTTCTCATAATACCATAACTACTCAAAACAACGTTGAATCCTTAAGTGTGTCTCCCACGGTTCGTGAATTATGCGGACATGATCGAGACACTTCTCCGAACAATAACCAATAGAGGAATCTGGAAATTCATATGGCTCCCACATATTTCTACGATTACTTTGCGATCGAATGAACCACTTACATACGATACCAATTTCCCTTTGTCTCACGATAGTTTACTTATCCGAGGTTATGATCGTCGGTATCTCTGCATACCTAGTTCAACCTCGTTACCGATAAGTACTATTTTCTCGTTCCCGTGATATGTGATCCCTTGTGAGCTAGTCACATGCTTGCAAGCTAATTGGATGACATTCCACCGAGAGGGCCCAGAGTATATCTATCCGTCATATGGATGGACAAATCCCACTATTGATCCATGTGTCTCAACCAATACTTTCCGAACACTCAATGCCACCTTTATAGCCACCCAGTTACGGTGTGGTGTTTGATGTCATCAAAGTATCCATCCGGTAAAGGTGATATGCATGATCTCATGGTCGAAGGAATTAGGTTACTATGTATCAGAAAGCATATAGCAATTGAACTATTGAAATGACTTGATCTTTATGCTACGCTTATCTATAGGAGTATGTCCACCATATCATTCTCCTAACGATATGATCTTGTTGTTGATAACATCTCAATGTTCATGATAGGGAAACCACAATCATTAATCAACCAACAAGCTAGTGAAGTATAGAGGCTATACTAGGGACTTCAAATTAAGTTTACAAATCACACAAGTATCAATGTTTCCTTGTTAATACTAATATAGCATGAATGTAAACATTTATCATAAACACAAAGATATAATAATAACTACATTTATTATTGCATCTAGGGCATATCTCCAACAGTCTCCCACTTGCACTAGAGTCATCTAATCTAGATTACATGGTAATATACCGAACACCCATGGCAGTTTTGTGTTGGTCATGTTTTGCTCTCGGGAGAGGTTTAGTCAACGGATCCGCCACATTCAGATCTGTGTGTACTTTGCAAATCTTTATATCCCCATCCTGGATATGTTCTCGAATAGCGTGAAAACGCAGCTTAATGTGCTTCAGCTTCTTGTGTGACCTTGGTTCTTGCGCATTGGCTATGGTGCCCATGTTATCACAGTAGATAGACATTGGGTCCAGCGCACTAGGAACCACACCACCTCGTAATGAACTCTTTCATCCATATCGCTTGTGAAGCCTCCGAAGCGACCATGTATTCCGATTCAGTTGAAGATATCGCCACAACGCTTTGCTTTGCACTCCTCCATTAAATGTTGCACCATTCAAAATAAATCGTATCCAGTTGTGATTTAGAATCATCCGGATCGGTGTTCCAACTAGCATCGGTGTAACCATTAACAACGAAATGCTCAAAGACTCCATAAGAAAGAACCATATCCTTAGTTCTTCTCAAGTACTTAAGGATGTTTTTGATCACGTCCAATGATCCACTCTGGATCACTTTGATATCTGCTAGTTAAACTAACGGATATGCAATGTCGGGTCTAGTACATAGCATGGCATACATTAGAGATCCTATGGGAGGCATAGGAGTCTTACTCATCCTTTCTCTATCTTCTCACGATGTCGGACTTTGAGTTTTACTCAAGGTCGTATTAGACAACATGGGCAAGAACCCTTTCTTGCTTTCTTCCATTCCAAACCTCTTTAGAACTTTGTCCAAATATGTACTCTGTGACAATGATATTTGGCGTTTTGATCTATCTCTATAAATCTTTATGCCTAATATGTAAGCTGCTACGCCAAGATCCTTCATTGAAAAAATATTATTCAAATATTCCTTGACACTATTAAGAAGGTCTACATCATTCCCAATCAACAATATGTCATCCACATATAGTATTAAGAATGCTACAGAGCTCCCACTCACTTTCTTGTAAATACAAGCTTCTCCATAAGTTTGTATAAAACCAAAACTTTTGATCACCTTATCAAAACGTTGATTCCAACTTCGGGATGCTTGCTTCAATCCATAAATGGACCGTTGAAGTTTGCATACTTTGTTAGCATCTTTAGGATAGACAAAACCTTTGGGTTGCATCATATACAACTCTTCATCAATATCTCCATTGAGGAATGCTGTTTTAACATCCATCTTCCATATCTCATAATCATAATATGCAGCGATTGCTAACATAATCCTCACAGACTTTACCTTCGCTACTGGTGAGAAATTCTCATCGTAGTCAACTCCTTGAATTTGTCGAAACCCTTTTGCGACAAGTCGAGCTTTATAGACAGTAACATTACCATCAGCATCTGTTTTCTTCTTGAAAATCCATTTGTTCTAGACAGCCTTTCGGCCATCCGGTAAGTCCACCAAAGTCCATATTTGGTTTTCGTACATGGATCCAATCTCAGATTTCATGGCTCTTTGCCATTTATTGGAATCTGGGCTCATCATCGCTTCCTCATATGTCTCGGGGTCATCGGTGTTGTCCACCAACATGACACTCATAACGGGATCATACCAATCTGGAGTGGTACGAGTTCTCGTTGACCTCCGAGGCTCTGTACCAACTTCAACCGAAGTTTCATGATCACCATCATTAGCTTCCTCTCTTATTGGTGCAGGTACCACAGGAACTTCTTCCGGTGCTGCGCTACTCGCAATTTCGAGAGAAGGTTCGACAACCTCGTCGAGTTCTACTTTCCTTCCAGTCACTGCTTTCAAGAGAAATTCCTTCTCTAGAAAGGATCCATTCTTGGCAACAAAGATTTTGCCTTCGGATCTATGATAGAAGGTATACCCAATAGTTTCCTTTGGGTATCCTATGAAGACGCATTTTTCCGCTTTGGGTTCAAGCTTGTCTGGCTGTAACTTCTTTACATAGGCTTCGCATCCCCAAACTTTAAGGAACGACAATTTAGGTTTCTTCCCAAACCATAATTCATACGGTGTCGTTTCAACGGATTTAGACGGTGCCCTATTTAAAGTGAATGCTGTTTCTAATGCATAACCCCAAAATGATAGCGGTAAATCATAAGTGACATCATAGAACGAACCATATCTAAGAGAGTTCGATTACGACGTTTGGACACACCATTACCGTGGTGTTCCGGCGGTGTCAATTGTGAAAGTATTCGCATTTCTTTAAATGCTCGCCAAACTCGTAACTTAGATATTCACCTCCACGATCGAACGTAGAAATTTAATCTTCTTGTTACGTTGATTCTCTACCTCACTTTGAAACTCCTTAAACTTCTCGAAAGTTTTCGACTTATGTTTCATGAAATAGATATACCCATATCTACTCAAGTCATCCGTGAAGGTAAGAACATAACGATAACCACATGATGCTACACTCATTGGACCACACACATCGGTATGTATGATTTCCAATAAGTCCGTAGCTCGCTCCATCATACCAAAAAAATGGAGTCTTAGTCATTTTCCCATCAGACATGCTTCGCATCTTTCAAGTGATTCAAAATCAAGTGATTCAAGAAGTCCATCGGAATGGAGTTTCTTCATACGCTTCACTCCAATGTGACCAAGACGACAGTGCCACATATAGGTCGAATTATCGCTTGATTTCAAACGTTTAGCCTCAATGTTGTTGATATGTGTATTTCCACTATCGAGATTCAATAAGAATAGACCATCTATCAAAGGTGCATGTGCATAAAACATATTACTCATATAAATCGAACAACCATTATTCTCTGACTTAAACAAGTAACCTTCTCGCAATAAACAAGATCCCGATATAATGTTCATGCTCAAGGCAGGCACTAAATAACAATTATTTAAGTATAAAACTAATCCCGATGGTAGATGAAGGGGTAGAGTGCCGACCGCGATCACATCAACCTTTGATCCGTTTCCCACGCGCATCGTCACCTCGTTCTTCGCTAGCTTCCGTTTATTCTGCAGCACCTGTTTCGAGTTACAAATATGAGCAACCGAACCAGTATCAAATACCCAGGCACTACTACGAGTACTAGTGAGATACACATCAATAGCATGTATATCAGATATACCTTTCTTCTTGATGTTGCCGTTCTTCAGATCCGCCAAGTACTTTGGGCAATTCCGCTTCCAGTGACCTTCTCCCTTGCAGTAAAAGCACTCAGTATCAGGCTTGGGTCCAGCTTTGGTCTTCTTCAAGCGTGGTAACTTTCTTACCACCCTTCTTGAAGTGTCCCTTTTGCTTAGACTTGCCTTTCTTGAATTTGGTGGTCTTATTGACCAACAACACTTGGTGCTCTTTCTTGATCTCCACTTCTGCAGATTTCAACATGGCAAAGAGTTCTGGCAATGTCTTGTTCATGTTCTGCATGTTGTAGTTCATCACAAAGTTCTTGTAACTTGGTGGTAGTGATTGGAGGACACGGTAAAGCCCCAAAGCATTAGGAATCACTATACCCAAGCTTTGAAGTTTGTTTGCGTGCCCAGACATCTTAAGCACATGCTCACTGATGGAGCTGCATTCTTCCATCTTGCAGTTAAAGAACTTTTCAGAAGCCTCATAGCTTTCAATTGCCGCATGAGTCTCAAAAATCAATTTGAGATCCTCGACAATATCATATGGGTCTGACTCTTCAAACCTTTTACAAGCTCGATTCCAAACCATACAAGATAGCACAGAACTATGGAGTCTTGATTCTTCCGAGCGAGGTAAACATTCTTTACTTCATCGGGAGCATCATTGCAGTGGGTCACCCATGTGCATCCAAAGACATAGGTCAAATTACCACCGTGAGGACAATCCTCAAATTGCGGAACCAATCCATGAAGTTGCTTCCATTGTTTTTCAACTTTTCTTTCTCTAGGAACGATTAAAATTGATGGTAGGGCTACCATTGATCTACAACATATTTGCAATAGTTTAGACTAAGTTTATGACAAATTGAGTTCAAATTAATTAATGAAATTAAACTAGGTGAACTCCCACCAAAACAACATCCCTCACATTGTTTTAGTGATCACACGAACCAAATCCACTACATCAACACCGATCATCACGAGAGTTGATATAGTTTCAATGGAACAATCATCATGTTCATCATATCTACTATATGATTCATGCTTTACCTTTCGGTGATCGTGTTCCGAGACCATGTCTGTACATGCTAGGCTCGTCAAGATCAAACCCTAGTTTCGCATGAGCAAATCTGGCTTGCTCACGTTGTATACACTTGCGAATCTAACACACGATCATCACGTGGTGCTTCGAAACAACAAGCTTTAGCAACGGTGCTAACTAAGGGTGAACACTTTATGACTTGAAATTCATGTGCATGAGGGATCATCTTATAATACTACCGTCGTCTACTAAGCAATACAAGATGCATAAAGGATTAACATCACATGCAATTCAATAATATGTGATATGATATGGCCTTTCTTCTTTGTGCTTCCGATCTCCATCTTTAATCACGAACATGATCTCCATCATCACCGGCATTGCATCAAGGTCAATGACGCTTCTTCATGGTTGTCGTCCACCAGCTTCAACTATTACAACTACTTTGAATAGACACGCGGGTCTTAACATAAATTAAAGACAACCATATGGCTCCAGCCGGTTGCCAACTTACAATAAGGAACATTGCATACATCAAATATAATCACAATCATGGACATATCACATCACTGCACACCCCTGCAAAACAAAGTTAGACGCCTCTACTTTCTTTGCATATTTTACGTGGTTTGGGGCTTTCAATAAGTGTCGTTCTAACTTACGAACAAGAACCACAACATTGATACTAGCATTGTTGATCACCCGTTGTAAATTGGATCTTAACTATGCTAGGAGAAAGCAGGCCCATAAAGCCACTTATGCAATACAAGTTGCATGTCAAGCGTGGAGCAAGTCTCATGAACGATGTCATGTAAGGTTAGCCCGGGCCGCTTCATCCCAACATACCGCAAGATGCAAAGTACACAAGAAGCAATCGACAATAAAAGCATCAACGCCCACAATGACCATTGTGTTCTACTCGTGCAAAAGATCTACATATAGACACGGCTCTGATACCACTGTAGGGGTTCGTAGCATGGAAAACAAAAATTTTCTATCGCATACAAACAAACAAGCCAAGATCTATCTACTAGATTGTAGCAACGAGTCGATGGAATAACTTACCCTCGAAGATTCCAAAGTGTTTAACGAGAGCGGATTCGTGGGTGATGTAGTCGCACTCTTCCGATCTCAAGATCGTGTGACGATCCTTCCGCGCGTTAAAGCGCTTCCGCATCGGTCTGGCTCGATTTTCGGTGAAGACCTTCCTCTCCCTTGTTCCAGCAGTTAGCGGAGGTTGTAGCACTCTCCTCGCGATTCCGGCAGCACAACGGCGTGGTACCGGAAGTAGAGGGGAAATCCCGCAGGGCTTCGCCTTAAGCCAGAGCAAGTATGGTGGAGTATGAGAGAGCTATTAGTGGTATAGGGATTAGACACATCAATTAGAAGGCTCTAAACCGAAGGCTAGGGCAAATTAGAAGCTCTAAACCAAAACGGCTCTAAACCGGAGATTAGAGGATAGGAACTTGTGTGTCTAGAGGAGGAGGCCCTGCCCCTCCTTTTATAGGTGGGAGGGGCGTCCAAGGGGAGGGAGTCCCTCCCCAAGCCGGCCTTGGGTGGCCGGCTGCTTGGAGGAGGACTCCTCTCCAAGTCGGTTTCAACCTCCTCTTGCTTGTTTCCCACAGTTTCCTGTTTTAGCCGTTTGACTTTCAAACTGGCCATTTGACTTTTTAGTTTTAGGATTCAATTTAATCCTTTATTTGGAACAGCGAAAACACTTAGTACATGATGCAATAATTCCAATATGTAATGACACATTCATGTACCCCTTCCCCCCCGGAGTGCTGGACATTCCGGCACCTTCTAGAACATTCCCGATGAAAACACCGGAATCATTCCCGAACTCCGAAACGGGACTTTCCTTATATGAATCTTATTCTCCGGACCATTCCGTGTCACCTCGTGATATCCCGGATCCCATCCGAGACTCCGAACAACATTCGGTCTCTTTCTCATAATACCATAACTACTTAAAACAACGTCGAATCCTTAAGTGTGTCTCCCTACGGTTCGTGAATTATGCGGACATGATCGAGACACTTCTCCGAACAATAACCAATAGAGGAATCTGGAAATTCATATGGCTCCCACATATTTCTACGATTACTTTGCGATCGAATGAACCACTTACATACAATACCAATTTCCCTTTGTCTCACGATAGTTTACTTATCCGAGGTTATGATCGTCGATATCTCTGCATACCTAGTTCAACCTCGTTACCGATAAGTACTATTTTCTCGTTCCCGTGATATGTGATCCCTTATGAGCTAGTCACATGCTTGCAAGCTAATTGGATGACATTCCACCGAGAGGGCCCAGAGTATATCTATCCGTCATATGGATGGACAAATCACACTCTTGATCCATGTGTCTCAACCAATACTTTCCGAACACTCAATGCCACCTTTATAGCCACCCAGTTACGGTGTGGTGTTTGATGTCATCAAACTATCCATCCGGTAAAGGTGATATGCATGATCTCATGGTCGAAGGAATTAGGTTACTATGTATCAGAAAGCATATAGCAATTGAACTATTGAAATGACTTGATCTTTATGCTACGCTTATCTATAGGAGTATGTCCACCATATCATTCTCCTAACGATATGATCTTGTTGTTGATAACATCTCAATGTTCATGATAGGGAAACCACAATCATTAATCAACCAACAAGCTAGTGAATTATAGAGGCTATACTAGGGACTTCAAATTAAGTTTACAAATCACACAAGTATCAATGTTTCCTTGTTAATACTATTATACCATGAATGTAAACATTTATCATAAACACAAAGATATAATAATAACTACATTTATTATTGCCTCTAGGGCATATCTCCAACATAAACAACAATAAATAAGTAATAATAATCTTGAAATCAAATAAAAATAAAATAAATTTTATTTATTTTGCTTTTTTCATTTAAATTTGAATAATTCATATCTACAAATCCGTAAATCAAAATTCGACAAATAATATATCCAAATCGATCAGAAAAATGAGAGGAATCCAAATATGACATCCATATCATATATTTAATTATATATCGTAACTTTTAAATATTAGACCAACTGAAACTATGTCAAGATTCATGAAACACCCTGTTTTTGGCACTCGAAAAATAAAAAATAGCTTTTTGGTGTGACGAAAAGGAAAAATTCCTCCTACAACATTGTTCGCCATTCCATGATACACATGTGTGCATAATATGGACACATTATCACAAACTATACCGCGATTTTAGCAATAACATTGGTCATTTGAGATAGGTACTTTAAGTCATTGTTTCGATTCTAGAAAACCTCGATTGAGCAGGCACGATAAGTGCTCCATATCATCACACTACTACACAACGTTCTTCGTCAATTTGTTGCACTTCCACAGCGTCCTTAAACTCAACTTTGTCATTTTTCCCCTTCCGCTTTGAAAGTGCATGTGTGCACCATGGTTTTGGTAATTAATGACAATCTCTATGGACTAATGTTTGCTTTGAAATTTACTTGTAGGTATTGTGCAAAGGAAAATGCTTGAAACATGTGTTGGCTTCAAGGTTGAATGAAGAAGATAGAAAGTTGATCAAATCAAAGTGCAAAGAATGGATTCAAGTGGATTAACTCTTAAAGAAGAAATGAAGTGCAAGTTTAAGATGAGCCATCTAGAGAAAATCGTATGCTTGAAGCTTGCCATTATTATTGTGATCTTCTATTTGTGAAGACATGCCCAAATTTGAGTCTCTCCCATAGGAGTATGGGGGAGAAATTCACAAATCTTCATCAAGCAAGCACGAGCCAGCTCAATCAAGAAATGTGTTCCTACTTGAGAAGAAGATTTTCTTAATCAAGCGCAAGTGTAATGCGCAATGCAAAAGTATGATCTTGATAGGTTTTTCCTTGTATCGTTCTCATGTTGTTAGTTGGGAGACCATGTTATAGGATAGATAGCCGATATATCAAGAGGTGTTCTTGAGTGGGTAACTTGATCGTATCATTTGTAGAGAGCTCAAATCTTTACATACTTGGCATCACCATTAGCACAATGAACACTGTGCACAAACCTCAAAAGATATTTTACTATAATTCTAGAATCTTCTATGCTTATAATATCATAGCTTACTTTTTTAATAGACCATCATTTTTTACTTTGTTATTTTTCTTGGTTCAAGACTATATCTTAATTAAAATTCATTTATGTTTGTGCATTGTCAATACGAGATACTTAATGATAACAGACACATGTAGACAGAATGTGTTTAACATACATTAGTTATATTTTCTCTAGAGTATGTCATGCAGTTTTCGAGTTTTAACTAGCTAATAACGGTTTAATTTATAGATGATATGAAGTGGTACAATAACTTAATATAGACTTGATAATTCATGGATGTGACTCAAAATTATAATTATTTCTTGATCTTTACCAATTATAATTCGATATAGTGATGATATGTTATACTCCGTACTTCTATTATCAAAACTCTCACATGTAAGACACGTGCAACTTACTAATATTTTGATAGTCAAAGAAACCCTCGAGATACCCGGCCATAAATAAGGTAAATCCTAGAGAAACACATCACACTGAATTTAATCAGTTGTCACGCGCATGTCCCCTACCCCTCGAAAGAAAAGCATTTGTCACGCACCGTGTCAACAACATGTGTTGGTCAAATTGGCAAATGATCAAAATTTCAAGCAAAGTGTCAAAAACGATAAAAAAAGTACCAACATATCTAGACTTCTTCAGAAATAGAGATCGCAGATGGCATGCTCCCATCAAATTCATGATTCCATGAACTCTGCCTTGTTGCTTGACTTTATTTTGCAATGGACGATTTCCATCATTTAGTTTAGGCGTCCTATTGCTTCCCCTCCTCCTTACTGTCATCGACAAAACCTGAGAAGGCCATTGTCTAACTAGGTAGTAAATGTGACAGTGCATGTTTACCATCGACGATTCATTTGGTGTAGTAAATCCAACACCAAATGATCGCCACCACCACCACCTTCTCAGCAAACGATCCACCACAAGTCATCTGAGTGTCGATGTACTTACGACGTGGTCAACCTAAGTTACCTTTTTAGGCAACCAAATGTCTTGTTGGTACCGACCTTGAGGAAGCCGGTTCGAAAACGGGTGCCCTCAGTCCACCGATAGGAAACCGCCATGAGTCATCAATCTATCGCCAACGGGCACAACCACTTACAATAAAGTATGGCTTCACCCGGGTTTCAATCGGAGACCTTCAGTGGATCTTACTGCAGTAAACCCAGCTCATCGATCAGAATATCTTGTATGGCATGTTATAGTACCAACCGTCGTCTAATGTAACCATACGGACAACATCAGTCGATTCGTCATGCATCATGATAACAAACTACATATTGAATAAACACTCATCATGCAACAAAACGGTCACGATCCGCATGCAACGCATTCCATTCTTATGTTTTGTCTTTTCTCTTAGACAAACCATAATCCTCTTTGGTTTGAACAGCAAGGGAGGAAAACAAGAGTAACGGCAGGTGTTAAATAAAATCGAAAATAAATTATTCCAGCAATGGCCTATTAGCTCAGCTGGTTAGAGCGTCGTGCTAATAACGCGAAGGTCACAGGTTCGAGACCTGTATGGGCCAATTTTTTTAATTCTTGAAACTTGAATATGCAAAAAAGGAAATTAAAAATTATAATATGGCTTCGCCCGGGTTTGAACCGGAGACCTTCAGTGTGTTAGACTGACGTGATAACCAACTACACCACGAAACCATTTTGATACAATACACACAACATCCTATAAGAAGTATAATGCATAAACGGATAAACGTCATATTTGGTGAGTAAACATGGACCATACTGTATTTTTTGTAGCACACCGTTCACGCGATATTATGCATGCAAACGAGGTTTTTAAATATTTAGAATGTACAATATTCCTAGGACCGGTCATGAGATTTCGAAGATCCGGGACAAAACTTGAATTGGGGGCCTTTAAGAATTACTAAAATGAAATAAAAATAATTTATAGGAAAATATAGTTAGTAGTAGATATTTAATGTGTATTCAAACACATTATTACTTATACCAAAACCTTGTAGGTATCGACATAAATTACTGATAAACATCTATCTGTCACTAACTGGTGCATTATTTTGTCCAAAAAAAATCAATGCAATGATCTTGCGAGGTGTCAACACCACCACATCGCCAAGACCCCGCTGCACCACCCCACCAAGACTTGTCGCCTTCTACGCCAAAGAAAAACGCAGCTTCACTCTTGGGATCCCTCTAGCTAACCTTTTTCCTAACTATGCACCTATGCACACGCCGCGGAAAATATCACAAAACTTTTGCAAACCGATTACATTTGTCTCAGATCCGTGAATCCAATCAAAAGTATTTGCTCAAGAATTTTTTCTGCCTGAATTTAATGGAGTTCAAAGAACTAAAAAAGAGATTGCTGAAAATACCAACTTCAGTTTATAAAGAAAAATTGGCACCCGATCAATTACCAGGCAATACATACTTGTACAGTTGTATTCATTGTGCGATCCGTTCTACGCATCTGACAGATCGATATTGTCAGAAATATGCAACTTATATTCCTCTGGGGGCCAAAGGCCACAATATATAGTATAGGTACAGGGCAAATATGCAGAAAGCCCCCTAACATATGGGGGAAATACAGTACACAGATATATACATCTAACACCCCCCCCCCCCTCAAACTCATGGTGGATCCACAACCGAGTTTGAGAGTAAGAATCATGCGCTCGTCTGATGCCTTCGTGAAGAAAACCGCCAACTCAGAATCAAGGCACATCTTGAGCAACAAGCTGCACTGAAAGCACGGGTATAGAAAGCATCAACACCAATATGCTTGGTAAGCTCATGCTTGACCGGATCACGTGCAACACTAATAGCTGTCTTTGTCGACAAAACCAGAGTTGGTGTGGTAAGAGACCCCAAAATCCGCAAGTAACCATCGTAACCAGGTCACCTCAGCAGTCAACAAGGCCATAGCACGCAACTCAGCCTCAACACTCGAACGGGAAAATGCTGTCTGTTTCTTCGTCTTCCAAGCAATGAGCGAACCACCAAGAAACACACAGTAAGCAGAAAGTGAACGACGATCCAAAGGATCACTCGCCCACGTAGCGTCCGAATAGCACTAGAGCTGGAGTGAGCTGGAACGAGAAAAGAAAATGCGACGAGTGATCGTACCACGAAGATAACGAAGAACACGGAGAAGATGACTATAGTTAACAGTGGTAGGAGCAGAAACAAACTGACTCGGAATATGAACAGGATAAGTGTCAGGACGAGTGACAACAAGATAAACAAGACTTCCAACAAGATGATGATAACGCGTCGGATCAGAAAGAGGATCACCATCAGTAGGTTGAAGCTTAACATTAAGCTCCATAGGGGTCTCAACAGTGCGCTCATCCCCAAGAGAAGCACGAGCAATAAGATCCTGAATATACTTTTCCTGAGAGATGTAAAAGCCATCAAAAGTGGAGGAAACCTCAATCCCAAGAAAGTATCGAAGGGGACCAAGATCAGTCATAAGAAAATGATCACGAAGACGAGCCTTAACAAAGGCGATATACTCAGGATCATCACCAGTAATGATCATATCATCAACATAGAGAAGAAGAAGAGTGCGTCCACGAGGAGAAGTGTGAACAAACAGCGCTGGATCATGAGCACTAGGGGAGAAACCAGCGGCATCACTCTGAGCAAAGCGCTCAAACCAGGCACGAGGGGCCTGTTTGAGACCATAAAGAGAACGTCGAAGACGGCAAACCATCCCCTCAGGAACAGAATACCCAGGAGGAGGTTGCATATAGACCTCCTCACTCAACTCACCATTGAGAAAGGCATTCTGAACATCAAGCTGGGACACAGACCAGTGACAAACAGAAACAACAACAAGAAGAGTACGCACAGTGGTCATATGTACCACAGGAGAAAAGGTCTCATCATAGTCACGACCATGCTCCTGCTGAAAACCACGAGTCACAAGACGCGCTTTGTAGCGCTCAAGAGATCCATCGGAGCGGGTCTTAATCTTATAGAACCCACTTACACGTGATAGGACGAACACCGGGAGGGGGAGAAACAAGATCCCAGGTGCCAGTGTGCTCAAGCGCAACAATCTCCTCAGCCATGGCCAGCTGCCATTCAGGATGATGCTCAACATCCCGATAAGAAGTCGGCTCGGAGGCAACAGAAAGACCATACTGACTAGGAGAGTAACGGTTGGGGGCACGACGCTGACGAACATGACGAGTAGAGGGAAGCTCATCAGAAGAAGACGACTCAGGAGACGACGGTGAAGAAGAAGGAATAGCAGAGGAAGACTACGGAGAACGAGGAGAACTAGGAGAACTAGGAGAACTAGACGGAGCAGAGGAGGACGGTGTAGAAGAAGAGACATCAGGGGGAGGAGATCCGAAAGAAGACACAATAGGGGTAGAAGGAGGTGTGTCGGGAAAGAGAAGAAAAGAGATATCTTCCACCGGGTAAGTACCAGCGGTGGGACGAGGATATAAAGGAGCGGCTGCAGCGACGAAGTTGCGAGTAGGAGGAGGCTAACTTAGCTCTGATACCAAGTCAGGAATATGCAACTTGTATTCCTCTGGGGGCCAAAGGCCACAATATATAGTACATGTACAGGGCAAATATGCAGGAAGCCCCCTAACATATGGGGGAAGTACAGTACACATATATATACATCTAATATATATCGTGCCTGCTCACCCTCGATATCGATTCTAAAAAACCTCGATTGAGATAGGTCATTTTGTGAAGGTTTTTTGAGACACAATTAATATACCAAATTTGGTGTTTTTCCATGCAACTATGTCACCAGTGGCGGAGGCAGCTGAGCCAGGTAGTCTGGGCAGAGTACGAAGGCCCCTAGCGAACAAATACTTTGCCCATAAAAAGTAGATTAATCCTCATTAGCAGCTAAGAACTTTAGCAAGGGACTAGGAGAAAAGCCCGGGCAGCTGCCCAGGCACGCCGGCCTGAAGCTCCGCCACTATATGTCACATAATATGACAACACGAGAAAGTTTGCATTGTTTCGATCGTTTTTGAATTTTTTATGCCTGTTTCAAACTATCGTCAAACTTTGTAAATCGAGGGGCATGAAGATTCTTAGCTCGGGGATGAGCCTCACTAAACTTGCATTATATCTCTAATGAAATAGCATATTGTGAACCTAAAAATGATTTTTGCAAAAAAACATGAGCATCATATCATGTACCTGTAGTTCAAATCTAAATAATTTCCTGCCGATGCAGCAGGATTTTGTCTTTTTTACGAGGGGTGGACGAAAAGGTTTGAGATATCCAGGTTGGAAAATTGTGCATTCAATATGGTCTAATATTTTTGAAAAATGTGCTATTATTATTTTGAAACTTTCATTTGGTGGTTGCTTCACAAAACACCCGTTTTTTGCACTCGGAAAATGAAAAATATGCTATACGAAAGTATTTATATTTTATATATATATTTTTTAAACAAATATGTAATATTTGAGTTTATATAGATAGATCTTATTTTTCTGCAAATTTTGCTATATTATATGTATTTTTCCGAATTTAAATGATTTAGTTATGATTTTTCTAAGATTAATGGGGCAAAAAATAAAAATGGCTACGCCATTCTGAAACCTACGCCAACGGCTTTGACGTCGTAGCTCTGCCGTTAGCCTAGTATGCTACGCGACGGCTCTATTTACGTCGACGGCTGCTGTCGGCCTATTTATCCTACGCCCACGGTAAAACTGGGCCGACGGCCCGTCAAGCTACGCCGACGGTCTCGACATATTGCCGTCGGCATATAAAAAGGCATTCGGCCTATATTGTTATTCCTGTAGTGACATGTACAAATAAAATAGTTATAAAATCTTGGAACGGTGGGAATTCGAACTCAACAGTATTGGGTAGGTACATACCCACAAAAACCACTACACCACAGATGTTGTTAGCTAATTGCAGACGTAATTGTATTTATACAATATAAAAACACGGACGCACGTAAAATTGTTAGCTAATTGCAGACGTAATTGTATTTATACAATACTAGCAATAGTGCCAGTGCGTTGCACCGGATCAATAATTTATAAAATGAAAAATAAAATAAATATTCACCGAACAGTTTGCACATTTATAATTTAATATGAAAGTTGCATTGGAGTTTTACCTTTATATTGCGTGCTACCCGCAGCGCTCGACCTCGCACATGCGAGCTCATGCCCGCAACAACTTAGGAGATCAGGCGCCTATGCAACCTTCTTTTTTTCCGCCCAGCTTCCGCTTGCGAGGCAAGGTAAGAATGAAAAAAATACTACGTATAAATAAACCAGTATTTTACTTATAGATGCTATTGGTGGGTAATTTGTTATTTGATGGGAGGAAAAATTCGTCTAGAAAAAAGTCGGATCACAAGAAATAATCCGTACTTTATTATTAGGTGTATAGATAGCAAAAGTGTATGTACATGTGTGGGCAATTTTTATATCTCACTCGAGAGACACTTGATCATGCACATATATTCCTAGCAGGCCGTCCACAATTCTTTCTCCTTCCTTTTTATCACACGGTTCTTTCCGCTTACAATTGACACGCTTATGCAACCATATATTCAATGCAGTTGACTTCGCTTGCTTATATCAAGGCAATTAGAAACGTATATAAGCTGGACAGACTCAGTCTAACGAGTCGAGGTGGTACTATTGAAGACATACATGTCTATGTTATTTACCGGCTGTCTTTGGATGCACCAATTTTTTGAGTTCAAGCCCACCTAATTTGTCCAGCTAAAGGCTCATCTAGTCTAGAGCCTAATTTGCCCAGCCGGCAAGCCTCGTTGACTGAAAAAAAAAGTTGTCATCTCTTTTGAAGCCCCAAAAAGAAGGGGACTTTAGTCAGCTGCAGGTGCATCTTGATTAAGGATTCTTTGCTAGAACCTTGGCAGCAGGAGCGTCTAACACAGATATTTTTTTACATGCGATCAGCTAGACCGGCACCTACTGCTACCAAGCCTCCTGATCACCGTGCAGTCTTTTTTTATTTTTTGCCTCAGAAATTAGATCCAAACTAACTGCTGCTCATGGAAGTGGATGGAGAACGGTCCGTACGTCCAGGACCCATCAGCTTGAGAGATGGTGGAACCCCGGCTGATCGGCCGGCCGGCCACAACATGTAGACCGTAGACGATATGTAAGGACGATGGGATTAGGGAGGCCCACTTGGCTTTGCTCGTAAACGAAACGTAGGTTGAACCGTTATGTAACTTACGCATGGTACCAGTGGGTAATTTCTCCAATATATAAGCATGAGTAAAACAGTCGGTCGGTACTTCCGGTTTTAGCAACTACGTGACTTATGCGTGACTGTTAGGAGCAAAGTTGTCCGAAAAAGTGTTGGACCGGGAGAAACACTTCGTGCTTTATTATTAGGTATAGATATAGATAAAAACATCGGACGCACTAAAATTGCTACGTCCTCTGTGTCGGCATAATCCTTTTCATCTTCTTTTGCAACATTATTTTGAATTGAAATTTTTCTTAATCTTCTTGTCAGCACACACGCACATAAAAAATTCTCGCGTGTGCACAAATTATTTTAGAAATGAAAATTTTCATCTTTTTTCAGAAATTTTCACAACTATAGAACATGTATTTTTTAATATCCAAAAAAAAGTCTACATGTAGCATGTATGTATACACTCAATCAATCAAGCTTCACTTTACTTTACTCATGTGTATGCTCTAGGATAAGTAACTTCCTTTTACACGTGTAAGACAACAAGAGCTAGCTAGCTTGTTTTGTGGAGGATACATAACTCATCCTAAAAAATAATATATAAAAGGAGCGCTCTAAATATTATTGCTTCCCTTTGTGTACTGTAGTGGAAAAGCTTAAATTTCTTTAGTAGTGTAGGTCGTGAGTTCAATGTCCAATACTAGTCATATATTTTCGTAATTGTTTTCTTATTTACTAGAGAGAGAAAATATACAGGCGTTATTTTGCAAAAAATTGATGCCATATGTATGTCAGCTCCAAAATGAGTTTTGAACCTGGACAAATTGGTTAAAATCGTAGAAATTCAATATAATTGGGCTAAAATGCTCCCGGATTGCAAGTTGTGGAACTAATCTTGCTCATTTTGCAAGATGTGGGACTAAAACACTCCCGCGATGCAAGTTGTGGGACTAAAGATATATATACCTCTTTATTTGTTATAGTTAGATTCTCTCTTCTTTCACACTAGTACATCTAGTTTTAAACTAAAAACTAACTTATCTTTTAAACCAGAAGTTGAATTTATAAATCGTTTGAAGATTTGAGATCCAAGTGAGTAGAGCTTCAAAATAAGACCAATATTGAATATTTTTAGATATTTTTTGAAAATTGACTTATGAAACTTTGTTAATTTTGATGAAACTTGGTAAAAAAATCTTCAAAACAATTTGTTTCACTTCATTTCAAACCTAGTTCATCAGAGTTTAAAAAAATTGGAAAATTGTATCAAAGTTCATTTTGGATTCACACTTTTCTGTATCTAGTTTTATTTCGTGTCAACATGTTTAATGTGTTTCAAAACTATGAATTTGATTTTTCTTGAAATAAACATTTTTAGGCTTGTTTAAAAGATATTATCAAAATAAATCCACATATTCAAACGGATTGTTAATCAGATATATATTTTGATAAATATTTTTTTTCAAATTTAAGACAATAAATTAAATCCATGTACTCCTTTTTGTGCTAGGGATGGGATAGGCTGCATGCAAAGATTTATTTTTGTGCTAATCTTGAAGCAATCATAGAGCAACCAATGGTGGAGGTATGCTCTCGTTCACGCTAGAAAGGCTGCTCTAATTCTTCAAAGGGCATATGCGTGTGCCCAAGACCCATGCGATGTAGTGGAATGACTTTTCTTTTGTCGTTTTCTTTTTGGTTTTCTATCATGTACATAAAACCTGCTAATTTCTCTACCTAATCGGATGGCACATGGAATGTCTTAACCTAAAAAAAGGCGTGCTAGCACGCGAATGTTTCGCGGATGCTGTCGTGCGATGCTCCGTGCGATGAACATCCGATGGCACAAGAAGAAACACAAAGAACCACATAAAAAATTAGAAATGCCATGAAAAAAATTAAAAATAGCTTGATAACTTGTATTTGTGTGTGCTCCGAGAGACTAGGGAGGACACATTTTTCTTCTTAGATTTTGGGAAAAAAATATGATCAATCGATGTTAGCCTAAAAACCATTAAACCATTGTACATGCTGTTGGAGATATGTCCTAGAGGCAATAATAAATATAGTTATTATTATATCTTTGTGTTTATGATAAATGTTTACATTCATGCTGTAACAGTATTAACCGGAAACATTAATACTTATGTGATTTGTAAACCAAATTAGAGTCTCTAGTAAAGTCTCTTTATAATACTAGCTTGTTGGTTAATAGATGATCATGATTTCCTGATCATGAACATTGAGATGTTGTTGACAACAAGATTATATCATTAGGAGAATGGTATGATGGACATACTCCTATAGATAAGCGTAGCATAAAGATCAAGTCATTTTAATAGTTCAATTGCTATAAGCTTTCTGATACATAGTAACCTAATTCCTTCGACCATGAGATCATGCTAATCACCATCACCGGAAGGATGCTTTGATGACATCAAACACCACACCGTAACTGGGTGGCTATAAATATGGTATTGAGTGTTCAGAAAGTATGGGTTGAGACACATGGATCAAGAGTGGGATTTGTCCATCCATATGACGGATAGATATACTCTGGTCCCTCTCGGTGGAATGTCATTCAATTAGCTTGCAAGCATGTGACTGGTTCACAAGGGATCACATACCACGAGAACGAGAAAAGAGTACTTATCGGTAACGAGGTTGAACTAGGTATGTAGAGATACCGACGGTCAAAACCTCGGATAAGTAAACTATCGTGAGACAAAGGGAAATTGGTATCGTATGTAAGTGGTTCATTCGATCGCAAAGTAATCGTAGAAATACGTGGGAGCCATATGAATTTCCAGATTCCTCTATTGGTTATTGATCGGAGAAGTGTCTCGGTCATGTCCGCATAATTCACGAACCGTAGGGAGACACACTTAAGGATTTGATGTTGTTGAGTAGTTATGGAATGATGAGTAAGAGACCGAATATTGTTCGGAGTCTTGGATGGGATCCGGGATATCACGAGGAGATCCGGAATGGTCTGGAGAATAAGATTCGTATAAGGAAAGTCCTGTTTCGGAGTTCGGGAATGATTCCGGTGTTTTCACCAGGAATGTTCTAGAAGGGTCCGGAAGGTCCGGCACTCCGGACGGGAAGGGTACATGAATGTGTCATGACAATATGGAATGGTTGCATCATGTACTAGGTCACTTGGCTGGGCAAAATAAAGAGAGAAATCAAATCGAAGTTTGAAAGTCAAACGCCAATTTGAAAAAGTCAAATCTCAAGTTTGCTTGGTGGAGGGAGAGTAGTAAACCTACTTGGGGAGAAAGTCCCCTCCCTCCACCCGCCGGCCAAGGAGGAGTAGTTGGAGGAGGACTCCATCCTCCCAACCGGCCACCCTCCACCTATATAAGGAGGGGTAGGGCTGCCCCCTACCCTCACACCCAAAACCCTAGCCCCAAGTCGCCGACCACCTCATGCTGCCGCCGCCTAGGGCCTCCTCTAACTCGGCGGGTTAGGGTTTCCCAAAACCCTAGCCGCCGGCCAAGCCCTCCCCTTGGTGCCCTCTAAACCCTAGATCACCAAGGCCTCTCTCATACTCCACCATACTCACTCCGGCTTAAGGCGAAGCCCTGCGAGATCTTCCCTCTATTTCCGACACCACGCCGTCGTGCTGCCGGAATCGCGAGGAGAGTGCTACAACATCCGCTGCCGGCTGGAACAAGGGAGAGGAAGGTCTTCATCAAGTACCGAACGTGTGACCGACTGCGGAAGCGCTACCGGAACGCAGCGCCGGAAGGATCGTCTACGCGATCTTGAGATCGACAAGATTACGACTACATCACCCACGAGAATCTGCTCTCGTTAACCGCTTTGGAATCTTCGAGGGTGAGTTCCTCTATCAACTCGTTGCTACAATCTAGTAGATAGATCTTGGCTTGTTTGTTTGCATGCGGTAGAAATTTTTTGTTTTCCATGCTACGAACCCCTACACATGCCGCACATATTGAAATACCATGCTTCTCCTATTTCAAAAAAATAGAAGATGTCTCAGATTGAAGGAAATTAATGGCTATTGTGTGCTGGGCTATAGCATTAAAAATTCATATCTGGGTCGATCTATGATTGAAAACATCTGCTGGAGCACACCAAATGCCCGTTCCACGTCCTTCCTGCAAGCTTCCTGTTCCTTGGCAAACTGAGAATGCTTGGGGAGCATTGGGCTTTATATAGTCTTCACAAATGTTGGTCATCTTGGATAGATGTCATCTGCTAGATAGTATCCCTTGTTGTAGTGGTGCCCGTTGATCTCAAATTCCACAGGGGAGCATATGACCCTCAACAAGCTTGCCAAACACATTTGAGGAGTCGAGGACATTTATGTCTTTGTTCGATCCTGCCATGCCAAAGAATAAGTGTCAGATCCAAAGATCATGTGTAGCAACTGTCTCGAGTATCACAGTGCAACCTCCTTTATGGCCTTTATACATCCCCTGCCATGCAAATGGACAATTCTTCAAATCTAATGCATGCAGTCTATGCTTCCAAGCATCCCAGAAAATCCTCTACTTTCATTGACTGTGAGGATCCGAGCACTGTCTTCAGTAGTGGGTGTTCTCAAGTACTATTTCCCAAACACTGCAATCACTTCCCTACATAACCTGTACAAGCAATCGATGGCGGTGGACTCGACCATGTGGAGATAGTCATCGGCACTGTCACCCGACGCTCCATATGCAAGCAACCTCATCGCCACTGTGCACTTCTGCAGTGAGGAAAACCCAACCATGTCGGTGCAGTCCTTCTTGCAAATGAAATAGGGGTCGAACTCCCGGATGGCGCACGATCTGGAGGAAGAGCTTCCGGCTCATCCTGAAACGGCGCCAAAACACGGCCTATTCATGGAGTGGCTCGTCGGCGAATTAGTCTTCGTACAACAAGCAATAGCCCTCTATCCTTTGCCTCGCCTTGCACTTCCGATGACCCTACGTCAAACCATCGCACTTCGGCTTTGCCATCTACAGGTATGGCTTGGCGAGGGAGGCGAGGATCTCCATGTGCACTGCATCTTTGGCGACCTCGGTGTTTTCCTCCTCCAGCAATACAACGAGTATCTCCTCGTCGTCGGAGTCCATCACCGAACTGGCCAAATGCCAAACACTTGGTGGGGGTGGTGGTGGGAGCTCGTAGAGAAGCCGAGATATGGCGAAGTTCAGACGGCGAAAGCGGCAGCGAAGTGGGCCGCGGAGTGGGCGGCGACTATGGCGATCATATCTAGAGGCATGTCTCGGCGTGGAGGAGTTCCACCGGCGAAGTCATTGTGACAGAGGCGCTGGGAGCTCTTCACCGCAGTCTGGGCGAGTGGAGTGGGGAGGTAATGGGACTGTCTCACCGATAGAGCTGGTCCATGCCCGTTTTTGTTTCGTCCGGCGTTTCCAGGGCATTCCCGAGATCCTGGGAATGACCTGGGAAGTACGGACCAAAGTTCGTCCGAATACGGACGAAAAGAGGTTCCTGGGAACGCGGTTGGGACGATTTTCAGCGTCCGGACCTAATTTCGACATCTGAATCAATGTCCTGGGACTGTTAGTGGAGATGCTCTAATAATTTATGACGTGTGGGGGACATGGAAAAAGAGGAACCGGAGGACATTTAGGAACTCCGCCATATAACCAAGGCGATGGAGGCGCTAGTAAGAGAGGAGATTCCTCAAAGGGAAATACAAGTCTACCATGTATGGGATATCAAGTGCATGCCCTACCTTCTCTCTCTTCATTTTATTTAGTATAGTTAGATTCTCTCTTCTTTCACACTAGTACATCTAGTTTTAAACTAAAAACTAACTTATCTTTTAAACCAAAAGTTGAATTTATAAATCGTTTGAATATTTAAGATCCAAGTGAATAGAGCTTCAAAATAAGACCAATATTGAATATTTTTAGACATTTTTAAAAAATTGACTTATGAAACTTTGTGAATTTTGATGAAACTTGGTCAAAATTTTCTTCAAAACAATTTGTTTCACTTCATTTCAAACCTGGTTCATCAGAGTTTAAAAAATTGGAAAATTGTATCAAAGTTCATTTCGGATTCACACTTTTGTGTATCTAGTTTTATTTCGTGTCATCGTGTTTAATGTGTTTCAAAACTATGATTTTGATTTTTCTTGAAATAAACATTTTTAGGCTTGTTTGAAAGATATTATCAAAATAAATCGACATATTCAAACGGATTGCTAAGCGGATGTATATTTTGATAAATATATCCTTTTCAAATTTTAGACTAGAAATTAAATACAAGTCTAGCATGCACGGGATATCAAGTGCATGCCCTACCTTTACTCTCTTTCTTTTATTTAGTATAGTTAGATTCTCTCTTCTTTCACACTAGTACATCTAGTTTTAAAACTAAAACTAACTTATCTTTTAAACCAAAAGTTGAATTTATAAATCGTTTGAATATTTGAGATCCAAGTGAATAGAGCTTCAAAATAAGCACAAAAGTGCGCAAGACCCATGCGATGTAGCGGGATGACTTTTCCTTTGTCATTTCCTTTTTGGTTTTCTGCCATGTACATAAAACCTGCTAATTTCTCTACCTAATCGGATGTCACAGGGAATGTCTTAACCTCAAAAAAAAGGCGTGCAAACGCGCGAATGTTGCGCGGATGCGGTTGCGCGACGCTCCATGCGATGAAAGATCCGATGGCACAAGAAAATAACACAAAGAACCACAAAAAAAATCAGAAATGCCATGAAAAAAATTAAAAATACTTTGACAACTTTTATTTGTGTGTGCTCCGAGAGACTAGGGAGGACACATTTTCTTCTTAGGTTTTGGGAAGAAAAATATGATCAATCGATGTTAGCCTAAAAACCATTAAACCATTGTACATGCCGCACAGACTAAATACCATGCTTCTCCTATTTCAAAAAAATAGAAGATGTCTCAGATTGAAGGAAATTAATGGCTATTGAGTGCTGGGCTATAGCATTAATAATTCAGATCCGGGTCGATCTAAGATTGAAGGAAATTAATGGCTATATATTGAGTACATATATTTTGGAAGGATGACTTACAAGATTTTGACGCAGTTAATTGTTGCTAAACACAAATAAGATTTACTCCTTTTTGAAAAATTAATGATGAAGATTTGCTATATATATATATCGGTGGATGCGAGGATCCTCTAGAACACCTTATAGCTACATGCCTTCATCCACAAGACCACAAGGACCAAGGAGTAGTTGCCAAGATTACAATGGTCGGTCTACGACAAGTGCTCGTTCTTTTCATAGTTTTCATGGGATGCTTCGCCGTTCTTTCAAGCTGTAAGTGTTCCGTTAAAAGTACTCATGTGCCGTTTACTTTCTCTACCGAGGAAGGCAATTCGATCAATTTTATTGGCATGTGTTTTTTTCAAAAATGTTTTTATTAGAACAAAATTGCCGGAGAATAAAACTCATACAGTATATGATTGTGTTACTTCCATGCAGCACGCAGCATCAACGAGGTCATGCATAGCAGTAAGATCACCGTACAGTGCTGCGCACACCTGAAACCACAACCGAGCCCGAATGCCCCGTTGGTCTGTTGCACCCCCGTGGAAAGATCCGCATGCTTTCAGACGAAAAAAGAATGCATGGAAAGATGCTGCAAGGGTTAAGAAATATGTAATAACCATTGTTGTGTTCTTATTCGGGAATAAGTAATGTGAAAAAAAATAAACCGGACAAATCCCAGCTGACCCGTCTAAATTATGGAAAGACTAAATCCTAGGTTATGCCAGCAGCAGTTCAAGAATTGGTGACCAGAATTTCCTGCGAGGAACGTGCGTACTACGGGAGATGGTTCCGAGGGAGCTCCTTGGCTCTCGCGAACCACCGGGCGACGACGGAAACCCACCGGAGATCTCCACTCCGGAGATCGCCGGCCACTTGTCTGAGCCTTCGCTTAGCCACTCACCACCCCAACCTCCTTCTGCTGCTAGGGCTGGACCCGATGCCAGCCTGCTCGCCCCGGTTGCGCCATTGGAGAGGCAAGGCTTCCTCTGCATGTCGCTTCCATGGATGTTGGCGCTGGATCCGGCGAACTTGCCCCAGCCTTTCCTCTCTCCGGGGGACGCCTTCCTCCAGTTCGCTCTGGAAAACTTCAATTCACTGGTATGCTCTCCTGTTGCCCCTGGTTCCTTGCTATTCGCACCATCGCCGGTGCAGGTAGCATTCAGCCACGGCAACAATCCCCCTGTTTCGCGTTCATCTGCTTGCAGTTTGCTTCAGTATTGGCTAGGATCTTCTTTTGAAAGGCTTTCGGTAGATCAGGTTAGCGATAATGTCTTCCGGCTGTTCGTCTCTTCGTCTCGACTAGCTTCCTTCATTGTCTCCCTCGGTGGCGTGCGCCATGGCCGCCTCCTTGCTCTGTTCTCTCTCCCGTCCTCTGTTTTTTCCTTGTCAATTTTGTCTGCGCGTGACATCTCCAATGGGCCTCCCCCC
This sequence comes from Avena longiglumis, assembly GCA_030063025.1. Taxonomy (NCBI): domain Eukaryota; kingdom Viridiplantae; phylum Streptophyta; class Magnoliopsida; order Poales; family Poaceae; genus Avena; species Avena longiglumis. The sequence continues at coordinate 576,726,962 of CP125973.1, forward strand.
TTGCGTGTTCAGCCCGTGAGCTCTGGCTCCTCAGTTGTCCCTTGCAACGGGCCTGCCCGACCTGTTTCCCCTGTTATTTTTTCTGGCCGACGTGTGTCAGTTCCACCCCGTGAGCAGGTTGTCCGTATCCTTCCCCTAAATCCCGCTGCCTCTTCTGCGCCCCGCCCTCCTCGCAGTCGCCGCTCGCCGCTCTGCCTCTCTCTCCTCTCCCCTGGCATCCTCCCCGTGCCCTCTGGTCCGTTGCCCTGGCATGTTCACTGCGCCCGTGAGCCGCCCTTCCCTCCTCCTGCTGGTGAGTTGTTGCTCCCAATTTCTCCCCGCCCCTCTGCTCCCCTTCTCCTTTCGTCCTCCGCCTCCCCCTCTGGTCAACCTTTCCCCTTCAGGTGCGTCGATGCTCGCGCCGCCGCCGATGGCTCCTCTCCCCCTACCTATTCTCAGGTGGCCGCCTCGCCCGTTAAGGCCACTCCCCCCAGGCCTCGACAGACTCCTTCTCCTCTCAACCCCCTTGTTCCGCGTTGCCATCGCTGCTTAGCTTCTGACCACTTCATTGCGGACTGCCGGGACCCTCTCCGTTGCCGGCGCTGCCGCCACTCTGGTCATCTCGAACGTGAGTGTAAGATCTCTCCTCCCGCATCTCCTTTCACATCCCCATCACTGTTTCCTCACGCCCCCTCTTCCTTCTTATCAGCTGTTCCTATGGCTTCCCTCGATGAAGCCCCTGCTTTGGCTGCCGAGGCTGCCGCATCGGCGGGCGAAAGGGGGGTGGCCCCTTTGTTCTGTGCGCTCTGCTTTGCCCAGGACCATTGCCGTTCAGTCTGCCGTCTGGTGGTTCCGGCTGCGGCCGCTTCGGCCGACTCTGAGGACGAAGAAGACCCAGAGGAGCTGGTGTTCGACGGCTCCAGTGGCGAGGATGAGCCGCCGGCTGCAGGGGGGAGGAGGCCTTCATCCCCATTGATGATGCCCTTGAGTTTCTCCCTGCTCCTGACGCCCTGGCCCCGTTACCTGATGCTGAAGACTTGGAAGAGCCTTACCGCCCCGACGCCATCGATGTCTACATGCCGCATGTCCACCTGCCTCACTTTGAGAATCTGGCATATGCCTTCATCTCTCCTCCCATGCCAAACTCTGATTCTCTGATCCTCCAAGCGGCTGATTTAGGTTGTGGCCCGGATCGTGTCTCTCTGCTCTCCTCGTCCCGTGGATCTCGGCTTGCTGTTTTCTCTGAGCCCTACGACCGAGAGAATGCAGTCAACCATGGCCCCTTCCTTGGCCGTGAAATTTCTGTCCACTTTGAGCGTCATGACGAAACAGACAACCGTTTCCTCTTTGAGCACGAGACTCTAGCTGCCTTGGCTATCGAAGATTTTCCCCTTGAGCACTTGAGTAGGGAGCACATTATCCACTCTTCTGGCCCTTATGCAAATCCTCATACTATTGATCCTATCTGTCTCACTGGCCTAGACTATTCATCTGTGCTTATCACTGTCAAGGCCGAGACCATTCATGATATTCCTGCTGACCTTCATGTCAAAAACCACTGCAGCATTGGCACCATTGGCCGCATCTCCATCATTGACTATGAAGATCTGGCTGGCGGCTCTGATCCTCCATCTGATCATGGGTTCTCTCCTGTTCCCGAAGCCTACTCAGATGCAGAGGATCCTGAGGTTATTGAACTTGAAGGTGGAGCTGGCTATGCCGACGTTCTTGCTGCCCTTGGTGCCCCTCCTCCTGGAGTTCCTCAGGGTGAGCCCTCTAGCGCCGCTCCTGCTGCCTCCCTGGTTACAAATGCTCTTGCAAATGCTCCTCCTCTCCCTATCGCCGTCGGCGAACCTCTTCGCTCCAAGCCAAAAAAGGTGGTCTTCAAATTACATTTTGGCTTCTATGACATCCTTGTTCTTGGTTCGCTGGGTGAGCGTGCCGCCTTCCGCATCCCTATGCGACGTGCCTCTTCCTTCCCTGGCTGTAAAGGGCTGATGGTTGTTAACTTCTCCGCTGCCTCGGTGGGTCTCATTCACTCCATTGCTGACGTCGGCCCTCTCAAAAGGCGCACGCTCACTGTTGATGTCATTGCTCGCGGCCTCCCTCCGCGGCAAGAAAACGAAGTGTCGCTCACCTTCGCCTTTGAGTTGTTGTTGGGCAAGGTTTCAGAGCTTGCTTCTACCTCTGTTGAGGTTGCCGACCCTCCTTCTGCTGACTCTCCCCAGCCGACCTCTGAAGCTGCTGCCGCCCCTCTGATTGTGGCCGCAGTTGATCCTCCTGATGCTGTTGTGCCCCTTCCTGTTGACGCTCGGACTGGCGCCCCTTCTTCCTTGGTGCTGGACTCTGTGCCTGCGCAAGCCACGATCTGGCCTCAACCTCCTAAGAAGAGCTTTGAACTGCGTCGCAGCTCTCGATTCGCGCTTGGCGATTCAGGTACTTACATCTCTGTCCTTCAGCGGGCCTCCCTTCGCAAAAAAGTCAGATTAGAAGGCTCAGGCAAGCAGGAGCCCTGTCGCCTTGGCGAGCTCCCTGCCTCTGATCTTATTGCAGTCGCTCTCGCAGATGGCGAACCTCTTCCTGACCGTGATGTTCTCTTGCTTGCAGACGCTTGTGACATAGCTGCAGCTGATCTGGACGGGCCTGTTCCTTCTGACCCGGAGCTTGCCTGTTCTCCATGATTAGATGGCCTACTCCCGTCCAGGCCATTATCGCCATCCTCCCCGCTTCTTGCAAGGCCTGTCAGGAACCCTCCTGATGTTGTGCTTTCTCCTTACGACCTCCTGATCCTGCGAAGTTGGCTCTGCGAACTTTATTTTTCCTCGCCCTTTTTAGTTTCCCTATTCGTGGCGTGAGTGCCCCTGTAACCGAGATTAATTCTAAGACTTCTGCTACTTTTAATTTGAGGAGACCTACTATCCTTTACAACGTGCCTCTTTTTTGCTCTATGTTGTGCACCGATCCTTATGTTAATTAAGCTGCTCTTTGCATCCTGGAACGTCCGAGGTCTTGGACGCAAGCAAAAGCGTGATGATGTTCGAGCCGCCATTGACACTTTCCTTCCCTCTATTCTCTGTCTTCAGGAATCTAAGCTCTCTTCTATCTCTTCTTTCTTTGCCTCCACTTTTCTCCCTCCCTCCCTTCGCTCCTTTGTCTTCAAACCTTCGGATGGTGCCTCTGGAGGTATCATCACGGCTTGGGATGCCTCCTTGGTCGATCTCGTTTTTCACTCCATTGATGACTTTTCTATCACCACTACCTTTGCTTTCCGCTCTGACAACCTCCTCTTCTCTGTTATTAATGTCTATGGTCCCTGCTTGCATGCCAAAAAATCCCTCTTTCTTTCCTCCCTTGAACTCATTTTGTCCACCCTTTCTTCTCCGGTTTCTGTTCTGGGAGACTTCAATCTAATCCGCTTGCCCAAAGAAAAATCTAATGATAATTTCAATATGGTTGAAGCTTCTCTCTTTAACGATTTTATTCTCAACGCTGGGATTATGGAAATTCCCTTGCTTGATCGCCAATTTACTTGGTCTAATCAACAAACCCCCCCTATTATGGCTAGGCTAGATCGTGTTCTTGTTAACAATAGTTGGAGTTTGGCCTTCCCTGATTCTACTTTAACCTCCTCTGCTAGACCTACTTCCGACCATATTCCCCTTCACCTCGAGGCCTCAACTAAGGCGCCATAGCTCCATCTTCAGATGGAGAACACATGGCTTCTCCATTCGACTTTGCAACCATTGTCAACAATAACTGGGAGAGTGTTGGCCCTTCTCACGATCACCTTTCTCATGTGGGTCGCCTCGCCAGACTAAAACGTATCCGCTCGGCTCGGACTTGGTCTCGGGCTAGAAAACTCCTCCGCTCACCTTTCCAACTGTCATCATATCGAGCTTATGGATCGCCTTGAGGAGTGTCGTGCTCTCCCTCTTGAAGCTCGCCTAAGGCATCGTGCAAAATAAATGGGCCAACATAATGCTGCCGAGCTACCATCTTGGCGTCAACGTGCCAAGATCCGTCATTGTGTTCTTGGCGACGAGAACACCCGTTATTTTCATCTTTGCGCCTCTGGCAGACTTAGGAAAAATCAAATTAAGGTTTTGGAGGATGAAGATGGCAACCCCACTTTCTCTCACGACACGAAAGCCCTTGTCCTTCACTCCTTCTTCAAAAACCTTCTCGGCCAGCCAAAAATCTCTTCCGACAGCTTGGACCTAGCCTCTCTTGTCGCTTCTACATCCCTTGACTCCTTCCAGGCATCTTCTCTTGTCCGTCCTTTCTCCATGGACGAGATCCGGGCTGCTGTTCTCTCCATGAATAAAAATTCTAGTCCTGGTCCGGATGGTTTTGGCCCGGCTTTCTTCCAAGCATCGGGATTTGATCAAACACAACCTCCTTGCTTCCCTTCATGACTTCCATGCGCTCCAAACGGACCTTCGTCCCATTAATAAATCCTTCATTGTCCTTCTCCCTAAAAAGAGGCGCCAACAAGGCGTAAAATTTCCGACCTATCTCCCTTCAAAATAGTTGTCTTAAACTTCTTACCAAGTGCTTGGCTTCCCGCCACAGAACTTATACCCTTCGTGGTTCATCCTGATCAAACAGGTTTATTTCCGTTCGATTGTCAAAACTTTATCTATGCCGACATCATCCAATCTTGTCATAAACGCTCTGCCCCTGCCGCGGTCTTCAAACTCGACTTCTGAAAAGCCTTTGACTCCATTAGTTGGGAGGCCCTTGATCGTATCTTGCTGGCAAAAGGGTTCCCTCAACTTTGGTGCCAATGGATCAAGATCCTAAACAACTCTAGCCAAACTACTGTCCTCCTCAATGGTATCCCTGGGCGATGGATCCAATGTCGCCGCGGTCTCCGGCAAGGCGACCCCCTTTCGCCCTTCCTTTTTAACATTGTTGCGGATGTCCTGCAACAACTCCTTCTTCAAGCCTCTCTCGGCGGGCTCCTTCTCCATCCTCTTGTGGATGACCTTCCCTGTCCCATTCTTCAATATGCTGACGACACCCTCATCATCATTAGGGCTGTCCCGAAGCACGTTAAGAATCTAAAAACTCTCCTGGACAGATTCTCTTCGGCAACAGGACTGGAAATTAACTTTCACAAAAGTACTTTTGTTCCCCTAAAAATGGACTCTTCTGATGCCTTGGCTATGGCTTCTTCCTTTGGCTGCGTGGTTTCCTCCTTCCCTCAGACCTACCTTGGCCTCCCCTTGTCCACTCACACTCTCCGCCTCTCTGATTTTGCTCATATCATCACCAAAAGTGACATGCGCCTCTCCGGCTGGCGTGGCCGCGCCCTCCCCATCGGGGGGCGTCTTATTTTGGTTAACTCTGTTCTCTCTGCCATGCTCTCCCACGCGATGAGCGCTGGCCTTCTCCCTGTTGGTGTCATTGAGGCTATTGACAAACGTCGCCGTGCTTTCCTTTGGACAGGGGATGAATCTTGTTCGGGGGGGCAGTGCAAAGTTGCTTGGCCCACAGTATGTTCCCCAAAAAACGTTGGTGGCTTGGGCGTCCTCTCTCTCCACACTCAAAACTCTGCCCTCCTCTCCAAGTTCCTCTCGAAACTTCACTCGTCCACAAATGCCTTGGCTTCATGGTTTCGTCAGCATGCGGATGGGCTCATGGTCGTGATATGGGAGACCACCACTATCTTGACACTCTCCGAAAGGCATCCTTGCGGGTCTTCCCACCTTCCGGTCTATCACCACAGTGCTGGTCGGCAATGGGGAATCCACGGCCTTCTGGTGGGACTCCTGGGTTAATTCTTCCCCTCTCAAAGACCAATTCCCTGCTCTCTTCTCCCACACTTCCAGACCTAACGCTAGTGTGGCCTCTATCTTCCAGCTTGGGCTTGCTAGCCAACTAGCCCCCCGTCTCACAACTGCTGCTAACTTGGACCTCACCACTCTCAATGATGCTCTTGCCACCTTCACCCTACGGTCAGACATGCCGGATACTCGTCTTTGTCATACCACTAACAAAAGCCTTTCGAACAAAGATTTCTATGCCCATGCTTTTAAGCACCTGCAGGTTGATGCTCAGGCGGACAATATTTGGAGAAGCGCTGCCCCTCTCAAGTGCAAGATCTTTGTTTGGCTGGCTCACAAGCACCGCCTCTACACAAACAAGCGCCGCTTTCGCCACTGTTTGGCTGCTACGGCGACATGCCCTTCTTGCCCTCTGGATGAAGACACCGACCACCTCCTCACACGATGCCATCGTGCCCGCGAGGTCTGGAGATTCTTCGTCTCAGGTAGCAACCTGTCTCCTCCTGACAGTATCGACGACATGCTCTCCTCTCCCCGCACGCTGGAGGAACGAACCATCTATACCGCTATTGCTTGGAGCATTTGGAAGAGACGCAACGCGCAGGTCTTCAATGCCAAGGATGAGCCGCTTCAGGTGGTTGTCCGCAACTGTCTTGAGGATGTGCGGCTGTGGACCACTAGATGTTCCTCTACTACTTCCTCTTCTTGGCTTAATTATTGGTGTAACGGATATGATCCACCCTGAGCCTCTTTTCTCCTATCCTCGCCACCTCCTTGTAATCTGTTGTAACCACCAGGTTTGAGATATAAAATGGTTCAGGCTGGCGTAAGCCCGCCGTAGTCATGCTCAAAAAAAAAAAACCATCAGTTATTCTTGTTTTCATCCTATATATTCAGTCCTTTTCCACTTTAATTTTTTTCTTGTTTTATTATCCACCTATCTGTGGTACTAGATTGTTGTTTGAGTATTTTCCGTGATAGGTCAGATGTGTGTATGCTTAACTAAATCTATAATAAAAACTAAAGATCCTCGTATTTATTTGAATGATTTGAGAAATCAAATCACATTAATCATTTTGAATCGCAAGTTTTTTGCAGATACTTTGGAAGTGCAAATTAATAGTTGAATGGCCCTATATTCTCACGTGCCCACAAAGTATTGTTCGTCATCACAAATATAAAGATAATGCATGTAAAGTTACCCATGTAGTGCTGGTTTCATTCTAGTACGACCCTTGCTCTAGCTACAAGGACATTTCAACATACTTGTGTTCTCTTTCTCTTGATGACCATAAATCAATGAGACTGAAGAATCTCAATGTATAATGACGAGCTACATGATCAGATGATGTTTCCCGAGTATACATGATCTATACCATTGGGTTTTTGGTCTTGGTCTAACTGTGTAGATGCTCTCATGAAAAATATGTTAGGGTAAGATCCTCTCGTAAATGGAGAATGGGTCGGATTCAGGCACAAAGGCTTCGGTGTCCCCTCCACCTCCGAACTTATCAAATTAAAGACACAAAATAACGGTCAGGATTGGACAATACCCTATCGTTTTGGAATGCATGAAAGAGTATCAGTCAATCCTGGCATTCATGTGTTTTCAGTTTCATGCTCTCGTAAAAAAAAAATAAACCATCAGTTATTCTTGTTTTCGTCCTGTTCAGTCATTTTCCACTTTAATATTTTTCTCATTTTATTATCCACCTATCTGTGGTACTAGATTGTTGTTTGAGTATTTTCCGTGATAGGTCAGATGTGTGTATGCTTAGCTAAATCTATAATAAAAACTAGAGATCGTCGTATTTATTATTGAATGATTTGAGAAATCAAATCACACATTAATCATTTTGAATCACTAGTTTTTTGCCATACTTTGGAAGTGCAAATTAATAGTTGAATGGCCCTATATTCTGACATGCCCACAAAGTATAAACATAATAAACTTACCCATGTGCAGCCACAAAACATCAACAAAAAATCCCATAGAGACATCAAGTTAAAGATCACTTCATTCCAATACGACCCTTGCTCTGGCTACAAGGACATCTCAATATACTGATCACTTTCTCTTGATGACCATAAATCCATGATATTGAAGAATCTCAATGTACAACGACGAAGAAAAAAAATTTGCCGAGTATACATGATTAGACTCAACTGCTGATACCATTGGGCTTTTGGTGTTGGTCTAACTGTATAGATGCTCTCATAAATTTTTTTGAGGGGAGGATGCTCTCGTAAATGGAGAATAGATCGGAATCAGGCACAAAGGACATTTGCTTTGGTGTCCCCTCCTCCAAACTTATGAAATTAAAGACACAAAAAGTAGGGATTGGATGAAGGTTGGAATGCATGAAAGGGTACCGGTCAATCCTGGCCGTCCTGTATTTGTGTTTTCAGTTTTATAAGTTTATTAGGGGAGAGGAGGAAAACCGAAGCACACCTTGGCACAAAGACTGTTCGGTCAACTAGTAACCTTAGTTTTTTTTGTGCAAGGTTTGTTCGTGTGAAATACAACCCGCAAGGTTTTTGTGGATTTTTTTCAAACTTGTCTTGGCACTTCTAAATTCTATCCATGTAGCATTATGATATTTTATTTGCGCATACTCCTCCGATCCAAACTAATGGACTCAGATTTATCCAGATTCAGATATATCTAGTTAAAATATGACTAGATAATCCAAATCTGGACAAATCTATAAGTCCATTAATTTGGATCAGAGGGAGTTTTGATTATTTTTTATATTCTATGAACTATGAAAGACCACATATTGAAGTTATATAATACTCCTAAAAAGTGCAAGTGTGTTTGTTATTATCGTGATATAATTTGTTTGTAGTTTGAGGCTCCACTTTGCGTTTAGCCCAGGAGCCCCGAATTTCCGGAGACGACCCTGGTGCTACATGGATACTCATACCACTGAAAACTATATATACTTATGACCATTCACCCGAAGAGGACATTCCGTTCACGCCTACACAAAATCCCTAGTCTCCGTAGTCAAAACCCTAGTTTCATATACTCTCACACGATGCATCTATAAACGCACGAGACCCATCGCTAACCCAATACAATCTTGTGTTCACGCCATGAATGTGAAATAACTAAATCATCATTGTTGTTTGACTCTCTTTTGATCTTCAGAACTGAGATTGTCGTGGGATGTGAAAACTATCGTCGGTTGGTGCACCAAGTAGGGGGCTTGCATTATGCAGATGGAATGTACTTCGGCCTCTCTTAGGAGCATGCACGAAGGAGGTGAGAACGATGGGGAGAATTTAACGCGAAGACTTCGAACGTATCTTTGACCCCAACCATCGAAAGTTTTTCACGTTGGCATCCATAGCCGGACCAGGGCGTGAATATCCTAATGCCGGCCCGACAGCTGATCCCACAGTAATGACCGTAACCGTCTTCCCAACCAAATCCATGATTGTCTTCCTAAAACCCATCACGATCGCAACTAGTGCAATGTACACTGGACAACATTACACTCTCGGAAAGACTGCCAAATCGTCATGTGGTTCCTGGCTAGATCGTCACACTTCCAAGTCAAAACTATGAAGCCAGGAAGTATTGCACATATGCGGTGATACGTCCCGACATTGTTCCAAGTCAAATGCTCACATGGTCTCTGCCAAGCAGCCATGATAGGTAGGGATCACTTTCTGAGGAGTAACCCATGGATGAGCACCTCCATTGCTTCTCCAAGAAGACATCCCTAGGCATGGACTTTCTACGGGGATGATCACGCTCCTAGTGACTCCCTCATCGCCAACTTCCTAGTCAACCAGGTGTTGATCGACGTAGGGTGCTCATGTGCCCTCACTACCATGAACACCCTCAACCGGCCGGCTCGAGATTCACCGGGTGCTTGTTCAGCCCGCCGTCAAGGAGATTAGGGGATCACACTAGAGAGCGTGGGGACCCTGCCGGGACAGGTCACGCTCCCGTTACCTTTGGAGACATGCCTAACTTCAGAACGAAGATGTGTCTGTTCCATCGAGGTCATTGGAAGTCGTTGACCTGGATATGACATATAACACTATCTTCGGGGGGTAACTATGGGAATATGAGGAATGACTTTGTGTTTAACAAGCATAAATCTTCATCTTTTTTCCAGGTTATATCCAGGTGGCTATGCATTGAAACCATGCGTGCTCATTTCTTCAGCCAGTGGAGCGGAAGCAGACCATGGTTTAGTGTAGCTGATAGGAACGAGTAGCACGGTATTTGTTCAACCAATACAGTTGGCGGCCTACTAGTAGGATCACATGTTGATGCATAGGTGCCTCATGTCTTCTTTTTGTAAAACGTTGGTTTGGGGCAACTGCTTGACAGCCTAATCGTGGATGTGGCTATCTCATTATATAGAGGGGTACACAACACGTGTACGTTACAATTACAGGTTACAAACACTACTCTATAATATATACAGTCTAACACCCTTCCTCAATCTTAATTATGGCCTGATGTACAAAGTAAGTTAAGATTGCGCCTACATCCTACAAACTAAGGCTGCGGAAGAGGCTTCGTGAAGATGTCAGCAAGTTGATCTTTGGAAGACATAAACTTGATATAGAGTAGCTTATGAGTAACATGTTCCCTCAAAAAATGATAGTCAACTTCGATGTGCTTCGTTCGGGCATGAAAGACCGTATTCGACGAAAGGTATGTAGCACCGATGTTGTCACACCAGAGAACATGCGACTGAGATTGAGAGATTCGTAACTCTCTCAATAACGACTGTACCCATATGATCTCAGCTGTAGCAACAGCAATTGCCTTGTACTCAGCTTCAGTACTGCTGCGAGACACTGTAGCCTGCTTGCGAGAATTCCAGGTGATCAAGTTCGGTCCAAAGAAGACCGCACAACCCCCCGTGGATCGCCTGTCATCAGGATTGTCAGCCCAGTCTGCATCAGAGGATGCGGAAAGATCACATGACGGTGCAGGCTGAAGATGCAAGCCATACGAGGCAGTGGAACAGATATAGCGCAGAATACGCTTCACAGCTGACCAATGTGGAGTCCTGGGAGCATGGAGATACTGACACACACGGTTAACTGCATATAAGATATCAAGTCTGATGATAGTCAAGTACTACAAACCACCAACAATACTGCGATACTCAGTAGCATCCTCAGAAGGAAGAAGATCCCCATCAAGAGCAGATAACTTATCAGTGGCAGTCATAGGAGTAGCAGTAGGTTTGAACTTAAGCATACCAGCTCAGCGCAGTAAATCCATGGAGTACTTGTGTTGAGTGAGAGACAATCCCACAGACGACCTCAAAACGTCCAATCCCAGGAAGTAGTGCAAAGCACCCAGATCCTTCACAGCAAACTTACCACTGAGAGCAGTCAACAGACGATCAGTATCTGAGGAGCTAATAAGAATGATAACATCAACATAGATCAGCAGATACATAGTGACCTCAAGGCGCTGGAGGAGAAACAGAGATGTGTCAGCTGTAGACGGAACGAACCCAAGCCCTCGAAGAACAGAACCAAGTCGAGCATGCCAAGCACGAGGAGCCTGCTTCAGCCCATAAAGCGCCTTAACAATATGACACAAATGCTGAGGAAGATCAGGATCAACAAATCCCGGAGGCTGACGCATATAGACTTCCTCCTCCAATACACCATGCAAGAAGGCATTTTGAACATCCAGCTGACGCATCGACCATCCTCGTGTAACAGCCAAAAAGATAAGCAAATGAATGGTAGTAGGATTAACAACAAAGTCCATACCTCTGTTTGAATCCCTTGGCTACTAACCACGCCTTGTAGCGTTCAATAGAACCATCAGCATGTCTCTTGACTTTGAAGACACACTTGGAATCAATGACATTGACCCCAGAAATAGGAGGAACCAGCTGCCAAGCATCATTTTTCTGTAGTGCCTGAAACTCCTCTTCCATAGCATTGCGCCAATGAGGAATACCAAGAGTAGCCTGGAAGTGTCGGGGTTTCGCGGTGGGGTCAGACTCAGCATGTGCGACGCATGATGCAATCCATGCAACTGTTCCGGCTCGCGCCTCAGAATATCCTGCATCGATCATGCGAGGATGAAGATCAGCCGGCACGGGTGCACGAGGTGCAGGTGACGGGGATGCAGAGGTCAAAGCCGATCATGGTGGAGAGGCAGCATGAGAGGATGCGGCCGAAGGCATGCTCCAACGGGGTGATGTTGGGTCGGGCGAGGCCGGTCCAGCAGCGGAGGGCGCGGGGGAGGCCGAGGCTCCACGCGGTGTAGAGGGCGCCGACGCTAGGCTGGCAGCAGAGGCCGGTGCTAGGCCGGTAGCAGGAGCCGCGCGCCAGAGCAAGCGCCGCTGGGCCGAGTGGAGCCGCAGAGCCGGAGCTGAGGGCGCCAGGCCGGCACGAGCGACGTCAGCCATGCATGGGGCATGCACGCGATCGTCGTGCAACGCGGGCAACGTCGGGGAGGAGGATTCCTCAAGAAGTTGCAGCCGCGCTCCTCTTCCAGTACGTGCAGCATGATTAGGAAGCAAAGCAGGAGAGTGTGCAGCATCTACAAACTGGTCAGGCAATGGTAAAGATGGATGCACATGTGTATAGGATGCGGTGGTGGTCGGAAGTGCAGAAAGAGGAAACACATTCTCATCAAACACGACATCACGAGAAATATAGACACGGTTGGACGAAACGTAAAGGCATTTGTACCCTTTATGGAGAGCACTATACTCAAGAAATACGCACTGTTTAGACCGAAACTCAAACGTGTGTTTATTATAGGGTCGAAGATGAGGCCAACACGCGCACCCAAAAACTTTCAGAAAAGTGTAGTCAGGAGTTTCATTGATCAAGAGTTCTAACGGTGTTTACATATGAAGGAGTCGTGTTGGAAGCCTATTGATCAAGAAACAGGCTGTGAAAAATGAGTCACTCCAAAACCGAAAAGCATGAGCTAGCAAAGTAAGGCCAGTTTCTACAACATGACGGTGCTTACGTTCGGCTGCGTCATTCTGCTGACGTGTATGAGGACAAGCAACACGATGCGAAATCCCAAGTTTATTAAAGAATGTATTGAGGTTGCGATACTCATCCCCTCCAATTAGACTGAACATGAATAATCTTATGCTTAAGGAGACGCTCAATATGTGCTTGAAATTGAAGAAATATATCGAACACATCAGATTTACGCTTGAGAAGATAAATCCAAGTATACCGACTATAAGCATCAATAACCAACTTGTGTTCACGCCATGAATGTGAAATAACTAAATCATCATTGTTGTTTGACTCTCTTTTGATCTTTAGAACTGAGATTGTCGTGGGATGTGAAAACTATCGTCGGTTGGTGCACCAAGTAGGGGGCTTGCATTATGCAGATGGAATGTACTTCGGCCTCTCTTAGGAGCATGCACGAAGGAGGTGAGAACGATGGGGAGAATTTAACGCGAAGACTTCGAACGTATCTTTGACCCCAACCATCGAAAGTTTTTCACGTTGGCATCCATAGCCGGACCAGGGCGTGAATATCCTAATGCCGGCCCGACAGCTGATCCCACAAGAATGACCGTAACCGTCTTCCCAACCAAATCCATGATTGTCTTCCTAAAACCCATCACGATCGCAACTAGTGCAATGTACACTGGACAACATTACACTCTCGGAAAGACTGCCAAATCGTCATGTGGTTCCTGGCTAGATCGTCACACTTCCAAGTCAAAACTATGAAGCCAGGAAGTATTGCACATATGCGGTGATACGTCCCGACATTGTTCCAAGTCAAATGCTCACATGGTCTCTGCCAAGCAGCCATGATAGGTAGGGATCACTTTCTGAGGAGTAACCCATGGATGAGCACCTCCATTGCTTCTCCAAGAAGACATCCCTAGGCATGGACTTTCTACGGGGATGATCACGCTCCTAGTGACTCATCGCCAACTTCCTAGTCAACCAGGTGTTGATCGACGAGGGTGCATGTGCCCTCACTACCATGAACACCCTCAACCGGCCGGCTCGAGATTCACCGGTGCTTGTTCAGCCCGCCGTCAAGGAGATTAGGGATCACACTAGAGAGCGTGGGGACCCTGCCGGGACAGGTCACGCCCCGTTACCTTTGGAGACATGCTAACTTCAGAACGAAGATGTGTCTGTTCCATCGAGGTCATTGGAAGTCGCTGACCTGGATATGACATATAACACTATCTTCGGGGTAACTATGGGAATATGAGGAATGACTTTGTGTTTAACAAGCATAAATCTTCATCTTTTTCCAGGTTATATCCAGGTGGCTATGCATTGAAACCATGCGTGCTCATTTCTTCAGCCAGTGGAGCGGAAGCAGACCATGGTTTAGTGTAGCTGATAGGAACGAGTAGCACGGTATTTGTTCAACCAATACAGTTGGCGGCCTACTAGTAGGATCACATGTTGATGCATAGGTGCCTCATGTCTTTTTGTAAAACGTTGGTTTGGGGCAACTGCTTGACAGCCTAATCGTGGATGTGGCTATCTCATTATATAGAGGGGTACACAACACGGTATGCTACAATTACAGGTTACAAACACTACTCTATAATATATACAGTCTAACACCCTTCCTCAATCTTAATTATGGCCTGATGTACAAAGTAAGTTAAGATTGCGCCTACATCCTACAAACTAAGGCTGCGGAAGAGGCTTCGTGAAGATGTCAGCAAGTTGATCTTTGGAAGACATAAACTTGATATAGAGTAGCTTATGAGTAACATGTTCCCTCAAAAAATGATAGTCAACTTCGATGTGCTTCGTTCGGGCATGAAATACCGGATTCGACGAAAGGTATGTAGCACCGATGTTGTCACACCAGAGAACATGCGACTGAGATTGAGAGATTCGTAACTCTCTCAATAACGACTGTACCCATATGATCTCAGCTGTAGCAACAGCAATTGCCTTGTACTCAGCTTCAGTACTGCTGCGAGACACTGTAGCCTGCTTGCGAGAATTCCAGGTGATCAAGTTCGGTCCAAAGAAGACCGCACAACCCCCCGTGGATCGCCTGTCATCAGGATTGTCAGCCCAGTCTGCATCAGAGGATGCGGAAAGATCACATGACGGTGCAGGCTGAAGATGCAAGCCATACGAGGCAGTGGAACAGATATAGCGCAGAATACGCTTCACAGCTGACCAATGTGGAGTCCTGGGAGCATGGAGATACTGACACACACGGTTAACTGCATAGAAGATATCAGGTCTGATGATAGTCAAGTACTGCAAACCACCAACAATACTGCGATACTCAGCAGCATCCTCAGAAGGAAGAAGATCCCCATCAAGAGCAGATAACTTATGAGTGGCAGTCATAGGAGTAGTAGTAGGTTTGCACTTATGCATACCAGCTCGGCGCAGTAAATATATGGAGTACTTGTGCTAAGTGAGAGACAATCCCGCAGACGACCTCAAAACCTCCAATCCCAGGAAGTAGTGCAAAGCACCCAAATCCTTCACAACAAACTTACCACTGAGAGCAGTCAACAGACGATCAGCAGCAGTATCTGAGGAGCTAATAAGAATGATATCATCAACATAGATCAGCAGATACATAGTGACCTCAAGGAGCTGAAGGAGAAACAGAGATGTGTCAGCTGTAGACGGAACGAACCCAAGCCCTCGAAGAACAGAACCAAGTCGAGCATGAAAGCACGAGGAGCCTGCTTCAGCCCATAGAGTGCCTTAAAAAGACGACACAAATGCTGAGGAAGATCAGGATCAACAAATCCCGGAGGCTGACGCATATAGAATTCCTCCTCCAATACACCATGCAAGAAGGCATTCTGAACATCCAGCTAACGCATCGACCATCCTCATGTAACAGCCAAAAAGAGAAGCAAATGAATGGTAGTAGGCTTAAAAACCGGACTGAATGTATCCTCATAATCAAGTCCATACCTCTGTTTGAAGCCCTTGGCTACTAACCACGCCTTGTAGCGTTCAATAGAACCATCAGCATGTCTCTTGACTTTGAAGACACACTTGGAATCAATGACATTG
Source organism: Avena longiglumis (assembly GCA_030063025.1). NCBI lineage: Eukaryota > Viridiplantae > Streptophyta > Magnoliopsida > Poales > Poaceae > Avena > Avena longiglumis. The sequence continues at coordinate 576,742,744 of CP125973.1, forward strand.
ACCCCAGAAATAGGAGGAACCAGCTGCCAAGTATCATTTTCTCAGAGTGCCCAAACTCCTCTTCCATAGCATTGCGCCAATAAGGAATACCAAGAGTAGCCTGGAAGTGTCGGGGTTCCGCGATGGGGTCAGAGTCAGCCTGTGCGACGCATGATGCAATCCATGCAACTGCCCACAAGGCTCTCTAGGTCGGAATATCCTGCATCGATCAGCGGTGGACGAAGATCACCGGCGGTGCACGAGGTGCAGGTGACGGCGATGCAGAGGTCAAAGCCGATCCTGGTGGAGAGGCAGCAGGAGAGGATGCGGCCGAAGGCGTGCTCGAGCGGGGTGATGTTGGGCCGGGCGAGGCCGGTCCAGTAGCGGAGGGCACGGGGGAGGCCGAGGCTCCACGCGGTGTAGAGGGCGCCGACGCTAGGCTGGCAGCAGAGGCCGTGCTAGGCCGGTAGCAGGAGCCAAGGCCAGGAGTGGAAGCGGCTGGCTGAGTGGAGCGGCAGAGCCGGAGCTGAGGGCGCCAGGCCGGCGCGAGCGACGTCAGCCATGCATGGGGCATGCACGCGATCGTCGTACAGCGCGGGCAACGTCGGGGAGGAGGATTCCTCAAGAAGTTGCAGTCGCGCTCCTCTTCCAGTACGTGCTGCATGATTAGGAAGCAAAGCAGGAGAGTGTGCAACATCTACAAACTGGTCAGGCAATGGTAAAGATGGATGCATAGGTGTATAGGATACGGTGGTGGTGATCGGAAGTGCAGAAAGAGGAAACACATTCTCATCAAACACGACATCACGAGAAATATAGACACGGTTGGACGGAACGTAAAGGCATTTGTACCCTTTATGGAGAGCACTATACTCAAGAAAGACGCATTGTTTAGACCGAAACTCAAACGTGTGTTTATTATAGGGTCGAAGATGAGGCCAACACGCGCACCCAAAAACTTTCAGAAAAGTGTAGTCAGGAGTTTCATTGATCAAGAGTTCTAATGGTGTTTTCATATGAAGGAGTCATGTCGGAAACCTATTGATCAAGAAACAGGTTGTAAAAAATGCGTCACTCCAAAACCGAAAAGCATGAGCTAGCAAAGTAAGACCAGTTTCTACAACATGACGGTGCTTACGTTCGGCTGCGTCATTCTGCTGACGTGTATGAGGACAAGCAACACGATGCGAAATCCCAAGTTTATTAAAGAATGTATTGAGGTTGCGATACTCATCCCCTCCAATCAGACTGAACATGAATAATATTATGCTTAAGGAGACGCTCAACATGTGCTTGAAATTGAAGAAATATATCGAACACATCATATTTACGCTTGAGAAGATAAAGCCAAGTATACCGACTATAAGCATCAATAAAACTGACATAGTAATTATGGTTATCGATGATGTTTGGGCGGGACCCACACATCGTAAAAATAAGCTCAAACGGAGTTTTAACAACACAACTCGACTCTGAAAATGGTAGATGGTGACTCTTGCCTTGCTGACAGGCATCACAAACGGAATCAACATTATTATTGGACACTACTGGGAGCTCATGGCGGTGGAGAACATGACGAACTATGGGTGTAGCAGGATGACCAAGGCACCCACGACGACACACGCACACCGCTGAAAGCCTGGGAGACTGGTGGAACATCAAGTGCATATAACCCATGGCGGAGGCGACCTCTAAGGAGAGTGGCCTTCGTGTCTGAATCCTTGACAAAAAATGAAAACGATGAAATTCAGCGAAGACATTATTATCACGAGTAAGTTGAGGAACTGACAACAAGCTACGCGTAGTCGAAGGAACTCTAAGGACATTCAGGTGACGCAATTTTGTGGAATTTTGTGCAAGAAGAGAAACCTGACCAATATGTGAGATGTGCATACCTGCTCCGTTGGCGGTGCGAACCTAATCATTGCCGCGGTACGGCTCCTGAGTGGAGAGCTTGCCCATCTCAACCGTCAAGTGATCGGTAGCTCCTGTATCCATGATCCATGTAGGATCGATAGGATACGAAGGGGTGCTCCCATACTCGTGACTTGCAAGAGCCACTTGTTTTTCCTTCCCCTTACCATTGTTGTCGATGCCCAGGAACTCCTGCTTGAAGCGGCAAGGGCAAATGAGGCGAGGTGGCCCTAGGCCACACAAATGGCAAAGTAGATGGGTGCCACACCAAGAAAGGCATGGGCGACCCCTGTGAGGTGACGGTGGGAGGGCGCGCCATAGGAGGCTGCTGCGGCGACGGAGAAGGCGCGGTCGGTGGCTTGCCCCCACTGTAGGGTTTCGTAGCATAGAAAACAAAAATTTTCTACCGCATACAAACAAACAAGCCAAGATCTAACTACTAGATTGTAGCAACGAGTCGATGGAAATAACTCACCCTCAAAGATTCCAAAGTGTTTAACGAGAGCGGATTCTCGTGGGTGATGTAGTCGTACTCTTCCCGATCTCAAGATCGTGTAGACGATCCTTCCCAAGGCTCCCAAGCGCTCAGTAGTCGGTCACACGTTCGTACTCGACGAAGACCTTCCTCTCCTTGTTCCAAAGAAAATGGAGGTTGTAGCACTCTCGTGATTCCCAAAGACAACGGTGTGGTACCAAGTAGAGGAGATCTCGCAGGCTTCGCCTAAGCCGAGCGAGTATGGTGGACTATGAGAGAGATCCTCGGCGATCTAGGGTTTAGACACACCAAGGAGGAGGTGCTAGGGCCTGGCTAGGGTTTGGGCTTGCCCAAGTCGGCTAGGTTAGGGGCCCTAGGCGCGGCGGCAAAGAGGTGGCGGCACGGGCTAGGGTTTTGGTGGAGATCTTGTGTGCTAGGAGGCAGCCCGCCTCCCTTTATAGGTGGAGGCCCGGCCAAGGGAGGGAGTCCTCCTCAACTCGGATCCCAAGTGGGCCGACGGTGGAGAGGAACTCCTCCCCAACTCGTTCCACTTCTCCTCCACTTCCCAAAATTGCTTGACTTTTCAAATTGGCGTTTGACTTTTCAAACTAGGATTTGATTAAACCCTTTATTTTGTTCAGTGATGACACCTAGTACATGATGCAATCATTCCAACTTGGTATGACAAATTCATGTACCCTTCCCCTTCAGAGTGCCGAACATTCCGGAACCTTCTAGAACATTCCCGATGAAAACACCGGAACCATTCTCCAACCCCGAAACAGGACTTTCCTTATATGAATCTTATTCTCCGGACCATTCCGGATCTCCTCATGATATCTCGGATCCCATCCAAGACTCCGAACAACATTCGGTCTCTTACTCATCATTCCATAACTACTCAAACAATGTCGAATCCTTAAGTGTGTCTCCCTACGGTTCGTGAATTATGCAGACATGATCGAGACACTTCTCCGAACAATAACCAATAGAGGAATCTGGAAATTCATATGGCTCCCACATATTTCTATGATTACTTTGCGATCGAATGAACCACTTACATACGATACCAATTTCCCTTTGTCTCACGATAGTTTACTTATCCGAGGTTATGATCGTCGGATTCTCGCATACCTAGTTCAACCTCGCATCGATAAGTACTCTTTTATCGCTCCTGATATGTGATCCCTTGTGAGCCAGTCACATGCTTGCAAGCTAATTGGATGACATTTCACCGAGAGGGCCCAGAGTATATCTATCCGTCATATGGATGGACAAATCCCACTCTTGATCCATGTGTCTCAACCAATACTTTCCGAACACTCAATGCCACCTTTATAGCCACCCAGTTACGGTGTGGTGTTTGATGTCATCAAAGCATCCTTCCGGTGAAGGTGATATGCATGATCTCATGGTCGAAGGAATTATGTTACTATGTATCAGAAAGCATATAGCAATTGAACTATTAAAATGACTGGCTACGCTTATCTATAGGAGTATGTCCACCATATCATTCTCCTAACGTTATGATCTTGTTGTTAATAACATCTCAATGTTCATGATAGGGAAACCACAATCATTTATTAACCAACAAGCTAGTATTATGAAGAGGCTTTACTAGGGACTTCAATTTAAGTTTACAAATCACGTAAGTATTAATGTTTCCTTGTTATTACTATTATAGCATGAATGTAAACATTTATCATAAACACAAAGATATAATAATAACTACATTTATTATTGCCTCTAGGGCATATCTCCAACAGTCTCCCACTTGCACTAGAGTCATCTAATCTAGATTACATGGTAATATACCGAACACCCATGGCGCTTTGGTTGGTCATGTTTTGCCCTGGAGAGGTTTAGTCAACGGATCCGCCACATTCAGATCTCGTGTGTACTTTGCAAATCTTTATGTCCCCATCTTGTACATGTTCTCGAATAGCGTGAAAACGAGCTTGATGTGCTTCCTTCTTGTGTGACCTTGGTTCTGCGCATTGGCTATGGCGCCCATGTTATCACAAGAGATAGACATTGGGTCCAATAAGACTAGGAACCACACCGAGCTCTGTAATGAACTCTTTCATCCATATCGCTTGTGAAGCCTCCGTCGCCATGTATTCCGATTCATTGAAGATCTCGCCACAACGCTTTGCTTTGCACTCCTCGCCTAATCGCTGCACCATTCAAAATAAATACGATCCATTGAGATTTAGAATCATCCGTATCGGTGTTCCAACTAGCATCGGTGTAACCATTAACAACGAGTCGTTCATCACCTCCATAAGAAAGAACCATATCCTTAGTTCTTCTCAAGTACTTAAGGATGTTTTTGACCACGTCCAATGGTCCACTCGGATCACTTTGATATCCGCTAGTTAAACTAACAAGATATGCAATGTCGGGTCTAGTACATAGCATGGCATACATTAGAGATCCTATGGCGAGGCATAGGAGTCTTACTCATCCTTTCTCTATCTTCTGCCGTTGTCGGACTTTGAGTTTTACTCAAGGTCGATTGAGCAACATGGGCAAGAACCCTTTCTTGCTATCTTCCATTCCAAACCTCTTTAGAACTTTGTCCAAATATGTACTTTGTGACAATGATATTAGGCATCTCAATCTATCTCTATAAATCTTTATGCCTAATATGTAAGCTGCTTCGCCAAGATCCTTCATTGAAAAACTATTATTCAAATATTCCTTGACACTATTAAGAAGGTCTACATCATTCCCAATCAACAATATGGCATCTACATATAGTATTAAGAATGCTACAGAGCTCCCACTCACTTTCTGGTAAATACAAGCTTCTCCATAAGTTTGTATAAAACCAAAACTTTTGATCACCTTATCAAAACGTTGATTCCAACTTCGGGATGCTTGCTTCAATCCATAGATGGACCGTTGAAGTTTGCATCCCTTGTTAGCATCTTTAGGATCGACAAAACCTTTGGGTTGCATCATATACAACTCTTCATCAATGTCTCCATTGAGGAATGCTGTTTTGACATCCATCTGCCATATCTCATAATCATAATATGCAGCGATTGCTAACATAATCCTCACAGACTTTAGCTTCGCCATCGGTGAGAAAGTCTCATCGTAGTCAACTCCTTGAATTTGTCGAAACCCTTTGCGACAAGTCGAGATTTATAGACATAACATTACCATCAAGATCTGCTTTCTTCTTGAAAATCCATTTATTCTCGATGCCTTCCGCCATCCCAGAAGTCCACCAAAGTCCATACTTGGTTTTCGACATGGATCCAATCTCGGATTTCATGGCTTCTTGCCATTTATTGAATCTGGCTCATCATCGCTTCCTATGTCGCAGGTCATCGGTGTTGTCCACCAACATGACACTCATAACGGATCATACCAACTGGAGTGGTACGAGTTCCCGCTGACCGCGAGGCTCAGAGTAACTACAACCAAAGTTTCATGATCATCATCATTAGCTTCCTCTCTTATTGGTGCAGGCACCACAAGAACTTCTTCCGGTGTTGCGCTACTCGCAAGTTCGAGAGAAGATTCGACAACCTCGTCGAGTTCTACTTTCCTTCCAGTCACTTCTTTCGAGAGAAATTCCTTCTCTAGAAAGGATCCATTCTTGGCAACGAAGATTTTGCCCTCGGATCTATGATAAAAGGTATACCCAATAGTTTCCTTCGGGTATCCTATGAAGACGCATTTTTCCGCTTTGGGTTCAAGCTTGTCCGGCTGTAACTTCTTTACATAGGCTTCGCAAACCCAAACTTTAAGGAACGGCAATTTAGGTTTCTTTCCAAACCATAATTCATATGGTGTCATTTCAACGGATTTAGATGGTGCCCTATTTAAAGTGAATACGGTTGTTTCTAATGCATAACCCCAAAATTATAGCGGTAAATCTGTAAGTGACATCATAGAACGAAACATATCTAAGAGAGTTCGATTACGACGTTCGGACACACCATTATCTTTGTGGTGTTCTTACGGTGTCAATTGTGAAAGTATTCGCATTTCTTCAAATGCTCTCCAAACTCAGAATTTAGATATTCACCTCCATCGTAATGCAGAAATTTAATCTTCTTGTTACGTTGATTCTCAACCTCACTTTGAAATTCCTTAAACTTCTCGAAAGTTTCGGACTTATGTTTCATGAAATAGATATACCCATATCTACTCAAGTCATCCGTGAAGGTAAGAACATAACGATAACCATCACATGATGCTACACTCATTGGACCACACACATCGGTATGTATGATTTCCAATAAGTCCGTAGCTCGCTCCATCATACCGTAAAATGGAGTCTTAGTCATTTTACCCATCAGACATGCTTCGCAGCTTTCAAGTGATTCAAAATCAAGTGATTCAAGAATTCCATCGGAATGAAGTTTCTTCATACGCTTCCCTCCAATGTGACCAAGACGACAGTGCCACATATAGGTCAAGTTATCGCTCGATTTCAAACGCTTAGCCTCAATGTTATTAATATGTGTATTTCCACCATCGAGATTCAATAAGAATAGACCATCTATCAAAGGTGCATGTGCATAAAACATATTACTCATATAAATCGAACCATTATTCTAGGACTTAAACAAGTAACCGCCTCAATAAACAAGATCCCGATATAATGTTCATGCTTAACGCAGCACCAAATAATAATTATTTAAGTATAAAACTAATCCCGATGGTAGATGAAGGGTAGCGTCACCGCGATCACATCAACCTTTGATCCGCTTTCCCACGCGCATCGTCACCTCGTTCTTCGCTAGCTTCCGCTTATTCTGCAAAGACTGTTTCGAGTTACAAATATGAGCAACCGAACCAGTATCAAATACCTAGGCACTACTACGAGTACTAGTGAGATACACATCAATAACATGTATATCGGATATACCTTTCTTCTTGATGTTGCCGTTCTTCAAATCCGCCAAGTCCTTTGGGCAATTCCGCTCAAAGGACCTTCTCCCTTGCAGAAAAGCACTCAAGATCGTGCTTAGGTCCAGCCTTGGTATTCTTCGTCGGCGCGGTAAATTTGTTACCACCCTTCTTGAAGTGTCCCTTTTGCTTAGACTTGCCTTTCTTGAATTTGGTGGTCTTATTGACCATCAACACTTGGTGCTCTTTCTTGATCTCCACTTATGCAGATTTTAACATATCAAACAGCCTCCGCAACTTGTGCATGTTTTGCATATTGTAGTTCATCACAAAGTTCTTGTAACTTGGTGGTAGTGATTGGAGGACACGATAAATCCCCAAAGCATTAGGAATCACTATACCCAAGCTTTGAAGTTTGTTTATGCCTGCATATCTTAAGCACATGCTCATCGACGGAGCTGCCTCTTCCATCTTGAAGTTAAAGAACTTTTCGTAAGCCTCATAGCTCTCAATTGCCGCGTGAGTCTCAAAGATCAATTTGAGATCACGACAATATCATGTGGGTCTCAATTCTCAAACCTTTTCTGAAGCTCCGATTCTAAACCATACAAGATAGCACACAGAACTGTGGAGTACTGAGTCTTCCGAGCGAGGTAAACATTCTTTACTTCATCGGTAGAAGTAGTCACAGTGGGTCACCCAATGCATCCAAAGACATAGGTCAAATTACCAAAGTGAGGACAATCCTCAAATTATGAACCAATCCGCGAAGTTGCTTCCATTGTTTTTTCAACTTTTCTTTCTCTAGGAACGCATTAAAATTGATGGTAGGGGACGTCATTGATCTACAACATATTTGCAATAGTTTAGACTAAGTTTATGACAAATTGGGTTCTAATTAATAGTTAAATTAATCTAGGTGAACTCCCACTCAAAACAATATCCCTCACATTGTTTTAGTGATCACACGAACCAAATCCACCACATCAACACTGATCATCATGAGAGTTGATATAGTTTCAATGGCGAACAATCGACATGTTCATCATATCTACTATATGATTCATGCTTTACCTTTCGGTGATCCGTGTTCCGAGACCATGTCTGTACATGCTAGGCTCGTCAAGATCAAACCTTAGCTTCCGCATGAGCAAATCTGGCTTGCCCACGTTGTATACACTTGCGGAATCTAACACACCCGATCATCACGTGGTGCTTCGAAACAACAAGCTTTAGCAACGGTGCTTACTAAGGGTGAACACTTTAGAACTTGAAATTCATGTGCATGAGGGATCATCTTATAATGCTACCGTCATTAACTAAGCAATACAAGATGCATAAAGGATTAACATCACATGCAATTCATAATATGTGATATGATATGGCCTTTCTTCTTTGTGCTTCCGATCTCCATCTTCAAGCATGAACATGATCTCCATCATCACCGGCATTGCATCAAGGTCAATGACGCTTCTCCATGGTTGTCGTCCACCGGCTTCAACTATTACAACTACTTTGAATAGACACGCGGGTCTTAACAAAATTAAAGACAACCATATGGTCCTGCCGGTTGCCAACTTACAATAAGGAACATTGCATACATCAAATATAATCACAATCATGGCCATATCACATCACAGCACACCCCTGCAAAACAAAGTTAGACGCCTCTACTTTCTTTGCATGTTTTACGTGGTTTGGGGCTTTCAATAAGTGTCGTTCTAACTTACGACAAAGAACCACAACATTGATACTAGCATTGTTAATCGCCCGTTGTAAATTGAATCTTAACTATGCTGGGAGAAACAGGCACCCGCAAAGCCACTTATGCAATACAAGTTGCATGTCAAGCGTGGAGCAAGTCTCATGAACGATGTCATGTAAGGTTAGCACGGGCCACTTCATCCCAACATCCCGCAAGATGCAAAGTACACAAGAAGCAATCGACAATAAAAGCATCAACGCCCACAATGACCATTGTGTTCTACTCGTGCAACAGATCTACATATAGACACGGCTCTGATACCACTGTAGGGTATCTAGCATAGAAAACAAAAAATTTCTACCGCATACAAACAAACAAGCCAAGATCTAACTACTAGATTGTAGCAACGAGTCGATGGAATAACTCACCCTCGAAGATTCCAAAGTGTTTAACGAGAGCGGATTCTCGTGGGTGATGTAGTCGTACTCTTCCCGATCTCAAGATCGCGTAGACGATCCTTCCGGCCAAGCTCCTAGCTTCCCGCAATGGGTCACACGCTCGGTATTGACGAAGACCTTCCTCTCCTTGTTCCAAAGAAAAAGGTTGTAGCACTCTCTCGTGATTCCTAGAGACAACGGTGTGGTACCGTAAGTAGAGGGAGATCTCGCAGGCTTCGCCTTAAGCCGAGTCTGGTGGACTATGAGAGAGCTCCTCGATCTAGGGTTTAGACACACCAAGGAGGAGGTGCTAGGGCGGCTAGGGTTTGGGCTTGCCCAAGTCGGCGTGGGGAGCCCTAGGCGGCGGCAACAGAGGTGGCGGGCCTAGGGTTTTGGGTGGAGATCTTGTGTGCTAGGAGGGCAGCCCCGCCTCCTTTATAGGTGGGAGGCCCGGCCAAGGGAGGAGTCCCTCCCAACTTGATCCCAAGTGGGGCGGTGGAGGAGGAACTCCTCCCAACTCGGTTTCCACTTCTCCTCCACTTCCCAAAACAAATGCTTGACTTTTCAAATTGGCTTGACTTTTCAAACTAGGATTTGATTAAACCCTTTATTTTGTTCAAGATGACACCTAGTACATGATGCAATCATTCCAACTTGGTATGACACATTCATGTACCCTTCCCTTCGAGTGCCGGACATTCCGAACCTTCTAGAACATTCCCGATAAAAACACCTAACCATTCTCCAACCCCAAACAGGACTTTCCTTATATGAATCTTATTATCCGGACCATTCCGGATCTCCTCGTGATATCCCGGATCCCATCCGAGACCAACAACATTCGTCTCTTACTCATCATTCCATAACTACTCAAACAACGTCAATCCTTATGTGTCTCCCTACGGTTCGTGAATTATGCGGACATGATCGAGACACTTCTCAACAATAACCAATAGAGGAACTGAAATTCATATGGCTCCTACATATTTCTACGATTACTTTGCGATCGAATGAACCACTTACATACGATACCAATTTCCCTTTGTCTCACGATAGTTTACTTATCCGAGGTTATGATCGCTTGGATCTCGGGCATACCTAGTTCAACCTCACTATCGATAAGTACTCTTTTCTCGCTCCCTGATATGTGATCCCTTGTGAGCTCACATGCTTGCAAGCTAATTGGATGACATTTACCGAGAGGGCCCAGTATATCTATCCGCCATATGGATGGACAAATCCCACTCTTGATCCATGTGTCTCAACCAATACTTTCCAACACTCAATGCCACCTTTATAGCCACCCAGTTACGGTGTGGTGTTTGATGTCATCAAAGCATCCTTCCGGTGAAGGTGATATGCATGATCCATGGTCGAAGGAATTAGGTTACTATGTATCAGAAAGCATATAGCAATTGAACTATTAAAATGACTTGATCTTTATGCTACGCTTATCTATAGGAGTATGTCCACCATATCATTCTCCTAACGATATGATCTTGTTGTTAATAACATCTCAATGTTCATGATAGGGAAGCCACAATCATTTATTAACCAACAAGCTAGTATTATGAAGAGGCTTTACTAGGGACTTCAATTTAAGTTTACAAATCACACAAGTATTAATGTTTCCTTGTTAATACTATTATAGCATGAATGTAAACGTTTATTATAAACACAAAGATATAATAATAACTACATTTATTATTGCCTCTAGGGCATATCTCCAACACCCACCCGCAGGTGTCTTGGGGGCTTTGCCGCCCCCACGGAATGCAGCGTTGGCCGTCGAGGGAGATGCATGCTTTTTCTTGGCACGCTGCTCCGTCGAAAGGATCCGGGCGTATAGCTCGCGCGGTGGAGTAGGAGTCTCACGAGCATCAATGTTCTCGCAGAGGTTGTTGTAGTCCTCATCCAGCCCATCCAGAACATACGCAGTGAAGTCCTCGGGACGTAGCGGCTGATCGATGGCAGCAAGGGAGTCGGCGAGGCCCGTAACCTTGTTGAAGTACTCGGTGACAGAGCGGTCGAGGAGCTTAACCTCGGCAAGCTGAGTGCGGATGGCGTGAGCCCGCGCCTGAGTTTGTGACGCGAAGCTCGTATGAAGGGCATCCCTGGACGTGGCTGGGAAGAGAACCAGCAACGACACGCTCTCATGGAGCAAGGACTGGATGGAAGAGAGGATGGTCTGATCCTAAGCCACCCAAGCATGGTATGCCGGATCATACGGCGAGGGGAACGGGTAGGTGCCGTCGATGTAGCCCTCCAGGTAGCGGCTGCGAAGAAGAGGAAGCACCTGCGCTCGCCATGCAAGGTAGTTGTCTACCTTGAGCTTCACCGGTATGAGGTGAGCGAAGTAGAAGGGGCCGGGAGCACTGGAAGCGTGCTCCGGCGACAGAGGCGGAGGTGGCACCAACGGATAGCCACCGACGGCAGGGGGCGGGCCGCCATCCTCCAGAGCGCCGTGGCGGCGACGGATAACCGCCGTAGGCAGGGGCACCATATGCATGGTGGACAGCGGCACCGGATGCGGCCGACACTGGTGGTGTAGGGCCGTAGGTCGGCGGCGCAGTCGGGGTAGAACCGAAGGTCGGAGGCAGAGGCGCGGGCGGCCATCCCCTGGAACGCCATAGGGGAGCGACCACGGGACGGGAGTCCATCCACCAGACGTACCGTGGTACAATGGAGGAGGCGCGGGCGGCCACCACCCCGAGTTGCCGTAGCCCGATCCCGCCGCCATGGTGAGATGCGGCGGCGCAGGAACCTCTGCCGAGGCATGGGCGAAAACCGGGCCGTGGGACGGCCGGCACGATCGAGGCGGCGCCATCACTGGCGGACACGGGAACGATCCCCTCCACCAGAGGGGCTGCGAGGCGAGGAACGGCGACGCAGGAGACGGCGAGGCAACATATCGGGCGGGTGCCACCGTCATGGGCAGCTACAAATGAGGGCGGGCTGCAGATGGCGGCCAAACAGGGGCAGCGGAAGACATGACCTAAACCTAATCTGATACCATGTAAAACGTGGTTTGGGGCAACTGCTCGACACCCTAATCGTTGGTGCGGCTATCTCATTATATAGAGGGGTACACAACATGTGTACGTTAGAATTACATGTTACAAACACTACTCCATAGTATATACAGTCTAAAACTTTGTTTGTTTTCAAGTGGTTGATCCTTGTTTCGACCCATTGATCAATAAGATGTATACTATGTTGAACTTTAATAATGAATAGAAGTCCATATGCATTGATCAATATAGAGGTCGGCGAATTCTCCTTTTTGAAAAAAAATAACATTTATATCAATATTGCCAACTTTGTGAAGCTACAAAAAAACGCCCGATATGAAGATACATGTCCCAACACCAACAAAAATGCAACTTAATTGTAAAAACACAAGAAAAATACAATATACACTAATACACACCACATGCATAGATCATTCTCCCCACATCAGCCAATCTCCGTCACATTAGATAAAAAATTCTAAGCCTTGAGCGGCTTGCAGACGACGGTGGCGTGCGTGCGGATCTGGTTGCTGAACTGGCCGGGCTTCTCTGTGGTGTCGATCTTAGCCTGCCCTGGGGGCGGCAGCAGCTGGAAGTTCTGCACCATGTTGCCGAGCGTAATGCCGATGATGGGCAGCGCCAGGATGATCCCGGGGCAGTTCCGCCGGCCGACGCCGAATGGCACGAACCGGAAGTCGTTGCCATGAGCTTGGACGGCCCTCTCCTCCTCAAGGAACCGCTCCGGCCTGAACTCGTCGGAACGCACCCACCGCTTGGGGTCGTTGGCAAGGAACCAGGCGTTGACAAGGATCTTGGACTCGGCGGGGATGTCGTAACCGGCCAGCTTGGCATCCTTGAGGTTCATGTGTGGCACCAGCAGCGGGATGGCCATGCGGAGGCGGAGTGTCTCCTTCACGACGGACTGCAGGTAGGGGAGGCGCTCCAGGTCCGGCTCCGTCACCGCCACGTTGGGCCCCAGCACGGCCGCCAGCTCGGCACGAAGCTTCAGCTGGATGTCCGGGTGGTTCACCAGCTCAGCAATGCCCCACTCGATTGACCATAGTGTTGTCTCGATGGCTGCATGGATAATATTAACCAATGGTCCTCATTGTGAACAATTGTACTGCATTCACAATTTACTTTTGACCCAGTTTATGGCTACCAACTATTCATTCATATATTATACACGCTCCAGTGTACTGTACTCCTAGCACGTTGAATGAGTATTAGCTTAATTATAATGAAAGTCAAATGACAGCTGATCGATCTTCCAGAACTGAACAACTCTAGTATCATATATCGATAATATTCTTATTAAAGCATGAATAAAAATTCACTTTTAAGAATATGGGCTTTTGGAGGGTCGGATTAATTAGGAGGCTTCCTGTCGTGCGTGCTACCTTTGTTAACAAAGAAATATCCCTCATTGTTAACATCGTAACGAACTCACTACATATTTAACAATATGCCTACTTGTCTTCATAAATTTTATTTGTCAAAATGGGTAGAGCCTAACCCTGTTTGATTCTTTATTGAAGAATAACATTTTCCTCTTTCAAAGTTGCGGGTCAAATATAAGCACTTCATTAATTTTACCTGCGACGTTGATGTTCTCGACGATGTAGAGGACGTTGTCGTGGTTGATCTCGCCCTTCCTTTCAGCCTCTAGGATGTGGTCCATGGCGCACCTGATCTCACCATTCTGCTCCAATGCCTTCCTGCATTTATCAAATGTGGAGGGAACATGCATATTATTTATTGGGTAAGCAACTGATGAAGCTTATGAAACATTGAAAGTGCAGCCATGTCGACATCACGTTGTGCGGATTAAACTAAGCATGCAGATGGTTGATTGGTTGTGCTTGATAGTAGTACCATGAAAGAGTCAAATCTAGGTGCACAACTTGCTACAATAAAATTTGTCCTTTACTGCTTCCCAACGTTAGCATTAATTATAGTATTGACCTGATCTAAGGTAGTAGGGGCAGATCTGGATCTTATCCCCCACCTTGTCAAACAGAAGCCTAGCTAATTAACATGTGCATGCACTGATGGGCGTATAAACCAAGTCCCCTTTTTAACTTGTACGCGCCATGCAATTGGTTCATCTACTTGCTAAATGTGACATCGATAACCATTAACATTGTCGCCATGAGGCTAAGAGTAGCTGCTAATTTGTACGCCTTCTCCATTACTATATTATGTTTGCAACAATATGAAAATACAAAAGTATATATATAGGAAAATATATTAACATCTATAATGTCAAATGTATACCATGTAAAATATATTTCACTGTGATTTCAATACTATTGATATCTTTTTCCTACATATATATGATTAAATTTTATAAAATTTTATATAGATCAAAATTTTGTACGCAACATATATACTCCATCCGTTCAGCAAAGGATGTCACAAACTTGGTTCATTTTGGATGTATGTAGACACTATTAAGTATATCCTTTTCAAGATATGGAGAGAGTATTTAATTTTGTGTACTTACTTGCGTGGCTGTACGAAGTCGTCCTCGAAGACTTTCATCCTCTTGGCCTTGAGATTGGTGCAGCGGTTGAGGTATCCCCGGAGGAATGGGCGGAGGAAGGGGATGAAGTCGCCGTAGTTGTAGTCGAAGCTCTGGGAGAGGATGCTGCGCTCGGCGTTGAGGGCCCTGAGCTTGTTGAAGAGCGGGTCGGCGAGGGACTCGAAGCGGCGGTCGAACATGATGCGGAACATGTCGTTGTACATCATGAGCTGCAGCCTGCGGCGGATGACGACGCCGGTCGTCGTGGACGCCGGGTCGGCCCTGACGTCCTCCACCACGAGCCGCGCCTCCTCCTCCCACCCGACGCGGTTCTGCGCCACCACCTTGCCGGTGAAGAAGGGCACGGTCATGATGCGGCGCATCTTGCGCCAGTGGTCGCCGTAGACGGTGAACACCATGTCCTGGCCCATGCCGGTGAAGATGTCGAAGACGGCGTTGCGGGTGCGGGAGCCGAACTCCACGCCCTGGGTGTGGAGGACCTCCTTGGCCAGCTCGGGGCTGGAGACGACCACCAGGTTGCGGACGCCCATGCGGAGGTGGAACACCTCGCCGAAGCGCTTGGCCATGCCCATCAGGTTGCGGTGGTTCAGGTCATCGCCGACCTGGAGCCAGTTGCCCACGATGGGGTAACCGGACGGGCCTGGAGGAAGCCGGAAGCGCTTGCCGGTGAGCTTGGCGACAGCGATGGCGAGCACCGCCGCCGCAAAGAGGCCCAGTAGGGCCTTCTCCAGGAGGTTGACGTCCATCGTGAGTAGGTGGCTGTGGAATTGAATTGGCACACCAGAGGAGACGACACTGATGGATACGATATGAATGACGAAAAAGCTGGCGATTTATAGAGATGGATGGAGGGTAAAATATTCACATTTTATTTCGTCAACCACTTTGGCAGCGCGATTGTTATTAGCTGCTGCAAACCTGGCACCAGCGAACTGTCTTAGTCTTAGTTTCAGTTTAGTCTCCGAATAAGCTAATTTTAGCTAGTTGTAGCTGTAAACAAGCGGCATGTTTACAGGGTGGTGGGTTGGCACGATCTTGGTTATTCTTGCTGCACAACTCGGACATGTTTGCTCACTTATCTAGTTATATGTAGAATAGAGTAGACAGGAGAACACGGCGATTCTACCGTGCATGCTATCTATCATGTGTGTTTCTACTGTCAATTTAGTGTTTTGAGATTCGTGCTGACAAGTTTCATCATGTTTTTGTAAAATGCAGGAAAACTGAACTAATTTAAACACAGTGAAGTTAAGTGAAACACTGCAGGGGACGTCTGCTTCAGTGCTCCTCCCTTTCCCAAACTTTATAGAGCAACCTGGTCTTTGTCATTAATTAATCTCTAATCCCCTATTAGTTAATTGGTCGCGTAGATCCAAACTTAAACCCATATTACGATACCCATGTGTATATCTACGTATTCCTATATGGAGATCGATCTTCTTGACATAAGCATCCTGATAGACAAAGGTGAGGAGGACAAGGACATGGCCGCTGCAAGACATGAAGGCAGAGGCAGCAACGCAATTTGCTGTGCACTCGTCCCTCTCCTTGAACCTCGCACCGAATTCGCCGGTCGCCGCTAGCTCAATTATAAACCACTGTACGTGCAATTAGAGGATCAGATTCACGCTAATCGATACCTCTGGCGACAATGACGCTCGATACTTATAGGAGGCAACTACTGCTCGCCGCCGACAAGGATAGAGCCATCATGAATTGTGAGCGATGGGCACACCACAATATACAGATTGCATGCGTATATGGATACATACGGGTTTATACATCCTATATGTAGAATTATTATTTTGTTAATAGTTCGTTAAGGACCATCATGCCCTTATTTATAAAGGAGTGCAAAGAGATGTCAGCCGTTGTTGTGTTTAAATTTGGATAGTGAGGAGAACTGCAGCGAAAGTGCATTTCAGGCTAGATAGCATCTATGGTACAAAGACATTTCTGCATTGGAGTTGCCCATTCCATAGAACTGAACTATTTTTTCCTAAGTCAACAAGAAGAAATAAGATTTGTATATCCTATTGTTTCAATGAACCCCGAGTCATTCGTAGCAAACTGCATCTACTACATCGATATCATGGCATGCCGATAGTCCCAACTAATCAGAATGGACACATTACGGCGAAGATGAAACTGTGGGGATTTTATTCACTTGCATGATGTCATATCCATGGGAAAAATATTGTCACCTAGGTTAAAAAATATACCATGGGGATAGATTATTCCACATCATAACTATAGATCCACGCCCTACATCTCCACACATTGGATTATCCTCGTGAAAAAATGGTACCGATGTATATCAAAGAAAGTTGAAGCTTTAGTTGAGTAACCTTTTGGGGTCATTGTAAAAACCAACTCTATAAGCTATGCGAATAAAGATCAACTCTGAAGGCCCTATGGTAACAAAAGCTACAAATCTACACATTTTAAACCACTGTGGAATATGAAAGAGTAAGACGGAGAGAGAGAGAGAGAGAGAGAGAGAGAGAGAGAGAGAGAGAGAGAGAGAGAGAGAGAGGGATAAGTGGATCCACTCTTTCATTTTTCATCGATGGCTTAACCTTTGTAACTTTGGGACTTGCATAGACCACATAAAGTGTGTTTTGTGAATTTTACTCCGATGATTGGGGAAAAGCACAAATCGTATAAAAGTCTTATTTGAACCAATTATACCATATCATGTAATTATAATGTAATAGCAATATAGGAAACCATACATACCTTTTTTCTGCAAATTTTAGTTATCTTCAGTTATTTCCCTCATAAAAGCCTTCGCCTAGAATCTCAGCATTTTTGTTTGGGTTAAAAGATATTTTATTTTTATTAATGGTGACTTTCTTTATGTGGATGAGCTAACTTACTTTTAGAAACATAATATATATCCACTCTAAAATTTTGGTTAATTTACAAGGGTCTAACTTCTTGTAATTGGTGTCAAATATGTATATATTGACAACAACTGGACTTGTTATTAGCTGAAGGCTAGGATATTGCATTTGTCCACTTTAACCGAAACCTACTATGTGAAGACACCAAGTTAGCAACAAACATCATCTCCCCATCCACTTTTATGAAATTGTTTGGACACCATGATACCAACTTCACTTTCTTGTGGTCGCAATGTGTGGCTGGCTTTGTACGGATCCATCTAATGTTTTGAAAAGATGATTCAGAACATCTTACTTGCTTGTGTTAATATGCTGTTAACTATACCCATGTCATGGACCATGCCGCAAGATTCAATTAATCCAAAAGAAAGTGTTTTTATATATGTAAGTTGTCTAAGCAACAAAGTCAAATTGGGCTCGAGATACATGTAGCCCCCTTTTCTAGAAAAATAATCAAAACTGGCATTTCTATGTCGCTTCTGAAGAAGAAATCTGGATATAGATAAGAATGTTTCCTGTAAGCATGTAAAATTGCAATGAGAATAACTTACTACTATATTTTAGGCTATGCAAGAAATGTCAAATTCTGACAAAATTTGGGATTTGAAAATGTGTACCGAGAGGACCAAACAACCATATGATCGATCGTGGAGTTCTCTAAAATATCATTCACTATGAACAGGAACATCACCGCATGTGCATCCCACTCCTAATACACTTGTGGGTGAGGAGACTTTTTCCAGATCTGTCGATGTGTAGCCTTTCGATGGGGACACATTCCCCATAATAAATAGAACTTGCATATCTCGTTCATAGCGACTAGTCAAATTGTACCGAGTCATACAAAATGAAAACGCCGTATAATAACCCAAGCTCTGACACTAGTTGGCTGCAGGACAGCGCGGTACCACCCAAAACTCAGCTGGTTTTAATTTACATTGTACCTACTCGTACGAAATGAACATGCTTAGGTATCATAACATAATCCAAGCAGCTGACACGTACTCGATCGTGGGACAACGTGCATAGCCAAAAGTCAGCTCTAACAAGTTCACGTTCATCGATCGGCTAGGTTTTCTTCGATGACGACTAAGTTGAGCTCGACAGCCAGGGAGATGCGTCTCTCCCTGGCAAAACTACATATTTTAGCAACATGCCGATGATATGCACATATTTATTCCTGACTTGGTGTATTGACTTTTCGAGAACAATCATGCCTGCCTGCGTTGCCTTTCAAATGTTAGATCCAGCGCACACGTATTCCTGTTTCCGGCGGGTACATGTCTCATGTACCGCACAACAGTTGACTTGCTACTCCAAGGAAAACTGCTCCCTCGCGTCGCCTCCATCCGGGCGACCGAGGGGGGCAACCCTAGGCCATGTCGCCACCCCGCCCCCTCTAGGTATCCCCCCTCCTCGTCGCCCCTGGAGGTCGCCGGCCAAAGGCTTGCTGCGCCGGTGATGGGGGCGGCGGGGATCTAGCCGCCCAGCCCCACGTGGTGGAAGAGAGGAAGTTGTTGCATGCGCGGGCTGGGTCGCTGGCAGCGCAGGCCATGCGCTCCTCCTCCTCGCACCTTCCTAGGCTGGCAAGCCCTGCGGCCTCTCTCTCCTTCGGTGGCGAGTGGATCCCAGTGTTCTACATGATCTGGTGTCGCCAGCAGCGCACGGGAGACGACAGGCGCATGCCCATGGCGGCGCAGCTCGGTCTCAACCGGAGCGAAGGCCCGGGCAAGCTCCGGTGGTGGCAGTGGTGGTGGGGTGCGGGCTCAGTACAACAGGGACCTATGGCGGCACGGCTTAGCAGAGGCTCCACAGGCTAGATCTGGGCCCGATCTGGGCTTAGGGCTTCAGCCGCACAGTGGTGGTGGCGCTGGCTAGAAACGGCAGAGGCGGGTAGGCCAGAGGTCTCGACCTTTGGTTGCCACCGTGCCGGGTTGTCTCAAGACGCACAGAGGTTGTTGTGCCTGCCTCACTTGTCCGCTGAGTCCTGGCCACCTTCATACCTCTTATGTACCATGGTCTAGCTGCAGGAGCGTCTATCCGATGTTGGTCCGAGTTCAAAGTCGGGCAAGTGGTCGGGTCACAGTTCGTAAGTGCTAGATGCGGGCGGTGTGAGAGTGTTCTTTAGACCGAGGGTCCGTCATGCCTAGGTGTGTTCGGTGGCACGAGCTGCTACTTGGCGGTTGAGATCTCAGGGTGGTGGATCTTCTAGGGGCGAAGGAGTAGGGCCTAGTGCCGGGTTGGTATGCACGGGCGGCTGGGCTTCACGAGCCTTTTCGGGATCGGCTAGGTCGTGAGGGCCTGGTTTGCCCTATCATGTACCGGACGGCACCGCTTTTGGTGGTGGAGGTAGTTTCTCCTCGCTTGACTTGTGAAACGGGATCCTCAACGCACACCGGTTAAAAACTTCCGCGTGGTGAAAACGTTCTGCAGTTTTTATTCCCAATTTTTTGAGACAATCTCGAATTTCGTTGATCGCTGGATGTGATGCCACTAGTCAAGGAGCTATCACAAAGTTTTTTCATCTTTTCAACTGTGCAATGCTCTCCTTTGTTATGGAAGGATATTAATCGGGTTCGATTCTTCCCAAGGTCCTCGCTAAATGTATCTAGCTTTGGCCAAACGAGGGGCATTGTCTTGCTTCCGGCAGGTTGATCTCATCGCTGAAATGCACTTCGTCTGGGGGATACTCTACCAATTGAGCGCACTGATGCGTATGGGAAGATTCAAACAACCTAGTGGAGGAGATCCTTTGGTTCCGCTCAGGCCCCACCCCACTCAGGCCTTCTCAAGTCGCCTCAAACTAGAAGATTCAAAGTACAATTACGTATTCACAAGCATATGATAAGATTATGTTTGGAGAATATATGTACAAGTTAAATGTAGAAGCCACATTTTATTAGTGATAAATTGTACAAGTTGTATGCTCATGTTCTGGGAGCAAAACATTTGTGAATAAAATCCATAGGTAGTAGCTAAACTTGACATGTAT